>CM045737.1:26667347-26939847 GCA_024760905.1 Plotosus lineatus | reverse complement strand
TAGCTGTTTTCGCTGTCAACTGTCCATCATGCTGACAACATGGCTTGCCAATCTGACCTGCACTTTCTGAAGGAGGGTGTGGATGCTGGGAATGCTGGCTTGTTCCAGGACTTCCTTGTCAAGGATTTTGTCCTGCCCATTGATGCAGAGGCGGCTTGAGTGAAAGCGGTTGAACTGTTTGGCGTGTGTGCTGTAGACAGTCCAGGTCTCACAGGCATATAGGAAGGTGGTGAGCCCCCACTGCAGGGTACACCTTCAGCTTGGTGGTAAAGCTGAGTCATTTCCGCTCCCACACATTCTCAGGGAGTCTTCCAAAGGTAGAGCTGGCCTTGGCAATCCTGTTGTTGACTTCTGCATCGATGTTCACTGCTCTTGAAAGTGTGCTGCCCAGATAGATAAAGCTGTCAACAGTCTGGAGTTCCTGTCCCTTCACGGTGAAGTGTGGTTCCTGGTAGGGCTGTCCTGGCATGGGCTGGTATATAACTTCAGTCTTTTTGGTGCTTATGGTGAGACCGAAATTGTCACTCGCTCTTGAGAAGCAGTCCATTTTGTGCTGCATCTTCTGTGCCAGAATTGAGAGTGCATTCGTCAAAGAATAAGAAGTCTCTGACAATCTGCTTCACCTTGGTAGCGGCCTGTAGGCGCCTGAGGTTGAACAGTCCACCATCAACCCTGTACTTGACATGCATCCTATCCTGGCAATCACAGAAAGCGTCTGTCAGCAAAAGACCATGCTGAAGAGGATTGGGGCAAGAACACAGCCTTGTTTCACGCCGTTTGTCACTGGGAAAGCCTCTGACTTGTCTCGGTCATCCAATGCTTTCACCATCATGCCATCATGGAACTGCCGGACAATCATGATGAACTTGCGTGGGCAGCCAAACTTCTTCATTATCTTCCATAAGCCATTCCTGCTTACCGTGTCGAAAGCCTTTGTCAGATCGACAAAGGTCACAAAGGGGTCACTGTGTTGCTCTTGGAATTGGCATGCAGCAAATATCATGTCGACTGTTCCATATTCGTCACGAAAACCACACTGACTTTCTGGGAGGAGACCCTGCTTGAGATGCTGGAGGAGATGGTTGAGCAAGACACGGGCCAGGATCTTCCCAGCTATGGACAACAGAGAGATCCCTCAATGATTGTCGCAGGACTAGTGGTTGCCTTTCCTTTTCCTTTTGTAGATGTGGACTGCTATTACTGGGGTAGTGGTGGTAAGGTGCTGGATGACTGATCCCATGGTCAAGGATTCAAACTTTACTCTCAACTTATCACTGCTCTCAATCTAGTGCAGATAACTAGGTTAAGGTCATGTTTCTCACCGTCTATGGTGTGAGGTTGTACAAGAACCATTGCTGATTTTCGTCAAGAGGAGCTGCATTGCCGTCAGCCTCTGCGCTAACTGTATTGGCTGCTTCCAGCACGTTAACATCCGGCACCCTGTGCTGCCAGCGAATCACCATGATTTGGCACAGATGTTGAAGCTGCATCACGGTCAGTTTTTTAATGTCTCTACGGTCGAGAGTCATGCTCTCTCAGAAGCACTGGCAGGACTGCTGCATTACACACTTTGACTTTGGTTTCTCTCTTGATGTCATGTCTCGACTAAAGACGATCAAATAATAAGGCCACGAAGGCTTTGGTGGCCTCTTGAATTCGTCATTCAACTTCCCAGTCAGATGAGTTCGAACTGGAAATCACAGTTCCAAAATAGCTGAAGTGTTCAGTTCTTGACAGGAGTGACCCATTCACCAGCACATCCGGGCATACTCCCAAGCCATCTGGTCGGGGTTGATATAGTAGTTCTGTCTTGGATACATTGATCTTAAGGCCAAACAAGTGGGACGCCTTGAAGCGGTCAATAATTTCTTGGATGCCATGTGCATTCGTTGCAACCAAAGCAGAATCATCGGCATAGTAATTCTCTCGCACACATTTCTCTAATCTTTGTGGAGGCTCTCAGTCTCCCAAGGTTGAAGAGCTTGCCATCTGATCGGGTCTTCAAGTAAACCCCTTTGTTGGTGTTGTGCCCCATAGTTTCTAAAACTGCTGCTACGGTATAATGTGAAGAGTCGGCACTAAAACAGCCTTGTTTTACTCCATGATTGATAGTAAAAGCATCACTGATGTTTCCACCAATCAATACCTTTCCAGTCATGCCTTCATGGAATCTTTTGATGATAGTTACAGTTATGCCTGGGCAACCATATAGTTTCAGCACCTTCCAGAGCATCTCTCTATCCACAGTGTTGAAGGCCTTCGAGAAATCTTCGAAGACCACATACTGTGTTTGGTCTTGTTCGATGGCTTTTTCTTGGAGCTGTCCAAGAGTGAAGATCATATCTGTTGTTGACCTATTTTCTCTGAAACCACACTGGCTCTTTGAAAGCACTTCCTCAGATCTTCTTCATGCGATTTAGGATAATTTAGGCCAAAATCTTACCTGATATTGACAAAAAAGGAGATGGCCGTTGGTTACCACATTCACTTCTAAGACCCTTCTTCTTGTTGATGATTACTATGACTGCATCCATAAAATCTTGAGGGACACACAAGTTCATCAAGCAAGTATTGAACAACCGAAGTACTGTAGTTAAAGCCTTAAGGACTGACCACCATTATTTCACAGATCTGCAGGGATGCCATCTTGACCAGGAGCCCTACCACACCTTGTACTCTTCAGTGCTTTCTCTAACTATGGCTGTGATTGGATCATAGTGCTCTTCCCTGGTTTCCCTCTGCTGAATTAAGCTGTAAGCATTAGGGTCTGTGGATCCCTGTTGGTTAAGGATATCACTGAAGTGTTCCTTCCATCTTGCTCTAATTTCTTTCAGGTTTTTATGGAGTTGGTTACCATCTACACTCTTCACTGGAGCTACGGCATTACTTCTTGGTCCGTAGATGGCTTTCAATCCTTGGAAGAGGCGATGTGAGTCATTCCCATTCGCCATCTCTTGTAGTTCTGCTACTTTCTTGCTCCACCACATGTTCTTCATGGCTCTGATTTCTCTCTGTACTCTGGCCTTTAAACATTTGAAGGCAGTCTCTGTGGATCTTAAGTTCAGTCTGAAATGTTTGTTGTATGCTTTCTGCTTTTCTTGTAGAAGGCTAATACAGCTTACCAACCAAAGAGCACCATGTCTCCAGAAAAAACATGGAGGTGGTAGAATTGTGTTATGAGGGTAGGAGAGTGTCATCTGCAGCAGGGGCTTGAGGTTTTGGCAAAATAAAAGTAAAAATGGATGGGTCTATCTACCATCAAATTCATGAGGAAAAACATTCTGGCCTCTGCCAGAAGAAAAAGAATGGGAAGAAGGTTCACCTTTAAACATGCTGGTGATCCGATTTACACAGCACAGTGACTGAAGGAGAAAAATCTGAATGTCCTTCCAGAGCCCTAGCCACAGCCTAGACTGAAACAATGTAGAAGACTGGTGTGATGATTTAAAGAGTGCAGTCCACTAGTATCATTATATTTGACTGAGTTTGAAGAGTAATGAAATATTGGGCATGAGGGACTTCACAACAAGAAGGTCCTTGGTTTGAGTCCTGGGCTTGGAGAGGGTGTTTCTGTACGGAGTTTGCATGTTCTTCCCGTGCTTGCTTGAACCCTGGGTTCTCCAGTTTCATCCCACAAAGGCTTTATCAAACACAAAAATAATCAAATCAATAGATCCATAATATAAATTTAAAAGAGGGGTTACTATGTCTTTTTTTTATAATTTTACTGAAATGTCTCTTACCTCGCATACAAACAAACCAAAGTTACGAATCAATAATGTTTCTGTGCTACTATACGCAAACATATAGCATGTTTGTATATTTCACTGAGTGTAAATGGGGCTAACTCTGCACCCTCTGTCGAGTGGACTGGAGGTACAGCTTTTTCTTTTGACAAGGGCAGAGGTGTTAATGTACTTTTAACAAAGTCAGCGTTTGCCTCTATATCGAAGTACAAACTTGATATAAAAACATCTTTCAGAGGAAAACAATGTTTTTTCATATCTTCTTTATAATACAGGATGGAATCATGTACCTGGCAGGTCCACACCGAGTTGATGAAATATCCATCATCCTGAAACACATTGAAGATCTCGAGAATGCCACGTGAGTATCCAAACACTGAGATGCTGGCGTCTGATATAGCTAGGTTAAGAGTGAGGTAATCTGTTGGTTGCAGGATTACCCTCTGCTTACACAGGACAAAGATCACTATACTGTTTCCAAACCATGACAGCCAGCCTGTGGAACATGCACAGTGTTACATACACACATACAGTATATACAGGTCCAACATACACTTGAATATGCATGTATCTTGTATGACAGTATGCTGAATAAGATTTGATGCTGTGAACATATTTCACATTTCCACCTGCAAAATATTCCCGCTGTTAAAACCTGACTAACAACACATTCTTTTGAGATGTGCTTTGAAGTCTGCTAAACTTAAAATGTGTTAGGCTGTGTTTACAATAAAGGCTCAGCTGAAAAGCACAAGACAGAACTCGGTGAAAAATACTTCCTATAGATGGTTTTCAATACACGCCTGGAAACCAGAGAAGGTACTGCGCCATGTTGCATGAGGCTGTGTATGGGAAAGGAGATGTCAGGCCTGGTAAATGTGCTGTAGTTGGTTGTTCTATCTGTGCAGAAATTGAAGAAGACTAGAGGCTTTACCCACTACCAGCAATTATTAAAAACCAGGGCAAGCATGCAGAAGAACCATCCAGAAAAGGTGAGTTAATGGTTCAGTAATACATCCAAAGCTGTTCTGCTCCAATATGAATCTCTTGAAATCTTTGTAGCTACTGTATAAAATCATGAATTCCTTCAAAAGTTATATTTTATACATGATCATCATCAGTTCATTTTCTGTAACCGTTTAATCCTAATTTGGGTCGCGGGGAGGCTGGTGCCCATCCCAGCCAACTTCGGGCGAGGGCAGAGTACACCCTGGACAGCTCGCCAGGCCATCGCAGGGCGGAAACACGCCGACAGCTTTGCAGCCTACTCTTTACAAAAGTCAGCAATGGTTCTTTTACATGCCTCACACCACAGACAGTAGGAGACATGGCCGGCCTTTGATAACCCAGTTAGCTGCACTGGGGGATTTTATACATGATCTTAAGTTAAATATTTTCTGCTGTCAGTCAATCATGCCGATGTACCAATCCTATAATTTTATTTTACATGATTAATATCAGAGCCCTGAAGTATGACAATCATCCAATATTACTGTACCATCTTGGTCGATACCCAAACTAAATCTGGAAGTGTCTGTTGTTTAAAAAGGTAAATGTGAGATCATTTGTTTACTTGACAAACTATCTCAGAGAGAATCATAATGATAGACAGACTTACAGATAAGCAAACATGCCACAGGCATTTCTGAATGAAAATGAAATAAATTATTTTTACAATCCGAGACGTGATGTATAAAGAGGGGGTAATGGCAGATTTAAAATCAGATATAAAATTATGACAAAGAACTAACCTCAAGTTTCATGGAAAATATTCACAAAACATTCTGAGTAAATTCATTCATTGGCCAAACTGCTTATTCAAACGTTACAGGATGGCTGATGCCTATCTCAACCAACACTAAGCAAAGGCAGGGTATATCCTATACAGCCTGCCAGACCATCACAGAGAGAAAATTCAGTTTACTCGAAAAGTAAGTTTGGTGCACATTTTGTTGTGATCCTAAATATTCACTTGTTTAATCCTGACATGGAGAGGTAAATTGGAAACCCAATTTCGTACCCTACTCTCTACTACTACATTAATCTCAGATTTAATCTAATGTGAACAGAGTTGTAACTGTCAACACTAGATGTTTTTGTTGTTCTAAAATGTTGAAACTGTCTACAACAGATATCTTTATAATAATACTGCTCATAGTAATAATTTTATCATATTATAAAAATAATTAAAAAATAATAATAATAAACATAATTTGAACAAAGTTTTATTACATATTAAATATAATAAGCATTTAATTAACAGGATAATTGACTGGATAGCGATGCAAGAAGAAGCTTGACTCTATGATGGTGTTACCGAGGACGAGCAGGTAAATTCCGATGATTGTGTCCCCCTGGTCGGACAGCGGCACATCTTTACTCAGCAGGCTGAAATTGTTGTTCCTCCATGGGATGTTTCCTGAATCCAGAGCTATAGATGACATGACTAAAGCTCCTCAGGCTACAGTACTCCAGTTAAAATCCAGTATGACTCCTGTCTTTATTCCCACAACCCACACGGTTTACCGAAGGTTACGAACAAACATAGCCAAAGAATTAAACACCTGCAGTAATGTGGAGTTCAGCAGTGAGATGGAGTCTAATCTCTCTCTCTCTCTCTCTCTCTGAATCATAACTAAAATATTGCTGAGAGAAGGAAGGGAGGAGAGAACATCATGGTTTCTGGAATCTGACTACAATCAGTCATGCAGGTGAGTGAAGAAAACAATTCTGATCTTGTGTATCCTCTGATTGTAACATTAACAGAGTTAATATGCTCTTTCTCTCTCATTTGCTAAAACACTTAATCCTATTAGGGTTGTGGGGTAGTCTAGAGCCTATCTCAGCTGGCAAGGAATGAACACACTGAACAGCTCAGCAGACCTTCACAAGTCAATACATACAAAACCTTTCACACTCCCGTCTTCACCTCGGGGCAATTCGGAAACAACCAATGAGCCTAATGTGTGTGTTTTTGGACTGTGGGAGGAAACTGTAGTAGCCACAGGAAACCCATGCAAGCAAATTTGTCCCTATGAATTTTAAAATAAACGTATAACATTGAACATGATGCTAAATATAAAAACTGACTAAAATATTCAAAAATCAAAAGAATTTGGTTCTATATAATATACAAATTTATTCTTTAATCCTCACTGGGAAATTGAACTGTATGGTTGTGTTTAATGCGTTGCAACTTTCAAAAAGCATAATCACTAATCAATTATTTATTTATGTATTTTTTTTAAAGCCGATACATATGGCACAAAAAAATGCATGATTATTCAACATGGGTTCGATTCGAGCTGTAGGTCACTTCAGTGATTATTATCCTTGTGATTATCGTGCTGTTTAAATGAATAATTTATTTGACTCCGGAGCAATCAGACCCCAATCAAATGTTCAAATAAAATAGCATATGCTAAGTTAGAACTGATATACAGTATAGAGGCAAAAATGTGAGGGACAGAAGAGGGACTGTTTTTTTCAATCCTGAGATTATTAGTGTTGCAGCCACTGCAGTGCTTGTGTCCTTAATAGGATCCCGGTGCTAATAGGATCTATGGGAAGTGCCTTCAGAATAATCAGTCAGTGCACTTGATTCCTTAAAGGAGCGCTCTCAAAAAATAGAAATTCCCATCATACCATCTGACTGGTGCTCAAGATTGAGGATGGAGTACCACAGGGCCACTTGTAACTTTTACACAGAGGAGAACATTAAATACTGACAGCTTCCTGATTTCTTAATGACACGACAGACTAAATTAATATCTTTGAAGGGCAGTGGTGGTCTAGTGGATAGGGCGCTGGATTGCTGACCCTAAGGTTGGGGGTTCAAGTCCTCACAAGGTTGTCACTAATGTGCAGCTAACTGGGTTATCAAAGGCGGGCCATGTCCCTCACTGTCTATGGTGAGAGGCATGTAAAGGGACCATTGCTGACTTTCGTAAAGAGTAGCTGCAAAGCTGTCAGTGTGTTTCTGTCCCTTGCTAAAAGGGTTGTGTCAGGAAGGGCATCCGACGTAAAAACCTCTGCCAAATCAAACATGCGAATCATTCGCTGTGGCGACCCCTGATAAAGGGAAAAAGCCGAAAGGAAATCTCTCTCACTAAATTAATATCTTTAAGAATAGAGACTGCTGAGAAAAAAGATGAAAACCCCTGGCAAAAATGATGGAAGCTACACATGCAGCTTTTTGCTTTGTAGCAAATTACCAAATTGCAGATGTAAAACAAAGGCTTATTTAACCTCGCAGTTGATCATGACAGCGTCGTGAAACATCAAGTCAATTAAAATAAGCTTTTAACTTCATCTTACCAAAGTTGGCTGAGATGGTCTCCAGCTTTGAAACGTCCCTATTGTCCCTTGGTCCAAATTGACTGCAGAAAGTGAGGGATCCCTGTATAAAATTGTGTAGTTTATTTCTACATATCTTAGCAGTGTAACTCCACTCTGAGCAAAGCACTGTCTGGCCAACAGTGTAGTTTTACTTGAGTTTTAGTGTTTATCTATTTTTAAGGTGATAATACCACCTGCTCCAAGTGACTGTAATAAGCCATGAGTGTTCGTCAATTTAATGTCATAGTATATACTACTGTGTTATTTTCAAAAAGGAAGAGAGTTGAAGGGTTCCAACAAAGATTCTTTATTTACAAAACCTCACTGTGAATAGCTTCCAAACCAGGCCATTCATCAACAATGAGTAACCCAATCTACATAAAAGACCAGTAAATACAACAAAAAAATAACTGGAAAATAAAATGTTTTAGATGCTCCTGCATTTCAGTTCCATAACAGCTTCAGATCAGATCAGCAACTGGGGGATAGGAAGAGAAAGATAAAGTAACATCACAAAATGAACATGCTGCCATTAATAAAAATGCAAGGGCAAAACAGTGAGATATCAATGTATAGAAGCGCAATCTAAAGGTACCATTCATTGGCATTTCATCAATCTGTGTGGAATAGTACTGCTCAATATCACGGAGGATGCGGATATCATCGTTCTTTACAAAATTGATTGCCACACCCTTACGGCCATAACGACCAGATCGACCAATCCTGCAGAGAGAGAGAGAGAGAGAGACACCAAAATAGCAGTTGAATTGTTTTCACATTGCAAAATGCATGACTGGCGACAGTCCTGTATTCAATATCTACTCTTGTAATACAGAATCTGACAATTCATCTCACCTTCAACAATAAACTCCCAATCAAGGTTTCAATTTATAAAAGTCTGCTTTTTGATCATGTTCACTGTTACTTTCACTTTTTAATGTTTTTACATAGTGCTTTTAAGTAATCGGTGACGGTCCAGACGAAGTGCGGTTCAGAAAACCTCTATACGAAATAAAAAGGGCAGTTTCCTTTGCCCGGACGTGGGTCACCCCACCCCCCCTAGCCAGGCCTGGGGAAGGGGCTCAAAGGCGAGCACCTGGTGGTTGCTCAGGTGGAGCGGCGGTGAGCAGGTGTAAGCATCCTTGTTGCCCCCCACATCTCGGCATCCAAATGTTGGGGTTCTCCACGGTCGACGAAAGGATAGCTTCCCTCCGCCTTCGGGTGGGGGAACGGGTCCTGACTGGTATTTGTGCTTATGCACCAAATGACAGTTCAGAGTACTCACCCTTTTGGAGTCTTTAGGGGGTGTGTTGGAGAACGCTCCCTCGGTAGACTCACTTGCTGTCTTGGGAGACTTCAATGCCCACGTGGGCAATGATGGTGTGACCTAGAAAGGTGTGATCGGTAGGTATGGCCTCTCCAGTCTGAACCCGAATGGTGTTTCGTTGTTGGACTTCTGTGCTCATCATAGTTTGTCTATCACGAACACCATGCTCGAACATAAGGGTGCCCATAAGGGCACTCGGCACCAGGACACCCTAGGTCGCAGTTTGATGATCAAATTTAGTTGTGTCGCTGGATTTGCGACCGCATGTTCTGAACACTCAGGTGAAGAGGGGAACTGAGCTGTCAAAAGATCACCACCTGGTGTTGAGCTGACTTCGATGGCTGGGGAGCGTGTAATTAGGGTCTGCTGGGAAAGTCCTGTCCGAGAGAGGCCTTTAACTCCCACCACCGGCAGATATATTGAGGTTTTGCAGTCACGTGACCCCAATACCGTCATGCGCCATCTTGGACAGCAAGCGTGATCCAGAACACACACGATTCACTAAGCATGGCTTCAACAACAACCGATAATGACAGCGAAAGCAAAATTTGCAAGAGTATTGAAGGCAAAAGCAAGGACACTATAATATTGTCAGACGTTGTCAATCATCTGACAGGTGACCAGAGGGCGCAGTATCTGAGTAAAATAAAGCAGCTGGGGATTGCCGATCCATATCTAATTCCGCAGTCTATGTTTTAGAATGTGACCATTCTTCCCGTCCTGCTTTTGCCTACTTGGATCTTTGTACACATCTTGTCCACGGCCCATCTCCATTGAGCAAAGAGTTAAAAGCTTACACGTACAGACACTCCCCGACATCCATAAACACCATTTACCATCTCTCATTAAACACCCCTAAATCAATTATTAAAATAATATGAAATATTTCAAATAAGTCACTTATTTATACCGAGTTACTTGACATGAAGCTTAACAGCCAATCAACGCTTACAATATGTGAAGTGCTCAATACCGAAAGTAGTGTACTTGCAAAAGTAGTGTACTTGCTGTGGATTATACAGACTTCCGGTCTTTCAAGTGCACAAGGGTGCTGTTGAACTCGTTTAGAACACAGCCTGCACTGATGCAAAGCCGCGCATTCTTTCTTTTGAATAAAGTTTACTTACTTCCACAAGAGATGCATACAAAGAACAAGTACAAATCCTAATGAATATTAAAATAAAAGTATACACTCTTAGGATTCTGATAAAAGATAAATATCTGTAATTGTTCTGTAATTTGAGCCTTCGGGTTTTCATTCATATTACAACTCTTTGCTTCACTGAGTATGTAAGGTAGAATGTGCGATCTGAGCAGATAGTTAATTCATCTGTGTATGAGACTTGCACCCATGCTAGTAGGCTTACACTTCTGAACAATCATATTTGCTGAGGGTTACAAAAGTCCGCAAAACAGTGTAAACACAAAGATCAGAGACGACGTCTTAACACAAGGGTAACACGCTCTCTCTCTCTCTCTCTCTCTATATATATATATATATATATATATATATATATATATATATATATATATATATATATACACACACACACACAGTCTGTAGTTTGTAAACAATGAATGCTGTGTCGGTACGTCTAAACTCAAAATTTTACTTTTTGGGGGGGGCGGGCGACAGATGAACGTAAGTTGGGGAGAGTCTGTATTTTGTTGCCGGATTTGTAAGTTGTATGCAACAATGGGAGCCAGGAACCGGAAAGAGAGACAACCTCCTCATAACGGCTAAGGTGCGTGTTCTATCCCCAAATAGACCTACACAAACAAGTGCTTATGCAATAATAAATTACAATTATCACTGCTTATAATGGTTGTATAAAGTCATATTATATATATATATTCACACACACACACACAGTGTATATATTTTTTAATTTTTATAGCATCAATTTTATTTTTACCGGATGCTACCTCAATGACAATAGCCACCCTTGGCCCTATATAATAAATGTATATTTACCTGATAAAGTGTTTGCTGCATATTCTACTGTATTTTGTAGGATTCCAGTCTTTCCTATTTACCGCTGTGATCCACTTGGCTTTTCTCTCTGGGTCAGATGGAAACTGATGAAACAACAGTGCAGGCTTACTACTCCTCTGTCTATTTGCACAGCCAACAGCGCAACACGATATAACCACACTCACGGGTTATTTTGTATCACTCCGGGGAAGTTAGTAACCGACAAACAACACCCAGTTGGGCAATGTTAAATGAGCGAGCGCCATCTGGATCATGCCGTCCAAGTATGGCAGATAAACAAAAGGTCACGTGACCCTGTGACATCACGTGCAAAACCTCACTAACCCATCAAGATGTCTCCTGATCACATGTCCCCATCATCAAGGACGGAGCATGCACATGCTGCCACCCACATCTTTTTGAAATGTTGTGCATGCATATTCAGGGGCATCTAGGGAGCCCATGAACCCAAAAATGTACAATCTTACTTTTATGGGTCCATAAAATGTTGCGCCGTTTCTCTTCAGGTCAGTCAATGTGCTCTTTGGCAAATTATAACCTCTTCAGCACATCTTTCTATCAACTGTGGGAAATTACGGGGGCTTCTTGCCGTTAGCTCGACTTCACATAGGCATCTTCTGATTGTAACAGGACTCACAGGTAACTTTAGACCTTCTTAGATCTTCCTGGAGGGGATAATTGGCAAAGTTCTTGCCATTTTGGCTCTTCTTTGATCCATTCATATGGTAGTTTTTTTCCACTTTATTCCATGTCTTTCATGTTTTGGTTGCCATTTTAAAACATTTGTGATGATTTTAGCTGAGCAGCCTCTTATTTTCTGCATTTCTTTTTTTCCCCTTCTCCAATTAACTTTTTTAATCAAGGTCTGCTGTGCTTTGAACAATATCTGTAACGACCCATTTTCCTCAGAATTTCAGAGGGAAATGCTCTATAGCCAGCATGTTCAATATTTACTGCCTTTCTTAAATAAGGACAATAATCTGTACCCATTTTTCAAAGAATGAATAATGTCACTAATTTCACTGTTATTATTTTGAACACAACTACATCAGACTTTTTAATTTTGTAGAACATTATCTCTGACACTATTAAAAAATGTTCGACATCCTTTACTTACTTCTCATCATCTTCCACTTAATCCGGGGTCAGGTCACAGGGGCAGCAACCTAAGCAAAGCGGTACAGACATGCCACTTCCTCCAGCTCTTCCAGGGGGACACCAAGGCGTTCTCAGACAAGCCAAGAGACATAGTCCCTCCAGTGTGTTCTAGGTCGACCCCGGGGTCTCTTCCCGGTTGGATGTGCTCGAAACACCACACCAGGGAGGGGTTCGAGAGGCATCCTGACCAGATGTCTGAGCCACCTCAACTGGCCCCTCTTGATGCGGAGGAGCAGCGGATCTACTCCGAGCTCTCACCGGATGGTAGAGCTACTCACCTTATCTCTAAGGGAGAGCCCCGCCACCTGACGAAGGAAGCTCATTTCAGCCACTTTAACCTGTTGTTACCAATACAGACCAAACTCTTGCTCCGATAATACAGCGATCGAATGACCTGTAGCAATGGGTCCAGAACGCTATACTCCCGGAGCATGCCCCACAAGATAGTCCGAGGGATAGGGTCGAAAGCCTTCTCCAAATCCACAAAACACATGGACAGATTGGACAAACTCCGATGCCCCCTTCAAGAGCCTGTGGAGCGTATAGAGTTGGTCAAGAGTGCTACAGCCAGGACGAAAACCACATTGTTCTTCCTGAATCCTAGGTTCGACTACCGGTCGGATCCTCCTCTCCAGTACCCCTGCAAAGACTTTCCCAGGTATGCTGTTGCGTGTGATTCCCCAATAATTGGAACACACCCTCTGGTCCCCCTTTTTAAAAAGGGGGGGATACCACCCCAGTTTGCCAATCCAGAGGCACAGCCCCCGATGACCACGCGATGTTGCAGAGACGTGTCAACCAAGACAGTCCTCCAGCATCCAGAGCCCTGAGATAGTCAGGGTAAATCTCATCCAACGCCGGAGCCTGCCCACCGAGGATCTTTTTGCCCATCTCGGTGACCTCCACACTCCAGTGAATGGGCAGACCTCCACCCAAACCCCCTGGGTCTTCCTCCTCCATGGAGGGCATGTTGGTGGGGATTGAAGAGGTCCTCAAAGTATTCCCTCCACTGCCTGACAACATCCCCAGTCGAGGTGAGCAGCTCCCCACTTCCACTGTAGACAGTGTTTGTGGAGAACTGTTTCCCCCTCCTGAGGCGTCAAATGGTGTTCCAGAACCTTTTTGAGGCCAACCGATAATCACTCTCCAGGTCCTCATTGAACTTCTCCCAAGCCTGAGATTTTGCATCTGCGACAGCTTCGGCTGCAGCACATTTGGCCTGCCGGTACCCGTCTGCTGCCTCGGGAGTCCCACAGGCCACCTCTTTCAGCTGGACGGCCCCCATCCCCACATATCCCGTACCGGGTACGGGGGTTACCATCACGACAGGCATCGATGACCTTCTGCCCACAGCTGTGGGCTGCTGCCTCAGCAATGGAGGCACGAAACATGGCCCATTCAGTTTCTATGTTGAAGTTTTGCACGTGATGTCACAGGGTCACATGACTTTTGTTTATCTGCCATATTGGACGGCATGATCCAGACGGCAGGCACTCGCCCATTCAACATTGCTAAACATTTTAAAATATGTAATAGTGGTTCAACATTACCCGTGAGTATGGTTATGTCGTGTTGCGCTGTTGGCTGCGCAAATAGACAGAGGAGTAAGCCTGGACTGTTATTTTATCGTTTTCCATCTGACCCGGAGAGAAAAGCCAAGTGGATCGCAGCAGTAAATAGGAAAGACTGGAATCCTACAGAATACAATAGAATATGCAGCGAAGACTTTGTATCAGGTAAATATACATTATTATATTGGGCTTAGGGTGGCTATTGTCATTGAGGTAGCATCTGGTAAAAATAAAATTGATGCTATAAAAATTAAAAATATACGAGTCCTTCAAAAAATTAGCATATTGTGATAAAGTTCATTATTTTCTGTAATGTACTGATAAAAATTAAACTTTCATATATTTTAGATTCATTGCATACAACTGAAATATTTCAGGTCTTTTATTGTTTAATACTGATAATTTTGGCATACAGCTCATGAAAACCCAAAATTCCCATCTCAAAAAATTAGCATATCATGTTCAGGTAGTCTAAACAAGCTATTAACCTAATCATCTGAATCAACCAATTAACTCTAAACTCTGTACAGAAGGCCATCATTGACACCCTCAAGCAAGAGGGTAAGACACAGAAAGAAATCTCTGAGCGAATAGGCTGTTCTCAGAGTGCTGTATCAAGGCACCTCAGTGGGACGTCTGTGGGAAGGAAAAAGTGTGGCAGAAAACGCTGCACAACCAGAAGAGGTGACCGGACCCTGAGGAAGATTGTGGAGAAGGGCCGATTCCAGACCTTGGAGGACCTGTGGAAGCAGTGGACTGGGCGACAGGTGCCGCATTCCCCGGGTCAAGCCACTTTTGAACCAGAAACAGCGGCAGAAGTGCCTGACCTGGGCTACAGAGAAGCAGCACTGGACTGTTGCTCAGTGGTCGAAAGTACTTTATTCGAATGAAAGCAAATTTTGCATGTCATTCGGAAATCAAGGTGCCGGAGTCTGGAGGAAGACTGGGGAGAAGGAAATGACACTGGACTTCAGGCATTTTGGCAAGTACCCACAGTCAGTGATGGACTGGGGTGCCATGTCGGCTGCTGGTGTTGGTCCACTGTGTTTTATCAAGGGCAGGGTCAATGCAGCGAGCTATCAGCAGATTTTGGAGCACTTCATGCTTCCATCCGCTGAAAAGCTTTATGGAGATGAAGATTTCATTTTTCAGCAGAACCTGGCACCTGCTCACAGTGCCAAAACCACTGCTAAATGGTTTACTGACCATGGTATTACTGTGCTCAATTGGCCTGCCAACTCTCCTGACCTGAACCCCATAGAGAATCTGTGGGATATTGTGAAGAGAAAGTTGAGAGACACCAGACCCAACACTGGATGAGCTTAAGGCCGCTATCGAAGCATCCTGGGCCTCCGTAACACCTCAGCAGTGCCACAGGCTGATTGCCTCCATCCCACGCCGCATTGAAGCAGTCATTTCTGCAAAAGGATTCCCGACCAAGTATTGAGTGCATAACTGAACATAATTATTTGACTTTTTTGTATTAAAAACACTTTTTTTATTGGTCGGATGTAATATGCTCATTTTTTGGTTTTTCTTTACTTTTTTGCCAAAATGATCAATATTAAAACAATAAAAGGCTTAAACTACTTCAGTTGTGTGTAATGAATCTAAAATATATGAAAGTCTAATGTTTATCAATACATTACAGAAAATAATGAACTTCATCACAATATGCTAATTTTTTGAGAAGGACTAGTGTATATGTACACTGTATAGGCTTATATATAAATAAAATGTGAATTTATACAACCATTATAAGCAGTGATCATTTTAATTTATTACTGCATAAGCGCTTGTTTGTGTAGCTCGATTTGGGGATAGAACCCCCACCTTAGCCATTATGAGGTGGGAGTCTCTCTTCCCGGTTCCTGGCTCCCAATGTTGCATACAGCTTACAAATCCGGCAACAAAATACTTGTAAGTTTCCATTGATTTGTAAGCTTTTAACTCTTTGCCAGTAAATGGAGATGGGCCGTGGACAAGATATGTACAAAGATCCAAGTAGGCAAAAGCAGGAAGGGAAGAATGGTCGCATTCTAACACATTGACTGCGGAATTAGATATGGATCGGCAATCCCCAGCTGCTTTATTTTACTCAGAATACCGCGCCCTCTGGTCACCTGTCAGATGATTGACAACGTCTGACAATATTATAGTGTCATTGTTTTTGCCTTCGACACTCTCACATATTTTGCTTTCGCTGTCATTATCGGTTGTTGTTGAAGCCATGCTTAGTGAATCGTGTGTGTGTATGTGTGTTTTAGATCACGTTTGCCACCCAAGATGGCGCGTGAAAGTATTGGGGTTATGTGACTGCAAAACCTCAATAACTGACGAGGACAAAATTAGGGGAGATAACGTGAGATGTGAGAAAATGTGACATTTGTAACCTTACACCCATAAAACATACTAGAGGGGCAATCTCTTGGTAAATACATAATGTAGCCTGTGTAAGTTACTACAGATAAACAGTCATACGAAAGCACTGATATAAAATTATGATTTAAATAACATCAAGCACACGTTTCAGAGCTCCTGTTGCATTAAAAAATATAACCTCTCTGGTTGTGATATAAAGCAATAACCACAACATGGTAATCAAAGCTGTAGTGCTGCATGGTCTCACGTCACACAGTGGATTAATTACTCAGATGGCGTTTCATAAAAATGACTTCATACCTGTGGATGTACAATTCTCTGTTGTTGGGCAGGTCATAGTTGATTATGAGGGATACCTGTGGCACGTCCAACCCTCTGGCCCACACGTCTGTAGAGATCAGCACCCGGCTACCACAACACACAAAAAACAAGTTTACCCACTTTCTCCTGTTTCTGCCTCTTTTTAAAAAAATATTTATTTTTCTCACATTTCACCTACTTTCAGAAGTTGTGAGGTGACACTCAACTTTAATTAAAAACAGAATACTTCAACAAAGAAATAAAACCAATAGTGGGTATAATGGGTATGCAGAGTCACGATGCAACAGAAACGGAGGCACCACAGTGGAAATCAGACGCTCAGCTGATCAGGTTGATGTATTACCTGGCTCCAGATCGGAACTCCTTCATAATGGACTCTCTCTCTTTCTGCGGCATGTCTCCATGCATAGAGGACACGGTGAAGTTTGCCTCCCTCATCTTTTCAGTCAGCCAGTCCACCTGTTTAAAATAAAATAAAAACCGACATGAAATCAGTAAAGGAAAAAAGGATTACTAAATAGAGTAGGTTTAAATAATGCTTTATTCGAGTGAGAAGCACGAGGGCTGGCACCGTTTTTCATTTACAGACGCAGTGCTTACTTTCTGATTAAAATACACTTAAGATTTTTAGGCACTCAAAAAGGTAAAGACGACAGGGAAGAGCAAATTCATGAATTATTGAAAATACTCTGATCCTAACTGGCAAAAATTTTTCCCTAATTTAGTTGTATCCAATTCCCACCTGTTAACTATTGCTTCCCTATCACACACCCACCACTGACCAGGGAGGGGCAAAAATCATGCACACGCCCCTCCACGACATTCAATACGAGCCACTCGCCTCCTTTCGAACCGCGGTGCTATGTGTATTTGGGGGCAGCCTAACACCATTCTGAGGGGAAGCACTATCCACTCCCTCGCAGCACTGAGCACACAGACATCCATGATTGGCTGGTGATCACTGTGAGTGACAGAAAATTGAGTGTATGCCGTCCCTCCCTCCTGTGGTGGCTCGGCCCATGGACTCTCGGCCACAGACTGCTTTAGCATTAACCTGGATATAAATTTGCGATCTCTGGGTTAATAGTCATGCACCTTGTCGAGCCACTAACTACACAGATTCATTTTACACACAAATCCTTCACTTTTTTTTTGTTTGTTTATATTTTACAGAGAGCTATTTATTATTATTATTATTATTATTATAATTATACTGATTAGAACTGGCGACTTTGCACAGATTTTGCATATGGCTGGCTACACAGTCATCAATGCATCACTCTTTGGCCATACCAATAAAACCATGGCAACAAGAAATAATTTATTAAGATCTGCACAAGAACATCCAACAAAGTGATCTGAGTGGTACACAGCTGCCAGTGCTATCACAGCATTATGTTCATGTATGCTTTAGTGTTTGGGAATGTGGTACTGACCTTTCGCTTGGTGTTGCAAAAGATGACCGCTTGCGTGATGGTCAGCGTGTCATAGAGATCACACAGAGTGTCGAATTTCCATTCTTCTCTTTCCACAGCTACAAAAAACTGCTTAATGCCCTCCAGTGTCAACTCATCACTGCACACATAAACAGCCAAATTTAAACTCTCTCTTTAAAAAGAAAATAAACAACAAAATACATATGCACATGTAACTGAATATCATATCTACATCACACACCGTAATTGATGTGATAAGTGCCCAGGGCTCTTTAAATATTGGAGTGGGTGGGCGCTTATTCAAATGTCACCAGTGGAGTGGAACGGTAAGTGCTTATTAACATCAAGGTGAAAAACAAATAACAGACCAATAAAAGAGTTTTACTGGTATTTGTGTTATTCATTTTGTGGTATCAACCAAACTACTTACACGAAAGCTGAAAATAAACAGAAAACAGCATTTCCCTCCCGGTGCTGTTCCTTTAAACATTTTCCCAGAAGTAAAATCGAGCCAATCAACATGAATGTCAACTTTAGCACATGGCACGTTCAGCCAATCAACACGAACATAAACAAAAGCACATAGCCAGGAAAATCTTACAATGTATCAAGTTAGTGAGCAGGAGAATCTGGTGAAAAATACATCACTTTCGGATTGGTCCATATCTGGCTCATCGCTCCATTCATTCAGAGCATCCCATAGTTTTGCTGTCGCAGTTTCTACTGGTTCATCGGTTGTTGGACATTTACTAAGAGAACACAGTAAAATATTTTCCCGTTTTTTAAAGCACGGCGGAACAATCAAATGTGTTGTTACTGATGGAACATTATAGACATTTTCCAGTGGCAGGGGGTCTTGGAATACCGTGTAAACTCATTTTTACAGGCAGTGAACACCTCGTTTTACTGTTACAGAGACTGATCAAATAAAATTGGTCAGTTTGATCTACGATTTTGCTCCCAGTACACATGGGCAGTTATTAGACATAAGATCAAAACTGGGGGGTGGGTGCGCTTATTGGAGCAGAGTGCTTATTAGGTTGAATTCGGTTAATGTATGTTTCTGATATAGATATTAACTGACTGGAAGTACCTTACATTTTATATACACACACACGTGTATAAAATCTAAGCTGCTTCCATTCAGTTGACATCTATATATATTTATAATATGTGAGGCACTCCACCGAAAGTAGGCACTTGTCGCACAGACCACTTTTGAGATAAAGGCCAGAAAAGTAAAAATGGTCCATTTTTATCGAAATTCAGATTTTTGCATAAACTATTCAAACCAGTATACAACTCACTTGCTCACGTGAAATCGACTAAAACTCACTAAAAATGTCTTTCCCACCCCCCATTTTTCTGGCGAGTACCCTCATAAAACTCGATAAAAATAGGAGCAAACTTACTGGTTTTCGGTGCAATTATTCACCAAGTTCGGGACAAGACACACTATAATCCATACACCAGAAGAACGGCCGTGAAGTAGTCTTTCCATTTTGGATACTGTTTTGATATTAAAATGCGTTTCAGTGAATAAAATAAAGGTTACGAAGATGATATGCTCGTAAACAATGCAGGCTACTTGCTAAGGAAAATCTGAAACTAGCACACCGATTGGTCAGCTCGGGCTTGCACATGCGCAGTGCCCGTTACACGTTAACTTCCGGTTTACTGCATGCCGAATTTATCTCCGACTTTCTCTTCAATAACAGTCATTAAGTTTATTAATAAGATTGTGAATACACAATTTCTGGAAAAGGAGAGTGAAATGTCATCTGTGATGTCTAGCCGCATTAGTATAGATACTATATTCGACATGAGAATTGGGCTTTGAAGATGCAGAAATGCTTGGCGTTCTTGAAGATTATTTCACCGGTGAGTATTTTTCTCTGTATGCAAAATTTGATGATGGAATTTTTTTGATTATTTGACTTGTGTGTAATCTTGTCTGGACTGGACATGCTGGATCGTGGGTTGTTTAGTTTTGTATGAAAATTGGTCAAGACCTGAAAAATACTTAAATGTTTCATTCCATTTACAGATGAACAAATTGATGATGATGATCAACTAATCTTCCTAATGCTCAGAGTTTCAAAGCAAAATAAATTATATACGTCTTCAATATCATACTTTTCGGGGGAGGGGGGGTATTTATTATATTTTAGTTCTACTGGTAAATACTTTTCCCTTTCTTACCGCTTAACTAGGATGCGGATGGGGTCTGTCATGAATTTATTAGTCATCTCCAAGATCTCATGCGGCAAGGTAGCACTGATGAGAACCACCTGCGTTGCAGGGGGCAAGTACCGGTACACATCATAAATCTGCTCCTTAAATCCTGCACACAAAGATTAGTTAAAATCTGCATGACAAGTCATTGGCATCAACACATGTTAAATCATCTAAATATTTTGTGATGTTATGCATACCTTTGTTAAGCATTTCGTCAGCTTCATCCAGAACCAACATCTTAATGGCGCGTGTCCTTAGACTTCTCCGACGGATCATATCTGCAGGAGAAGTGAAACTGTTCATACTCACCTTCTTGACTCGAACTACACTTATTTAATACTACAAGAAATTTGAAATAATTACCAAACACTCTGCCAGGGGTTCCTGCTACAACATGCTGACCATAGTCAAGTTTCCTGATGTCCTCCCCCACATTCGTACCACCAATACAGGCATGACACTGGACGTTCATGTAATCACCCAGAGCAAGAAGAACCTTTAAAACAGGATCAGCATTAAACGTCACTTCATGGGGAACCCGAAACATGTTCAATGCATAACATTAATATTTAAAATATTTAAATCGAGGCACCTTTTGAATTTGTCCCGCTAACTCTCTGGTTGGAGCCAAAATTAGCGCCTGGGTCTCACGCACCTATTCATTCAGGAGAATGCTCAGTGAGCAACACATAAAGCACCACATAAAATAGAAAAGTGGAGGACTGTGGTAAAGCAAGATGACATGTTTAAGTACCTGAATGTCCAGACATTGCAGTACTGATACACAAAACGTGGCTGTTTTACCGGTACCAGACTGTGACCTGAAGGGAGTTAAAAAAAAAGAAAAATCAGACAAAAAGAAAAACTTGAGATGAAACTGAAGCTTGCACCCCCACAACAAGAGACATCAGATTATGGGCTATCTCGCCAGCCTCCACATGTCAGAAAACACCAACTGCAGAAATCCCAAAATATCAAAATGCGCAAGTACACTGCCGAGTAGAAATCCCAACTTTGACTAAGAAATCCCAAATAATTTCCAAGTTCTGGCCAAGAACTAAAATTATTACAATTGGACAAGACGGTGTTGAGGCCAACGATGTTGTATGGTTTAGAAACAGTGGCCCTGGGGAAAAGACAGGAGGCAGAGTTGGAGGTAGCAGAGATGAAAATGTTGAGGTTCTCTCTGGGAGTAACGAGGATGGATCGGATCAGGAATGAGCACATCAGAGGGACAGCACATGTAAGACGTTTTGGAGACAAAGTCAGAGAGGCTAGATTGAGATGGTTTGGACATGTACAGAGGAGGGATAGTGAGTATATTGGTAGTAGGATGCTGAGGCTGGAACTACCAGGCAAAAGGCCCAGAGGAAGACCAAAGAGACGATTCATGGATGTGGTGAAGGAGGACATGAAGGTTGTTGGTGTAAGAGAAGAAGATGCAAAGGATAGGGTGAGATGGAGGCAGATGATTCGCTGTGGCAACCCCTGAAGGGAACAGCCGAAAGGAAAAGAAGAGGAGACAGGGCAACATAGACTGAAGGGATAGCCCTGGCCGAATGGTACAGGAGCAGGTTTGAGACATAAAGGCCTGCTTTGCTCCCTGAACCAGCAGGAAAATTGTGTGGCAGTGGGGTCAGTGATCAATACTGTCCTAAAGCACCCCGACCCTCAGCTGCTCTCTGGGCACCCCAATGTGTGGCTGCCCTCTGCTCCAAGTGTGTGTGTGTTCACTTTGGATGGATCAGAGTACAGCCCGAGTTTCTCTTGTGAAATTCATTAGGGGTGTGTGCAGTCTGTTGCTTTGGCCCTTCCCATACTTTTAACTCTTATTATTACTTAATTTTTTTTTTCTTGTTCTTATTTTCATTATTTTATTATTATTTTACTGTCCATAAGAAGCTTCCCTCTTAAAATATCGGCTTAAAGAGGGTTGTTTTTTTTTACTTTTTTAATCTCTGCCAAATTTTTACAGAATTTCTTCTGGGATGAAATAAAGTATGTTTGATACAGCATGTCAACAAGAAAATCAATCAAAAAGCATATAAGATAAAACAGAGGGAGGATACATTCTCACTCACCCATATAACTTGCAGGGGAAAAAACATTACTTTTTCAAAATTAATAAAAACAATAACGAGATTGTTTTTACACACAACAAATGAACATGAACTTACTGTGCAATCACATCTCTACCCTTTATAATCTGCTTAATGGCTCTTTGCTGGATAGCTGATGGTTTTTCAAAACCTAAAGAAAAAGCAGTTTAAGATGAAGTCTCTGAAGAATGTGTCAACATCTTTAATTTCATCACTGTCACAGAAATGGAACACACACTCGCCAAAAGAAAGAAAACACATGAAACAGGCTTTCGTGAAGCTGTTTATGATAAATGGCCAAAGAAAACAAGAAAGATGCCCACAGACAGTGATCTACTGATTACTACTTTTGAGAATTGGGTTGTTTTGGGGTTTATCCGAAAAACTGCATGAGAAATAATCTCGTGTACTCACATTATTGTTTTCCACCTACAATCGGTAGTTGACTGAAAACGGGTGTGAAAGAAATACGCCATCTTAACCTGCTAACTAGCAACGTCAAATTTCAAACAGAAATCTACTTCAATATTGTTTCGGTTTAAATACAAATCAGATAAACATTCTTTTACTACCACGACACGGTATTTCTTAACCGTAAAGTTAGCGAGTACTGATCAGGCCAAAGTCGGACTGTACCGTAGGCGTAGATCCCGCGAAGCAGATCCTCACGCAGGCCCATCGTATCAAAAGTCGGTGTAACATCCACCTCTTCACTGGTCTCAAACTCCACTTTGGTCATGTCCTCTTCCTTTAGGATTCGCTTCCTTCCACTTGCAGGAGCCGCCGCCATGACTATGAACTGAATTCGGTATTTTCAGTCAATGGAATACAAACGTGCTAATCCGCTCTAGACTCACAAGGCCCAGTAAAAAAAGAACACCACGTGGTCAGTGACGCACAAACCATGCGACGACAGTACTTGTGACGTCTACGGTAGCGACAAACACAAATGAGACGATAAACATAGTTTCCAAAAACCGACCGCTTCTTAATTTATGTATATATATATATATATATTTTTTTTTTTTTTGACACAGTAATAATTTAAACACAACACTTTCGTTTTTTAAAACCAGTTTAACAACGGAATCAGGTTATTCAGCTCGTCAGTTGTAGTGGTTGCGGCACGGTTGTTGGGAGTATTGACATCTGTAACAATGTCCTGGGATCGGTTCCGGACCGTGGCGGTTCTTTATGGCGTTCGCATTTGCTGAAGTGCTTTATCCTCCGGGGTCATGAAGAGATTGGGAACACTAACAACTTGCCCAGACCTTTGCTGGGCAACACATACGCAAACCTCGAGGTAATTCGGAACAGCAAGTTCGCCGTGTGCATGTGTTTAGACTGTGGGAGGAAAAACCTCCATGAACACATCAAAACATACAAATTCCACACTGACACACCCCAATCCTGGGATTCAAACCCAATACCTTCTTGAATTATGTCACAGTGCCACCTTATTTCACTTTTAAACTAGAAAAACAATTAGTCTGTAAAGATCATTACACTTACTGCACATTTTTATTGATCTGTGTGTAATCTGATCCCCTGGCTGAGTTGTTTATTGTTGTTTTATTAAAAGGTTACCATCCACTAACCTGGATATCCTAAAGAACATTGCTAGGGTTTTAAAATGTATTGTAATGTAAATTTGAAACAACTGTTGACTGATTCTTTCTTGGAGATTTGCTCAGTACACTTGGCATTAATGCATGTGTGTGAGGTGAGCTGCACCTTCCTTTCCTGCACATAAAATGGAAGTACCCTTGATCAAGTTACCCCCGAATGCTTGTTGCATCCCGCTGACCCAAGTGCGTGTGCTCATGTTAGATGGGTAAAATGCAAAGGAAATAATTTCCCTTAAGGGATCAATAAAGAATATCAAAAGTAAATAAATACACAGTGGTCTAAAATAAAACTCTGCAATCATCTTTTTGGCTCCGCTTTTTCCTAGATTACAGCACATAATTCACAGCATTGTTCCTTCAAATGATCAGGATGAGACTCAGCAACATTATTGTTCACTAAAATGAAACCAAGTGATGGCCAGAATGACCAGATTATTATACTTCTTTTCCTCCTTCGCCACATCCATGAATCGTCTCTTTGGTTTTCCTCTAGACCTTCTGCCTGGTAGTTCCAACCTCAGCATCCTACTACCAATATACTCACCATCCCTCCTCTGTACATGTCCAAACCATCTCAATCTAACCTCTCTGACTTTGTCTCCAAAACTTCTTACATGTGCTGTCCCTCTGAAGTGCTCATTCCTGACCCTATATATCCTCGTTACTCCCAAAGAGAACCTCAACATTTTCATCTCTGCTACCTCCAGCTCTGCCTCCTGTCTTTTCCCCAGGGTCACGGTTTCTAAACCATACGTCACCACTGGCCTCAACACCGTCTTGTACACTTTTCCTTTCAAGAATGACGAGATTATTCTTTAAATTAACTTCTATCCCAAGGCACAGATCAGTGTTGTTCAGGAAGCATTTTGGGTTTTTTTTGTTTTGTTTTTTTACACATAAAATGTCACCAGTCCTGACCTGAACCCTATTGAGTGTTTTTGGGATGTGCTAGAGAACACTTTGAGTGTTTGAATTTTTCCAACATTAATTTAAGATGCAAGTCAAAAAGAATTAATTTTGGATGGAAAAAATGAGATGTTTCTCATCGATGCTAAAAAGACTATTCAATACATTTTATTGAGAATGCAGCAGTGGATGTAGCAGTGATGGCATCGTGTCATAGTCGACCATTCCTGAACATAAAAATCCCACGTTAATATTAACCCGAGCATAGAATTAAATCAGAGACCCTGCAGATCAGGTGACACTGCTCCCCAGGGTATAACCATTAATAGACACCGTTTTAAAGTGTTGCACACTAGTTTCAGAATGAAACCCTAAAACTGAACCTCCACAGGAAAGTTAAACATATTGTGTTAATGCAATCACATAAGTGACCACATTCATAGTAGCTGTGCATCTTACACCGCATTAAAAGGTGAATTCACCGTATTCTTTCAGCTATTCAATAACAAGATGTAAATAAATTATACACACATACAGATGGTATTGCATGAGAAGATGACATGCGTACGCGCAGATGCACCTCAGAACAATTTTTTTTTTTTTTTTTGCACAATTGGCCTTGTTCTTGTGGCATTTTCCATAACTTCCCTATTCTTCCTTAATTTTCTTTTTTAATTCGATGAATATTTATATAAACAAAATTTAAAAAAAAAACGCAATGCACAGAAGCTGCATGAATTGAAGCACGAAGTAGCGAGGGATCCCTGGACTTGTCTGACTGGTACCCAATACTTTTTTCCTATAAAACCTTGCTTTATGTACACTATAGCAGGTATAAAAAAATACACGGCTTTCAGTACATTTAAATTTGTGCTTTGCTTTAAAATTATACATGTGAACCTTTTTGGTGTAGAATACATATAATTAGATCTCTTTACCCTACAAAAGTTTTGGTTTAAAAAAAAATAACCATGTACGGTTTATGTATGTCATGTGCACCATATTGGTGATGAGACATCCAATTAATTCGGGACAATTCTCATCCATTTCTACCTTTAATACAAAACAAAAGAAGCAGTAACAAAAATCCGCTCAAGACTTAATTTATTGTGGGATGTTCCAACAATTGAAAATGTAGAGTCCGAGACATGGTGGTTTTAATCTGTACAAAAACGAACTCCCAGTTTACTGGTCCTTCATCTCCTTCAGCCTCTTGATGGCAGACTTGACTGTGACAGCAGACGTTGTGCTGCAAAATAAATAAACATTTTTTAACCAAAATGTAATAATCAGATTACAGACAAAGTTCTATTAAATCCCATTTTATTAGAAGCAAATGTATTCTTACTTGTATGTCCAGGCACCACCAGCAACAGTTTTCATGCAGGACCCACAGTGCCAGATGCCAACAGCTCGTCTCTTCATCTTAGTCTTAAAAAAAAAATAAATAAATAAATATAAAAAGGTGAGGCAAGTCTGTTGGGCTTTTTACACCCAAGCCTTGTGGCTCATCAGGCTGGTGCTTATCCCCGGTTTCCATAGCATGAAGCGACCAGGAGTTCAACTTCCCATGGATGGGACGCTAGTCCATCGCAGGTTACCTTCCCAGTATATTTTTACTGGTACCCATTTATGCTGCTGGGTGAACAAACAAAAACAAGCAAAAAAACAACATAACAAAACTGTGGTTTGGGGTGAGGGCAACGACATACTACATCAATAATATTGCACATTCCAATAGTGGACCCATGAGGACAGAGAGCTCATCACTAGACTAAATATTTGTTAAGAGCCGGACAGAACAGAATGTTCTCATTTGTATTCTGTAACTACTCAAAAAAAGATACCAAAAATTTTCATTCTTGCATATGTATTGCACTATATTTAGGCAGATCTTGGAAACGAGCAAAGGCTTTCGGTCCCAGTGCCATCAAGAGCACCCCACTCAAATCAGTTGCAGGCAACGTCATCAAGGATTGTGGCAAACAAAGGCAGAGATGGGCTGAGCACTACGAAGAGCTCTACTCGAGACATGCCTCAGAGCAAAGACCAAGGTGCGGAGCATTCTCATCAGGGAGCTCTTTGCTGATGATGCTGGTCTTGTTGCCTACACCCAGGAAGTGCTCCAACGTCTCATCAACTGCTTTGCTGGTGCCTGCTCCGAGTTTGGCCTCACCATCAGCCTTAAAAAGACCGAGGTCATGGGCCAGGATTGTCAGTAGTGCTCCTAGTATTAACATCGGCAAGCACACCCTTGAGATGGTGGAAAATTTCACCTACCTCCAATCGATCATCTTCAGCAACCTCTCTCTAGACGCCGAACTGAACGCCCATATCGGCAAGGCATCAACAGTGATGGCCCGTCTGGCGAAGCGAGTCTGGGACAACTCCATGCTCACCACCAACACCAAGATAAGAGTCTACAAGGCCTGAGTACCGAGTACTCTCCTTTATGGCAGTGAAGCATGGACCCTCTACTACTGCCAGGAATGCCGGATGAACGCCTTCCACCAACGCTGCCTTAGCAGACTACTGGGCATCACTTGGCAGGACCACTTGGCACTTGGTTGGATGTCTCCTAACATCGACGTCCTGGCCAGAGCAAATGTACACAGTATGGTGCCATCCTGACCCAGAGACGCTTGTGATGGCTTGGCCACGTCACCTGAATGGATAACGGCTGCATCCCCAAAGACTTACTATACGGGGAGCTGGTTACTGGAACCAGGTCAAAGGGATGCCCAGCTCTCAGGTTCAAGGATGTCTGCAAGCACGACCTCAAGGCTGGAGGTGTCAGCCGCATCCAACACCCTGAACTGGCGGACCACCTCCCAGGATGTCATCAGGACAGCAGCAGAGAGAAGAGACACCCGCTTGGGGGGGGGGGGGGGGCACTCCGCAGTCAGCGGAGACTGGCCCCTACCCCTACCACACTGAGGACTTCGTGTGCAGAGGCCGTATCGGCCTCTACAGCCATGCCCAACACTGCAGCTCCCTGACCGAAGACCCACGGCGCGCGCGCGCACACACACACACCCCATGATCCTTCGAGATCGATGGGGCCAACAGACAGTACAACAAGAGAAGCGACTTGTGTCCGTATCCTTTGACATCATAAAGACATGTAAATTAGCCTGTTCCATATTGCTCCCAAGTTAGTGGTTGTTTCTGTGCTGGCATTACAATGGACTGAGCTGTTCAGAGTGAACCCTTCCTTCACCCAAGTTTAAGCAGCTGGGCAAGCAATTAATAAAAATTAAAAAAATTCCTAGATGCAGATTTCTATCTGAATCATCTGCAGCAGGGGTCCCCAACCACCGGTCCGCGGACCAGTACTCAATTGGTACCGGTCCGCAAAAGAAATAATTCATTATTTCCTATTTATTTATTATCCAAGTCTGAACTATATTTCTGAAACAATATTTTATTTTGAAAAATTACCGGATTCTCTTGATTACATGTCAGTCATTTGAGCGCTAAAATGTAGCCCACAAGGGGACGACACATGAACAGAGGCAATTTGGACATGTTTCAAACAATAGCGGGGATTTTGGGTGAGACTGAGCCTTCATTCTCCCAGCTGGTGCACCATCACCTGTGTTTTTAAGAAAAGTTCAAGCTCGATTTCCCAGCCAACTTTATTTCAACTGTTGAAAAATAACATTCATGGAGTGCTTATTATTAATACTATTATTAATAATATTTTATATAAATAAATTACATTTACAATATAAACATAGACCCCCCCCCTATAAAATTGTCAAATAAATAATTTGATAATTTGAAAATAAAATTGTCAAGCGTTGACTGGTCCACGGTGATAAAAAGGTTGGGGGGGCCCTGATCTACAGAATCTTGCTTGCCCTGACTGATTTCACTCTAGTCACACAATAATTTAAGTTAATCCAAACATCAAGAGAAATTCTGAGCAGGCCTGGCTGTGACGTTGATCGGAGCCACCATTACCAGTGGATTCATTTTAAAAACAAATAAATATGGTGTCACTTGTGACCTTTATGAATGAATACATGGCTGCTGGCTGTTCAAACAGGTCAGAAAATCTGGACCAACCAAAAAAACACTGCCCTCCATAGATTCCCAACCAAAGAGCGTACCTACATGACCAGACACAGCTGGACAAAAACACTAAACTTGATGACCCTGTGAGAGATCCACAATATGAGATTATTAAACATTTAGTGAGGTTTTGAATCTGAAAAATATGAAGTTTGCTGGTTTGGAAAGCTGAAAGAGTGGTCTTTCCTTCATTGTGCCCAAACCCATGCCCATTTTTAAATAAAATATGCATATAGTAACAAGTCAATAATAAGGCAAAAATAAACCAACTCATTTTAAATTTTAAAATATTTTGTTTATAAGCCTGTAGTTCTCCAGACTTTTTTCTCAGGCACTATATAACAGGATGGGGGAAATTAGTCAAAACTGGGGGGGGGGGGGGGGGAGATACAAAGACAATGGTCATTAAAATATTAGAGAATGGTTTCAGCACTGCACCACACACATCCGAGTAATAATCTAACAAAAGCCATCGTATCCAGAGCTTTTGATCTTAGCCCTCTTTTGTGTGCGTGTCCCTGTGTGGGGGACGACGACAAACAAGACACCATACAATAGTTTAAACCAGGGGTGCTCACACTTTGAGCACGCGAACTACTTATAGAATGACCAAGTCACAAAGATCTACGCATGACAAAAATGCAAAACATATTTATTTTAAAGTATATTGAGGAGTCTTCATGTGTAAATGTATGTTTATGAGCCTTGCATGACCACACGAGCCAATACTGCACAACACAACATAATTATGAACAATTTTTGTGACTACCCGAGTTCACTTTGATGACTTGTACTGAATTGAATCAGCCAGGGATGCATAGTCCGGACAGTAGCTGCTGACAGCCAGCCTCAAGCAAACTTCCAAACGCACTTCGAAAATGACATCGTGAAAAAAAGTCCGCCTCCCATTCCGTATGAAAGTGATACTTTGTCATCTTCTTTGCTCCAGCATCCATACTCATGTTTCATAAGCTTTCTTTACTTTAAGAAAAAAGCGAGGGCAAATAATAGGAGGGAACTTGCTGACTAGCTTGTTTTGCTGTACTTCGTGTCGTTGTGTGCACATGCGTGGTGAGCTAAAGGTCAGAAAAATGTCTTTTTTTAAACGTCATGTTCGCGATCGACCAATATTACCTTCACGATCGACGTATTGACCACCCCTGGTTTAAACCTTTCCTGCTACTCCATAAACAATGAGGAAAAAGGTGAAATACAATATATTTTACTGATACTGCATTACTTTTTCACATATTGGTCTGAAACAGTTGACAATATTTGCCAATAACACTAGACCAGCATCAGTACAGAATTTTATGTTGTAAAAGTGCACCACTAATCAACACAGATGCACAATAAGCATCAACATCAAGCACACCACTCATCAGGCCACTAAACGTCAAAAATATCCGCATCACTAGATGAGCCCTTGTGAACACCTCAACCATCTGACTTCTATAATAAATTTAAAATGATAGGTATGTCATTACAAATAAATCCTCAATGCAACACAAACAAATGTCAAATTTGATACAGTGCAATAATTCCGATAGCTTAACCACAATTCCAGTTTACATGCATTAATTCACTTCCTAAAAAAATGTAAAACTTCAACAGACACCTAGGTCTTTAATCTCAGCAGTGGATGTTGCAGACCACATACAATGAGATATCAGTTTGTGTCAATACTCATAAGTCCTGTATTGATACTGAATAATAATAAAAAGTTGGTCACTCACCTTGCCACAGAAGGAGCAGGTGTACTTGGCGTGCTGACTGATCTCAATCTTTTTCACCATCTTCCTGAGTGAGGCACCATAACGGGTACCGTATTTTCCCACAATTCCCACCTTTTTGGTGCGCTTGGCCTGCAGACAGAAGTTCAAAAATAGAATTAAAAACCAACAGCTTATTTATACAATTTTAAACTTAAAACATATTGCCAGTTGCAATACAGAGTTAATTATGAATCTCTTTAAGCTGTTTATGTATCCAAACAACAAGTTAACTTTTTTATTTTACATTACACATTTGTATTTATTAGTCTTGGAAATGGTTCAACTAACTCTAGCAGATTTTAAAATGCAGTGTTTCACTGCTCATCCCTTCCATCCACACTGGAGCTGCATTTCTCATCAGTTAAAACTAACTTTGAGAGGGCACCATCACATTGAAGTAACTGGTGGGACAACATCATAACCCAATTGTGACAACCCAAGGACTGCCTAGAAGGATTCTGGATGTCCAGACAGGCTGGACTAGCTCAGTGAGGTTACTTGTACTTTGTGTTAGTTAAATGAGAATGGAGCGGTAACACAAGCACACTTTTACAATCCAAAAGAAGTCGATTAAAAAGGGTATAACATGCACACATACATATTTCAATATTTTAGTGTGAATGTAGTAGAATCTTTGGGAAATGATACAAAGGTGTGTATAGAAATGTTTCTATAAAAGTATTTTCATATTTACATAGATACACAAATTATACACACACACACACACACACACACACATCAGAAGGACAATACAGCCAGAACTACCCCAGAACTGATTTAGAAACCAAAATATGGTATAAAAACTGTTTTAGCCAAAACCCACTTAACTGACACCGGCACCCAGCTTCGTCTATTCTATCAAAACTTATCGAGCATAAATAAAATTTCTAAAAATGGTTATTGTCTATATTGAAGTTTCTGAGAAGCTTCCATTCCAAACCGGGAGGACACCACAGAGAAGTCACGGCCACTTCATACAGCAGCCCTTTGCTAGCTCGCTTGCTAACTACACTAGCTCGCTAACTACAATTCACCCAGAGAGACACCTTTCAGACGCCGCACGGAAGGTGGTCAGGGTCGACAGCTATATTCAAAATATCGTTTTACTCTAAATAAAGCTATTTATTTTACAATTATAGCCGCCGCTGGACACTCACACCGCCGCATACAGCAACCAGAGAAGCTATTCCAGCGGCAAATGTTTAAGTACAAAATATTAACAAAAAACACATCTTAATCAAAAACTATTCATCTGAAAGCCTTTCACACACTTCATGGCGCAGGATAATGAAGGTACACCAGACTTTATTAATACGATGGATTGGATTTTGGTGGATTATTGTACAAGAGACAGTTACTCACCATTTTAGCAGAAGAGGTGCGAAGCCAAAGAGGGAGGACCAAGTGCGCATGCGCGATTTACCAAACACGACCGCAAGGCATTCTGGGATATTGGAGGACCGACAAGTTAGCAATACTGTATACAATACGTAATAAGATCGTAAACAAATTTGGACCTTTTTATATTTGTGGACCCACAAAAAACTGTTAAAAAAACTGTATACTTTACTAACAATACAAAAAGTAAAAACCAACTACATTGATTTGCATGTTGCGAAAAAGAATCGATTGATCCCCGTCTTATCCCCGTCTTAGTTTTAAACCGATGGGCAATATGAGTTGTCTTGGTGGGGTTAACAGGTCCGCCCACAGCAGGAAGGTCCTCGGTTCGAGTGTTTCTGTATCTTCTCCCCGTGTTTGCGTGGTTTCTCTGAGGGTTTTCTGGTTCCCCAGCAAAGTCCAGTGACATAATTCGGCGAATTAGTTGTTACTTTTTGGTCCTTAGTGTAGATGGTTGTGTGTTACCCTTCAATGGTCTGGCGAGACCTTCTTGGCTGAGCTAGGCTTTCAGCCTCCCCGCAAACCCCAAGTAGGATTAGGAGTTCAAAATGGATTTGTGTCACTTTTCTCAATTTGTGCTTTTTTGTTAGTCATGAAACCACTTAGTTCAACCCTCATTGTAATTTAATTATGATGGTTTGTGGTGGTTGTTTTATTATGTTTTATTATATTTATTATTTATTTAAATTATGATGATTATTTGATTTCAAGATTCGCAAATAATACATATAGTGTATTGTTATTGACTGATATATTGCACTATATGTGAGTATTAATGTTGAATAATAATATATACTATATATTAAATAAATTTTGCTTTTTATGTACAATGTCTGTCCGTCTTCCTTTCGGCTTTTTCCCTTTTACTCGGGAGTCGCCACAGCGAATCATCTGATTCGCATGTTTTGATTTGGCAGTTTTTTACGTCGGATGCCTTTACGCCACGCTGACGACTTTGCAGCTACTCTTTACGAAAGTCAGCAATGATTCTTTTACATGAACTTCTCACCATAGACAGTGAGAGACATGGCCCGCCTTTGATAACTGGGAGGGGACAGTGACAACCTTGTGAAGAGTGGGACTCGAACCCCCAACCTTTGGATCAGCGATCCAGCGCCCAATACCACTAGACCACCACTGCCCCTTTCTTTATGTACAATGCTCACATCAATATATTACTAATACATAAAGTAAACTGATAAATTAGTTGCATTACTGATATAAAATGAGGTATTCAAGTATATAAAAAATAAAATAAAAAGACTAGATAAAAACAAGTATAGATAAAATAAAAATTTGGTAACAGCCACTTATACAAATGTAGAATAACAAATACAATAAATAAATAAAATAAAATAAATAAAAAATACCCTGAATAAGTGTAGTTGAAATCAAGTTTACAGTATACAGGGGGTCATTACAGTTACACAAAAAGTTACATTGAAAAAGAGCTTATTTAAGTCAATACATATAGTATAATACTGGTAAATACAAAGTTACATGATCCCCACTTATTAAGTTATGGAAATAGAAATAAAGACTCATACTCTTCTATGGCTTTATTATCTAAATATTTTTTTACAGACTTTTTGAAGATACTGTATTTAAAGATGGACTTGACTGAACATCAGGAGGCAGACTGTTCCAGTCTTTTATACACTGTACTGTATATAAAAAGTATTTGAAAGTGTTAATGTCTTAAATCAAATCCAAGACAGGCAGAAATAGGATTACAATTTATTAACTTTGCTACAGAATAGTGACATCTGTCGAAACAAAAAGGGCAAATAATCACACAGATTGTATATTAAAGTGGATTTAGAGTTGTCAACTGAACTACCAACAAAAGGTTAATTTGTACAGTAACACTGAGTTAACAATGTTTGGAAAGTGTAACAAACTGTAAGAAAAAGCAACACTTATATTTTAGGTTTCACTTTACAAAAAAAAAATTTTTTTTATTAAGAAACATTGAGTTTTCACAGGTTTTTAAACATATTTTGAAATAAGTTCTAATACTTTGCATATCTACTGAACATTATAAATTGCTGTAAGTTTCTTTTACTGAATTCATAACTAAGAAAACAGTCACAACCTCCTACATTTATTTTCAAGTACTTCAAGCATGACAGGTTTATTAATCAGCATTTATGCACATATGGAATGTCATAAAACAGAACGACTACAAAGTGCACATGACATGACATTTAAAAAGGGACATTAAAGGGACAGTCATTCCACGCTTTCATTTGTAAAATTTGTGAGTAAAGCAATCAAATATGGTATTAGGCTGAAACTTACAGAAGTATGATGCTAAACTTTTCACGAGGCTACAAGAACATTTATGTTAGATGAATAAAGTAAGCTATTGAAATAAACACATTGGTCCCTCGATTTATTGACTTGGAAGAGGTGAATTTGAGACACACCATAGTCAGGGATACTGATTCCTGGTTTTAGCTCTTCAGAATCCAGTCTCAATACTCAGGGACCGACGGGTCACATGCTCGATGTCCCCTGTGATATATTCCTCAAAATGAGTCTGGTACTTTGCCAGCATTTTCAGCATGACTCGCAGATTTATCCACCATTGTTCCTTGGGCATCCTGTGTCTGCAGGAGACAAAACAAGATGCTGTGAAACTGCCCTCTCAGCCACTGAAGCCGAAACTTTTCGGCTTCATATTGTAATACATAGTAGCACTAATTGTGGGAGAATGCGGGGACTCACTCGAAGTCTGTATGGTCCTTCAGCTCTGTGACTGGGCTAAATGCCATACTTTTTCTGTTCATACCAATAACACATGCTGTGTCTGGTGCATTTGCAAACACACGTCCTGGGAATGGGATGGAATAGCCCGAGTAGGTTAATATGCATATGCACAATTTTCCACACAAATTGACCAATCCAATACTGTACATTATTTCATGTTTATGAATTTATGGGGCAGATAGAGTTTATGCACTGCAACATTGTGAAATAAATAAGACTCACAAAAGACATGGCTTGTGTTCACAAAATTATTTATACAAGAATAATTCAATGCTTTCTTTATGTAAAAACCCATTTCCAAGTATAATACTACATTTTGTAATTCCACTATAATAATATTATAATAGTGATATTATAGCCAGCAATGGGTCTATAATAATGTCTACACAGTTAATTATTTATTAATTCATTCACTCATTTTCTGAGCTGCTTAATCCTAGTTAGTGTCGCAGGGATGCTGGCACCCATCTCAGCCAACTCTGAGGTACACACAGGACAGCTAGCCAAGCCGTTACACAACCATTCACACTCACACATATGCATGATTTAGAACAACCAGTTAGCCTACTGTGCAAGTTTTTGGGATGTGGGAGAAAACCAGAGTACAGTACCCAGAGGAAACCCACACAAGCATGGGGAGAACATGCAAACTCTACACGGAAATGCCCGAGCTGGGAGTTGAACCCAAGACTTTCTTGTTGTGAGGTGGACATGCAAACCACTATGCCAAACTGCCACCTCACCTTAATTATTTAAATAATTTTAAAAATCACTTTACGGTCAATTTGTTATTTTTCTTTCTTTTTTTTTTTTGGTAATTCTTGTTTTGGCAAAACTTCTTATATTCATGCAATAATATTTAATGGAGCTGCTGCACAGGTGAGTGGAGCATCATACTGAAGAAAACATTAACTTAATTCTGAATGGTTTGTAGGTCCACTTGTCTGGTGTCAGTGTTCATTGCAATGCTGACTGAATGTTATGCACGAACGATGCCGATCGACTATTTGCTCTTTGGCAGGAATTTGACGGTTTTAAAAAAGGTAACATAATCCAAAACACACAGTCTAAAAAAGCCTGTGTTTAAATCTGTGAAAAATTGGTAAATGGTGCCTTTTATGAAGTCTCCAAACAAATGCACTTTTAGATTTCATCATAATCCACATCTAACTTTAGTTTTCACAATAATAATAAATTTACACATATTTCCTTAAACAATAAATACTGTACAGCAGAACTTCCATTTATTGATTTTGGATTACCCACGAAATTGTCTGGACCAAAGTGGCAAGAACTATATGACCTTTGCCCTTTCTAATAATAATTTTCTGTAAATATTTAGATCAGTCTTCTTCTTCTTTTCCTTTCGGCTGTTCCCTTCAGGGGTCGCCACAGCAAATGATCTGCCTCCATCTCTCCCTATCCTCTGCATCTTCTACTCTTACTCCAACGACCTTCATGTCCGCCTTCACCGCATCCATAAATCTTCTCTTTGGTAAATATTTAGATCAGTCAACTTAATATATTGTCTTATTTACCTTGTCTGTAGGTCTCTTTCATTTTCTGAGTGAGCCACAACACAGCTTTCACACCCATTTTGGTACCAAAATTCCTGTCAAAGGGTGTTGGAGCCCCACCCTGGGTGAAATAAAAACAAAATAAAAAAGCATTACATAGCGGTATGTAACTAAATAATTTATAACTTTTTAGATATTGTATTCAATTCAGTCAAAAAGTGTTAGTTAGTATTTTTTAGAGATTTTAAAACAAACAAACAAACAAAACACAGCTCTGGAAAATATGAAAACGGCAAGACAATTCATGGGTTATTAATAATTTTTCTGTTTTTAATATTTTACAATTTCTATAGAAACAGTTTACAAGGACTGGTTGTGGGAGAAATAATTTGTGTAGTATTAATCCTTTGATTGGATGTACCCCCAGTTCTGTGTCTTTGATCAAAGTAGTCGTTCTGGATTTTTCCATTTCACATGGACGTGCTTGTCCGCATGTATTCATGGACATAACTCAGTCTGTGGTACCTGATATGGCTTCTGGTATGGCGTCTATTCCTTGCAATCATTTACATTTTTCTGTAATTGACATTTGTTCTGCCTTCTTCAGTGTTCCCATGGATGAGCAGACACAGCCTCTCTTTGCATTCATGCACCGGGGTAAGCAGTACACCCGGACCCGCCTCCCCCATGGCTTCATTGACTCACCTGCCGTCTTTGCGGCAGCGGTAAGAAATGCACTTGGTGATCTAACCCTCCCTGTGGACTTGGTCATCCTGAGCTACGCGGACGACATTCTGGTGTCAGCTGCCTCTGAAGAAAAATGCAAGCTGGCTACATGAGACGTATTAATACAGCTGTGTGCTAAGGACATCAAAGTATCCAAGCCCAAGCTGCAGTTTTGTGAAATATTTGGGGTTTGAGATCTCAAAAGGAAGCAAGCGCCTCTCACAAGAGAGAATCGAGGTCATTCTTGAAACCAGTCTTCCTGCTATGAAGCACACTTTGCTGGCCTTCCTGGGACTCAATAACTACTGCAGACAATGGATACCTGATTGTTCTTTTCATGACAAACGTTTGCGCTCTGCCTTTACACATCAGGATCCATTGCGGCTCACATGGACCTCTGATATGCTCAAATCCTACAAATCCTACGAGAACCAGCGTGGTGCTCTCTGCTCTGCACCAGCATTGGGGTCAGCTAACTACCATGAGCCCTTTCACCTATATGCCTGTGAGCATGGTGGGACTGCATTTACCATAATGACACAGGAACACAGGGGTGGTGGTGGTGGTGGTGGTGGGGGTGGTGGTGGTGGTGGTGGTGGGGGTGGGGCAACCTTGTGCATTTCTCTCCAAAACACTAGACTCCGGTCGCCCGGGGGCTGCCTGTGTGCCTCAGGGCTGTTGCCATGTGTGCATTGATGGTATAGTACGCTGAGAAATTGGTTCTATCACATTCCTTTATGTTACATTCGCCACACCAGGTGAAGCAGGTTTTGCAGAACTTACAGACCAAACGCTTGACAGCCCAGCGTAGGTTCAGCGATGAGACTATCCTACGTTCAACTAGTAATCTGGAAATTAGGGCCACCTCATCCCTTGACACTACAGGTCACGCCTTAGCCTGCCTAATCAATGCACAAGGCGATAAACTCCCTGACACTGCTCATGACCTTTTGGCTGAGATCATACACTCCAAAAGTATTCGCCCCGATCTGTTGTCTCATCCACTCATAAGGAGGGAGGTGCTGTTTGTTGACAGATCTTGTTCAAATCCGCATGTATGTTTCTGTGTGTATACTATGTGTGTGCTTTCCCTGATATTATGGCTGAATCTTTTACTCTGCCTTTCTCTTCTGCACAGGCTGCTGAGCTCTTCGCTTTAACATGTGCATGAATCCTGTCAGAGAGTAAGATGTTACGATTTACACAGACTCTCGATGTGCTTTTGGCATAGCACATGACTTGGCTGAATCTGGCAGTCTCAAGGTATCCTGCTTCAGCTTTTTGCCCCAAGTTGCTACCTGAAAATTTGACTGTTGGTTTAATCAGTTCTAGAAATATAGGCGTGTGTCCCCACAAAACACAAAAAACTGACAAATTGACTGAAGCGAAAACAATATCTGCTAAATTATTGCAACTGGTAAAAAATATATTTTTAAAATGTGTCATATTTAGGAATTAAAAAAAAAAAAAAGTAAATAAAATGGCATTTTTTCAAAGGAGAGTTGTTTAATTTATTCTTATTATTAATACAGACGGTCCCCAACTTACATTCATTTGTTTTATGTATTTTTCGATTTTACTTTAAAAAAAAAAAATTGTCAAATTGTGAGTTTAGCGTGCTCTCTGTAGTACGAGACGTACCTACGTAATACGCTGACGTAACGACGCAATGACGCTGTGTCCATTGTTTATAAACGACAGACTGAACGTGCCCCTCCTTCTTCCCAGTTCACTGCGTGTTAACCTTGTGTTAAGACATCGCCTCTGTGATTTTTGTGTTTACACTGTTTTGCGGACTTTTGAAACCCTAAGCAAATATGGTTGGTCAGAAGCGTAAGCCTACTAGTGATGGTGGTAATCATAAAAAGTGGCAAGCCATCTCGTTCGAAACGAAGATGGCTATTATCAAGAAAATTGATGCTGGTGAAAAACAAGTGAATGTTGCACGTTTCTTCCAAATGGTTCCGTCAACCATCAGAACCATTTACAAGCAGAAAGATCATATCACAGAGAATGTTAAAGGTTATATTTGATACTGTATTTGATATTTGATGAGTGAATTTTATTAAAATTTATCTATTTGAAATTATTTTGCTTGAATTTAATTTATTATTTGAAATTAATGTTGATATTATTTGATATTATTTTACAATGTTATGTTTATAACAATTGATTTATGGGGCAGTGGTGGTCTAGTGGCGCTGGATCGCTGATCCTAAGGTTGAGGGTTCGAGTCCCACTCTCCACAAGGTTGTCACTGTCCCCCCCCAGTGCAGCTAACTGGGTTATCAAAGGCCAGCCATGTCTCTCACTGTCTATATGGTGAGGCGTGTAAAAGAAACATTGCTGACATTCATAAAGAGTAGCTGCAAAGCCGTCAGCGTGTTTATGTCCCTTGTGAAAGGGTTGTGTCAAGAAGGGCATCAGACGTAAAAAAAAAATAAAAATATGCCAAATCAAACGTGCGAATCATTCGCTGTGGCGACCCCTGATAAAGGGAAAAAGCCGAAAGGAAATCTCTCATGTTTATAATAATTGATTTAGGGGTGTTTTATGACATACGGTAGCTGTATTTATGGATGCATAGTACAGTATGAACGTCATACGTCACTGGAACATACAGTAACAATTTACGTTTTTTTCCCCTTACGTTCGGCCGTCCAGAGCCGAACTAAAACGTAAGTTGGGGAGCGTCTGTAATAATAATTCAAATAATAATAATTCACAAATGTTTTGGTAGGAGGCTCCAATAGCCGAACTTAAAAGGTACATCTCACACACGCACCCACCCACCCACACACACACACACACACACACACACACACACACACACACACACACACAAGATATTAAAAGAAAAAGGTAAATCTATTATAGGCGAATAGATGGTTTTATGAGCTATATGTGAATCTTTAAGACCGTTTTGCACTCTGTAAAATGCATCAAGCGATATTATTTCTCTTATAAACTTCACACGAACAGGAGGCAATGCCTTTTAATAGCTGCTATAATGAAAGTGCGAACAAAAATCCATCAATATACAGTAAAATCTAATTAAGAGAACATTATATAAATAATACTGTTCCCTGACCTTCTGTCTGGCCAAGTGGTGTAAAACCAATGTATGCAGTGCTCATAGACATTATCTGGTTGCATTTGAATGTGCTCTTCAAATTTTGGTCCCATGCCATACTTACCTGCTGCAAGTGTCCCAGCACATTAACCCTGCAGTCGAAGATACCCTTTCCCTCAGCTGAGTACAAGTTGTGGATGAATTCTGTTGTGTAGTGCTTGTGGCACTTCTCATTTCTGCAAACAAGGAAGCCAAGATGAATCCTTTAATTCCACTTATCATAATGCAATCAGTTACAGTGGGTTTGAATGCTTTTGTAAATAGCAATCTACATCATATGTTGGATTAAAACAGATATCAGAGAAAAAGAAAAAGGAAATAAAGTACCGGTATGATTTTTTTTTTTTTTGTCTCTAATCAGGCTATTCTGTTCATACGTGCATATAACCCGATCCAGATTGTTTCAACACTGTTTTAACATGAACTATCATTCATTCATTTATTTTCTAAACCACTTAATTCTAATGAGGGTCACAGGGAGGCTGAGGCCATCTCAGCCATCTCTGGGCGAGGGCAGAGTACACCCTGGACAGCTCGCCAGGTCATTGCAGGGCGGAAACATGCTGACGGCGATGCAGCCTACTCTTGTCAAAAGTCAGCATTGGTTCTTGTACATGCCTCACACCATGGACAGTGAGACACACGGCCAGCCTTTGATAACCTAGTTAGCTGCATTGGGGGGACAGTGACAACCCATGGAGAGTTGGGCTTGAACCCCAACCTTAGGATCAACAATCCAGCACTTTACCACCGGGCCACCACTGCTCGTAACATGGACTACTATTTTTTATTCTGTAGCCTTACCTCAGTACTAAGCCACGCTGGATGTCATTTTTCATCTTCTCTGTCAAATGCTCCACATTCATCTGACAAAATTAAAAGCCATCAAAACATCACCTAAATGCTTGAGTAAAAGCATTGGACTATCATTATTAATATTACACTTCTATAACACAAAGGTCAGATTACTGCCAGAACGCACCTTTAAATCATTAATACTGAATGATTCTTCAAAGATGTAAGCTGCATCTGCCCCAACAGCGATGCCTGTGGTGGTCGCCAAATATCCACAATATCCACCCATAGTCTCCACAACAAAAACACGCCTTTTGGTTCCAGATGCTGATTGCTTGATTTTGTCACAGCTCTGAGGGGACAAATAACACAAGCTATATTAACAATAATTACTGAGAAATAGTTGTTACTGTTATTATTATTAAAGTAAGTTAATACTATATATTAACTTACTATTGTAAGTTAAAACTGCCGAGAAAAACACTCAAAATAAGCCTAGCTGAAGACTGAAACAGAGCAGTGATCTAGTGATCATCTAGTGATCAGTCCTTAAAAATAAATCAATAAATACGTAACACATGCGTCCATCTATTGTTTATCCCACTTATCCACCGATTCTCACACGGGTCCATCTCACATTGTTAAATAACCCTTCAAAATCCTGCAGGAACTGGACCTGACGCAGGTCCAATATATAATCAGTTCTTTTTTTATCCAAGACCCACATTTGGCGCTAACCACCCCACCACCATGCTGCCTACCCACAAAAACATTTTCATATCATTACAATTCCAACACAAGAGATGTCAAAGTAAAACTACATTTCTGTCAAACCCCAACCCATCCTTTATAATAACCTTTAATGGATTTGTTTTTTCAGAATCCAGTCACAGCCACATCTGACAGATTTTACTCAGACCACTACTTATCACATCAGGTGAAATTTTGGCAATGTATTAAATATTAAGTTCCCAGTTTATGTCCTCAGGGACTGAAAAAAAAATGGACAACCTTTAGCCTTAATTACAGTGTGTAATTGCCATGGTATTGTTGCATCATTTGGTCAGGTCGAGGCCCACCAATATCTATATGGAAATTAACTCAAGCTTATAGTTTTATAGGTGTTTGTGGCATTTCAGCACAATGAGTGTCAGATCATGCCAGATACAGTTATTTAATACAACTAAAAAAATGTTACATGCATGATCAGGTTATCCCATCACTGAATTTTTTCTTCTTCGATGTGAAGGATATAAAACTCAAGCAGTAAAAGAGTGATTCAGGAAGCATGAGGAATAATTTACACACATCAACTAGCACGACAAAATCTCCGGGATGTACTGGAGAAGACTGTATGCAGTGTTTTGATTTTACCCATCAACAATTCAAGATGTTTGTGAAAAATAAATCTATTTCTGGATGGAAATAAAAGTCATGATGTTGTTTAAGATAGTTTTAACAAATATTGATTAAATGCCATAATCAAGGCTAAAGGCAATCCGACAAAATATTAGAATACAGGATTTTTTTTTTTTGTCTACAGTATGATGAAAAAATATTTACTGTCAAACAGTTAAAATTATATTTACTCAGACCTCCATAGCAGCATTGACAGCTGTATCTGCTCCGATACTGAAGTCTGTCCCTGGCACATTGTTACTAATAGTGGCAGGAATGACACACATGACAATGCAGAGCTCATCGTACTGTCCCCGTGCCTCCACCAGCTGGAGAACCCCCTCATATGCCTGCAAGGGTTAGAGACAGACACAGTTATTACAGACATACATATATAGACTCAAAAACATAGAAAGTCAGTGATAATTTTCTAATATTTATACCTCAAATCCACCAATAACCAAAAGCGACTGTATGTTGTACTTGCCAATATTTTCCACAATTTTTTGCATGCAAGAGTTTGGCAGGGTTCTAAAATTAAGAACAACCAAAAGCAATGTTATTTGATAATTACCTACTAAAAAAAATTCTAATTTAAGTGTAAAATATTACACCTTTTCGTTCCGAGCAATGAGCCCCCTTGGCCAGTCCAACCTGCTACATCATGCCAGTGGACTTCAGTCAACTGCAGATAAAACCCATGGCATGTTTCTCTGCTTGTAAATGAAATGATACAAAATCCAAATGTGGTCCTTTGTGATTACTGAAGCTTACCATTTCTTTGGCCAGGCCTTCAAAGCCATCATTCACAGTGTAAACTCTGAGGCCATGAGCAAGACCTACTCTGACTGCTGACCTCACAGCTGCATTCATTCCAGCCGCCGGGGCGCCTACATTTAAAATCGCCATAGAGTGTTCAGTCTGAACAGCAGAAGACAAAGAACAGAGCATGGCACTGTGGGACGATTTAATGTACCAAAGGGTGGAAGAAATCAAACATTTATATTATTTTGCTTTGCTAGCAATGGTTCATTCCCATCCCACCCCCCACTTTGTATGCATTTCGGTTAAATCTCTTAACTTTACAATTACCATATGACATGAAGTGGTTGTCTACAATGCTTAAAACATTATAAACGAGCAAATAAGTAATTAATTACAAAAACAAAGATCTACAGACTAAACATCTGTATTTTCTTTACCTTTGATTGAGCTGGTTTCTGGTGAGCTAGGAGTTTATAAGTGTTCCAGTTATTTTCAAAGCTCCTACATTGAGGAAATAAGACATTAGGAAAAATATTCAGAGGCTCACCAATAAACAAACATGTCGATTTACAAAACTCACTTTCCCCGTAGCTGAATGGCTTCCTCAAATCGCATCTCATTCATGGCTTTCTGCACCTCTTTCGTCTAAATACAGAGGTTTTATTAAAAAAAAAAAAAACAGAAGCATAATTCATTAATTTATACCTTTATTTATTTGTCAAAACATTTAACCCTTTTACTTTCATGGATTTCATGGAGAGACTGAAGGTTATCTCAGCCAATGCAGAGTAAAGGTACAGTAAACCCTGAACAGCTTGCCAGTGCATTGCATTGTAAACACACACAATCATTCACACGCACACCTGGGGACAATTTGGAACAGCCAGTTAGCCTAATCTGCATGACTGCCGACTACCCAGAGCAGAGGCGTCCAAACTACAGCCTGTCCATTTTCAACTGCCCGCAAGAAATTTATAAATGCAATACATTATGGACCGCACTTCAACTTTGCCTGAGTGTATTGTACTTCTTGGTTTTAACACCAGCTGGAGCTACTGTTGATCAAGGCAGTTGCTCCACCAAAAAGGATAATCACAGAAGAAATTTACCTCAAGCTACTAAACATGGTAGAACCAAAGAAGCGAAAGGTGAGAAGTGAGTGCAGAAAATTTCATACATGGTGGGAGAGTGAATATTTCTTGCTCCCACTGAATGCAATGCCATTCCCACTTTAGGTGAGTAAAAATATATATTCCACAGTACCTGTACACAAATATCAATAATGAGCATCAATTCAGTCACTACCCTGCATTTGCGCTCCACTTTCTTATATGAGTTTTTCTTGTTAACACACAGAACGCACAAGCAAAGTCAGCTGATCTCATCTGATGCAGATTTGCTCCTTGATCAAGTGACATTTTTATGGATTTTTGGCACGAGTGACGTCACATCAGCGCCACAGCTGGATGGCCCGATTTATATACCCAGCTCAGCTGATACTCACCAGAATAATTTACTGAAATGATATGCACTCCTGTAATTAAGTCCAGTTCAGTCTGTTAATGTTGATAACCGTTTCTAACAAAGGTTAATAACGGTGTTGCTAAGCCTATTAACTTTAAAAACAAGCTTGAAAATGTACCCGCCCGATTTTCCTCTTCATTGTTCTTTGTCTGTACTGTGAGTCTTCTGACTAAGAAGAAATCTGAGACTGCTGTTCTGAGAATGAGCTACCAAAGCCTTTTCTGAATAAATCAATAAAGTTCCATTTATGGGAAGCTGTGATGAAATAAGATTTGTCTGTAATTATATTCAACAATATAACACATTTGACCACTTTTAATTGATTTTTCTAACTTTAATGCACTAATGTTAAGGCATATATATATATATATATATATATATATATATATATATATATACACACACACACACACACACACACACACACACACACACACACACACACACACCTAATTTCTAATAAGTGGACCAGCCCCTCCTATATTTTTATGTATGTGGCCCTCAGTGAAAAAAGTTTGGACACCTCTGACCTAGAGGAAACCCAAACAAGTGGGGGGTGGGGGGGTGTTGCGTGCGACATACAGAAACACCGTTGCTGAGCCATGGACCCAGAACCATCCTGTTGTGATTCTGATGTAGCACCTACCACACCACTGAAGACTCTTTCCATAACGGTTATAAATATCTGCTTAAAACACCTTCTTCTCCTTTTCCTTTCGGCTGTTCCCTTCAGGGGGTCACCACAGCGAATCATCTGCCTCCATCTCACCCTATCCTCTGCATCGTCTTCTCTTACACCAACTGCCTTCATGTCCTTCTTCACCATATCCATGAATCGTCTCTTTGATCTTCCTCTCGGCTTTCTGCCTGGTTGTTCCAACCTCAGCATCCTACTACCAATATACTCACTATCCCTCCTCTGTACATGTCCAAACCATCTCAATCTAGCCTCTCTGACTTTGTCTTCAAAACATCTTACATGTGCTGTCCCTCTGATGTACTCATTCCTGATCCTATCCATCCTTGTTACTCCCAAAGAGAACCTCAACATTTTCATCTCTGCTACCTCCAGCTCTGCATCCTGTCTTTTCCCCAGGGCCACTGTCTCTAAACCATACAACATCACTGGCCTCAACACCGTCTTGTACACTTTTCCATTCATTCTTGCCGATACCTTCCTATCACACATCACACCGGACACTTTTCTCCATCCATTCCAACCTGCCTGCACACGCTTCTTCACCTCTTTTCCACACTCTCCATTGCTCTGGATTGTTATTTATGTGTTTTTCACCCGGTGTATTATCATCCTTATATTACATGCTGTGTTCCATTCATACCATCCTCCATGTACGGCACATATTAGTTAACGTATTACCATATGCACATTACTATTACTCTGGCATTTCAATTTATCCAGTCCTATTGTCTGACACTGCTACTAACCATAGTTAGATAAGAATCAACACTTTGGATCAAAACTCATACTCTCACTTGTTTGAGCAAGAACAAATTAATGTCTCGTTTAGATCAGCAACACAAACTGTTAGTGTCAAGGTTTGCTCTATTAGAAACGAGGTACTAATCAACACAGGCTATTCGGTTGGACTGAATAATGCTCACTGTAGAAGGTCTTTGCAGTTAATAAATATTAGATGTGACTCACCATATTAACACACTCCATAAGAGGAAGACGCATGGCCTGGTTACCAGACAGTCCAATAACACATGCTGGAGAGCCTGGAGTTGCCTCTAGTAGGGCCACAACTGCCTCAACCCCCAACTTACTGCTCTATAGAAACAAATACAGAAGAATGCACTGCCATCAACGTTATTTTATATTTCTTTATGGTCTCTGTTCAGCTGTCATTAGACAGGCTTTCTAGGGACTCACTTTCTTCCAAACTGCTTAATCCTATGAGGCTCTAGTTTCTTCGTGAACTTATCTCAGCTGATAATCTATTATTTCGGAGTACACTCTGAACAGCTCACCAGACTATCACAGGACCAACACAAACCAGTGTGCACACACACAAACATGCACACCACAGGTATTCACATTCACACCTCTAGTGCAATGTGGAGCCGCCAATTAACTTTGTATGAATGTCTTTAGATGGGGGGGTGTCCCCTCCCATTTGTCCCCATTTGCTTCTAAGTGGCCAGGAGTCCATGGGAGTTAATTGGCCGAGCTCTCATGGGAGGGAGCTCAGTTTCCTTTCATTCACAGCAATCATCAGCCAATCATTGGCATCTGTGAGCTCGCTCATATGAGGGGGCAGACAGCGCTTCCACTCCAAGTGTGTTATACCACCCCAAAAATTCGCATGCGCTTCAGTTGAAAAACAGATGGGTGGCTAACATATCATGTCACAGAAGGCGTGTGTATATGCTTTCACCCCTCCCTGGTTGGTGGTGGTCATGTGATAGGGAAGGCAATAACTGATGGGTGGAAATTGGATATGACTAACCTGGGGAGAAAATGGAAGAATGGGGTGGGACTTATCATGCACGAAATACACTTCCACTTAGTATGTTAGTAGAAGTAATAGTTCAAGTAAAAATAATGAACCAAAGCGAAGTAGATGCGGCTAAAGAGGCATCCACGGAGCACGAGATGAAAACTTGTTTGAGTACAGTATACACTACATGAGAGCAGAAGCAGAAAACTACAATTAAGATCTTTTAAAAGTTAACTTTTTCATATTTTAAACATATCAGAGGACAGCCAGGTGAGCTCCACATGCAATAAGCGAAGTATTAGCACTGAGCAGCTAATTATATTCAGAGTTTTTGTATTACACAGAAACATTAATTCATTTATTCATTTTCTGAACAGCTTAATCCTAATTAAGATCACAGGGAGGCTGGTGCCCCTCTCAGCCAACCCTGTGCTAGGGCAGAGTACACCCTGGACAGCTTGCCAGGCCATGGCAGGGCAGAAACACACTGACGGCTATGCAGCTACTCTTGACGAAAGTCAGCAATGGTTCTTATACAGCCTCACACCATTGACAGCGAGAAACATGGCCAGCCTTTGATAACCCGGTTAGCTGCACTGGGGGGACAGTGACAACCCATGGAGAGTTGAGCTTGAACCCCCAACCTTGGGATCAGTCATCCAGCACCTTTCCACCAGGCCACTGCTGCCTTTTACATAGAAACAAAAGTACAAAAAAAAAACCCCAAACAAAAAACCCTCACGAACAGTCGAACAGTGTTTGAAAACACATGCAAAGTTAATATACAGTAAGTTAAAAGCAAATTATCGGGGGGGGGGGGGTGTTCATTTTTCCATATCACTCCAGAGGTGATGGCACCTGCTCCATGCGACAGTGACAAATCATGAGTGTCTGTCATGATTCAGAGACGACCCACTCTGCATAATGTCTTTTAATCCCCAGATAATGGACCAGTGAGACTGAGTCCTTCTCCTCGAGCACATACTAATATTTGTTGTACGTTTATTTGCTATATGTCCAAACACTTGGTCTAAGTTGAATATTGTGTAAATGAATGGCACTTTTTTAACCCTATACAGACTAAACGTGGCTACTCACCAGCACTCGGTCAAAGGCTGAGGGTGTTCCTCCTCTCTGTACATGTCCCAGTACAGTGACTCGAGTGTCATAACCCAGTCTCTTCACTACAAGCTAAAAATCAAGAGGGGAAAAAAAATTATGAAAATATCAAACACTGAATAGAGCAATCAGATGAAAAAACTCCAACCTACATCCTTCACGTAGTTTGAGGTAATGGGCTTGCTGTGCTTATCAACAGCTCCTTCTGCAATGATCACAATGTTGAGACGGGAACCCTTACTGCGGCTCTGCAAGGAAAAAAAAATCAATGCACATGCAAATTTATTTTATACAGACAGGACACATAGATGGGATCTCATTTTAATCTTGAGATTTTGTGACATTCATAACTATGTGAATGACACAACAAAGCTTGCTGCTCAGCAACCTCACCTCTCCCAGACGGGCACACATGTGGTCCTCCCAACCTTCCTCTGGAGGAGCTTCTGGGATAAAAACCCAGTCAGCACCAGATGCCAGAGCAGACACAACAGCAAGGTACCTGCCAAACGAATCACATAAAAATACAGCACCAGATCTGCAATCAATCTGTCCTGGTTGGAATACTCTGTAATCTCTTTGAAATAGAAAATAGTTCACCAGCTGCACAAAACCAAGATATAGGTATGATGACAGACTTAAAAAAAAAAAAAAACAAAACAAACAAAAAAAAAAAAACACACACACACACACAAAGCCGTTACCCACAATGTCGGCCCATCACTTCAAGCACAAATGTCCTCTGATGACTGCAAAAAATTAAACACAACTTTAACTCACAATGGACATCATGGTCATGAAATCCATACTGTGGCAAAAACATACTATATTATTACAGTGATACCTCAGCTCACGAACATAATTGGTTCCCAGAAAGTGTGTGTAAGGCGAAAAGTTCGTCTTCCGAACATTTATTTCCCATAAGAAACCATTAAAATGAGAATAATCCGTTCCCAGGTCCCCATAAAACATAATTTTCTACTAAAAATATTTACCTTTGTGATGGTAGTTGATGGCTTGATGGAATGGAGTGGGAGGAGGGAGGGAGGGAGGGACTTACTGTTTGGAAGGAGAGTTTGGAAACGCCTACTGTTTGGAAACACGCATAGCCACACACGCACCCTTAATAGCTTCCTTGTTCTTAAGGATGGGAGCAATGGTAGACTTAGCGTACTGGTACCGGGACGCTAAGTCACACAAACACACACCTCGTTCGTGTTTTTCAATGATCTCCGCCTGTGGTGGGGTCTTTTTCAGTCCCATAATAGCAAAAGTACACTCAATATGGTCCAAAATGTCTAGCAAACACAAACCACGTCTGCACTCAAAGAAAGGGGGTGACGAACTGTGACGCCGTGAGCGTGCGTCAGCTTCTCGTGGCCGCCACCGTGGCGCTGTTCGACCGTGTGGTTTGATTCGTCCGCCGAAAACTAGTTCGTCAGCAGAGACTATATGCTCGCAAATTTAATGTTCTTGAGGCAAAAAGTTCGTGAGCTTAAGCGTTCGTCAGCGGAGGTTTTACTGTATTAGTTGTAAGTCTAATATTGTGGTTCGAGTGTGCTCAAGGTTAAGATGTCTTACCTCTGAGCTGTAGTGCTGATTGCATCGATGACCTCCATGATGCGATGCAGGGCAGAATCAGCACCAATGGTCATGTCTGTTCCACAGAAGTCGTTATCAATAGAACCCACTAGACCCACAATGTTGAGATGGGTGTGCTGCTGAGCCAATGTGTCTGTGATTCTCCCTTAAACACAAAAACAATTCAGCAACAGTAAACTTTTACACTAAACATTTTTAAATCAACAGTACAAACTATTACACATCATCCAGTGTTCAGGCCACTCAAAACACTTCAGACCAGAATATCATGACTTTATAGCTCAAAGTTTTAAGTTCAGGTCAACAGCTTTTTGTGATCTCTGGCACAGATCAATATGAAAAGGTCTTGTCTTACTGTTTAAACTTTTATGTGAGAGGACCATGAAGTTCAGTACATTCTGTGTTAGAGTGAAAACAAGGCAGCCATTGAGGTCGATTCATTCAACTAAGTGGAGCGGAAACTTCACAATCGAAGGAAAGCACATTTGTGGTGAGCCATCACTTACAGGGGGAGACACAGAGCTGAGTTTCACAAGTCTGCTGTGCTTCTCATTCACAGAAACACTGAAGTCTTCAATTAACCTTCTCTTTAAAGTTTCATTCGTAGCGATCAGAAGTGCTACAAGCAACTGATACAAGAGCATGCAATGCTATGACTATGTAATAAATTCACAATTTTTTTACTTACATATATTTGTCTATTTCAAAATATGACTTTTACAATAAAATAAAAAAATAAATAATAATAAAACAATGTGATGCCAATAGCATGAAGAGAAGCCCCACCACCACCAATTCTCATTCTTCTTATTTGTAATTTGTACACCAGAGATATTCTTAAAATATACAATAAATGAATAACAATGAACTAATATTGGTTTGGACCTCTGTTTGATCTTGAAACTGTTTCAATTCCTCATAGCATATGAATTCCACAATTGTTCTCATTGTCGTTCTCATGAAACCAGTTTGAAATTACTTTTTATTCATTATGTGGTGTGTTATCATGCTAGAAGTTCACATGAGAAATAGCACTAACTCAATCCCGAAAAGAAAGGCTGTAGCATTCAAGCAATTGATACTGATCAATAGTAACAGGTTCATAGAGTGAAAAGTAAAAAAAAAAATTAAAATCCGCATACCATTATACCCCGCATACTATCATCAGCCTGGATTGCCTGGATTGTTGACATGAGGTAGGTTGGGTCCATGGATTCATGGGGTTAGTACCAAATTTTGATTCAACTGTCCAGCTTCAATGAACTCTCAGCTCCATCAACTTTCTGTTCTTGGCTGACAGAAGCTGGACCTGATGTGGTTGGAAGATGTAACTTGAGACACCAAATTCTGAGGTGCTTGTCTGCCCATCACTGCTGTATAGAATAGCAACTACACTTAATTCTCTGATGCCTTCTCTTATCAACAAGGTGTTTCAATAAGCAAAATTGCCACTCTCCCCATAACAACCTCCTGTCTCGACCTCCTTTCCTCTAAAAATCAATGTCTCTTCTCTCAACATTCTACCAACAACCTCTCAACATCCGTTCCTCCCAATAAACACCTTCTCAACCTCAACTGTTCAGAAATGCATATCGGCCACTGACTTTTTTGGAAGTGAACACTTTTCAGTAAAAATAAACATGGCACTCAGCTATTAACAGTTTAAAACTTTTCATCCTTTCATGCAATATACTGCAGATGAACATCTGTATTTGTAGAATATTAGCATTATAAACAAAACCACATTTACTGTAATTCCAAAGAAACATACTGCCAGCTCATCCTTGTTCCGAGGCTTTTGAATAAAATTAATTTACCTTCCTTTACTAGCTGTGCCAACAGGTCACTCCACTCATTGCGGAAGATGTTGGCTCCAGTGAGACTGCCATCCCCACCACAGACACACAGATTAGTGATGCCACGTTGCACCAAGTGGAAGGCAGCTGCCAAACGACCCTCTCTTGTAGTGAAATCCTTACAGCGGGCACTGCCAATAATTGTTCCCCCCTGAAAGACAGATAAAATTGATAACTATCTCAGATATGGAGCTTGGACAATAAAACTCTGAAAACATGCTAGTTGGCGATTGGTGTGAATGGTGCTTTGGGCTGGATTGGGATCCCATCCAGTATGTATTTCTGTCTCATGCTTAGTTAGAAATTTTCAAGTTGTCATATTATTTCTACATTTCTGGAATATGAAAAATTAAATAGTAAATTAATATCTTTTTTACATTACCAGTACTTTTAGCAGTGTAGAGAAAAACAGACTTACTCCATGAATAAAATAAAAGGCAATAATTAAACCTGAGCATGTTTTTTAGACATAAACCAATTTTTTTTAATTATCAGGTCTCCTGATTTTTTTATTCAATAAAACATAAAAATTCATAAAATTCTTATATACACAATAAAAATATAGAGCGCATATTATTAACCTAGCCATTATTTCCAACTTCATTATTTACATATTTTCTTGGTTAATTATTTAAACTTCATGCATCTCCACAAATATACTGAGATCATGTCTGTTTTGTGTTGTACATTACAGGAAACAGACCCTGCTGAGGATCACTGTCCTAATCTCACAGATCCCTTCACTCAGCATGCTCTCTTATAATCTCAATTCCATCCTCTCAGTATCATGAGTAATGACCTTCAGCAGGCATCATACAGCTTAGGACAGAGAAACACAATGCACTAATGTGCCACTGTAATAAAAGCAAAAAGGAAAAAAAAATTGTGTGTGTACATCTGACCCATAGAAAACGTTTTTGGGAATTCGATGATCGGACATGAGCATGAGAAGTCCAGACGTACCAGTTGGATGATATTGCTCACACTTTGCCAGTTGGCAGGTTTGATGTTGTCACCACCATCAACAAGCCCTTGATACCCCTGGGAGAAAACACATGTTGTAAATCTCATTAAATCCAGTTTAATGTATAAAAGCATAAAAGACCTTAAACACCAAGAGCAGTGCTTCTCAATTATTTTCTGTGGCGCCCCCTCTGGGAAGAGAAAAAAAAAATTTCACGCCCCCTCCACCGCCCTGCGAGCGACGATAAATACAGTGAGATTTCCTTTCGGCTTTTTCCCTTGGGACCCGGGACCAGCGACCAGATGTTCCCTTGGGAACCAGGACCAGCTCACACCCCCCGAAATGTGAAAAACCGCAAAATGATTTCTGCCACTTCTTAAGGACACCCACCCACCTATATATTATAGGTTATTATATAAAATTTATATAGAAGTTAATTTTAAAGTGTTCTAATGCATGTTAATGTCATACAGGCAACGTGTATTAATATATATATAAATAAATTATACACCTTATAATGACAATAAATATATATAAATACTGTATAACAAACCGTATAAATACCAAATCCACGGCCACATCAAGAAGGAAAATCACTGGCGACATTGGTGCTTGGTTGGGGCTCGTCAGCACCTCCAGAGCCTTTGCTTTAGTACGTATCATGTTAGTGTCCAAACTCACAGGTGTTTAACTATCTTTCTCTCTTTCCCCATACACTGCATGTGCTGGTGAGGGGCATGGCTGTTACCCGCAGGCAAAATCCAGAGAGCACACCAGCATTCACTCAGCCATCAGCGCGCTATAAAAAGCTCTGTGCTCGACCAGTTTCCGTGTTGATACTCTCCCAGTGATTTTGGTTTTTGTTTTCCCTCACCACTACGCTGAACACAATTTTTCCCGCAACCCAGCGCATCCCCTGAGTTCAATAAAAGTAATTGTTTCATGAGGGAGGAAAGGTGTGTTGGATGCTTGGAAATAGAATCTTGACCAATCAGCTTGCTGGATTCACAGCCAATCAGAGAACACTCAAGTCAAGCAGGAGAACAGAGCATGTTGGGTAGCATAGTTGAATGTTGTGCTCGTGAATTTTGAATAATCTTTAACTTTTAAAATTTCCCGATGGAAAAGCCCATGATATTGCGGAAACGCGAAGTGGCACGGGATTACTGTAGTAGTATTTGTCAATCGAGCTATTAGTACACCTCTGCATAGCATTGTATCTTTATTAATATTAAAAACAAAAAAGAAAGGAATATAGTTCAACTTACAATAAAGGAAAACTTCATTAACATTGTTTTTTTTAATCTGTAACAGAAAAGATTTAAAGTGCACTAATGTGCCTGAAATTAAAAAAATACATCCTCATTTAAACTAATTTCACTTATTTAAGTCTTAATGTGTCCATCTCTCTCCACCTTTCTCTTCCTTCCTGTTAGAATTTTCCCTTGTTGTTTCTTGGGGGGTTGTTTACTGCACTTCATATCGTTTGCTCGTGCGAAAAACCGCGACACATCACAAGACAATGAGAGCGCCCCTACCACCAAGTGGAGTGGAGGTGCAATTACACTTAATTCTCGTACACGATTCCATAAAACATGTTCTCCTGGGTCATATCCCCGGCATCACACCGCGCCCGAGCCCAACTATTTGAGAAGCACTGACCGAGAAAGAACTGGCTGTGCTCTCGAAATTCTAAATTGTTTACCTCATAGATCAGGTAGACTTTGGCACCAACATAAATACCCATTCGTGTGACAGCACGGACAGCTGCATTCATTCCTAGAAAGAGACAAATCCTCTGCATATCAATCATCACATATACACCGGAACAGGAGTTCTGTTTTATTCACAAATAATAAGGCAACAACAATATCTTTATGTATTTTTATACCGAACACTTGACTGACATTAAATGAATTTAAGAGATTCAATTTTAATTTTGTCCATTCATGTGGATGAATTTTTAGTTTCCTTTTTGCCTGACAAAACGAGACTAGACTTAATCAGATAGCAGTCTGTTGGGTTTTAACACACGAGCCTCGTGGCTCATCAGGCCGGTGCTTATCCCCGGTTTCCGAAGCATGAAGCGACCAGAAGTTCAACTCCATCGCAGGTTACCTTCCCAGTATATTTTTTACTGGTACCCATTTATACTGCTGAGAACACACTTGTGGTTGAGACTTTGCCCAGGGGTCTTAGCACAGTGGGGATCTCAGTGGGATTCGAACTCACAACCTCTCGATCATGAGCCCAGCACTCTAACCACTACACAATCAGATAGCAGGACCTGTGGATATTAAACACTGTAATTACACATGATCCTTCAATCATTAATTCACTTTATTCTGTTCAAAAAAAGTCATGATTTGAAGGCATCATTACACATTGTCGTGTCTCATACACTGTATATGTGCGACAATCTGACGTCATCTGTTCATCCAACCCACCACATCTTTCATATTCACAGGATGACCGGAGAGAAAACAGTCGTACAGTCAAACACGACCCTGTTAAGTAAGACACACCCTCTACACGTGCTGTGCGCAACCGCTGTACGTGACCTGCCGCACGTTACGCAAGAATCCCTCAGGTTTCGCATTGGTTGATCCTGTAGATTCACGCGGAACAGGGAATTTGGGATTAAAACGAGCAAAAAGTCTACATATGCGTATTTAAAGCGCAATATCGTTGCAATCTTTGTAACTAAATATATACAGAATTCAATGACACTATGCGCAATGTGGACGCAGAACTGAATCCAGAAGTGCAACGTTTAAAATGTAAAGGAAGGCTGCTCAGAGTGCAAATCAGAATCTCTCGAGATAAACCAGCCAACCAATCGAATCGAATGATATATTTCCCGAGTAAAGCGGATGAAAGTCAATTATGAATTCCCAGATAAATCGCTGCAGGTGTTGAATCGGGCCATCATGTCTCATGCATACATTATTTTTTTACCTTGTGCATCTCCACCGCTCGTGAGAACAGCAATGGCTTTCCCAGCGCCGGTCATCCTCAGCTTCTCAAAATCCACCAACATGATCTAGAGGTTTCTGCACCCAACCGAGCTGCTGATTTCCCAGATCTGGAATCTACACAAAGATTTAGACACCCTGTGATATTAAACCGAGAATGCAAAAGCTGCGCCCTGCTGAAAGCTCTATCGGCCGTGGAATGACCCCTTTAGCATTCACGAGACATGGCCGCGCTCTGTGATGCTCCGCCCCTTTGTTTGCACTCCACATTGTTCAAGAGCCGAATAATTTGCTTTTCAGGGAATGCTTCCAGGTATCACACATTATTCATGCAATACACCTAAATATAGACAAATTAATATATACAACAATTATATTTAAATATCATGAACAAATATAAAGATTAATAATATTACTGTTATTTCATAACTCAAATGAACACTGCACAAAAAAAATTACACAGTAAATAAATTGAAATGTCGCAAACTTTAGGCTCTTTTGAAACTGCTATGGTGAAAACTTTGATTTTGTATTGGCATAAATAGCTCAAGGATGTGAAATGTCTCCCTTTAGTGGTTGTGTAAGACATTGCAGACAGAAGTGACGAATAGCTATCAAAAGTAAGCTTGATTGTCTTTTGAATTTATGTACTCCAACCTAGAAATGCAAAATGTTTAATTGACGTATTTTGAGCCAAGACACAAAATACATGCGTGAGATGCCAGTTTTATTCAATACGTTGGGGTGCGCATTACTGTATTTGCAGATTGTTCATGGAATTGATAAAAAAAAATATTATGTCTCCCTCTAGCGAATTTTCTTTATATTGCAGCCGGAAGTTCAAGCGCATGCGCAACGTCGCTTGTTTGACGGTGACGCGAGGTGATGGGAAACGATGGTTACGAAGCAAGCGAGTGCGACTGCAGTCGATATGTTTGAGGTTTTAATACAGGGGAACTTGAACAGAATGAAATTAACTCAGAAACTTGTTCTCTCACGGGCCAAAGCGTCGGATCTAGAAAGCGTAAAAAAGTTGAATTGTTGGTATGTTGTCTTTGAATTCGATCGTTTGTACTGTATTCACTTCACTGGGTGGGTAGCAAGAACAGGCCAGTTAGCTCACAGAACCACCAAGTTCAGCACTCAGCATTCAGCACTCAGGCGAAAGAGAAAACCAGCATTGCGGCTAATTTGGTAAAAGTTATTGAAGCTATATAATGGGAAATATTTACTTATGGTTACTTATGGTGATTTTCTGGCTCAGGATCCCTCTGTGCCAGATTCGCTGTAGGTGGTTGGAATCCGCTGGGGTTGTGCGTTGATTCCTGTCTTGTAGTCATCGTACAATAATGGTTGGTCCTTCCAATGCTTGTCCAGACGATTTTTGAAGGTGTTGAGAGTCTTTGCTGTGACGACTTCGGTCGGTAAGCTATTCCAGATTCCTGCCACTCTCACTGAAAAGGAGTTTTTCCGTAGCTGGGTATTGGCTCTTTGTGGGTATATCTTGAGTAGGTGACCTCTTTTGCTTGTTCTAATAGCGCTTACTTCCTACATCTTGAGGAGGGTGCATACGTTCCTGTCATATATCCCGTGAATAATCTTGTAGCACTCTATTATGTCTCCTCTGTCACGTCTGTAGCTCATGGTTGGTGGCTTGAGTGTCTTCAGTCTGTCACTGTATGACATGTTTTGCATGCCTGGAATCTGTTTGGTAGTTCTTTGTTGGACTCCCTCAATAAGTTCGATGTGCTTCTGCTTGTATGGAAACCATACTGGACATGCATATTCCAGATGTACTCTCACTATGGTCTTGTAGAGTGGGATAAAGGTTTTTGCATCCAGGTAGTTGAAGGTTCTTCTTAGCAGTGAGAATGTGGAGTTTTCACACAATCAGGAATAAGAGGATTGGTCCTAGGACTGATCCTTGAGGGATTCCTGATATTACTGGTTTGAGGGATGAGCATGCTCCACCAACACCGACTAACTGTTTTCGGTTTGTCAGAAAATCTTCTATCCATGCCACAGTGTTTGGATGAATTCCGTATGCTGTAATCTTTTTCAGGAGTCTTCTCTGTGGCACCGTGTCAAAGGCCTTCTTAAAGTCCATATAGATACAATCAGTTGACCTTCCCTCGTTGATAACTGTGTTCCATCTCTCCATGACTTCAAGTAGTTGAAGAGTTGTTGATCGGCCACGATTGAATCCAAATTGTCTTGCACTAAACAGGTTGTTAGCTTTCCTGTATTCTACGATGTGGTCCCTCACTAGCTTTTCCATAACTTTTGAGATTACTGATGTTAAACTCCCTGGTCTGTAGTTACCACTCACTGGTCTGTGGTTAAATACGGTCCTGGAGATTTGTCCTGCTTTAGGTCTTTTAGAACTTTGGTAATCTTTGTATCTGTTATCTGAAGTGTCTCTGTCTGGTCTTTTAATGATCTTTTGTTGAAGATAGGTCGGTCCCCTTCTGGTTCTTCCGTGAACACGCTGGTGAAATATGTAGCTAGTATTTATGACTTGATCACTTTGTCACTTGTTTTGTCAGAGTCTTTATCGTTTGGGTCCAGTCTAAGGTCTCCAATTTCTTCTTGTGTTTTAGATTTGGATTTTATGAATTTCCAGATGGCCTTCGGATTCTCTTTCGCATTGCTTGCTAGATTTAATTCAAAGTTCTTCTTTACCTTATCCATCTCCTTTTTGACCTGATTCCTGATTTTACAGTAATCCTTTCTGTCTGCTTCCTTTCCTGTTTTTGAAACCTTTCTTGATAAAGCATAATTCTTCCACACATAGAATAGAATACAATTTGGGGAAGATTTTCCAGGTTTTAAGAGTTGTATTGCATGTTTATCTTAAAATATTATCTCTGTTTCAGGGGCTGCAACCTGACAGATGTAAGTACTTTTTCAAGGTAACCAGACAGTTTTTGTATTTATTTTCATTATTTATTACTAACTGAAATGATTTTGTAACTGTATGTATGTATATATATATATATATATATATATATATATATATATATATATATATATATATAAACATAATATTTAATATACTAAATATACCTAATATACAGAAAGCCCCTGTTACGTCACGTTCCTCCCCACCCACAGATCCCGGAAATCCGCGAATTATTGATGCAGTTTTAAAACCCGATGTATGATATTGCATACACTAAAATATGCTTGTTAAACACATTCTCTAGCGGCAGCCCCGGAAAATTATGCATATACATTATCACGACATTACTGGCACGTGTTTCAAATTTAGCCAATGGCTGAGAGCTTTTATTTCTCCCTCCTGCTGAATGGTTGTAGATGAAGTGTACACCTCTTTTTTTCTCTTTTGCGCACGTCATCAACGTGATTGCTTGAATTGTGAATTCACGTTTTTAGTGTGTTTTTAATGATTATTTAAGCCCTATGATGTCACTCAAACACTCTGCATCTTCTCTAGCTTTTGGTAAGGAGCCTAAGCACTTCATAAATATTATCACAGTAGAAAATTAAAAAGTTTTTACTCAATCATTATTCCTGTATTAATGAGTAAGATTGTCAGTGATTCTCAAGTAGTGTGGCGCGATTATATGATTATCATGACATAGACTTTTTTGTTATATTTTTTATTTTCCATATATTTTTTTAAAACCATCGTATAATCGAAAACTTAACTTGAAACGACTTAAAGTTGAGGTATACCTATGTATGTATGTATATTTATATGTGTATGTGTGTGCATAATTCTCAGATTTCAGTATTTACTGAAATTCCCAATGTTGAAGTCCTCACATTAAGGTAGGATTCCTATAGCATTATTACTATCAATTTGTTACTGTAATAGAGGATGAATTTCTGCATGCTCATCCCATCATCTCTCCTGATAATTTCGGCCGCTGTCGTGTGTGTGTGTGTGTGTGTGTGTGTGTGTGTGTATATATATATATATATATATATATATATATATATATATATATATATATAAAACAGCTTTTTTTTTTTTATTCAGTGGCAATAATATATCCTCTCTGGAGCACATTGCCACCTGTCCAAACCTGACCGAGCTGTACCTGAGGAGAAACAACATCCAGAGTCTCTCAGAGCTGAGCCATCTTAAAAATCTCACTTGTCTCAAAGTTCTGTCACTGACAGAAAACCCATGTTGTGACACAGACCCGGTGAAGTACCGTTTGACCGTGCTGAGGATCCTGCCTGGTTTGCATAAACTTGATAACCAGGGTGGGTAAGAGGGAGGCAGATACTAACTGAAATCATACTCTGAATAAGATATTTATTTGTAAAATGTTACCAACGTGACAGCACCATGATAATCTTTCCCTTAACTCTGCATTTCCCTTAACTTATCCAGTGTTTCAGATTATTGTTTTATTTGAATGATGAATGAGGAATAAGAGGAGCTATCCTACCATGACTGAGTAAATTTTATTTGATATAACTTTTCCCTTTAATCACTTCATTTCACATCACTTCTTTTTGTGTAGTTGTGACTGAAGAAGAGCTTGCACTTGCTTTAGAATCAGGCGAGGAAGTGATCACTTCTTCACGTCCTCCCACAGCCAGTTCGACCACTGGCCTCACAGAGGCAAACTCTGAATATGATCCTCTCCATAACAATATGGAGGAAACCAAGTGAGTTGATAGTGCCTCCTATTTATTTATGAGGTGATGTGGGCTACATGTACTGCAGCTTATTGGGGAAAAATTCAAACTCAAGAGCAAGTGGGAGAGAAAATAAAATGTAGCTATTATAGAATGGAATAGTCTGTTCAGAAAGGTCATTGCTGTATTTTATTATTGTTTTTATCTGGATATTTCAGTCCCAGGGTTGGGTGCCTTTATAAACAGTGACTTTAGCTCTGGCCCAGTCAATGCTGCTTCATCCAGCAGAGCAACAATACAAGATTTTCACCATATTGAACTGTGTGATTAATTAGATTGTTAGGACTTGCAGTAAAACCCAAATCATTTTTTTTCTTTTATTAACAAACCTACATCAGAAGTTTCTGATCATAGGTTCCTGTGCTATAAATGCAATGTCCTTTGAAAATATCGGAGGACATTATTTCAATGCTTTTCCAAAAAAATCACTTAACCACTGAATTAAATACAAACATAAACAGAACTATAGTGTCACGAATAACAAATACAGACGCTCCCCAACTTACGTTCATCCGTTTTACGTTTTTTCAATTTTTTTTCCCCAAAAAAAGTCAAATTTTGAGTTTAGACGTACCTACATAGTATAGTACGCTGACGTAATGACGCTGCGTCCATTGTTTACAAACGACAGACTGAACGTGCCCCTTCTTCATCATAGTTCAGTTGTGTGTGTGTGTGTGTGTATATATATATATATATATATATATATATATATATATATATATATATATATCGGTTATATAGCGTGTTACCCTTGTGTTAAGACGTCATCTGTGATCTTTTGTGTTTACACTGTTTTGCGGACTTTTGTAACCCTAAGCAAATATGGTTGGTCAGAAGCGTAAGCCTACTAGCATGGGTGCAAGTCTTATACACAGAGATGAATTAATTATCTGCTCGGATCAGCGCAAACTACCATGCATACTCAGTTAAGCAAAGAGAGTTGTAAAATGAATGAAAACCCAAATCCAGAAAAGAAAGAGAACTCTCCGCTCTGCTGGTGATTCACATTAGTGCAGGCTGAGTACTAAACGAGTTCAATGGCGCCCTTGCTCACTTGAAAGACTGAAAGTCTGTATACTCGCACTTTGTTTCAAGTACAGCAAGTACACTACTTTCAGTATTGAGCACCTCACATATTGTAAGCATTGATTGGCTGTTTTAAGCTTCATCTAAAGTGAGTCGGCTCAGCTTCATGTAAAGTGACCATCCGTCGACCATCGGAACCATTTATAAGCAGAAAGATCGCATCATCATAGAGAATGTTAAAGGTTATATTTGATACTGTATTTGATATTTGATGAGTGAATTTGATTAAAATTTATCTATTTGAAATTATTTTGCTTGAATTTAATTCATTTGAAATTAATGTTGATATTATTTTACAATGTTATTTTTATAACAATTGATTTAGGGGTGTTTTATGAGATACGGTAATGATATTTATGGACGTATAGTTCAGTATGAGCGTCATATGTCACATATCACTGTAAACAACTTATGTTCACTTTCAACTTGTGTTCGGCCGTCCGGAACCAATTAAAAACGTAAGTCGGGGAGCGTCTGTAATTGTTTTACTCCATGAGAATATAATGAAAGCAAACTAAAGTAATATTAAACTATTTTTAAACATGTGTATTGTCTTGAGTGCTCCATTATGGCAACTTTGAGACTTATCCAAAGTGCTTTTTTTTAACCTTGAAAAGCATAAAAGGCATATTACATAACTGTCTTTTTCTATTTGTTTAGATTTTTTATAGTTATTTTCTATGCAGTATTTGTTTAACTTTTAGGATTCCAGAACCGGTGCCCATGACAAACCATGATCCCCCCCCCCATTTTCATGAAAGGAATTATTGAATGAGAAAACATATGTTATGGAGAATTATGCAACTGAGTAGTCGGTATTTGCCAAGACCGGGTGTTGCCTGTGCCAGTTGTGCGATACTCATTCAGCCTATCTCATGCCAACAGTGCAATAATTTAGTTATCGCTTGGCAATGACACAATACCAAGAATTGTTCAATAGCTTTCCATTAATCAGAAAATCTTCTAAATTAAGAATGTTTATTATTATTATTCATTTAAAATATTTTCTTGTTTCTGATTGGTGGAAAGCCACCAGGTAATTTCTTGGTATTCTTCTACAAGCCTACTTATCTATCCATCATTGACATCAGAGTTGTCAAAGTTGACTGATTATGGGAAAAAAATTAGAATTATAAAAATAATTATAGCATGCAGCTTTTTCTATGATATGGAGAATTATTCACATTTAAGTTTCTCAAACCTTCTTGATCTGAAAAATTCTGTCCATCATATTCTCATTCAGTAATTGCATATCATGTAGTGTATACACTAATAATTATCCACAATCAGGCAAGAAATGCAATCATGAAGCACTTGTACTCTCGAGCAGTGGTCTTCAACCCTGTTCCTGGAGATCCGCCTTGCTGTAGATTTTGTTGCCAGAAAAAGAAAAAGAAAAACAGACCTACCGGTATTGGACATGTTCAAGAACTTATAGGTACAGTACTTTTGTGTGCATGATTAAGGCTGGAGGTAAAACCTGCAGGAAGGTAGAGCTCCAAGAATAGGGTTGGAGACCACTGCTTTAGGAAGACTTTTTATTCTGGTCGCTGTGGATAATTCATATTTTTTGGGTACATTTTTATGCTGAGCCACATCACTGCTCAGCTGCCACATGCCAGATTGGATAAATGCATGATTCATGTTCATATTTTCTTAAAAGGGTTCAGTGCGTGTGTAGTGATATTTTTGAACCAGGTTTAATAAATCCTTTCAACCAGGCTCGAGTAAATTTTCTGACAAATTGATATTAGTGGAAAATGTGAACTCTTTCATGATTTTTTTTTTCCCCCCTCAGTAAAACACATGCAGGTTTGGTGATGAAGCCATTACCAAGAGATAAATTTTCATCTTCACGAGATGCAGGGCATCCCCTGAAGAAAAAGGTCAGTTTGTTCACCATTCTATTGAATATTTTAATTTCCACTTACTCTCACAGTCCTGTCAGCATATAGTTTTCATGTATGATATTAGACCTGATTCAGTAGCATGTATTATTAGGCCACGATTCTAATGATTTCAGTGATTTTATACAATATCTGTATGTATTAGAGTCACACTCTGGAGGCTGTGCTGCTCCTACTGAAGGACCTAGACATTGAAGAGCTGAAAATGGTTCAGTGTGCCACAGAGAACAAACTCCGTGCTCGCAGTAAACAGAAAGAGAAGATTCCACTTGCTCTCTAGTGAATGACTACTGCGTTCAGGATGATTAGTACCGTCGGATATTTTCCTGATATAATGGAATCCAGGTTGATATGTTTACAGACTTGGTCAGACTAAAAAAGCTGTCACAACAAAAAACAGGACATTATTTAAGTGTGCATGGCTTGCTCTCTCTAACACCCCCAATGTTGTACAGGAACCAAACCAAGTTACTTTGTCTATTGTGATACTATAGGAGTAATCCTGTGAAGATGAATATATTTTTGAATGTAAATCAATTGCAATGCATTATATTTATTACATCTATACATATACAGTTGACTGGTTACAAAAAAAGTGTCTGCATTCAGGACAAGTTTCATGTGGACTTCAGCAGTGCATAAAGTCTGAATCACATCTGGTTTTGTCCAATTCAACTTCTGGCTTGTAGAATGTTGAACTGTCATCTTACTGCTGCTTATCCCAAGTTATCAGAGTCCAAAGCAAGGCGGCCAGTCATCAAAACAGGATCCACAGGTTGTTTTTCCTGCCCTGATTACTCAACATTCTCATTCTCTAGAAAGTCTGTGAGTGTTCCTGCATCCACAGGTATCAAAAGGTACTCTATTCCATCAGCTCCCTGCCAAGAGAAAATACACTACATAATTTTTCTGGGGGAAAAACTTAAATTCAGTATAAATCCCCATGCAAGTGTATTTACTCGCCTTCTTCGTACGGATTAACTTGTGATCTCTAAACTCTGTCAACTGAGTCCTCAGTGTGATGTCACTGTTAACCAGGAAGGCCTCACGACAACGTTGGTAAAAATCTTGAAAAGACAAACCTGAACACAAATCATGAAACCATGAATAGTTGAATAAGATGAGCAAAGTTAAAAAAAAAAAAAGAATAAATATGTTCCAAAAGTGGACTTTTAGCACAACCGAACACAATTCTCTTTAAAATGCTTAATTAGTGAAAAATTTCCTGTTTATGAATAGACCTGTATATGAAGGATTGTCTTTGTTCTCCAGCTGGAATTCAGCCAGCAGTCTGAAGATCCCTCTGTGAACAGAGCGAACATTCAGTGGTTGAAATCAAAAATGTGAAAGAACAGCAATTAATTAACAAACAAAAATAAACTGAATAGTGATTCTTGCAACAAATTGATGGTCAAACTGAAATTTATTCAAACTGAAAGGTAGCGAGGGATCCCTGTATTTTGTATACTTTAGAAAAAGCATTCTTAAATCTGGTAATGTTTCACTCCTGCAGCAAAACCCTCAAATATATTGTAGTGTATAAAAGTAATCCTTCCCATAAGGTCCTTGAGTTTTGGTTCTTTTTTTTGTAAGAATCAGTAGAAGCATTGGAAACCTCTTTGCCAATAGTCTGCTAATCATTTAAGGATTACGTGATGAGCATGTTTATATCAGAGCAGAAAAATGCAAAGTTTATGTTGTAAAAATCTTGGTCACTGTTTACGCCAAGAAACAAAAACCTAACCTAAAAATACAATTTTCGCATCTGTGTGTCTGATGCTGTACCTGGCGTTTGGTGTGAGACTGCGCAGGACATGCGTGAGTGAGCTAAGAGCCAACACTCCCGTTTGCTGTACCAGGAGAGAGTTCTCATACGACGTCTCTTCTGCGTACGGCTGGAAAGTAGTCGCCTCATACCACAGCCAGTTAAACAGACACATCTTCGATTGGTCCCACACTTAACAATAACAGAGGCAAGATAACAGTGAAACTCTCCAATGCACCACTGAACTGAGTTCAAAACTCAAAAGACTTCTTAAAAATCAACATAATAAGCAGGTAACAGTCATTTAACTTGATGGATGCTTCATGTGTGTGAAAACCAACCAAGAGGGGCGTTGATGTGATCTATGGAGGCAATCAGATGCATGTTGGGAATGGATGCCAGCTGCCCAAGGGCATGTTGGTTTTTCTCACCACGCAGCATGGGGCCATCAATGTTGTGGATGATCAGGTAGATGTGGTTATCAGGGTCTTGTAAGAAGAACGAATTTATTAATGAGAATCGAGATGCTTTACCGGTGATTAATTGGAAATGGATCCCATCACAAAATTACACACAAATTACATGTAACTTTCCAGAATAAGGAAGAAATTTAGAGAACCTTTTAGAAGGGTTTTCATAATGAAGTCTATTTGGTCCATTGGAGTTCGAAAATTCCCATTATGCTCCAGCATTTCACTGGTGATGGCATTTAAGATCTGTAAATATGGAAGACACCGTAAAAAAAATAACTTGTCAGCTAGTTTCTGTAAAAAATACTGTATGAAGAGAAATGCAATATGGCTCAGCTTTTCCAGTGAAGTCCACCTGACACGCGACAATACCTACTTCAACCGTTTAAAAAAAAAAAACAAGACAAAAACCCTGTTTTTAATGCAGGTTTACCTGCATTTTCCATATGATGTTTGTGTTGAAAGTCTGATATTTCTGTCAAAACTGAGTGCAAATCACCTTGAAATGCAATCGTCACAATTCCAGCACAGAATTCATTCAACACTACATACATCCTTTTTCTTTGAATGAGGTCCAATCTGTAACTTTTTTCAACAACTCCAATGACCAATCTTGTGCGTCTTCCCTCTGACATACCAAAATAATGCACATAAATACAAATAAAAGATACCTTAAATTTGTCCAATTCAAGCTGCTGTATTGATTCATACATTTTCCAAACCATTTAAGCTCACTGGGTTTGCGGAGAGACTGGAACCTTTCTCAGCTAACACTGGGTGAAGGAGGGGTAACACCCTAAACAGCTCACCAGATCATCGCAACGCAACACATACACAACTTTTCACACTCACTCCTATGATCAATTTAAAACAAACAGTCACTTAGTCTAATATGCATGTCTTTGTATTGAGGGAGAAAACCTGTGTGCCGAGGAAGCCCATGGATATTGCAGGGCTGCCAACCCAGGAAAGTAACATTTTGTAGTCGATAAACTTAAAATACGTATTTTGAGCTGAAAAGTAGTACTGTACTCGGAAAAGAAAATTACAGTACTCAAATTAGAATTCCACAAAATTACATATATGGACATACAGGTTGTTTTCCTTTTGGCTGTTTCCTTTTTTCAGGGATTATCTTTGTCAAATTTTACTGCATTTTGGATTTTTAAAACAGTATATTTGAGAAAACCATGTTTATTTGACATAATTGTACTGGTGTTAGAATATAGAACATAATGTCAATTATTATTATATATTGCACATTTATTATTATATTATGCATGACCTTGAATGATATTTGATATCAGCATTTACAATTAAGAGTTCAGAACAAGAAAAAAGTTATAAAGTAAGCAAACCGGTCACTAGCTGGCTACATCTGCCTCCCTTTATATGCGTTTTAATATCAAAAACACCTGAATGCACAATGCCAAATTTCGCATTGCACATAAGGCCGTGTATCTGTCATGCTTCTTAATAAAGGGATATGTTGTTGAATATTCCGATAAAAATTCTTGCTTTCTTTTTGTTGCCAGTTTGGGTTTCCAGCAACCATTCAATGATTGACTGTGGTTACCACAGAGTGTATGTAAGATAGCCGCTGATTCATGGAAATTGACCTACCTTGCTGCCGATTAAGGAATCACGTATTAAAATTCAACAGTAGCATCCCGTGAGATTCTCGCAAGACTTGGTTTTGCCAGGAAGGTAAACGCAGATCGAATTTGATGCAATTCATCAGAATTATTGATAAAATATTGTCAAATAAAATTGAAAGGAGCATATTTTCCTGAACGTTTGAAATTTGTATTAATGTCTGAATGAATCATATTGCCGTATTTTGGGGTTTTTTTTCATATGAATATGGATAAATTCGTATTATATTGGGTTGATTGCTGTTGCATCATGGTCCTGGAGAAATGTTACCATAGTATATGGTTTCAAAGATAAAACCACATGACTTGAATATTGTTCATACTGATATGAGAGTGATATGTAATAAAACTAGAACTGACTGATTTTAGGGTGATGCTTGGGAAAAAGCCATTGACCACTAGATGCATGGAGTCAGACAGCATGGTAGTGCGGAACTTCTCCAGTAAAAGCTTCTTCGAGCCCAAGCCGTACAGCAATATGTTGAAGCCCATCCTGTTAACAGGTAAATAAAAAAGTTTCAATGGTTTATTCACACATCAGCAACCTGTGGTGAATGAGACACATTGGGATCACTAACTCAACTGTAACTGCAGCATCCATTTGCTGAAATTATTTTCGTGTTTGTTATTCAGTAGAGTGATCTCGTCTAAATAACAGGAGGGCTTTCCATCCAGCAACCGCACCAGAGTTTCCTTTAAGAGACAGTACAAATATCCATCAGTCACACACAAATAAATCTAACAGCAGTTGGCGGCTGGGATATGGGTAGACAGCTGAACAGAACTGACCCGATCCAGTTTCGGGGTCTGGAGTTTTTGCAGGGTTCGGTCTGATGTGAGTACCTTCGAACTGCTGTGAGCCTCAAAGTACTCTTCCACCAGGCTGGGCTGAAATAAAGTGTTCAACAAATTTACTAGCATTCTGATTAATATTATGGGGTGCATTAAATTATCAAATGTGACAAAAGACAGTACTATTTAAAAAGTTGTCCATATTAGCAAAAACCATTGACAGATTCTTACCTCAGGTGCTTTCTTGCTCTTCTTGGCAGGGGTCTTGTAAAGTGCAGCAGCTGCTAAAAAAGACTGGCTGGGGGTTTTCGGCAGAGCTTCATGCTTTTCTTTTTCCTCTTCATCCTGATATTCCTCCTCCTCCTCCTCAGAGTTTGAGGGGGAGAAATCACTGTCACTGTCTGACTTCAGATTAGGAGCTGTGCAAAAAAAAAAAAAAAACTATCATTGTCAGTGAATGATGCCATGCCAGTCAAAAATTCTGACTCAAAGATGAATTCCATCTTAAAAATTCGTGCAAAAGACAATACAATATTGATATAGCAACAAAACAAGGAATAGGACTCAATTCAATACCTAAATTCTGCATTATTTATCTTTAACAAGTGTTAAAAATCCTAGATGATCAAAAACATTTAACTGGTGGTCCAGTTATAATCAAATTCATCTAATCCCGTTTTAAGAGTTTTAACCAAACCTGATATTCTCTTTCTCAATCTGTGTGGGGTCGTGGAAACAAATGGGACTTTCTTCTCCTGAAAAGACAATATTCAGTAAATAGTAAAGAAATGACCATGGGAAAAACCTTTGCTTTTTTATTTTTTTTCAAAGAGTTGAAAGAATTTGTTGACATTACCTTTTCAGGAGTTTTGTTTTGAGTCAAGAGCTCTAGAAGTGAGAAGTATAACAGCATCATTATAAATATGCGTAATACAGAGGAAAGCAGCAGAAAGTGAAAATGACCGTGAGGGAGAGGGAGAGAAAAATAATTGAAATTCGGCTCACTCTTGGATGCACAGGTGTGGCGAGATGGATCTTCTGGACTATCTGGAGTGTTAAAGGTAACACTTTTTCCAGGAATGCGTGCCCACTCTGATGCTGAAGTGAAAAATGATGTGATGGTAACTACACTAAATTTAGTAATATAAATAACAACATTCACCCAGAAATGACCCATAGCATTTCATGATATACAGGTGTGCTAAAAAAAAAAAAAAAAAAAAAAAAAAAAAAAAGCTGTTAGATAAAATTAAACTCGCTTTAAAATGATACTTTTATTTAATTTGTAGAAAATGTAAATATTTACTAGTTAGGAGTAAAATTTCAATACCAAATCATCTGTAAAGTCATTATTTTTGTAAAACCAAACAAAGAATCACACAAAAGAAAGTTAAATTTACATAAATTCACTGGCGTACCTCAGCGATCTGTACTCGGCCCCTTTTATGTTTTACTGTATTCATTGTCACTCAACAGCATTTAAACATTAAAAATAGTAGATGGAGGGACATGAATGGAGAGATGACACCAAATTAAAGCCACATTATGAGTTTACCACTTACTTTTCACAGCAACATTGTTTTTTGGTGGGGGGGGGGTCTTCCCCATTTTCTCCCTAATTTAGTCATATCCAATTCCCACCAATCACGTACTGCCTTACCTATCCCAAAACCACCTCCAGCCAGGGAGCATTCATAGCATACACAGGCCCCCTCAGTGACATGAAATGCTCGCCACCCACCTCTTTTTGAACTGCAGTACATGCATATTAGGGGCCGGATTAACACACCGGCCCCTCATACTAATGAGCTCGCAGACACCCATGATTGGCTGGTAATCGCTGTGAGTGACAGGAAAGTGAACAGATGCCATCCTTCCCTCCCGTGAGAGCCCAGCCAATTAGCTCCCACGAACTCCTGGTCACAGATGGCTGTGGGGTTAAACCGGATTCGAACTTGCAATCCCTGGGTGAATCACCTTTGTTGATGCACCACTCTGGAGCCAGAGTAACATTGTTTTAATGCTGGGAGGCAACATGAAGCAACTGGTAGTGTTTAATTATCTATGGTAGCTGCTCTCTAAAAACTCTTCAGACTTACTTTCTAACTTTTAGATCCTTTTGCTAAGAGTAGCTAATTTTGTCACAAGGTGCATGATTATCAACGTGACGATCATAAATTTGAATCCAGGTTGATGCCACAGCCATCTGCAACCAGGAGTCCATGAGAACTAATTGCCTAAACCCTCATGAGAGGAAGGGATGGCATACACTCACTTCCCTGTCACACAGAGTAATCACCAGCCAATCCGACATGTCACAAAGGAGGCATGTACATACTTATGCCCCTTCCTGGGTGATGGATTCTTTTTTCCATGATGACTAACTTTCTTCACAGCACACATTCCCTTACAGATTTCGGTAAGCTATTTAGCTCAGGTGCTAAATACGATCAGTGTTAAGAAAAAAAAAACATTTTGAGACCAGCTGAGAATTTCCCTTTCCTCACTTACCCACTTGTGCCATTTTATTTGAGCGCTTAACAGTCTGGAAAGCAAAGACTGAAGCTCCTGCATTGGCTGATCCATTCTCGGCTCCATCTGTACACCATAAAAAAACACACAACCATAATCAGCAAGGAATACATACTACTGGCCAATGGATGACTGTTAAATGTTGATACTAAATTAACTGTCTGTCCTTATAGTTTCATCATCTAACCTTGTATACCAAGTCCGAGTGCTTCAACATAGGTTTGCTCATTGAAAACACCGTCCTCGACCTTATCAGCGTGGTCAGCTGCTGGCTTTTTAGGGATCTTCAGGTTAACAAGAGTTTGGACTGAACTTTGTGGAGCCCTTGACCCTAGAAGCAGAAGAATGTTGATAAAAGTGATGCTCAGTACAGTAATCTCAGTCTTTATTCAAAAAGATGTGCCACAACAAAGTAAACGCTAAAAGGTAGACATGACATATACAGTGTACACAGCCATTGTATAAAAAGCAATTTGCATTCTAAAGGACATATACAGATACAGATACAGATACAGCTTTATTAATCTCACAATGGAGAAATTCACTGTTACAGGCTCTTGAGGTACCATCAGTAGGGGGTGCAAAAATAGATACAAATACAAACATACACACATACATATATATTATATAAGTAAATAAATAAATAAATAAGTAGATACATAATATAAGTAAATAAATAAATAAATATACAAAATATGCTTAAGTAAGTAGCTGCAGTAGTAAACCATCGGTGATTCTAAAATAATTTTTTCAGAATGATGTGATATGAACACAGTTAAACAGCTTTCCGTTGTTGCACTCTATCCTTTATCACGAACACTTTTGTCTGGGTTATGGGGGAAGCTGGAGCTAATTACAGGTGAGAGGCAGGGTTATGGGCCAAGAGGCAATGACCAGGTCACCAGTCTATTGCTGAGCTAACACAGAGACATGTGACAATTCACACTACCAATTACACATACAATATAGGCAATTCAGAGAAGCCAGTTGATCCAGTTTGCATGCCCTTGGACTGTGGGAAGAAACCAGAGTACTATACCTAGAGTCAGAGAGATTTCCTTTCGGCTTTTTCCCTTTATTGGGGTCGCCACAGTGAATGATTTGTACGTTTGATTTGGCATAGATTTTACGTTGGATGCCCTTCCTGACACAACCCTTTATCAAGGGACAGAAACACGCTGACGGCTTTGCAGCTGCTCTTTACAAAAGTCAGCAATGGTTCTTTTACATATCTCACACCATAGACCATGAGAGACATGGCCCACCTTTGATAACCCAGTTAGCTGCACTGGAGGGGACAGTGACAACCTTGTGGAGAGTGGGACTCGAACCCCCAACCTGAGGATCAGCGATCCAGCACCTTTGACCTCTAGGCCACCACTGCCCTGTACCAGAGTATGATGATGATGATGATGATGATTTCCTTTCAGCTTTTTCCATTTTTCAGGGGTCGCCACAGCGAATGATTCGCACATTTGATTAGGCGTAGGTTTTTACGTCGGACACCCTTCCTGAAACCACCCTTTAGCAAAGGACAGAAACACGCTGACGGCTTTGCAGCCTACTCTTGTCAAAAGTCAGCAATGGTTCTTTTACATGCCTCTCACCAGACAGCGAGAGACATGGCCGGCCTTTGATAACCCAGTTAGCTGCACTGGGGCCATACCAGAGTACCTAGAGTAAACTCTGTTAAACTGAGGCTAATATGCAAACCCCACAAAGAAGGGCCCTTGCCTGAGATTTGCATATTATCAATGAGAAGCAACAGTTCCAGTCCCACTATTCCAAGCATGAAAATTTCATACCTAATGCTTGTGCAATTTAATTAATTCACTGATAAAAGTTTGGACTTGTACAGTGATTCAGCATATAGCACATCCTCTCCTGAACTCTGTTTGCCATCCATGTGTAGCTTTATGTGGTCTCTCCATGTCCACATTTTTTTTTTTTTTCGGTTTTCCTGTCACCTCCCCAAAACATGATAGAAGGTACCTGGTGATGACAAACTCTCCCCAAGTGTGAACATGGGTTTGGGACACTAGGCAATAGACTAGTGTTGCATCAAGTATGCATTTCCACCTAACATGCTTTGTTTCCGAGTTAGGGTTCAGATCCACCCCAACTCTGAGCAATGATTACTGTAAATTATTGAGTGACTTTAAATAAGGATAAAAGTATGACTTTCACATGATATACCTATTTCACGGTGTTGTGTCCTGTCTTTGAATGTTGTTTGTAGTAATTGCTGCATACAATATTGATGACATCATTGATGACACGATTGATTGTTACACCATTAACAAAATTTAAGTGATTGAAAATGAAGAGAGAAATATAATTTCCATATCATAGAATAGCAAAGATATGAGAGTGGTTGATTGATCCTAATTTATTACCTCCACGTTTCTCCACAATGTGATCCAGAACATCATCATCTCCCACAAATCGCACTTCTAAAGCTCCTGACTCCCTCGTGCACTTCTGTGGACTCATATTTACACCTGAAAGTGAAATACATCACACAATATACTACAACAACACAATGCTTTTGAGGATTTTGTCCAAAGGAGAGATTGCTCGAGAGCCGCATGTCTTCGGTAATGAGCTGGAATGTGCGCAAGCTCACCCGGAAGAAGAAAACTTACACTTTCATTGAAACGCAGCAGGTTCGAGTCTCTTCTCCGTACTAACCTTCATCCTTTAAAAACTCTACACCATTAATTTTCAAAGACTAAATGACCTCATATCAAAAGGCTCCACATTTTCGAGCGACAGTGACACTTTATCAACAAACTTGAACGTTCCGCGCCAACTTAAAAAAAAAAATTACCCACATGACCGGAAATGACGTCTTTCTGTCGTTCAAGTTTAAAGTGACAAAGGAGTAAGAATGAAGTGTACATTAGAATAGGGTCCATCGTTAAAACATACTTTTTTTGGTCCCAATTTTGGCTTTTATTAGCTATGTAAGAAATGTACTGCAAACTGAAAAAGCATAAACAAGTAAGTTGTTGTCTTTGCACATATAGCTGATAAAATTAATTTATTCCATAATTATACCTTTTTCAAGACAATGACCTACATTTTTTTGCTTTTTCAATTTACACTTCATTTCTCAAAATACATAAACATCATTAATCTTCTCTCGGACAGTGGCGGCTTAGTGGTATAGGGCTAACTGGATTATCAAAGGCCGGCCATGTCTCTCGCTGTCTATGGTGTGTGGCATGTAAAAGAACCATTACTGACTTTCAACAAGAGTAGGCTGTAAAGCCGTCAGTGTGTTTCCGCCCTGCAATGGCCTGGCGAGCTGATCAGGGTGTACTCTGCCCTCGCCCTAAGTTGGCTGGGATGGGTGCCAGCCTCCCCGCAACCCTAATTAGGATTAAGTGGTTACAGAAAATTAACTGAACATATTCAATGCAATAAATGCTTATAATAACAATTAAACATTCAGAAATAATGCAGAGGGCAGTGGTGGTCTAGTGGTATAAGGCGCCGGATCGCTGATCCTCAGGTTGGGGGTTCGAGTCCCACTCTCCACAAGGTTGTCATTGTCCCCCCCAGTGCAGCTAACTGGGTTATCAAAGGCCGGCCATGTCTCTCACTGTCTATGGTGTGAGGCATGTAAAAGAACCATTGCTGACTTTCGACAAGAGTAGGCTGCAAAGCCGTCAGCGTGTTTCCGCCCTGCGATGGCCTGGCGAGCTGTCCAGGGTGTACTCTGCCCTCGCCCTGAGTTGGCTGGGATGGGCACCAGCCTCCCCGCCACCCTAATTAGGATGAAGCGGTTACAGAAAATGAACTGAAATAATGCGTTCAAGCCCCACTCTCCATGTTTTGTCACTGTCCCCCAGTGCAGCTAACTGAGTTGTCAAAGGCCGGCCATGTCTCTCACTGTCTATGGTGTGAAGCTTGTAAAAGAACCATTGCTGACTTTTGACAAGAGTGGGCAGCATGTTTCTGCCTTGTGATGGCCTGGCAAGCTGTCAAGGGTGTACTCTGCCCTCTGGCTTTGCAGCCTATTCTTGTCGAAAGTCGGCAGAGAATGTGCAAATCTCAGACAAGGGCCTTTCTTTGTGGGGTTTGCATATTAGCCTCAGTTTTATGGAGTTTACTCTAGGTACTCAGCTACGGGGTAGTGGTGGCCTGGTGGTATAGGGCGCTGGATGGCTGATCCTAAGGTTGGGGGTTCGAGTCCTATTCTCGACAAGGTTGTCACTGCCCCCCCCTGTGCAGCTAACTGGGTTATCAAAGGTGGGCCATGTCTCTCCTTGTCTATGGTGAGAGGCATGTTAAAGAACCATTGCTGACTCTCCACAAGAGTGGACTGCAAAGCCATCAGTGTGTTTCTGCCCTGTGATGGCCTGGCGAGCTGTCAAGGGTGTACTCTGCCCTTGCCCGGAGTCAGCTGGGATGGGCGCCAGCCTCCCCGCAACCCTAATTAGGATTAAGTGGTTACAGAAAATGAACTGAACATTCATCTTCTCACTCTGTTCAGCAACTACTTTATTCCAGTCAAGGTTGCAGGGAGCTTTTTCCAAGAATATTTTTCAAGTCAGCATGCTCGATTTCAAGGTGATCCCTCTCCAATGCCCTCCCAAGTATATCCATGCAAAGGTACACGATTGCTAGGATTTTTATCCATGAGGGGCCCAATTTGAAAAAATGACAACCAATCAGGATACTTGATTAGTCTTGCGAGACAGAAGTGCAGATTGGAGGGAATGCTGAGGCAGTCAGTCGATGACATGTTCATACTTTCACATTTAGAGGCAATTTAAACCAACAGTTCATCTACCATTCGAGATGAAATCCATAAACACAATGAGAATGTTCAACTAAATTCAACCCAGACAGTATCGTGAATACAGCATGAAACTAGGGACCTTGGAGGTGAAATTAGAAATTCGAGTACTTTTATCTTCAGTGGTGGACATAGCATGGGTTTTGAACTAAACAACTTTTGTAGAATTCATGTACTGTAATTGTTCCCTGAACTATATACCTGCTTAAAATCCTACATTTTTATATCGCTGAGCTCATAGATGACTTATCAGTGTCAACCAGAGCTCAGCGCTCTGCAGTAGTTATTCACAAAATGTCATGAGATAATGTCCAGAGTATTCATTGTGTCTAACTACCGCCCCAGAGGCATTAAATCAACCCTTTATAATAAAGAAGACTAGAAACAGAGGTTGGCTATGCATTTATTAGAACAGATACATTCTATATTATTCTTAAGTTATGAGTTGTGGAAATGTTTTTAATTTATTGACAGTGTCAGAACTGATCCTGATATCTGGCTCAAAATCAGGTGTTATTTGGAATGTCACTTTTTGTTAGACAGCAAGTTCAGTTCATTTTCTGTAACCGCTTAATCCTAATTAGGGTTACGGGGAGGCTGGCCCCACCCCAGCCAACTTCGGGCAAGGGCAGAGTACACCATGGACAGCTCGCCAGGCCATCGCAGGGCGGAAACACGCTGACAGCTTTGCAGCCTACTCTTGTCGAAAGTCAGCAATGGTTCTTTTACATGCCTCACACCATAGACATTGAGAGACATGGCCGGCCTTTGATAACCCAGTTAGCTGCACTGGGGGAGGGAGGGGGGGTGGCAGTGACAACCTTGTGGAGAGTGGATCTCCTTGTGGAGGGTGCAATCCAGCGCCCTATACCACTAGACCAGTAGTTCTTAACCTTGTTGGATGTACTGAACCCCACCAGTTTCATATGTGCATTCACAGAACCCTTCTTTATTGAAAAATAAAATATAATTTTTTTCAAATTCAAGACAAAGGTATATGTTTTCCTGGGGTGCCAAAATTAACCGTGCATTAACATCACTGTGTTCAAAGAACAAAACCAATACAATGCATGAACTGTCAACAAATTACAAACCTTTTCACAAAGACATGACCTCATTTAATCTTACCACACTGAAATGGTTTTAATTTTTAACCTTATGATTCCAATAATTAATTTATTGTATTTATACTATTTATTATTTTTACCATTTCAACACATACCCATCACCTAATTTCCATCAGGCTACAATAATAATGAATATTTACTGCAAATCAGTGTGACTTCTGCTGTTGCCTTCGAGAGACCAGTTCTGAAATGTATGGCTTCACCTTGGAAAGTGCCACTCTCATGTAATTTTCATGGCAAAGTCTGTTCCTTTTCTTTGTTTTTATGTCCAACAGCCTCGAAAAGGACTGTTCGCAAAGATATGGTGTAACAAATGGTATAAAATTTCCGTCACGAATATGAGTCGGGTCTGTATCTTGACCTCCGCCGAACCCCAGAGACCGACTCACCGAACCCCTGGGGTTCGATCGAACCCAGGTTAAGAACCACTGCACTAGACCACCACTGCCCTTAGACAGCCAGTTATCATTGTTAAATATAGAGCCATGATACAAATACTGTACATTCTTAGCAAATAAAAGCACTCTGTCCTTTTACCAAATTCTCAGTAACTTGTGAACAAGGGTAGTACATCAGTTTGAATACTTTAGTAGTAGTGTACTCGTAAATGTAAAATCTTGCTGTGGATATGTGGGTTGAATGGTTAACCCAACATGTACATAATTTATTTCTTCTTTATACATAATCGAACCACAACTGCACAGACTTTGTGGAGGAAAGACAGCAGTAAGGTCTTTGAATGTGGCTCTAAAAAGGTAGGCATTAACTAGTGAATAGTCAGTATTATCTTCCATTATCAGTTCATCTTGGTAAAATACAAAGGATTCCTGGCAGAACTACATCAGCTGAGGGGTGTAGTATCTCTTTTTTTTTAATTTATATATATATTTTTTACATGTTTTAGTACTCGGTGTGTTTATAATAACCGTACTGGTACTACATGGGCTGAGGAATCATCTTGCACTTCTTTTTCTTTTGGCTTTTCCCTTCAGAGATCACCACAGCAAAATCATCTTGCTTGAGGAATCATCTTGCACATGTGCAAAAAATGAGCAGTCCATCACAGATTTGTAGTACTGTAAGTGGAAAGGTTTGAAATCAAGCATTAACACACAGGAAGCAGCTCAAGATCAGTGTTCACGTCTATCATCAGGCCACTTGCAGGGATCATTGGCACCTGTGTAATAATGAGCAAATTGAAATAAAATGGAATTGTCACCAAGTCTTTTTAAAACCAAGGTTTTGGACTGTCCAAGTTTATTTAATATGCATGGTGAGTGAATGGATCTCTCTAAAGAATGATGGTAACTCAAGTGAGAACTGAACCCATGACCCTCTGACAGGTTTAAACCTCAGTTCATACTGCTTGCCTCAGGCTCTCCTTAAGAACCGTGCTCTGAAACGCTCTAGTTACATACTAGATGAGAACAGATGGCTCTGGAACCTTTGTGACCTGCAGTCACATCATCCATAAAAGAATAAATCAAATATGAGAAAATATGGACATCGAGAGTAACAAAATACTAGTACAGTTTTGTTCTTTCTCCACTGCATTCTTGTGGCAGTGTGGATGTTTGTTCTTTGAGATGTAGAGGGGAAAAAAATGAAGTACGATAAAAGGAAGTTACAGTACGTATACGATAAAGGGCAATCTGAAGTGTTCCAGTTTCCTGGTTTTACAGAGCCTGCAGTTAATCAAAATCCCAAGAAGAGGCAGCAGAGGATTGTAACAAGCTCACCTCACACGAATAAATCCTCTTTCTCTCCCTCAACCAATGTTCCTGGAGATAACATTGACAATCCGAACCCTTTACTCAAACCTAAACCACAACAAAAATTCTGAACCATAAATCTTACCATAATCCTAAACGAAACCTAATTCTAACCTAAACTCTAAAACCCAAAATTAACCATCACTGAATAATTGGGGTGTGGGGTCGGTGGTGTAGTGGTTAGGGTGCTGGGCTCATGATCAGGAGGTTGTGTGTTCAAATCCCAGTTAGACCCCCCCACTGTGCTAAGACTCCTGGGCAAGGTATCAACCACAAATGTGCCTCTGTTCACCCAGCAGTATAAATGGGTACCAGTAAAATATACTGGGAAGGTAATCTGCGATGGACAAGCATCCCATCCAGGAGGAGTTGAACTCCTAGTCGCTTCACGCCATGGAAACCGGGGATAAGCACCGGCCTGATGAACCACTGTGGCTCGGGTGGTTAAAACCCAAAAGGAATTTACTAGAATAATTGAGGACCAGCCAAAATGGTCTCTGATGAAAAACATTCCAGTCTTCCATATGCAGCAAACACACACCTGTATCAATGCACAAGCATTTCAGAGAACACGCAACCATACTTTTAATTTCTACATTATAACAAATAGTCAAAGACACCCACAAAGCTGTTTTCTTTTAAAGTGAAAATTCATATTTTATTGGTACATACATTAATTTAATCAAGGGCAAAAACGAGGAAAAAAATAGATATATCAAAGAGAGGGATGTCTACAGGGTTAGAAGAAGGACAGCTCACCATTTATTTTCAATTACAAGTGCAGGGCTGGCAGAAATCTTACAATTTGAATGTAAATGGATAAAAGTGGAGAGGGCTTTGAAATCCATATTGGAACATAAACCATGTCTGGACTAATGAGGTTACGGCTTTGGATGGCCTTTAAGTACCAAGTGCACTTGGACCAAGTATAAACAGAGCAATCAGGCATTTGAACATGTGACTGTGAACTTTATCGGACTCATTCTTACATGATTGGATAAAATCCAAAGAGGAAGGGAAAAGACAGACTGATTTTTTTCTTTTCACTTTTTTAAAAACACATTAGATCAGAATGGCTTTAGGCGATGCTAAGGAAGAATACATTTTCATACAGTTATACAGAACTTTGCTACTACCTTAAATATACAAGCACAAGTACACAAAATGAAATAAAAGCCCACACTAAATTACTCTCTTTTGTTAAAAAATAATACAAACAAATATAATTTGAAGGTTGAGATTTGGACCTTGAAAGTCCTCATAGCTCCTTGGTCTGTAGCTTTTAATGTCGGTAAAAAAAAGGAAAATAAAAACATTCTAGGGAAATAGAGGCTGGTATAAAATGCAGATAAAATTTTCCAAAACGCTTCATTTAAATGCTTGCCATCTCACCTTTTTTTTTTCCTTGTTAAACAATGACAATTCCGGGCTGATCTACAGCATGGCGGTGGTGTACTGGGTTTCAGTCCAAATCTTCCACTAAAGGCAGGAAAAGATCCGCAATGTCGTCTGCTTCCGAGAGGGATGAGCTGGGCTTAAGACCATACACACCTTACATCATCCTTTACTTCTGGCCATTGTGTGTGTGTGTGTGTGTGTGTGTGGCGCGCGCTTTGCTGGCGTTTTACATGTCGGCCTTCTCCTCTGAGGATAAAAACATCCAACCTCCTTCTTAACTTAAACAAGTAAACTATCTACACCATCCTCAGAGGAGCATTCACACAGGAAAACACCAACAACTTCATGGTTACCGTGTTCTTAAAACCCAATACATTTGATTTACACTTCACTTGTTCCCAGTCCTGACTCTCCTCTGACCCACGGTCTCTCTTCTCTCCAGCATGTTGAGACAGGGCGAAATGAATGGCCACCATTTTGTGAAAGTGGATCTGTGTGTAGATGAGTGAGTCGGCCATGTATCTCCAAATCCGACTTCTCTGTGACCTCCTCTCTCTTCTCCAATCCTTCTGTAACCTCCCCTCTTGACCTGAGTCTCACTGAGAGGCTTGGGAGGTTGGGTTATCGCTCTTACTCTCCTGACTGGAGGGAGCCTTGTTGTTCCAAGGACTGTTGGAACCTAGGGCAGGAGAATTGTTGAAGCTGTCCTCGTCATCAATGCCATTGGCCGCATCGAACTGTGTGTTCTCTAGCCGTGTGATCAGGCGCTCGTCTTCATCACCAAACTCCCCTCCCATTAAAGTGGGCTCACCTACAACCATCACATCCTACAGGAGACAACATGACATTAGAAATACTTAGAAAGGAATCAAAGCAGCTAGTATTATAAAAAAGGCTGTTGGAACCAATTTTACTATTCAAATCAAGGTCAAATTTTTAAAATTAATGCATTCAAAGGCAGAAACCTAATTTACACAGCAAGCGAGACGTACGCATGAGAGAAACATAAGCAAGTGCCCACATTTGCAAATTTACACAGCTTCCATTTCTGAAGTGTGAGTATCGGCATTGGTGAATGCAACAGCAGACTAATACCTGCTATCTGAACAAATTAGGCAAGTGTCTGGAACTTTGTAATTACTGTTTTAAATGTGATATTTCCTGCATGTTGAGTTTATCGACATGTAGTTCAATTACACAATCTATATATTGTGTGAGTAGCAAAGCAAACTTGCTTAGCTTACCTGCTAGGTATCACAACATTGATAATCTCCACAGTATTCAACCGTTCAACTCATTAAACATAATCTACAAGACATGACCAAACAATATACAGATGCTCCCCGACTTACGTTCATCCATTTTACATATTTTTTTCCTTAAAAAAAAAAAAAAAAAAAAAAAAATCAAATTTTAAGTTTAGACATACCTACATAGTACGCTGACGTAATGACGCTGTGTCGATTGTTTACAAGCGACAGACTGAACGTGACCCTCCATCTTCCCAGTTCAGTTTTATATATATATATATATATATATATATATATATATACACACACACACACACACACACACACACATATATATATATATATATATATATATATATATATATACACACACACACACACACACACACACACATATATATATATATATATATATATATATATATATATATAAAATATATCTCAGTTATATAGCGTGTTACCCATCGTTAAGATGTTGTCTCTCTGATCTTTGTGTTTACATTGTTTTGCGGACTTTTGTAACCCCAAGCAAATATGGTTGGTCAGAAGCGTAAGCCTACTAGCATGGGTGCAAGTCTCATACACAGAGATAAATTAACTATCTGCTCGGATCGGCCCAATCTACCATGCATACTCAGTTAAGCAAAGAGAGTTGTAAAATGAATGAAAAGAGAACTCTCCACTCTGCTATTGATTCACATCAGTGAAGGCTGTGTTCTAAACGAGTTCAACGGCACCCTTGCACACTTGAAAGACCGGAAGTCCGTATAACCCACAGCAAGTACACTACTTTCGCAAGTACACTACATTCGGTTTTGAGCGCCTCACATATTGTAAGCATTGATTGGTTGTTTTAAGCTTCATGTAAAGTGACTCGGTATAAATAAATTACTTATTTGAAATTAATGTTAGGATTCAGAGCATAAGAGCATATAACATTTATTAGGAAGTGAGGCAATAGGTGTGGGGTTTTTTTTTGTTTTTTTAAATATAAAATGTTTCGGTTGTATCAGCAATTTACTTCAAATTTAACTTTTTTTTATACTGTTACTGAGCTGGTACAACTCCTTCATGTCAGATACGGTACCAAAACCCGAAATTCTTGCACTGAGCAAATCCTACTTCAGGTTCATTTTATCTCATAAGATATTGTCTACAGACACTCCCCAACTTACGTTTTTAATTGGTTCCGGACGACCAAACGCAAGTTGAAAGTGAACGCAAGCTGTTACAGTGACGTATGACGCTCATACTGTACTATACATCCATAAATACCATTACTGTATCTCATAAAACACCCCGAAATCAATTATTATAAACATAACATTGTAAAATTATATCAACATTAATTTCAAATAAGTCACTCATTTATACCGAGTCACTTGACACGAAGCTTAAAACAGCTAGTCAACGCTTACAATATGTGAGGCGCTCAATACCAAAAGTAGTGTACTTGCAAAAGTAGTGTACTTGCTGTGGGTTATACGGACTTCCAGCCTTTCAAATGCACAAAGGTGCTGTTGATGTGACTCACGAAGCGGAGAGTTCTCTTTCCTGGATTCAGGTTTTCATTAATTTTTTGAGATGGGAATTTTGGGTTTTCATGAGCTGTATGCCAAAATCATCAGTATTAAAACAATAAAAGACCTGAAATATTTCAGTTGGTGTGCAATGAATCTAAAATATATGAAAGTTTAATTTTTATCGGTACATAACTTTGTCACAATATGCTAATTTTTTGAGATGGACTATATATATATATATATATATATATATATATATAAGAAATATATACACACACACACGTCACATCCGACTTACGACCTACTCAACTTGCGTCCACCCGTACTTCCGACCACAGCCAGCAGATGCTTATTTTTTTTAATTCAATGTCTGGCACTGCAGCGCGTAGCAGCCTGGCAACGCGTACGACAATTATGGCAGCCAGCAGGCATCGCGTACGCCAGTGACGGCAGCACAGTGTGATTTTGATTGATTAACTGTTTTGGGTTTTTACATCCGAGCCAAGTGGCTCATCAGACCGGTGCTTATCCCCGGTTTCCGTAGGGTGAAGCAATCAGGAGTTGAACTCCCCCTGGATGAGACGCTAGTCCATCGCAGGTTACCTTCCCAGTACATTTTTACTGGTACCCATTTATACTGCTGGGTGAGCAGAGGCACACTTGCGGTTGAGACCTTGCCCAGGGGTCTTAGCACAGTGAGGGTCTCAGTGGGATTTGAACTCACAACCTCCCGATCATGAGCCCAACACTCTAACCACTACACCACTGGCTCCACCAAGCACAGTGTCCCAGCATCTTACTCTCACACAGTGATATACCACTACACTCAGTAACTAGAGGCCGTCTTGGCAGCATCAAAATTTTGTACCCTCCACCGTTACCATGGCCCCCCAAGAGAAAACCCACTTCGTGAAATGGAAATCCTGCAAAGAAAGCGAGGAATGCACTGACTTTGGAGACGAAGAGTGTTCAGCTGACGGAACAATTTTATTTAAATGTTTAAATGGACGGGATGTTGTATTTAAAGCAAAATTATAGTACCTGTTTGAAAGATCAGAGGTCCTGATTCAATATTAACTTGTTTTCCTTCTGCTTCAATATTGTTCCGTAATAATCGCCTCCATCACTGTATTTCCGCTTTTCTTTATTTTCCGGGTCCATGAAGGATAACGAAATATAACATTGATGATCAATCTCAAAGAGAACTCATGAGCCAACATTCCTGTTCAACTCTCCTCCCTCATGCATGTGACAAACAGGAAGTATGGGTACAGTTCAGCTGCCTCCTGGCTAATGGGAGGCCAGCTGGGCGGGATGTTGGGAGACAGCCAATGAGAGAGCAACTCGCGCATTGTTTGGATTTGTGAATGGCACGTTTTGTGCTTTTCGTAAAAAAAAAAGGTATAAAATGTATAAACTGTAAACAGCTTGGTATATAATAGTATTCAATAGAAAAAGTTGCTTAAAAACGCAACAGATTGACATTGTGTATTCTATACAGTCATACCTATAACCCTCGCATCGGCCATTTTGAATGGCATTCGACTTGCGTCCAACTGACTTACGACCGGTAAGTCGGATGTTACTCGTGTGTGTGTGTGTGTGTGTATGTATGTGTGTGTATGTATATATATATATTATATATATACACACACACACACACACACACAAGATCCAAGTTACAACCGAGATCAGTTCCGACCAACCAATAGAAAATCAGATCCCATTCACTAAGCACTTGCTATGAATTGCAGAATAGACCTTTTTATTTGAACTTTTTGTTCGGGGTGGGAGGGTGTTTTGGTTTTGTTATATATGAATAAGCAGCAATCTTGTTGCGCTGAAGCTCAACTGCAATGTTGATGGTTTGTTGTGGACCTTGAAGTGGCTTCAGCGGGGCAGGATGATGGTGTGTAGCTCTGTATAGAGCAGATCACTGTGAATACATTCCACAACCCTCGCATCGGCCATTTTGAATGGCATTCGACTTGCGTCCAACTGACTTACGACCGGTAAGTCGGATGTTACTCGTGTGTGTGTGTGTGTGTGTGTATATATATATATATATATATATATATATCAGGGTATTCATTAAGTTTTAGAGTAGAAGGAGGATATTGATAATTAGGGGGTGGAAATTGTTTGAGGCCAGCATGGGGATGGGGTGTCCCCTCCTGCAGGAGGGGGGGGGGGGCACCCCCAGAAATTTTTTTTTTAAATTAATGTGCTCTGTGGTGCATTCTGGGCCCATATTTATGAGAAAATCAGACAATCTAGAAGCAAATAAAACAAAGTTTATATTATAAAAAATAGCATTCGTTACAAGAATAGTCGACTTACTTCTTATTTGAAAAATCTAACGGTTACCTTACTAATATACAACATTTGTGAATCAAAGTGCTACCATAATCTGTCAAAATTGTTTATGCAATATCATTTTAGGATTAATAAGATTAGGCTATTTGAATAAGATTATGCTAGTTTAGTTGGGGACTAGTTTTCACCATTATCGCTCAGTGCAATCAAGAAATAATTTGTGTTCGGACATGACAAAACTTTGCCTATTTCATGAGATGCGGATGTTTCCGAAACAGTGGAATCATCGGTCTTGAGTCGCTTCCACAACATATTTAATGTTGGTTGTTTAGATCTACCTCACTTCGGCGCCATGCTTGTCGGTATGACTCCCATCAGTTTGGACTATATTTTACCTGGGTTTGTATGACCCATAACAATCTAAATCTACACAGGAGCACAGGAAAATGGCACACATAAAAAGCGCCGCGCTTTTGAATGAGGGAGCATAGTGCATCGTGGGATATCGGAAGTGAACCGGTTGAGAAATTATCAAAACAAGTGACCATGTTGTCAAGTACATAGCTTAACAAAGCCATGAAAAAGTTTTTTTATTAAAGATTATTATTTACTATTATAAAATATAACCAGTGCTAAGCTAATAGTAGCCAGTGCTTCCGCCGGCACTTAATGAAAAGTATGGGAATGCTGCTGTCACTGCTTCCTTAATGCAGTTCTTGTCCTTCAAAATTGTAGACACTGTGAAGTGGGCGAGATGGAAATCTTGAGCGATGGAATTTACTTTTTCTTCCTTCATACTGCTTTATCACTTTCATCTTCGTCTCCAACGACAGTGCCTTCCTTGCTTTCTTGGTAGAATTACCGTCCGATGAATCGGACTTCCTCTTGGGGGCCATGGTAATGGTGTACAGTAAATGAATGTAAAATTGTACTGTAAAAGAGATGTTACTGTGATGATATCGAGACACTGAGTGTAGTGGTAGAAGGCCGTGAGTGCGAGATGCTGAGCTGCCACAACTATCCTACGTGTTGCGCTGCCAGACATATCCAGTAAACTCATAATAGTCATCTGCTAGACGTGGTCGTAAGTACAGGTGGTGTCGTAACTCTGATAGTGATTGTATATATACACAAACCGAATTCCAAAAACGTTGGCACTATACAAATTATGAATAAAAACTGAATGCAATAACGTGGAAGTGCCAAATTTCAATATCTGATTCTGAATAAAACACAGAGGATGGGTCAAAAGTTTAAACTGAGAAAATGTCTAACGTTAAAAGAAAAATATGTTGACTTCAAAAATTTCATGGGGTCAACAAATCTCAAAAAATTGAGTCAGGTAGCAATAAGAAACTGGATGTCAAATGCACTTATAACGAACAGTTGGAAGACCAATTACCACTAATGAGGTCCATTGGCAACTTGACGGAGTATAAAAAAGAGCCTCTCAAAGTGGCAGTGTCTCTCAGAAGCGAAGATGGGTAGAGGATCACCAATTCCCCCAATATTGCACAGAAAGATAGTGGCAAAAAATTGCAAAACGTTTGAAGTTATGATCATCTAGAGTGCATAACATCATCCAAAGATTCAGAGAATCGGGAACAATCTCTGGGGGTCAGGGTTAGGAATGAAACACCATACTGGATGCCCGTGATCTTCGGGCCCTTAAACAGCACTGCACCACATACAGGAATGCGACTATACAGGATATCACAGAATGGGCTCAGCAATACTTCCAGAAACCATTGTTGGTGAACACAATCCACCGTGCCATCCGCCATTGTCAGCTGAAACTCTACAGTACAAAGAAGAAGCCATTTCCAAACAGGACCCAGAAGTACAGGTGTTTTTCTCTGGGTCAGAGGTCATTTAAAATGGAGAGTGGCAAAGTGAAAAATTGTTCTGTGGTCAGATGAATCACGATTCGAAGTTCTTGATGGAAAACTGGGACACCATGTCTTCTGGACTAAAGCAGACGAGGACATCCCAAGTTATCAGCGCTCAGTTCAGAAGCCTGCATCTGTGATGGTATAGGGTCGCATGAGTGCGTTTGGCATGGGCAGCTTGCACATCTGGAAAGGCACCGTCATTGCATAAGGGTATATTCAGGTTCTACATCAACATATGCTCCCATCCAGACGTCGTCTCTTTCAGAGAAGACCTTGCATTTTTCAACATGACAATGCCAGACCACATGCAGCATTAATTACAACATCATGGCTGCGTAGGAAAAGTATCCGGGTATTGAAATGGCCAGCCTGCAGTCCAGATCGTTCACCTATAGAGGACATTTGGTGCATCATAAAGAGGAAGGTGCAACAAAGAAGTCCCAAGAAAGTTGAACAGATAGAGGCCTGTATTAGACAAGAATGGGACAGTATTCCTATTTCTAAACTTGAGAAACATGTCTCCTCGGTTCCCAGACGTTTGCAGACTGTTGTAAGAAAAGGGAATGCCTCACAGTGGTGAAAATGGCCTTGTCCCAACTTTGAGATTTGTTGACGCCATGAAATTTAAAATCAACATATTTTCCCCTGAAAATGATACATTTTCTCAGTTTAAACTTTTGACCCTGTCATTTATGTTCTATTTTGGAATAAAATATTGAAATTTGGCACTTCCACATCATTGCATTCAGTTTTTAGTCACAATTTGTATAGTGTCCCAATGCTTTTGGAATCCGGTTTGTTTGCATGTATGTGTTTGAGTATATACAGATGCCACCCCCCCCCCCCCCCCCACTCACAAACATTTGTTTTTCGAACATCCGGAGATATAAACATCCAGTCCGAGGTCGAGAGTGAAAGTGAAATTAAATTGAAGAACAAGTAGTAATGGAAATGGAATAAAATCTATAGAAAGATGTCATAAATATAAGTATGAAATATGCTTAAACATTATCCTGAGGTACACTTAATACTAGGCTCCGGCAGAGGGGCGTGGCTGACGTGCTTTACACCGGAGGTCCGGGAGGAGAAGCCGAACCAATAGATTTCTGAACTCCTGCCAAAGGTTTCAAGGCAGAAACAAATTGACTCCAGTATTATAATGAACTGGACAAGAGTGAAACTCTTGGTAAATCTGATCAGATCCGCTGTGCTTGAGAGCAACCAGGAGTTTAAACACGGGACATATATTGATAATGGGATGATATATATAGGGACATAATGATATTGATAATGGGATGATATATATATATATATATATATATAAAAAAATATAAAAGAGATATTAAAAGATTTATAAGTGTTTAATTTCATGTCCCCCACTAGTATGAACTTTCCACCTGTGAGCCGGTAATGCTCTCAGTGGTCAGCACGTCTTGAACCGTTCCAGCGACGTGCAGCCTGAAGTGCACACGTGGCCGCCGCGCACCTCCAGATCCTACACAGATAACTTCATTATCTGGGACTGGGACTGGTGGGTTAAATGGTGTGCCTTGGCGATGCGGAGTAGTTTTGATGTGCAGGATGATGTTTACTGCGGTGTCACGGGAGGAATGGTGTCAATAACAGTGATTTGTGATGGTCATGATTTAACACCATAAAGACTTTAAAGCTTCAGGCGCGCGGGCAGCAGGTTGAGACGAGTCGGGTCAACGTGGGGCTGAGTGAGACACAAATCATAAATCATATTGGGAAAAGATTCACAAATAATCCACCAATCAAACAGAATTATCTAGGAGTATATCGAAAGATCGATTATAGTTCTCCGGTGCTCCTTCCAAGGTCAACCGGAAGTTGATCAGTTCAACTGTCTAGTTGTAGTATCGCCTGTGTGTGTGTGTCTCTGTGTGTGAGAGAGGATATGCTTTCAATTAGACTGAGCTCAAGAGCATCATTACACCGCACGGTCAGTTATGTAATAACTCAGAGAGCGAACGCGAGACTGTATACAGTACAAACTCGTATAGGTTACTTGTACAAGGTTTAAATATACGTTCCCCTCGAAAGAATGCCCTGTAAAAACTTATGAACAAATTCATGTAATGAACAGCCGTCTGGAACCAAACTCATTCGTAAGCTGGGGAGCGTTCGTGTGTGTTGTGTATTATTTTATATATATATATATATATATATACACACACACACACACACACACACATATATATATATATACATACATACATACACACACACACACATATAAACACACACACATATATATGTATATACATACACGTGTGTGTGTATGTATGTATGTGTGTGTGTGTGTATGTATGTATGTATGTGTGTGTGTATACACACACACACACACACACACATTATATATATATATATATATATATATATATATATATACATACACATATACACACACACACATACAGTCGGCCCCCTACTTACGAAACCTCCTGGGTACGAAAATTCCGAGTTACGAAAAACATTTTCTGAAGTTTTTCGTTCCCAGGATACAAAAACAACCTCCTCTTACGAAAAGTGCCATTCAAACGCGCCAATCAAAATTTCACACGATGCGCGAGTTGCTCTCTCATTGGCTGTCTCCCAACATCCTGCCCAGCTGACCGTTAAATAAACTTCCCGTTTGTCACACGCATGAAGGAGAGTTAAATGTTGGCTTGTTTTGAGATTGATCATGCAGCGTTATATTTCGTTATCGCTGAAACCCTTCTACGATCGGGGGCGATATTGAACTAGAAGGAGGCCTTGAAGCAGAAATACAGTGACGGGGCGATGGCACGATATTAAAACAAAGTGCTCCGTGGGAGAAGACCTCCGATCTTGCAAGGAAGCAAGTTAATATTGAATGAGGACCTCTGATCTTTCAAACAGGTACTGTAATTCTGGTTTAAATAAAACATCCTGTCCATTTAAACATTTAAATGGAATTGTTCCGTCAGCTGTGCGTGGTGTGTGTCAGAGTGTGTGCGCGAGAGAGAGAGAGAGAGAGAGAAGGAGGCTTAACTCTTGAGTTTTTAGTTTAGTTTTTTAAAGTTGTTTAATTCAGTAAATGTGGCGCATCTGGACCTCCGATCCCTCAAGTAATCAAGTTGAGTTTGGACCTCCGATCTGTCAAGCAGGGAATGCGCTTTGAAATCCTGCTTGTGGGCGTGGCCCGCAGCACCACAATAAACATTTAATGTGTATACAATACACATTTAATGCGTACTGTATTGTGTGTCTGTGTGTGTGTGTGAGAGAGAGATAGAGAGGGGTGTGTGTGTGTGTCTTAATAAAATATGTTTAGTAATGGTTTAATTACTAAACAAGTTATACGTGTTTTCTCACTGGCACTCATAGGTGGCACATACACAAATTTCTCCTCCTCCTCCGTTACACATCACCTCCTGCCTGCCCATGTGACAGCTCTGCTGCAGTCGATGATCAGAAGGGTGAGTTGACATTGTATATTCTTGTTTTATTATTGATTATTCATGTTAATGTACATGTTTTATTATGATTATGAAATATTTGTTTTTACATGTTTATCTTTAATATATTAGGTCAAATATACGTGTCTGTGGCAGGTTATACGAGTTTGGGAGGAGGATGGAATAGATTAATTGGTTTTCTGCTATTTCTTATAATTGTTTCATTGAATGAACTTTTCGGCTTACGAGCTTGAATTCGGAAATTATTAAATTCGTTAACGTTAACTGAGGTATTGCTGTGTGTGGGGAAAAAAAAAAAATTATATATATATATATATATATATATATATATATATATATATATATATATATATATATATATATATATATATATATAAACACACCCCTCAGTGCAGCTAACTGAGTTATCAAAGATCGGCCATGTCTCCCACTGTCTATGGTGTGAGGCATGTCAAAGAACCATTGCTGACTATCGTAAAGAGTAGGCTGCATAGCCGTCAGCATGTTTCTGCCCCTTGCGAAAGGGCTGTGTCAGGAAGGGCATCCGACGTAAAAACTTATGCCAAATCAAACAAGCGAATCAGATGATCCACATGTGGTTACCCCTAAAAAACGGAAAAATTCGAAAGGAAAAGATTATATATGTATATATAGTGGTATGAAAAAGTATCTGAACCTTTTGTAATTTCTCACATTTCTGCATAAAATCACCATCAAGTGTGATCTGATCTTTGTCAAAAATCACACAGATGAAAAAACAGTGTCTGCTTTCACTAAAACCACCCAAACATTTATAGGTTTTCATATTTTAATGAGGATAGCATGCAATCAATGACAGAAGGGAGAGGAATAAGTAACTGAACCCTCTGCCTAAAGAGACTTAAAGAGCAATTGAAACCAATTTTTACTAAACAATTTAAGTCAGGTGTGTGCCCAATCACTGATGAGTGGCTTAAAGCTGCCCTGCCCACTATAAAACACACAGCTGGTAAGAATTGTCTTGATGAGAAGCATTGTCTGATGTGCACCATGGCTCGCTCAAAAGAGCTGTCTGAAGACCTGCGATCAAGAATTGTTGATTTGTATAAAGCTGGGAAAGGATACAAAGCCATCTCTAAAAGTCTGGATGGTCATCAATCGACAGTCAGAGAAGTTATCTACAAATGAAGAGAGTTTGGCACTGTTGCTTCTCTCTCAAGGAGTGGCCGTCCACCAAAGATGACGCCAAGAGTTCAGCACAGAATACTCAGAGAGGTAAAAAAAAAAAAAAAAAAAAAACCCTAGAGTGTCTGCTAAAGACTTACAGAAATCCAAGGAGAAAGCCACTGCTGTCGAAAAAAACATTGTTGCTTGTTTAATGTTCGCAAAAAGGCACTTGGACACTCCGTAGAAGTTTTGGCAAAATATTTTGTGGCCTGATGAAACCAAAGTTGAATTGTTTGGGAGGAACACACAACGTCATGTGTGGAGAAAAAATGGAACAGCTCACCAACATCAACACCTCATCCCCACCTTGAAGCATGATGGAGGGTGCATCATGGTTTGGGGCTGTTTTGCTGCCTCGGGGCCTGGACAACTTGCAATCATTAATGAAAAAATGAATTCAAAAGTTTATCAGGATGTTTTTCAGGAAAACCTGAGGCCGTCTGTCAGACAGTTGAAGCTAAAGAGGATGGATGCTGCAACAAGATAATGATCCAAAACACAGATGTAAATCAACTTCAGAATGGTTTCAGAAGAACAAAATACACGTTCTGGAGTGACCAAGTCAAAGTCCAGACTTGAACCCCATTGAGATGCTGTGGCATGACCTCAAGACAGCGATTCATGCCAGACATCCCAGGAATCTGACTGAACTACAGCAGTTTTGTAAAGAAGAATGGGCCAAGATTAGTCCTGATCGATGTGCCAGACTGATCTGCAGCTACAGGCAGCGTCTGGTTGAAGTTATTGCTGCCAAAGGGGGGGGGGGGTACAAAATATTAAATGTGATGGTTCAGTTACTTATTCCCCCCCCTTCTGTCATTGTTTGTATGCTATCCTCATTAAAATATGGAAACCTATAAATGTTTGGGTGGTTTTAGTGAAAGCAGACACTGTTTTTTCATCTGTGTGATTTTGACAAAGATCAAATCACACTTGGTGATTTTATGCAGAAATGTGAGAAGTTCCAAAAGGTTCAGATACTTTTTCATACCTATGTATGTATGTATATATACACACACACACACACACACACACACACATACATACGTACATACATACACACACAACTTGAAACTATTCATTTGTTCTCTCAGTAGTATTAAAATAGAATTATCATTAATATCCAACTTAATTTACATATTAAAGGTTTAGCATAATTAAAATTCAAATGCAGGGCTGTTTAAATCCTGCTTACAGGTACTTGGCTGGAGAGCGGGAAGCTGCCAGCAGGGCTCTTCTTCTTGCTGTTATTGTTATTGGTGGTACCTCCTCCTGCACTCATGGTACTGCCGCCTGAGATCTTACGCTTCCGCCGTTTGTTGGGTGCCTGCCGTGCTGGCTCCGCTAATGATACACAGGCCAAAACCAAAGCTTTATGACAAACAACAATCTCACAAATTCATGAAGCAGAGACACATTAAAATACAGATTTTAATCTGTAAGACATAAAAATATATTCCTGACAAAGTACAAACATGTCGGACAGTACTGTCGGTATTTATTACTGTCCAAGGGGTTTCCTGTGCAAACATACTGCAGAGAAAACTAATAACATTTTCTATGAAAAGCACATGTGAGCACCAGGAAGAATATCAAAGTCCAGTCAGATTATAAAGAAAAATTTTATATATATATATATATATATATATATATATATATATATATATATATATATATATATATATATACACACATACACACACACACGGCCTTCTCAAAAAATTAGCATATTGTGATAAAGTTCAATATTTTCTGTAATGTACTGATAAAAATTCAACTTTCATATATTTTAGATTCATTGCACACCAACTGAAATATTTCAGGTCTTTTATTGTATTAATACTGATGATTTTGGCATACAGCTCATGAAAACCAAAAATTCCTGTCTCAAAAAATTAGCATATCATGCATGAAAAGGTACTCTAAACAAGCCATTAACCTAATCATCTGAATCAACCAATTAACTAAACACCTGCAAAAGATTCCTGAGGCTTTTAAAAACTCACAACCTGGTTCATTACTCAAAACCGCAATCATGGGTAAGACTGCCGACCTGACTGCTGTCCAGAAGGCCATCATTGACACCCTCAAGCAAGAGGGTAAGACACAGAAAGAAATGTATGAGCGAATAGGCTGTTCCCAGAGTGCTGTATCAAGGCACCTCAGTGGGACGTCTGTGGGAAGGAAAACGTGTGGCAGAAAACGCTGCACAACCAGAAGAGGTGACCGGACCCGAGAAAGATTGTGCAGAAGGGCCGATTCCAGACCTTGGGGGACCTGTGGAAGCAGTGGACTGGGCTACAAATACCGCATTCCCCAGGTCAAGCCACTTTTGAACCTTTTGAACTTTTGGTCCACTGGGTTTTATCAAGGGCAGGATCAATGCAGCTAGCTATCAGGAGATTTTGGAGCACTTCATGCTTCCATCTGCTGAAAAGCTTAATGGAGATGAAGATTTTCATTTTTCAGCCCGACCTGGCACCTGCTCACAGTGCCAAAACCACTGCTAAATGGTTTACTGACCATGGTATTACTGTGCTCAATTGGCCTGCCAACTCTCCTGACCTGAACCCCATAGAGAATCTGTGGGATATTGTGAAGAGAAAGTTGAGAGACACCAGACCCAGTACTGTGGATGAGCTTAAGGCTGCCATCGAATAATCCTGGGCCTCCATAACACCTCAGCAGTGCCACAGGCTGATTGCCTCCATGCCACGCCGCATTGAAGCAGTCATTTCTGCAAAAGGATTCCCGATCAAGTATTGAGTGCATAACTGAACATAATTATTTGAAGGTTGACCTTTTTTGTATTAAAAACACTTTTTATTGGTCGGATGAAATATGCTAATTTTTTGAGATAGGGGTTTTTGGTTTTCATGAACTGTATGCCAAAATCATCAGTATTAAAACAATAAAAGACCTGAAATATTTCAGTTGGGGTGCAATGAATCTAAAATATATTAAAGTTTAGTTTTTATCAGTACATGACAGAAAATAATGAACTTCATCACAATATGCTAATTTTTTAAGAAGGAAATTTTTTATATATATATATATATATATATATATATATATATATATATATATATATATATATATATATATACATACACACACACACACACACACACACACACACACCCTTTTCCTTTCAGCCGTTTCCTTCAGGGGTTGCCACAGTGAATCATCTGCCTCCATCTCACCCTATCCTCTGCATCTTCTTCTCTTACACCAACTACCTTCATGTCCTCCTTCACCACATCCATCAATCTTCTCTTTGGTCTTCCTCTAGGCCTTCTGCCTGGTAGTTCCAACCTTAGCATCCTACTACCAATATACTCACTATCCCTCCTCTGTACATGTCCAAACCATCTCAATCTAGCCTCTCTGACTTTGTCTCCAAAACCTCTTGCATGTGCTGTCCCTCTGATGTGCTCATTCCTGATCCTATCCATTCTCGTTACTCCCAAAGAGAACCTCAACTGTCTTTTCCTCAGTGCCACTGTGTCTAAACCATACTACATCGCTGGCCTCATCACAGTCTTGTACACTTTTCCTTTCATTATTCCTGATACCCTCCGATCACACATCACACAGGTGATCCTCCACCTTTTCCATCTCTGCTCCCTTTAACCTCACCGTTCCTCTTGGTTCCTTCTCATTCACATACATGTATTCTGACTTACTGAGGCTAACCTTCATTCCCCTCCTTTCCATGGCATGCCTCCACCTCTCTAGATTTTCCTCCACTTGTTCTCTGCTCTCACTACAGATCACAACATCACCTGCAAACATCATAGTCCATGGAGATTCTTGTCCAACCTCGTCTGTCAGCCTGTCCATCACCATAGTAAATAAGAAGGGGCACAGAGCTAATCCTTGATGCAGTCCCACCTCTACTTTGAACTCTTCTATCACACACACACATTTTTTTGCTTACCTGGAGGAGCTACCATTCTCTGCCACTTTTGAAACAGGCAGGTCTTGAGACAGTCCCTAGGGCTCAGGCTGTACGTCTTATGCCTGGACATAAGCTCTTGCATTGGCTCCAATATCACACACAGCTTCAGAGCAGAGACAGAATATTTTTATTATGTTTGCCCTGATCCAGCACAAAAATTGTTAAGAATATAATTTGTTTGTGAGCACCAGAAAGCAATATTCTATGGTTTTATAACACCCTTTTAAAAAAAATTTTAAAGAGGTGTTGGCGTTAAAACAGAACACAATTGTAATCGTTGTCAGTATTCAGCTGGTTAGGTCAAGTGTGATGTAATTATCCACCCTTTTAAGACTATAGTGCTGACACTATAAGACAGCTGGTACATATGGAGGCAAGCACTCACTCGGAGGTAGTTGAGAGTAGAGTTGGAGAGACCGCATCTTGTGATGTTCTTGGACAGCTGGTCCACCATCTGTGGGTCCTGAGCCTGGAACACCAGACAAATGATTAATATTTAAGGGCTGCTTGATTTATTTTTATGATATTTATCCAATTAGAAATATGCCTTTGGCTAGTTTTCATGCTACTGGCACAAAGCTTGGTACACACGTGCATAGCCAGGATGCTGCGGGGGATGAGCTCTCTGTGCTGTCTTATGCTGAAGTGCCATGTCTTTATCCTCATCATGTCATCAAACATGAACTCTAGGTACAAACGGCCTTCTACGCATACCTGTAATTTACATGGTACAGATGGGTTTTAAACAATGACCACACAGTTTACACAAATGAACACAGACACAGTAACAAACAAAACACACACACAAAAAAAATGTCTTCCAGCATTGCCACGACTTGACTTTTCTGACTGCCCACCAATAACAATAGTGATTTCTAATGCTAGCAAGTTGCTGGCGGCGAGTGTTTTTCTACAACAAAGCAAATTACATGCATGCACACAGACTCATGCACCTTCTGCATGATCACCTACCTGCGTAAACATTGGCTTGCCATTCTGAGTGACCATTGTACACTGATCACAGTCCAGAGACACAAAGTTATTGTGGAAAGACTCCTTAGGGTGTTTTAACACATAGTACAGTTCGGTTGCACCGCCTTCAAATATACTGCGGAAGTAGCGTGGGATCAGTGTCCGGCCAATCGCTGAAGAGACAAACACAATTTCCATTAACAATTAATATGTATATAACTGCTGTCATTTCTGTAATACTGAGGGCTACATATTAGGGCTAAATATTTAATATATAAATTGCTTTTTATTTCAAACATTAGCTAAGCCTCACTGTATCTCTTGGGGCCATCCTCTAGACAGAAGGTGATTGTCAGCATGGCGTCGTCCTCAAAGAATTCTGTGGTAAAAGCATCCCACCACAGATTATCACACTCCTCGAGTGAATCAGCAAGATCAAGCGAGTGCAAAAAAGACAAACAAATGCCCATAGTCAGCTTCAGTTTTACTGGCACCCTGATTACAACTGATCATAAAGGTATACAGCTTTATAAAAAAAAATCTGCAATCAGAATTAAAACTCTCAGACATGCATTCAGTACATTTTACTCTCCTAAGTAAGGACATTACAATTGAATTGACGTTTGAAAAGTATATTTTGGTTAAAAAGTTTGTTTCTATTGCAAAAATGACAACTTAAAGAATAGTGTTTCCTTGATAAATAATCGAAAAAAATTACAATTAAATTTTTCACTAAATTAGTGCTATTCTAATCGAAAATAGATTAAAACCATCCTTTTGAGGGTGGGCACACCATCTAATTGATAAATCAAACAAATTGTGAATATTACCAGAGCATTAGAGAAGCGCCACTCATTTCACTTAACAATTCTCCCATCTTTCCTAACTAAGTTCTTGAACAAAAGCAGTAAAGTTTAACACTGACTATTGTTATCACCACCTTTCACTCGCTGATTTCGGCATTAATTTGTGTCACCCATCTTGTTAGTTTAGTTATCTGTTAAACAAGTTCATGTTCTGTGTTTACATTCGTGTTTCATCTTGTTTTTCCCCGCAAATTAGATTGTGAGTTTTATTCTGTGTGAATCTGAGCGGTGGTGTATGAACCTCTATTTGAAAATCCGTTAATAATTAAAAAATATTTGCTGTTTGTTTTTATACAAGTGAGTCATAGATAACAGCTGATCACCAACTTATTGGGTTTCCTGTGGCGGGTATGTGCAGACATGGGACAGAAAACATGAGATCACTGCTCCATGTGTATGTTGATCCGCTCAGATATAATACACAGATATGCACATATGTAGTAGCTATGTTGATGGACATGCCAGCAGTAGCAGTACCTGTAGTACTCCGGCTCACATGCAAATTCTCTACAACATCAGTTGCTTTAAAACGGGAATTATTTACAACAGTTTGCTTGAAAGTCTGAAGGCAGCTGTCAGAGAGTTCAAGTCAACCTTATCTGAATGCTGTTTATTCGCTGCCTTTGCTTCTGAATTGTATAATTAGACGGTTGAGTGAGGCGAATGGAATCCAAAAATTTTCTCCAATTTAACACAGGCCAAGCCCAGTCTCAAACTGACCAACAGTACACCATCTTTATATAATAAAAAAAAGAAAAGACAAAACATCCACATACAGTCAGCTCTTGGTGTTTAGAGCATAGCTAGTTGCCATCCATCCAAACACACGCGAGTTTGATCAAACGAGTTTCACAGATAAAACTGTGTAATGAGGGGTATATATATTTACTTTTAATATGTCTCTGTCTAAAACACACAAGCAATGCATGCTGCACAACATTCAGATTATTTCCCCACACAGTAAAACGTTTGTATGCAGCACCGCATACAATGAGGAGGCACGGAATGTTGTGCGATTCCATACTGTTTGATTTTGTTATGTAAATATGACTTAACATCGCACTGACAACAGCAATTTCCTACAAAGCACGCCACGAACATACTGCCTTACTTTGTCTTTCACTATCTGGTGTTGCAGTTGCTACTTGATCACTACACACTGTTAAGAGGATTATGTAAGAATAGTTCAAGAGAAGCAGAAACTCACACAGAAAAGCACCAGTCTAAAAAAACCATGTTGTTTAAATCATGCAGTCCTGGTTTGCAGAAATTTACCAACTACAGAACCTTTGGAGCAGAGGAACTTTTTCATAGTTCTGAGAACTGTAAGAGAAAATAACCTTTTTAGGTTAACTGTGTCCTCAGTAAAGGAAGTAAGGATGATTATAATAATTCGCAGAACTTTAAGGGTTTTTAGCTCCTTTTTTAGGGTTGGTCCTCTTCCACGAAGAGAGGAACTACAAGTGACATAAGTGTACATTGATTAGCTAAACTTGAGCCAGTGAAGCACTGGCAACTGCCTTTTTAAAAAACATGTCCAACATTTAAGCCATGTAAAGAAAGGCTTTTAATGTTAGTCATAAATATAGGGTTAAAAAAAGACAAATGGACCAGCATTGACACCCAGGCTTCCAAGCCTACATGCAAAAGAGCAAAAGGTACTGTTCAATTTTGACATGTTGCATAAATCACATCCTTGGTAGCACTTCAGTTCTCAGATGTAATTCCTTTCAATGAGTCCCTAAAACTGTTTAGTCTGAAACTACCCCAGGATTATCCAGGTAGAACTGCTGCATCTTATATGTCCAGGTCTAATTTACCTCTGTCCAGTTTTGTAGCCGTTTGTTAAGCTCAAATATCCTGTAGTCTGTTTGGTTCCCATATGGCGTGTGCCTCCTGATAAAGAAAATAAATTATAGGAAAGAAAATAGAGATAAAGACAAGTTAACAATTTCAAATTGTTCAAGACTTTCTGTCCACAACAACACTGAAATACTCTATGAGATTAACTATATGGCAAAAGCAAGCAGACTGTGAGCAATACATACCCTATCCCAGGCTCTAGGTATGTGGGGGGGTACATGGGCGTTGGGCTGCACAACAAGACAAAGAACAATGACAAGATTAAAGATTACACAAAGCTTTCAAACACAACCATATAATTTTTCCCCCAAACAACACTCAGGGCTGAAATGGAGTGATGCATATCAAGAGGCTGATGATTTAGGATTAAGTGTGATCCCCCTGTGGGTGCAGTTTCAGACAGGAAGGGGATCGTTTCCTCCCCAGACACCCCCCTTATCTCTTCAGTGCAGTGAAGGCAGCCAGACACAGTTCCCTGCACTTTTAATGCCCCCACCCTTTCACTATCCAATCAGCACAGAGGCTGTTGAGTGACAGCTCGTTCTAACCAGAGACACAGGGGATCAGCTTTGAGGTACTTGTTCTTCCTGATTCCTCTATCTTCTTCCCTACTCCACTATCTCAATATGGCCAAACTGGTGTTGGCTGACTCAAAACAAAACAAACAATCCTGGTTGCTTTCCTTTTCCGCCATTGAGCTTCATTATTGCAAGCTAAGCATAACATGATTCTGAAATGTTATCTGAAATCCAACAGCATTAAAAACACTGTCTATGCCAGGGTGACGTGACAATAACCGAAATGGTGAAATGGATGATGTTTATTTCAATCTATGACACTGTGCTAACTGGAGGAGAACTCACCCCACGTCTCTGTCCAGCATACTGCCGGGATGGAAGGGGGGGAAAGCACTGCCGTTGGGAGGCTCCTTTGGGGAGTACAGCTTGAAGGATTTGGAGGAACAGCCTAAAAAATTATAGAATGAGGAAAAAACATAGGGTCATCACGCTACAAAATCCGACTCCTAATTTTGTTTCCTATATTCAAATGTATATTACGAAGTGTAAATATATGTGATTAGACCACAGAAATAACTGTTGACATGGAATTGGAATATCAGGTTTGCTGAATATTTAAGCCACTGAATTATTTAAATAAATGCATTTAAATCATTATAGTAGATGAGAATATCATGTATTTGCATAATACACTCTTCAAGGGGCAGTGGTGGCTCAATGGTAGGGTGCTGGATTACTGATGCTAAGGTTAGGGTTCAGGCCCCTCTATCAACGGGTTGTCACTGCTGTCTCACCAGTACAGCTAACTGGATTATCAAAGCCACGTTTCTCACTGTCTGTGGTGAGAAGCATGTTTATAAAAAAAGAAAAAACCCTCTTCAAACGGCGAGGAGCTACACGCCCGCTTGAATAACACAATATTATAAAAATGTTGATTATATAGTTACTGGCAAAATAAGCATATGGGGTTAGAAAGACATTACTGAGATACTACTAATTTTATTCTAACAACATAATATATATATTATGTATTATATAAGCTAAATGCCGCTGGAAAGGGATACGAAGTGAAAGACAGCTGATAAAAACCAATCAAAAATCTTGCCAAGAATAATGAGATCAGAGATCACTGACATCATTTAGGACATAAGCATATGACTCACCTTCATTTCAATCTACTACACATAGTAAGATTGGTGTAAGGCTCCCTCTCATATCAGGCCTAACCAAACTCATTTTAAATTTTGTGCGCTTTGGACATCACTGAAGATTGATCAGAACATTGCTGGCAAAGGAAGAAGCATTTCATGTTCGTCTTTTCTCAAGTGGAAGCATGATGACAGGATGCAAATACACGAACTGGGCATTTAAGCCCAAAGTCAAAAGAATCAGGGGAAGTGACTGAGATGAGTTTTCAATCACTGAAATTCAGCACAGTGACGACAGGGTCGTTGAAGACAGACACACTATGCATTTGCATGCATGCCTGTCCTCATGCCTTTGATTGATAAAGCTGTTTTGACAGTGCACTTTATGCTCGGCTGTCGGCCAGCTGCAGGTTGTTTTGTAGCCAAGCTTTTGCAATGAATAGTACATGCTGACTATGATATCACGCCGTGCTCACTGCATGCTGTGGTGAGAAACCAGCGTTTATTGCTGGGCTCATTATTTATGCTTGCTGTCGATCAAGTACACTACGTAATGCATAATTTTGTAGGATCGCGCTGTGAAACTCTTTTTTCCCCTTTAGGCTGTTCCCTTTCAGGGGTCGCCACTGTGAATAATCTGCCTCCATCTTCATGGAAGTCATAATGATTCGCACATTCGATTTAACATGGGTTTTTACATCGGATGCCCTTCCTGACAACCCTTCAGCAAGGGACAAAAACACGCGAATGGCTTAGCAGCCTACTCTTGTCGAAAGTCAGCAATGGTTCTTTTACATGCTTCAAACCATAGACAATGAGAGACATGGCTAGCCTTTGATAACCCAGTTAGCTGCACTGGGGGGGCGGGGCAGTGACAACATTGTGGAGAGTGGGACTCGAACCCCCAAATTTAGAATCAGCAATCCAGCAATCTTTACCACCAGGCCACCACTGCCCTTTTGGCTATGATGACATCACTACAAATTCTGGGATTTCCTTGCATTATGCAGAGAAAAAAAATTGATAGATGAAAAAGCACCTCTAGGGGTACATGTGAGCATTAAAAAGTACCTTCTACCACCAGAGGGTGTTTAATTGTTTATTTGTTTTTTCACAGGAAAAGGCACTGCACGTTCTCTCTCTCCATCTCTCTCTCGCGCATGCATGCACTCATACACACAAACAGGGCAGAAGGGGGTTGTGGAGGGCACACATCCCTCACCCTATCCATCCCACCTATTAAAAGGATCTACTGAGCGACGCATTCAGGCTCGAAAGGGTCATGACCTCCACTGTCACAGAAACAACGCCGCCTAATAATGACTGTCTGTCTCGTCTTGCAAATAAGTCTGTGAAACGTCAATGATTCTCACCCGTATTAAAACCACAACGTGGGTTTATAAAAATTTTTGTCTTGTCAGTCGATGTAACGACACTGGACAAAGCATAAAAGTTCTGTTCATCTCCAAGTGAGTTTAAAATAAGCATTTCCAATAAGACACTCTCAGCCATGATTCTGGAGATATCTACAAACAACCCAAACTGCTATGCAGAACACCAACTGAGTAAGTGGTTGTGATGGAACATACAAATAAATTCATTCCATTCACCACATGCAAATGTTGATATGTATCATCGAATTTAAAAAATAATTTGTTGCTTTAAATTTTTTTACAGCCCAAATAGAAATGAACAGAGGAATACCTCACAGTATATGTGACAAATATCAAGTTGATAAATATGATAAAAATAAAAACTTAAAATACCTCACATACTTATCACAATTTGCTAACTAATCTAACATGGCTTGACAATGAGAGAAAATATTTAAGAAAGTATGTTACAGTATCTTCACCATGTAGGAACAGTATGAACCTTTTTCAAGAATTTAACAAATGAATTACATATTACATAACAGCCATGCTGTTGACAATTTTTTTTTTACTGAATCAGGAGACATTTTTCTTGTTTTCAGTGATGTGATTTTGTGTGTGTGTGTGTATATATATATATATATATATATATATATATATATACATACACATACACACACATACTATGAAATTTCTTTCTCCTAGCCTGCATCCTTATTAAAGCACTTGGATTCCACATCTTAACAGCAGCCAAACCTTTTTGTTTTAATTAGTACAGGAACCTCAAACAATTTTCACATCAATTTAGATACTTGGAGTCATTTTGTGGAATTCCCAGGTACAAAAGTACTCAAGTATTTTTTAATGAAAGTGCCAAGTCTTTATTATCATGGTAAAGTGTACACTTAGTAGTAAATGTAATAAGAGTTAACCATTTATCAATCTCTGAATAAAACAACTTATTTCAATTTGCTTTACAGTAGATCAATTGTACACACACACAATTCTGTTTTGATCAGAGCATATTAGCACCATGGGCAAATTTCTTCATGCATAGTTCACTGTCAATAACAGTTCTGTCAATAAAGCAACCAACCAGCCAAAGCCTGTGCATTTAACTGAATTGAACTGGCTGACATCCTACCATAGAGAGGATATGATAAATAGACATCTAGCTGTTTTGTGTCCATTTCACAAATGCTCTTCGACAGCCCAGGGTTACACAGAAGGGAGACACTGGGGCTCATTCTGTCACCAGGAAATGAATCAAGACCTGGTCATATTCAGGGTGCTTCAATCAGAGCTATGTTCACCCCCTGGGCAGTGCTTTGAGCTTGTATCCATCTCCATGTTCTTTACTTGTATTCGTCACACCCACTTTTTATTCTCATACACACCTGCTATGCTGTTCTATCAACATTAAAATGAAAGTCAGACAGCAACATAAAATATTGGTAATACCATAAAAGTGAGTCATTCACAATATCAATTTAGCATTCTCTCTCTCTCTCCCTCACACACACACACACACACACACACACACACCATTCCTGCATCAGTTTACTGCCTTCATGAAACATTCATTTGTAACTTAAAAAGCATTAAAAATTAAGCGTGGAGTACACTGGTCACACAGCTGTCCTGTGGACCATCACGAATGTACAGTGGACTCAATGCAGTGTCACTACACAGCTGTCATACAATGGCTTTATGACCCACAGGTCAGTGGTGGACACTATTTGCACAGTAAGGCTGTGAGTATAGGTGTAATTAAAAAAAGAAAAACGTACAAAATTGAGTTCAGACTGAAACCGACTTGTAGGTTTACATAAAATAACTTTCATCTATGATTGCAGTTTATAAACTACTGTATAATTTCAAATGACTGCTTTAGCAAAGGAAAATCTACAAGCTGCCTGTGATTTGTTTATAATTAGAGCACATAAAGTGCTTTCTAACCAGGTCGCCTCGCCCTTAATGAAAACAGACACAGAGATGGTGTTATAAAAAGTGTAAAGTGTATAGGTGCACTGGTCTGCAGTTAATTCTGTAATTATGCAAATCTAATTTGATTATCTTACACTGTCATTCTGACTACATGCTACATGTGTAAACTCATAAGGTAAAAGGAAATCTACACTCCAAATGAGAATTTCCAGCAAAACACAGCAGCTAATTAAGATGTGTTTTTCCCCAGAAGAGGCAGAAATGACTACCGCATCGCCATTAAGAGAGATAAATAAGGAAATAAATAAATAAGCAACAGTCCATTAGATCTTAAGAGCATACCATTAACAGAGATCACTCAGCTGGTGGTTAATGACTGTCTGTCTAAATCAAATCAAGCAACAAAACACTAACTTCCTGTGCTGTAAATTGCTTTCTTCAAAACATCACCTCCCCCTAGCTGGGATCACATACAGGGCCTCTTTCCTACACACACACACACACACACACACAGAGGCAAAACACATCACACTAAAGGCTAAAATGTGCTGATAATCTAATTCACCTCAAAATGTGCCACATTATGAGTGGTGCTGACAAGACAGAGAGGAAGAAAAAAAGCATTAAAGGACCAGCAAATTGCAACAGCCAGCATAGGATATCCATCTTTCCAAACATGATTTATTACAAGTGAGAGGGAAACAACCCAGCATCTCATTCATGGACTACAACTCTTAATACTTAATAGAATGTGATGTTTATGAGCTAGTGCTTGCAAATGTGTGTGTGTGTGTGTGGGGGGGGGTGTCAACAAGAAGTGCATAACAACGCGACCACTAAAACAAAACTAGTCTTTAAGATGTTGCAAAAGCAAACATCTCTACATAAGGTTTTGTTTATTTAATCCTCGGGCAGGGTATAAACCATTTCCCATGTGATCACCAAATCATTATTCTAAATTATGCACTTTAAAATCAATACCTCCAAACAGGTAGGTGACATGTCACAAAAGGAAAACTTTTTTTTTTTTTTAAAGAAAGAAAAAAAATACGACACTGTGGATTCCAAACAAACATACAGATAATTATTCCGGATTTCATAATAAACAAGAAAGATTTGAAGTGTGAAGTTTTTCCTGGTCATCAGATCATCTTGACGCGTCCTCACTAGCCAAGAAAGCTGACTACACGGGCTATATCCTAAATGGCTCCCAATTGGATAGAGTGTGTACTACATAGGGCATATCGTCATTATTTTACATGCTGCGCAGTGCACTTGTGTAGAGAAAAGCCAGCAGTTTGGAACACAACTCTACTACTGTTCAGCTAGCTCGATTTTGTTAGCCGGGCATGATTTAACGAACCAAAAGCACTTGTGAGACAGCGCTTAGTTATGACTGTTCAAATAATATTTTTATCCTCTAGTTTTGCCCGGTGTTATAAGATTAATTAAACTAAAACACACATCGGAACCATATCAGTCTCCTGTCTATCCGAGCTGAATTAGCGCATTAGCTCGATAGCTAGTCAAAATGCTAGCGAAAAACGACTACAATAGGTTAAAATATCAATGAAATGAGCAACAAAGCATGCACTGTGCGTCTTTAAAAAAGCAATATTATTTTGAGTATGTGCAACTAGAAGTGAAAATAAAGAGTTTTACCTGCAAGAAGTGTTTACACAAGATGAATGTTTACAAGCTCCAGTGTTAGCACAGTCTAGCTCAGTTCCGGAACCCGAGCCGAGTACGGTGGCTACTGTGGAGCAAAACTAACCCGTCACAAACTCTACAACACTTGACAACAATGGGGGTGGGGGGGGGGGGCATCGATAATGCGACCGGGAAGAAAAACAAGCCGCTAAACCGATTTAAACACGACACCGATTGCCATTTCTATGAGCCTGCTAGCAGTGTTGTTGCGGACAGAGCCCGTTATAAGCCCTTTGTTCCAGGGCAGGCATGAACAATAAAGCTGTAGGCCCTCCTCTCTCTCTCCTTTCACCTCTTTCTCCTCTCTGTCTCTCCCCCACTGGCTTCTCCTTATCATCTCCTCTCTTTCTCCTACAATCAAACCCGGCAGAGGGAAACAGTCCACCGCCCTTCCTCACCCCTGCTTCTCCTCCTCCTCCTCCTCCTCAGCTCTCATGCAAGGTTGTTTAGCACATTTTCTTCTCACAAATTTAACGCCACACTTGTAAATATTTATATATAAAAAAACCTGTCACTTGTCATCAGATCTATATACATAAACCTATAATATCGTTTCCTGCAGTCAGAGTGTTCCAAATAAATAAACCACACTGTTTTTAAACATTATACTGTATATGTAATATAATTAACTATTATTGAATTTGTGAGAAAACCAGCAAACTCAAAATTTTATTTTTCAAGGAGCTTGTGTATGATAATTTCATGACTCAGGTATAGAAACTATTATTTACATTTTGTCAACATTAAATCACATTTGTACTATGCTATTTGTTCGTTTATTATGAATTGCCACCCTTCCAATCTTTTATACTTCATTTATTTTTTTCCTCCACAGACATGAGCTTAGCATACAGCCTGGACTTAGGATGACTCAATCACAGTGTAAAATGCATGAATTCTCACCTGGAACATTTTTAGTTGACCCAGTCTACCTGCTGGCATGTTTTGGGAGGTAGGAGGAAATCAGAGAACCATTCGGAATCCCACAGACAAGGAAAGAACATTACCATGGAGTTGAGAAGTGCAACTTGGAACTTCATTTTGATTATTATTTTTAAATTAAAACTTCGATTATATATAATGGCATGTTATTTATTGCTCTTTTTAACTTATGAAGGTTTAGATTAAGCCAATTAAATGTACCTGACCAGTCAAAAGATTCATAACAACTACTACAATAAACAACAGAGGATGATCTACTGCACCATCCTCCAGCTGCACCACTGCAAGATACACACATTGGCTCTTAGGCTATTAATGCAACCCAAATGAAACAATTAAAAAATCCAATTAATCTAATGATGAATCCAAAAGTCATTAAATGCTGCTATGTTTATTGTAATCCCATTACAGCAGATTATAGTCATCAATTTGTCTAATCAAATCAGTGCTGCAATTATGAATACGAACACCTCAGCTGCATTATGTGCTTCATGGCCAGGATCTTTTGACTACCAGGTGACCAATAAAACACAGCTCTGGGGATTTAAAATGATCAGTTCCCACTGAGGTCAATAGACACTTCATGTCATGGCACAAAATCAATAAATGTGGTTTCGGGACATTCTGTTGACGTTGACTGTTAAATAAAATTGAAGATATATGTCAATCAATATCTAATATAAGATTCAATGTGTCAATCAAAGGCTTACTTTCCAAGAAAAAAATTCAGGTCACTACTAACCAACTCACACACTCCAATACATTACCTATATGTCAGAATACATAGTGTTATGCTTATATTACATATCGCCTAATGTTGTGTATTATTTTATTTATAAGTCTGTATGACTGTCTTCATTTCAATTTAACATTTGCTTATTTAGTATCACCTGCAAACTGGTGGCCTGTTTGTGACTGGTATTTACAGCAGTAGTAAGTGACAAACACTCATGTTTCACTGTGAGTCTAACAGCTCTCTTGTAATGTACTTGTTTCTGGTTAATAAGTGGAAACTTTCAGTACTTTTATTACTCCTTTAGGCTCTGTATTTGCACCTGGCTTACAAGTCATCAGTAAACAAATGGCACACCAACTGTATTGTCCATGACCGAAAGCTTTCTAGCTTTCACAATCTGTGGAAAAAATTTTGTATACAGTATCATTAAAATAATTATAATTGATAATACCACAACAGTGTTAAATTCTCCTTTTCGAATTCAGCATTTTTCGCCAATAAACAGCTTGGCAGTTAAAGCACATGAAACAATGATGAACAATGGTACAGTCAGCCTCACAGCAAAAAGGTCCTGGGTTCGATACCCAGCTCGGGCATTTCTGTGTGAAATTTGTATGTTCTCCCCGTGCTTGCGTGGGTTTGTTCCGGGTACTCTGGTTTCCTCACACAGTCCACAAACATGCACAGTAGGTTAATTGGCTGTTCCAAAATCACTCTACCTACTTTCAGGAGGAGGTCCTTGTATAATTAAAAAAAAAAAAAAACATGACTGTGAAACAGCCACATGGTATAAAGATTTAAAAAAAAAAATAAATAAAAAAAAAATAATAAAAAAATCTGAAAAATAGTTTAAAGTGACACTTGTATTTCTTGGTGCAAACATTTATGTCTGTCTGTCTTCCTTTCGGCTTTTTCCCTTTTACTCGGGAGTCGCCACAGCGAATCATCTGATTCGCACGTTTGATTTGGCAGAGGTTTTTACGTCGGATGCCCTTCCTGTCACAACCCTTTTTAGCAAGGGACAGAAACACGCTGACGACTTTGCAGCCTACATTACAGCAAACATTTATAATGTTAATTATTTTAGGAAAAAGTATGTGTTGCTAATTGTATGTCTTGCTAATTTAATAGTAGGCAGTTCACTACAGGTATCTTCCTCATTACCCTCACTAATACCCCCATTTCACTGAAGTGGGGAATGGCACGGAACGCAATCTACGGAGGAGCCTTGGCATTTTTACACGGAAAATGGGTCAAAAACCTCTGGAAAATTGTACCTTCGGAACACCTTCGGAAGGTTCACGGAATGTGCGGAAAAGACATGGAAAGACCGTGGTACAATTTCGGAATACATGAAAAGCGCTCGGATTACCTTCGGAACCAGTGCAGATCGCAAAGGAAGACCTTTGGATAATTCACGGAACGTTCATGGAAAGCAAGGAACACTCGAGGAACAACTAAGGTACTACTCCATTTTAGAAGGAAGAGCTACGGAATGACTGTGGAACAGGCGGAATGAAGGTGGAGCGTTCACATTCAACACGGAATAACTAAGGAATGACTGAGGAATACTCGGGGTAACCAAAAAAAAAAATCTGAAAACATCAAAGGATTTGCTCCTGATTCCGCCTATAAATACGCGGCTTCGACCAAGCAAGCTTATTCGGTCATTCATACTATATGTTTATAATTTCTAATATGTTTATAATGTACAATAAATGTAAAATTTTACATTTGCTTGTAATTTACAATATGTTTATAAATCACTATATGTTTATAATGTACTATATGTTTATAATATGTTTATAATGTACAATAAATTTAAAAATTAACATGTTTGTAATTTCCATTGCACTATATGTTTATAATTTGCAATATGTTTATAATGTACAATGTTTATAATTTACAAGATCTATTAAAGTACTATATGTTTATATTTTACAATATGCTTATAATGCAAAATAAATTTAAAATATGTTTGTAATTTACCATCTGTTTATAATGTGCAATATGTTTATAATTTACAATACACTAAAATTTAACACATGTTAATATGGTTAATATCAATGTCAATATATTCCTTTTATTTGCACCTCAATAAATCATTCCGGACTAAAAACCATGCACACAAGTCCAAACCACAGTGACTATAACTTTAAAACTTTATTTTTTATTTTTTCCTGTTCATATAATCAAGTGAATGAACTGGAATAATTTAATATTTCTAGTGGAAGTGACTTCCGTGAGTGTTCCACAAGTCTTCCGTGTTATCGGCAACCATTCCGCAAACCTTTCGTGGGGATCCGTAGATGAGCACAAATGTTCCATGCCCACTTTTGACCACCCAGAAGGATCAAGGAACACTGGCGGAATAATAGGAATGATCACGGAACGTTTAAGGAAATGACGGAACGCTTACGGAAGGACCGAGGAACCAAAGTGAACACTTTTGGAAGATTTTTCCGTGAACGTGCTTTTGAACATGTTCAAAACCACGTTCGCTGAAGATTTTGGCCTGCCGGAAGCAGAGGAATACAATCAGAATCATATGGAAGGACATGGAAGATGACGGAACGACTGAGGAACGTTTGGAGGATGACGACATTTTTGCTTCCACGAGTCTGCCACGTTGCAGTGAAATGAGGGTATAATGTAAACACAATCTAACAGTCTCTGCACTGAAGATGAACTCTGCCAACAATATATCCCACCATGTTTTTCTTTATGTGGGAAACACATTTACACAATAGACTATGTGGCATTCTTAAGCCTTTTACCTGTATACTACACTGTAACTTTACAGTTAGTATTGATCCCAAGTAAGAGTACTACTAGCTGTAAAGTCTTTACAGTGGGAGATCTGCTCCAAAGCCAACATATGAAAGTCAATGTAAAAGCATAAATACTGGGAGAGAATAATAACCAAATATTTTTGAAGGCACTCAAGTGTTTTTCAGTCTACTAGTCCTTCTCAAAAAATTAGCATATTGTGATGAAGCTCATTATTTTCTGTAATGTACTGATAAAAATTAAACTTTCATATATTTTAGATTCATTGCACACCAACTGAAATATTTCAGGTCTTTTATTGTATTAATACTGATGATTTTGGCATACAGCTCATGAAAACCCAAAATTCCTATCTCAAAAAATTAGCATATCACGGAAAGGTACTCTAAACGAGCTATTAACCTAATCATCTGAATCAACCAATTAACTCTGAACACCTGCAAAAGATTCCCGAGGCTTTTAAAAACGCCCAGTCTGGTTCATTACTCAAAACCGCAATCATGGGTAAGACTGCTGACCTGACTGCTGTCCAGAAGGCCATCATTGACACCCTCAAGCAAGAGGGTAAGACACAGAAAGAAATCTCTGAGCGAATAGGCTGTTCCCAGAGTGCTGTATCAAGGCACCTCAGTGGGACGTCTGTGGGAAGGAAAAAGTGTGGCAGAAAACACTGCACAACCAGAAGAGGTGACCGGACCCTAAGGAAGATTGTGGAGAAGGGCCGATTCCAGACCTTGGGGGACCCGTGGAAGCAGTGGACTGGGCTACAGGTGCCGCATTCCCCAGGTCAAGGCACTTTTGAACCAGAAACAGCGGCAGAAGCGCCTGACCTGGGCTCCAGAGAAGCAGCACCGGACTGTTGCTCAGTGGTCCAAAGTACTTTTTTCGGATGAAAGAAAATTTTGCATGTCATTCGGAAATCAAGGTGCCAGAGTCTGGAGGAAGACTGGGGAGAAGGAAATGTCAAAATGCCTAAAGTCCAGTGTCAAGTACCCACAGTCAGTGATGGTCTGGGATGCCATGTCAGCTGCTGGTGTTGGTCCACTGTGTTTTATCAAGGGCAGGGTCAATGCAACTAGCTATCCGGAGATTTTGGAGCACTTCATTCTTCCATCTGCTGAAAAGCTTTATGGAGATGAATATTTTCATTTTTCAGCCCGACCTGGCACCTGCTCATAGTGCCAAAACCACTGCTAAATGGTTTACTGACCATGGTATTACTGTGCTCAATTGGCCTGCCAACTCTCCTGACCTGAACCCCATAGAGAATCTGTGGGATATTGTGAAGAGAAAGTTGAGACACCAGACCCAACACTGTGGATGAGCTTAAGGCCACTATCGAAGCATCCTGGGCCTCCAGAACACCTCAGCAGTGCCACAGGCTGATTGCCTCCATGCCACGCCGCATTGAAGCGGTCATTTCTGCAAAAGGATTCGTGACCAAGTATTGAGTGCATAACTGAACATAATTATTTGAAGGATGACTTTTTTGTATTAAAAACACTTTTTTTAAATTCTTCTTCTTCTTTTTCTTTTGGCTGTTCCCTTCAGGGGTCGCCACAGCAAATGATCTGCCTCCATCTCTCCCTATCCTCTGCATCTTCTACTCTTACCCCAATGACCTTCATGTCCGCCTTCACCGCATCCATAAATCTTCTCTTTGGTCTTCCTCTGGGCCTTTTGCCTGGTAGTTCCAACCTCAGCATCCTACGACCAATATACTCACTATCCCTCCTCTGTACATGTCCAAACCATCTCAATCTAGCCTCTCTGACTTTGTCTCCAAAACATCTAACATGTGCTGTCCCTCTGATGTACTCATTTCTGATCCTATCCATCCTCGTTACTCCCAAAGAGAACCTCAACATTTTCATCTCTGCTACCTCCAACTCTGACTCCTGTCTTTTCCCCAGGGCCACTTTCTCTAAACCATACAACATTGCTGGCCTCATCACCGTCTTGTACACTTTTCCCTTCATTCTTGCCGATACTCTCCTATCACACCGGACACTTTTCTCCATCCATTCCAACCTGCCTGCACGCGCTTCTTCACCTCTTTTTCACACTATCCATTGCTCTGGATTGTTGAGCCCAAGTACTTAAAATCCTCCACCTTCTTTATCTCTGCCCCCTGTAACCTCAAAGTTCCTCTTGGGTCCTTGTCGTTCACACACATGTATTCTGTCTTACTAAGACTAACCTTCATTCCCCTCCTTTCCAGGGCATACCTCCACCTTTCTAGATTTTCCTCCACTTGGTCTCTGCTCTCACTACAGATCACAAGGTCATCTGCAAACATCATAGTCCATGGAGATTCTTGTCTAACCTCGTCTGTTAGCCTGTCCATCACCATAGCAAACAAGAAGGGGCTGAGAGCTGACCCTTGATGCAGTCCCACCTCCACCTTGAACTCTTCTGTCACACCGACAGCACACCTCACCACTGTCTTACATCTCTCATACATGTCCTGCACCACTCTAACATACTTCTCTGCCACTCCAGACTTCCTCATACAATACCACAGTTCTTCTCTCGGCACCCTGTCATATGCTTTCTCCAGATCCATATTTTAAATTGTTCGGATGAAATATGCTAAGTTTTTGAGATAGGCATTTTGGGTTTTCATGAGTTGTATGCCAAAATCATCAGTATTAAAACAATAAAAGACCTGAAATATTTCAGTTGGTGTGCAATGAATCTAAAATATATGAAAGTTTAATTTTTATCAGTACATTCCAGAAAATAATGAACTTTATCACAATATGCTAATTTTTTTGAGAAGGACTAGTATATGCCATTTAATAAATCTGCATTATGTGAAATTACGTACAAGAAATAAGAATTTTAAAAAATTCTAACCTGTACAAAAATCCATGAAGTTGAGCCTGTTTACTTGAAAATACACTAATTTTAAAAAGAGTCACATAACAAGAGCATGCTGAGATCACAAACCTTCACCAAGCTCAGCAATCCGCCATACGAACCAAAATATAAACATTTCTGTATCAAGAAACCTTTCCTTGTCCAAAGCCCCAGCTCTGGTAGTAATTAATCACACATAACATTTGCTGTCTATAATATAATTTGAAACATGCATTTTATCAGCTTTCAGTAATTTGCAAAATTATTTGTAAAAAAGTTAGAATTTGTAAATGGAGATGAAAATTATGAAAGAATTGCTAAAATTATACATAGAATTAGAGAATATGTATGAGAACCACTGCCGTAAAAAAAATTAATTCAAGGATTAGCGTGTTGGTAAGATCATGCTAAAAGAATAAATAAACACTTCGCACAGCCTGCTAAGACTGAAATTTGTTTTTAAAAAAATCTATGATTATTACGTCCATAAAATACAAGTGTAAAACAGATCTTTCTTACTAGGTGTTTCCACTTGGTCAGTCATGATGAAAACTCTCTGTGTTCTCTCGTGATGATTCAGGCTCCCTAGACAAGTGTACGAGGTGGTTATATAGCTTCCTCCTACTTTTAATCTCTCTCTCTCTCTGATATCTCTCGTGCCCAGGCTGCAGGTTGAAGGGGTGTCATTAAGTGATGGAGGGGGTTGAGAACTCTTGCCCACCTTCTGTTCACTCGTCAACAGGAAGTCCTGAGGCACACATCTGACACCCTCCTAATAACAGGCCAAACCGCCATTTTTTCACTAACAGTGCCTCCTGCTCTCCTAGCTGACCATCTTCTACTTAATGCCAATTCACAGATATGTTAAACTGACAAACTGGTTCAGCAAACATGACAATGCATTGTCACCTCAACCAAGCGGGAGATGATGAAATAGGATGTGTGTGTGTATGACTTTTAGCACGATAACTGAAAATGAATGGACAGATTTCCACAGAATTTTAATCAAATGATGGTCTTGGGCCAACGAAGAACTGTTTAAAATTTGGGTGTGGTCTGGATCTGAATCCAGTGTAGTTTAAGATGATTTTTTTAACTTCACACAATTAGGATAAGAAGGTGCAAATCACCCATTGTGCAGCACGAGAAAAAATTGTTATACAGTAGGTCCTTAACTATTCGCGGATTGCCGAGTAACTGTCACATGATTCAAATTCAGCCAATGGCGAAGAAGTTGTCAATGACTCTTTTTTTTAGTGTGTTTAATTACCAGTTAAGCTCCATGATGCCACTCGAATGCTGGCTCAACGCCAGTAAAAGGTAATGACGTTGGATGTCTCCCCTGAAAAAATAAGACTTTCTCCTGAAGAAACGACAGTTTCCTCTGAAATGCTTGAAGAGGAATAGTCATCTGAACTGTTGTAAAGCAATGTAGTATTAAAGTCTTTTTCAATTATTATTCCAGTACAGTACCCAAGTTAATGTTTGATTTTATGTAGGGTGCTGTAGCATGTTTATCCTTTTGTTTTGTTTATCCAATTTATTATACTTCGTGTTCTTTTTGTTATGGTCTGAGTGCTGTACCTGTGTGTTTATACAAATTATCAAACTATTTTACTGTATTACACTTCATGTTCTTACATATTATATATATATATATATATATATATATATATATATACACACACACACACACACACACACACACATACACACACACACACACACAGTAGGCCCTTGCCTATTTGCGGTTTTGCACTCGCGCATGCGCATATTCGTGGACTGCCGAGCAACTGTCAAGTGATTCAAATTCAGCCAATGGCTGTCCTCCTACCTGATGATTGGTTGAGATTATGTATACGCCCCTTTTCCCTCATTCGCGCACAAGTTGTCAATGAGCCTTTTTTTAGTGTGTTTTAATTAACAGTTAAGCTCTATGATGCCACTCAAACGCTATGCGTCTTCTCTGGCTAAGCGCTAGAAAAGGTAATGACGTTGAATGTCTCTTCTGAAGAAATAAGACTTTCTCCTGAAGAAACAACAGTTTCCTCTGAAGTGCCTGAAGAGGAATAGTCATCTGGACTGTTGGAAAACACTCTAGTATTAAAGTCTTTTTCAATTATTATTCCAGTAGAATACCCAAGTTAATGTTTAGAATGTTTGTGTGTGTGTGTGTGATTTTATGTACTGTGGTGTCGCATGTTTATCATTTTGTTCTGTTTATTCAATTTATTACATTTCATGTTCTTTTATGTTCTTTTTGTTGTGGTCTGTGTTTTGGGAGACTTTAATTTTGGCGGCTGTGCCTCTAACTAACTGTTTTCTCTCGCTTTGGCTGAGGGGCGTGGCTGAGCTGCTCGGTGGCACACACTTGAATTCACTCTTCTCATCTACTCTCAATAAACACAAGCACGCTCACCTTTGCGACAGAGGATTAACTCGCATCACGTGCACGCTTCAGCTGAGGTTAGCGTGCGGTTTGTGTTTATAGGGAGTAAATGAGGACTGCATTCAGTCCGAGCAGCTCAGCCACGCCCCTCAGCCGGAGCGGGTAGAAAACGGAGTTGGAGAGTTACAATACAAAAGAAGCGGTGACGTGATGTGAGTTAATCCTCTGTCGCAAAGGTGAGCGTAAAAAATTAACTCTGCCATCTCATGCTGCCTCGGAAACGCACCTCACAAATAGTAATGTAATATATCCCTCTAGTGGTCATTTTTGAATATTACAGTGTTGTATGTTTCAAGGAAAATACATTTAAAAAGGGTTCTTTATTTATATAATGTTTAAATTTTCTTTTATTGTCAATAAATATCACAGTACAAAACTAAGTTTTTCTTAATCATTACTACATTAATACTGTATTAAGGAGTAAGACTGTCTATAGAATGTGTTTAAGAAGCATATATTTTAACGCATGTAATGGATACATAGTATTTTACTTCCGGTTTATCATTCGCGCATGTAATATGATACATGGGGTTTCACTTCTGGGTACAGAACTCGCAAATTATCTTCATTCGCGGGAGGGGCTAGAACCAAACCCCCACGAATAACGAGGGCCTACTGTATATGTGCTGCATAATGTTTATATATTTTATTAATAAATATCACAGTAAAAAATTAAAAAGTTTTTCTTAATCATTTCTACATTTTACTACATTAATACTGTATTAATGAGTAAGACTGTCTATAGCAGGGGTTGGGAACCTATGGCTCGCGAGCCAGATGTGGCTCTTTTGATGACTGTATCTGGCTCTCAGATAAATCAGGTGGCCTTTCTTAGCAGAATAACGAATACATAATTTCACTGTCATTTAAATAACAATACAAAAAAACCCATGAAATAAAACAAAAACAGATGCATAAGTCTCACGCATTTAAATCTATTCATCTATTTTCAATGCCAGGTCACTGTAGCGCGAAGCGGAGAGCCAATCCTTTCTGTATGTGGGCGTGTCCGACACCTTGAAACTCTAATTTTATTGGATAACAACAACAGCCACAGACTGCGTGTGGTGCTTTTGAGTAAAGAGGTAACTTTCCCTTGATTTTGACTAGCTCATTTGCACGAAGCCCAGCACAGCTGGCAAGCAAACACAAATAGACAGACATGGAAAAACTTCAACCCACAGACCAGCTGATTGCCAAAACTTGGGACACGCGTCCTGTCACAAACACTGCAGCGTGCGAGTCTTGTCGTGTCAAGTCCTCACCCCATATCAACCAGACTGTAAAGCCATCAGCAAACCCATGCAGCACCAGAAGTCGCATTAATAGTAAGCAGTGCTGTAGTGATGGGTACACGCCATGTACCCACTTGGTTTAGTGGCTTAGTTGCGTGTACTGACTTAATTTGATCAACTTTATAGATGATCAACGTAAATTTCCGTGACTGTGTAAATAAAAAGCGGAAATGAAGTGCTAAATAGTTTCAAAGGCAAAGCTGCACCCTCCCCATGCTCCGTGCACCTGCTGCTGCGCGCCTTGGTCACTTTGCTGCAATCGTGTACTCACTTATTTTTTTTACCACTACAGCACTGATAGTAAGAAGTACTTTTCTTATTAATCAATAACTTCATTATGACAAATGTCGTTTAAAATAAATTCAGTCTTACTTAAAGTAAGTAAGTAAGTAATGTCGTTTAAAATAAATTCAGAGTCTTATTATACTCTAAAATTGTTGGTCTTCTTTTTCAATTTAGTTGTATTCAGTATTATATATGGCTCTCAGAGGATTAGATTTTAAAATGTGTCTTTTTTTTGGCTCTCTTAGTCAAAAAGGTTCCCAACCCCTCGTCTATAGAATGTGTTTAAAAAGCATATTTTAGTGCATGTAATAAATACATAGTATTTTACTTCTGGTTTATCATTCGCGCATGTAATATGATACATGGGGTTTTACTTCCGGGTACAGAACTCGAATTATCTTCATTCGCAGTAGGGGCCGGAACCGAACCCCCGCAAATAACGTGGGCCTACTATACACACTACCAGAAGTATCATACATCATCTGTCAATATAACCTATAATATAACTATAATATAAATGTACAGGAGTGATTGCACTACCTTGGTGGAGGTCTTCAATCGGAGTGCATTTCAAATTACTACACGATTTCATCACTTCAGCTGCAAAATGAGGACCTGACCTTTGAAAAATATTGCACCAAGAAGTGTATTTGTGGCCTTAAAACAAGGTCAAGAGCATCCATATATAATCCCACCCCATTTGCACCCGAGCAGGTTCCAGGCGCTAAATTTGATGAGCCCATGTCATATCCTTCCAAAATTAACACAATAACAAATCATACAGACATAAAGATGAAGAGATGGAACCTATTTCTCTAGCTTCTTCTCTGCTCACCTTCATGTCAGCAGGAGCTAAAAAATTAAGTTAAACCAAGATATGGTTTGTGTCCATTGGTTCATGTAAATGTAATCAGTAAGTAATGTAAATGTATCTCACGCCAAACCTTTCCCATAAATATAGCTCTAGACAGTTTAACCAATCTTATTTCGTGATTTTATTCTTATATAGAGAATTTTCGATCAATAGCAGAAGAGTCTCCATTTAGAAATAATATTTACAAGTTTTAACTTATTTTTACGTTGGGCTATGATTTCTTTAGAAGTCCCTACCTTATGGTAAAATTTCACCCTCAACTCTCAGAATGGCTTCTGTTTTGTGCTGAATGAAATCACATTTCATTGGGAACAGCCGGACACATCAAGAAGTCTGTGTGACATTACTGAAGAATACTGATGGGACAACAGTGCTAACTACTAACCCCGGTATTATTCTTATCAAATAGCTATGAAAATTTACCGAGTCTGTTCTTTCTCCTCTTTGGGTTCAGATGGTTTACCACTGTTTTTCTCTACTTCTGCTCTTGATTCAATCGTTGCTATGAACATTAGTTTTTTTAAAACACACTCTGGAGGCTTGAAATATAACATTGGTGTGAAAACAAGGTGCTAAGCTTCAAATCTAGATTTTATTTAGAGTCCAAATCTAAATAAAAAAAAAGACTTCATGTCCTAACTGATCGAACACTGGATTAAGCAAACTATGCTATTTCCTGTATAAATAAAGTTAAAAAAAAAATTTAATAAAAAAAAAAAAAAATCAGAGCATATCAGTCATGTTACATTAACTTGAATCTTGAATTAACATTATGACTGGAACAACAAACATGAGAGTTATGCAAGTGATTATCAAGCCTCCCCTAGGGTTGGCATGCTTCTGTAATGCTCAACCTCAGATCAATAATGTTTTGATCATGAAGTTTGGATTGGGATCCTCAGAGTTAGCCAGGATACTGAGCCGAGCTGCTCAGATTTCATTCTCAATGTTCACATCAGCTATTGTGACGGAAGATTGGAACAGATGGAAAGAGACACTGTTAACCTGGCGCCCTCTTGTGGTCATATATGACTAATACCTACAAAATTAACTACTGTACAGTCGTTGAAGTATAATTCTTTTCAGGACTGTTACGTGCTGTTTGGCCTCCTTACAGTGATAATTGAGAAACATCACAATGTGACGTCTAATCCAAGGAAAACAATAAAATGCAGTGCAGAAGAGCAGGTATTCCATGACCAGGGTGGGAACATTTACAACATAAGAGGGTAATAGTGGTCTAGTGGTATAGGGTAGTGGATCGCTGATCCAAAGGTTGGGGGTTCGAGTCCCACTCTCCACAAGGTTGTCACTGTCCCCCCCAGTGCGGCTAACTGGGTTATCAAAGGCGGGCCATGTCTCTCACCGTCTATGGTGAGAGGCATGTAAAAGAACCATTGCTGCCTTTCGTAAAGAGTAGGCTACAAAGTCGTCAGCGTGTTTCTGTCCCTTGTGGGTTGTGACAGGAAGGGCATCCGACGTAAAAACCTCTGCCAAATCAAACGTGCGGATCAAATGATTCGTTGTGGCGACTCCCGAGTAAAAGGGAAAAAGCCGAAAGGAAGACAGACAGACAGACATGTAATTAATAATAATAATAATAACAGTACAGACCATCCCCAGTGCAGCTAACTGGGTTATCAAAGGCCAGCTAGGTCTCTCACTGTCTATGGTGAGAGGCTGTAAAAGAACGATTACTGAATTTCGTTAAGAGTAAGCTGCATATCCGTCAGTGTGCTTCTGCCCTGCGATGGCCTAGCGAGCAGTCCAGGGTGTACCCTATTCATGCCCAGAGTTGGATGAGATTGGTGCCAGGTTCCCCATGACCCAAATTAGGATTAAGTGGTTTAGAAAATAAATGAAAGAAGGAGTACAGACCTACAGATCTTCTTGGCTCACTGGATATGCATATCTATTTGCTATGCAAGGAGAAACAAGTGCAAATGCTTGCATTTGCCTGATTTCCCTGGATAATTTTACACACATTTATACACTCAACCATTCATAAATAAGTGGTGTACATCTGAAACAAATATTTTCTTGAAAAAAAAAATGTATTCTATTTAAACAGTTGCAGAATGTTTCAGTATTTAAAGGAGTTGCTGACCGTTTTGACCTTTAAAATTCCAATGGAGTCCTGATTAAAATTAAAATAGATTGTTTGATTTAAACGTGTGAATCATTCGCTGTGGTGACCAATGATAAAGGCAAAAAGCCAAAAGGAAATCTCATCTCACTGTCACTGTGCAGGGGGGCAGTGGTGGCCTGGAGGTAAAAGGTGCTGGATCACTGATCCTAAGGTTGGGGGTTCAAGTCCCACTCTCCACAAGGTTGTCACTGTCGCCCCAGTGCGGCTAACTGGGTTATCAAAGGCCTGCCATGTCTCTCACTGTCTATCGTGAGAAGTTCATGTAAAAGAACCATTGCTGGCTTTGCAGCTACTCTTGTTGAAAGTCATCAGTGTGTTTTGTACCCCTTGCTAAAAGGGTTCTGTCAGGAAGGGCATCCGACATAAAAACCTATGCCAAATCAAACATACGAATCATATGATTCACTGTGGTGACCCCTGAAAAAGGGAAAAAGCCGAAAAGAAAAGAAGTCTGTTACTGTGCAGGGAAAATAACAATCAAGATCATAAAAATCGGTGTAAAAAAAAAATTTATATTATATATATATAATTTTTTTTTTTTTTAAGTTTCTTTCTAGAAAAAGTAAGAGGTATTTCATGCTCTTTGGTGGCTGCCACCATTTTAGCCTGAACAAGGCACTTCGTGATTGATTTTTCACAGCTATTTGCCTAAAACCCTGATTGTTTCTGGTTGTTTTGAGTAGTCAAGCGTCAGCAAGTAACCTTTAAGCCTTCTGAAATGCAGAGCAAATTAACAGCCACAACAGTTTCCAAGCAGCAAGTTTGAATGAAGATGTGCTATGGACACATCAATTCAGATCACAAAATAGCTCGAATTCTTTTGTGACTTTTCTGGACTCTCGTTTTCTTTTGAAGACTGAAATGCACAACCGAGTTCTTAAAGAGTTTTCTGTGAGAGGTCAAGTTTATAGTCAATGTGAACCAGAGTCACAATTATTATCAGACTTAAAACATTTCAATACTTGTCGTTCACAGAGCTACCGAAGAGGATAATACATATTAAACTTGCTAACACCGGTGAACACAAACAGAAGACATGAAAGAAAACTCACTCTGAACGAAGTGGAACATGCTGTAATTCCAGGTTTGTGTTAGACTCAGAAATGTTGTTTACATTAAAAAGTGCCAATGCTTGTAATCACTTGATTTGAGGGTATTTAAAGAATACAAAGTACCAAACCCGGCTCCCATTCTGCATCCTCTGTCCTCAATGACTGATTTAAAGTAGTCCCTCAACCTCATGTTTTAATATCTCGTTATTACTTTCTTTGTAATGTTTAATGTGTTCTGACACTTCTCTCTCTCACTTCCTTTCGCTCAGGGATTCACTAACATGCAGAAGTTGAAGATGGGAATGGGTTGAACAACATGCAAAGACAGCAATAATCAAAAAGAGGAAAATCTGTGATGGGGTGCAGAAGGAAATCTGGAGAGTAAAAGGAAAAGGTCAGGAGAAAACTGTCTTTGTATGAAAAACGAGAACAGCAGAAAAGTGAGAGGATGAGCTACTTATGTTTTACCTTTGGCTAGAAAATTACCATAACCTTTACAAGTTCAAGCAGATGAAAGAAATATGTTCATAGATTTTTCTTTACTGTCTCTCTCCACTTGTGTTGCCTAGAGGCTGATGGGTAAGTGACACTGCCCTGATGTTACGGTGTTCTCTGTGCAGGAAGCCATTTTGTTCCAGATCTGTGGCTGCTGCAAGACAGGTCTGATGTGTTGGAGACAGTCTGGCCAATGACGGATCAGTGCCAGGCAAACACACAGTCACACACAAGTGAATGTTCTCTCTCTCTCTCTCTCTCTCTCTCTCTAACAACAGCCTTGCTCTCTCTTTCTCTGACACAAACACCCTCATACTGTGCTCCTTATTTTTTTCCTGACTCCCTCCATCTTCCTCCTCTACAGTCTGCTCTTGTGTAACTGCAAGCACCATGTGTGGTTGCCATTTTAGCGCTGCTGCGATTTAAGTGATTTTCCTCTAATCAAGTACATCATGTGACTCTCCGCATGAGAAAGCACCAATCTCCCTTTCTCCATGTTGCCACAGACAGAGTGGGGAAAGGGGGGGGGGTGGAAGAAAAAGAGATGAGAAAAGAGAAAAAGAGAAGGGCAAACGAAAGAAGGAAAAGGAAGGAGACGACAGGTAGGGAGGAGCTTGTGACCTGTAGATGCAGAAGGTGACAACATACTGCAAAGATTAATATGTTAAAGGAAGACTTTTTTTTTTTTTTTTTAACCTCACAGGTATATCTGATTACCGCAGACAATGACCTTGTCACTTTTTTTTTTGCGAGAACTGGAAAAAAGTATTTTCATAATTCTCTTACCATATACATGTAGTCTTATATATTATATACACACACACACACACACACACGCTTTAAACATCTATATACCTTGATTTAAATACGGAATTCATTATACTTTAACAATACTTGTTTTGGATTAAACAGATCTGAGAGAAAGTCATGCCAAAGATGTTGTTCTCGACTTTAATTCAACTTTCCAACAGTGGAACACGACATCAAAATGCCTTTCTAGCTGCCCTTTCCTGAAGGTTTTGTGGTATTTTTGTGCAGCCAGGGAGAGACTGCGGCAATTCCATTTTTACATTGACCGATGGAGACTATATTAGTAATATAAACCACAACAGGGGACACACAAACAACTAAAACAGTTTAATAAGTCTGCCGAGACCAACAAACAAGCAAACAACAAAACCGTTTTGATCACGTCCCTCAGTTAACTAGCAAGGGCTAAAACAAGTCAGGCAAAGTTCTTTGTCCTTAAAAAACCCACATAAATACACATGCTAAGACACTCCAGATAAAAGGTGCACTACACAACAAACAGAATGTCGTCGTGGCTTAATTTAATAGTTAAATTCTCATTATAGCCAACAGAAGGCTACAAGATGAGATCTTAAAAAAAAAAAAAAAATATATATATATATATATATATATATATATATATATATATATATATAAATAAATTGATTCGCGGGCAGTGGTGGCCTGGTAGTAAGGTGTTGGATCACTGATCCCAAGGTTGGGGGTTCAAGCCCCCATTGTCAACAGTTGTCATTGTCCCCCCCAGTGCAGTTAACTGGGTTATCAAAGGCCGACCATGTCTCTTACTGTCTATGGTGAGAGGCATGTAAAAGAACCATTGCTGACTTTCCCCAAGAATAGGCTGCATAGCTGTCAGCGTGTTTCTTCCTGGCAATGGCCTGGCGAGCTGTCCAGGGTGAATTCTGTTCTTGCCCAGAGTTAGCGGAGATGGGCACCAGCATCCCGGTGACCCTACTTAGGATTAAGCGCCCTAATAGTGGTGACGAGGAAGCTGGACCCAAAACAGCTCACTAGTCCATCGCATAGCCAACACATTTAGGGTCAAACTGGAACAGCCAGTTAGCCTAGAGTGTATGTTTTTGAACTGTGGGAAGAAATTGGAGTACCTGGAGGAAAACCCACTCAAGCACATGGAGAACATGCAAACTTCACGCAGCAACTCCCTCATCGAATCTGGTATTTATAAGATGAACATGCGGACCACGACACCAACTCACCTTACATGTAAACCATTTTAATTTTTATCAGAAATGTGTGAGGAAAATTACTGACTGAAATTGTAATAAAAAAATATTAAAACTAATGGCTCTGCTTGTGACAATGAAAATATAACCATTACCAATAATGTAATTTAAGAGTAGTTCAGAAATAAAATTTGAATTTGGGTGCCAAAGACCTCACCACAAAACTGAGACAAATTGCACAATACAGTGGGAAGTGTAGTACAAAAAAGCTTATTGACTGCCCCATTGACTTCTCTGGTCTTCCATTAAACAGGAGTTTCAAACAAACAGCTTTTGCATTCTTATTTCACTCCAGAGGCACACAGATATTCTTACACTAATCTACACTGCGGCTGACTTGAAAAACATCCCTCAATAGCTCAGAGTTCTGCCTTAGCAAGAAACACCTTAATCATGTACTGTACACGTCGAGACATACAGTAGACGACTTCATTTAACAATACATACTCACACATGCACTTACATGTACATGCTCTTGCAAACATACACGTACCTTGTACCAAGACCACACAAGAAGGGTGTGTATCCCACCGCTCAACATCACAGAGGAATGTAAACACACTGAGTTTATACTGCACTAGCCAACTCGCTGTCTCTCTCCCTATCTTTTCCTTTCACTCGAGCTCCTACTTGCTCAATACTAACTCACTCACTCAGTAATCTAAGAATGATCTCAGTCTCTCGCTTTAGTCTGCCATAAACAGAAACGGTTCTTTTTGACCATAAGCAATGAACAATGCTCATTCTCAAAGCGAATACACAACTAGTGAAATCAAACGCTCACAAAAAAACATGCAGCATTAAGACCACTGATGGGTTGCAACCACAAGCCATTAAACAACTACAGTCGATTCATTCATTCATTTAATTTTCTGAACCACTAAATCATAATTGGGGTCGTGGGGAGGCATTTGCTCATCTCAGCTGACTCTGGGCGAGGGCAGGGTACACCCTGGACAGCTCACCAGGCCATCCCAGGACAGAAACACGTAGTCGGCTATGCAGCCTATTCTTGTCAAAAGTCAGCAATGGTTCTTTTACATGCCTCTCACCATAGACAGTCAGACAACCTGTCAGTCACCTTTCCGGTTCCTATTAATAAAACTTGACTGCTATCATTTCAGTATGATCTTTTCCTTTCGGCTTTTTCCCTTTTTCAGGGGTCGACACAGCGAATCATCTGATTCGCACATTTGATTTGGCATAGGTTTTTATGTCGGATGCCCTCCCTGACACAACCCTCTCGCAAGGGACAGAAACACGCTGACGGCTTTGCAGCTACTCTTTACGAAAGTCAGCAATGGTTCTTGTCCATGAACCTCTCATCATGGACAGTGAGAAACATGGCCCGCCTTTGATAACCCAGTTAGCTGCCCTGGGGGGTGGGGTGGGGAGACAGTGACAACCTTGTGGAGAGTGGGACTCGAACCCCCAACCCTAGGATCAGCATTCCAGCACCCTCTATACCACTAGGCCACCAACCACTGCCCTTATCATTTCAGTCTGATAAAGATGTATTTACAGCCAAGCCAAGTGAGAATGCTCTTTTCTGACTGACAGTCAGAATTCATTCATTTCACTCATCAATTAATTGATAATTCATTCATTTTCTGAACCACTTAAACCTAATTAGGGTCACAGGGAGGCTGGTGCCCATCTCAGCTGACTCCGCGTGACTCCGAGGCCATCGTAGGGCAGAAACACGCTGTCAGCTATCCAGCCTACTCTTGTCGAAAGTCAGCAATGGTTCCTTTACATGCCTCTCACCATAAACAGAGACATGGCCAGTCTTTGACAACCCGGTTAGCTGCACTGGGAGGGATAGTGGTAACCCGTTGAGAGTGGGGCTTGAACCCCTAACTTTGGGATCAGTTATCCAGCACCTTACCTCCAGACCACCACTGCCACATCTTGTTCTGAATGATCCAAACACTCATCGAGTTCTACGCACACAGGCACTAAACAAAGAATTCATATTAACTTATTTAATGGTTCGTAAAACTTTATTGATATGATATTGCAACAGAAATACTGAACAGATGCTCTTGAGAAACAAGCAGGCGTACTTTACTTTATGAGCGTGTTGAGAGAGAGAGAGAGAGAGAGAGAGAGAGAGAGAGAGAGAGACAGGTTGGCCATCTTGTAAACCTGCTGGGACGCGACCAAAAAAAAATCTCTGGTTCGAACTAAACGGTACACATGAGGAAATAATTTTTAATCATTCTCTGAGCTGTCTGTTCAAACAAAGGAGGAAAAGAAGCAATCTAAGCGTCAGAAGAAAAATCTGACACTGTAATAATGGAGTAGGAAGCGTTAGCTGTGCTTGCTCCAGGGCACAAATGTCACAGATGTGCTTGAGTGCCTGTTGCTCTGGGCACCCGAGATGGCATCGTCTGGGTGAACGCTACAATAATAGAAATCAAACAGATGCCTGTGTGTCAGGACAGTAGTAATCGAAACACTGTGTGCTCTCTCTCTCGCTCTCTCTGTGTATCCGATATCAGTCCTGAGCCTTCATCTCAATTTCTGCCTCTCTTTACACCTCCCTATGCCAAAAACATTACTTTGTTAATTTGATAAAAAGTCACTCACTTATTCACACTGACATCTGGTATTCTCTGTCCTTTCCTTACTCTCTTGAGCATATATGTCACACAACAGGAATACGACAGATCAACACAAAATAATTGGGCAAATTCTAAGGACAATTGTGGGTGTGACACATAAAACTCACATGTTGTGAAATGTAAGATACTGTTGTAAACCTTTGTCATGGAGATTTGAATATGCTCCAAGTTTTTCCGTCTTGTAGGTAATTCTTGATGCAATGTCTTACAATGTCCGACAGCTGTGGTATGATTCATAAACAATTTTCCTCTGATTTTTGGGTGAGAATTCCAAGTTGTTGGTTATTTTGGGGGGGTTATAGACTTGGAGATTGCCCCACATTAAACCCAGAGAACTGCATTATATTCCCATGTGTATCATACAATATTTTACCTAGAGCTATATGGCAGCTGTGCATCAACCATGTATCACAGAAACATCCATAGGGGTACTTTATGTCTTGCAACAGTCATATGAATATTCTATGATTTGTTTTACAGACTTAATCTAATGTCCTATAAAACACTTCTAACCCATATTTTGTATGTGAATGCACCTACACAGTTTTCAAGTCAATCTCATGCAAACCTTTGTCAGTTCCTTCTGTCGAAATGCTGCTAAATTCATACAAGAAAAATTGCAGGTTTTTGATAAAAAAAAATAAAAAAAAACGGCTTAAAGGATAAGAGTAGAAGGTCAGGGGTGTTTGATAAGTCTTTGCTTGACTGATCTTGTCGGTGTAGCCAATGACTCGAAGCAACAGAGCAAAGATATCAGCCTGGTACTTTCATATTGTGAGAATGAGAGAGCGAAACCGATCAGCAGCAAAACACCCAGTAAGAATCAGTTTTATCCCAAAGTTCCCTGAACACTTTCACACAATCTGCAGCTTGATGTGCCCATGTTTTATTCAAGTCTGGTCATGATTTCTTAGCTTTAGTCCCATGGGGAGAGAATACATAGTGATATCTCAACACATCTTATCGCTCCTAAAGTACAAACCAATATTTTGGTTCATTTAAATAAGTCATGCTGCTTTGGGCAAAATCAGGGAGAGGTAATACCTTCATTATACCAAGCTGCAGAGATAGCAAACCTTCCAACCACAAACAAACAACAAAACGAGAGAAGACCAGTTTCTGCTCTGGAACACAAACAGTTTCAGTACTGACATGATACAAAAGAGCCATGTTTTTCAGCCAAGGTGCCATCAAATGCATCACTAGCATACATGCAATTACAGTGGAACAAATTGCAACACATTTCCCCATGCTAGGAAAAGAATACAAAACCTGTTTACTCAAAAGCCACTTTGAATATAGGTCTCAGGGCTGTTGTGGGGCAGCCAATAGACATTCATGCAAAACATGCTTTTAATGAATTCTTCATTCAAATGTGGTTATAAACAAAGCTATACATTGTTTACATGTACATATGTATTGTTTGTCCTTTTAGGGAAGGTTTTAATACTTTCTCAGAGAGGAAGTTTTATTGTTATACCTTAACATGTGAGAAACTGTAGGTCCAAGATACCACATATTCAGGAAAGAGAAAGAAATCTGGGATTCCCGGATTAATAGACCATTTGAAAGTACATGACAATAATTATGTGATACGTCAATTCAAGACTCTTCCATTTTCATTCATTGTCAGTGTGGGACAGTTGCAATTAAAAAATACATGTTATACCTCTATTTGTATTTTAACTGTAGAGTTGAGTTGTACTTGGTTTTCAAATTCTGAGAAATTACTTGAAATTTGTGTTGATATTTTTGTCTCTGGTAATCATGCAAGTAGGGTTTTACGTCAAAAAAAAAAAAAAAAAAACCCACAAAGTGAGCATGAAGGATGGAACGATTCAGCCATCACAGACACTTGTTGAAGCGTGTAGACAGAAATCTCATAATAATCCAGCTGATGCCAGTGTGTGGGCGCATTGAAATCAGCTTGAAATGGCTAATCACAGAACAACACTCTGCTGGGCCGCTCAGTCGCTGACAAGCAGCATCAAACAGATGGATAAATGCACATGAGCATCCATAAAACAAGGAGACTTTCAGACCTACACAATAAACAAAATGCTAATGCCAAGCAATCTGCCACCTTACATGTGCCATGATTTGCAAAGGACAATACGGTTGCCATGTGAACACCAACTTGACCTTTGCCCTTTTACCAGTTTTCCCCTCCAAAAACTTTCTGTACATCTGGTTTCTGACTCAAAAGTGAATTAGATAAAAATTAACATTTTTTTCACTCAACATACTGTTCAGAATTAAAAATCCAAAATGAACAACAACAACAAGGCGACCAGAGATTGGGTAATGAAGTTCTTAATGACAGTCACCGACGCATAACATGTGTGGAGGGAGAAAGCAAAAACACAACCAAACTCTTCCGATTCCTCCTTTTCTCAAGCTGCTTTCGAGTCTGCGCTGAAACAAAACTCTAGCGCGCGCGCACACACACACACACACACACACAGGGAGTACAACAGGGGGCAGCCATGTTTTCCCCACAAACGTTTGTGTGTACCGTGCCTTTCCCTGTCATTGCAACAAAGCCCTCTGGCCACGTCCTCTCACCACACCGACGCACTTCACATCGCACTCGGTCTTCCTCGACGTCAAGAGACGGCTCTTACCCGGACACGCGCAGCCGCCCACGGACATCTTCTCACATGCCCGTTCCTGACGCTGCTGCTCCGAGCCGAGTCTGAACCGCTCTGAACACAGTCGCTTCGCTTCCTCTCCTCTTCTGTTTCTTCTCCTTCGCTCCGCTCGGCTTCTCCTGCTCAAGCTCACATGGGCGTCTGTTTTTCCAAAGGTCCACACATGCACGTACACACCGAGAAAAGAGAGAGCGCGCGCGTGTGTGTATGTGAGTGAGTGAGTGAGTGAGAGAGAGAGAGAGCGGACAGTGTAAAGGGAGGGAAAGGTTAAAAAAAGAACACGAGCACAAAGGAATGAAAGCAGAGTTGCAATGATCCTGCTGCCTTGACTGTACCCTCGCGCTTATTAGTGCGCTGATAGCAATGCAGGTGGGAGGGGAGAGCGAGAGCGCGCGCGCGAGCGAGAGACATTAGGGGTGTGTAGGGTGAGAGAGTGTATAAGCGCGAGTCAGGGAGGGAAAAAGAAAGGGAGGGTGCACGAGAAGCCTGTCAAAGTGACCTGAGCAGCAGATTTCAGAGAATAACAACCATGTGATGTGTCTCTGTCTGACTTTCTTTTTTATCTTTTAAAGATGTACACACTGTTCCCCCCCCCCTCCCCCCGCTCCCCCCCCCCCTCCTCCTCCCAGATGAGTGCTCTCATATCGGGGTTTCTCGTGGTGCTGGGGGATGAGTTGGGGGAGCGGTGCACGCTGTCGGAAGGGGCTTGTTACTATCCGCGGCAAACAAGTGAGGGAGGGTGTGTGTGGTCATCTGACATCTTTCTGCTCATTCTCCTGCTGTGTCTTTTGCACTCCTGGCTGCTTGCCTGCCTTCACTCCCATTCGTCGCCAAACCTTACTAACCCCCCCCAATTCTATCACATGTCCAGGCTTACAAAGCACTAATAGAGTGCAAAGAGGAAAGGAAGTCACCCCAACCAAAGCTGGCCCTCCATGCTCCATTCACCTACATGCTGAGGTGCATCGGAATGCATAATGTGTTGAGGGATCTCAAGACAAAATGCTTTTAGTTTGCGATCCCTGCTCTTATTTCCTCTAAATGAACAACTGCAGCTTAACAAAGAGCTCTTTGGATCCCTCACAGCATGGGGGTGCAAGCATATCTGGTGTGTGTGAATGAGGTCAGATATGTTTCTGTGTGACCATGAGGCTCTTTTTTTTAGTGCTTGATGGATTGTTGGTATATTGGGCTGAAAGTAGCCTCAAGAGCTAATGATCAAATGACCTGAGATACATTAACTAGGTGTTTGGGTTGCCAGATATTAAACTGAATTTACACAGATTTTTATTCATGTCTGGACAACAAACAATTTATTTATTACTTTGTTTATTATAAAACTTGTTTTTATTTCTTAATTAATTATTCAATTATTATTAGTCCTTATCCTGTTTAGAGTCATGGAGACGAAGGACCCAACCCTTACTGTCTGTGAGGAAAAAAAAGCGAGGTACACTCTGAAGAGCTCTCAAGTCAAGTAAGGCCAGTACAAACAACTGATCACACTTTACAGGGATCCCTCACTTTCCACGGTTAATTGGGACCAAGATCCCCACGTGACCATCGAAATCCATGAAGTAGGGTCAACCCCCAGCCTCCCCCCCAACTGACATTTTGTACACGTATCTGGAATGCTTATAATAATTAAGCATTAAAAAATAATGCAGATGTAAATAAAATATAAATACACACACATATTGCATGAGAAGAAGACAACACGCATACATAGGCGGTCGCACGTGCAAATACGCGTGCACACACAGATGCGCACCTCACAACAATGTAACTAGTTTTGATAGGAGGTTTTGGGTTGGTTTTTGTTGGTTTAGGATTTTTTATATAATTGGCCTTGTTTTTGTGGCATTTTCCTTAACTTATCCCCTATTCTTTTTAATTTCCTTATTTTTTAATTCGATGAATATATAAATAAACGCAATGCACTGAAGCCGCATGAATTGAAGTGCGAAGTAGTGAGCGATCCCTGTACATTCATTCCTGTTGAAAATATAAGTGCAGCTGATTGACCTAATCCACATATCTTTGAACTGTGGAAGGAAACTGGAGTACCCATGGGATGAGAAGAATGTACAAACGCCATACAGAAAGTCTTCTGCCTGCCAGTCATGAGGTTTGAACCCAAAATCTGCTTCCTTCCCACTGCCAGATTGTGCTGTCCATTTTAAAAATCAGCGGTTGTTTTTTTTCCATTGTTCCTTCATTTAATCTCTATAGTGATTAAATCCATTTCATCACCATTTTACTTTTTTTGTTGATGGTTTCTTACCGCAAGTGTCTTTATGTATCATTAAAAAATTTTCCCTATAAGACCACTTGGTAGGCCTATAGAAGATACTGTGAAATATTCACTCATCACCCTCCAAATGAGCGGTTTCTGTTAAAGACAGTCAAAATCACTGGAAATTAATAACTGAGTCGGAGGCTGAAGCCGAACAATTGTCCGATAGATTAAAACTCTTGACATACTGTGCAAATGAGTATAATATGTGCAATATTTTGGCGAACAGGACATTTTTTCAGAGTGTAAATGTAATGGATTTGACAAATTCTAACAATTTTTTAAAATCCTTCAATAAATGACTGCAGTGTCTGCTGGAAGTGTGAGCCTGTGTGAATCATCATGGTTTTTTTAAATTATTTACTTCATATAATTTGTTAACGCCAGTATTGCACTCTGAATATTTTAAACAACTACAGTCGGCCCTCTACTTTCGAAAACATCTGAATACGAAAAATCCAGGTTACGAAAAACATTCTCCTAATTTTTCGCCCTCTGTATACGAAATAACCTCTTCTTACGAAAAGTGCCAAACGCGCCATTCAAAAATTAAAACGCACCTTTCAAAAATTCAAACAATGCACGAGTTGCTCTCTCATTGGCTGTCTCACAACATCCTGCCCCACTGGCCTCACATTGGCCTCCCATTGGCCAGGAGGGAGCTGAATCCCCATAGTACTGTATCCATAAACTTGCTTGTCACATGCGTAAAGGAGAGATGTACTGTTGGTTCGTGAGTTTCGTGAGTTTTGAAAGTACAGTACTCATTGCAGCTTGTTTGAGGAGGTCCGGATGAGCTGCGCCCCATTTCAAAAGCTCCGCATTCAGCCACAAAGCATTTTTGTGCATGAAAGTGGGCGGCGCCACAAGACCTCCGATCTCGCAAGGAAGCAAGTTAATATTGAATCAAGACCTCTGATCTTTCAAACAGGTAATTCCGCTTTAAATACAACACCCCGTCTCAAAAGCTCCGTCTGCTGCGTGAGGGCAGTGCCCCCATTCGGCAGCGCGCGCACTCAGAGAGCGAGAGAGAGAGAGAGAGAGAGAGAGAGAGAGAGAGAGTTTTGTGTGTGTGTGAGAGTTAATAAAAAATGTTTAATAATGGTTTAATTAATAAATATGTTAATAAAATGTTTAAATGGTTTAATAAATAATTTTATTTTACAAAATTGTACAAAATTGGTGTACTTTTATAATTTTTAAAGGGTTTATGGGGTAGTCTTGGGAGCCTTGGAAAGAATCACGCGTTTTACATGTAAAATGCACCTCTACTTACGAAAACTCCAGGTTACGAAAAATGCTCTGTAACGGATTAATTTCATAAGTAGAGGGCCGACTGTATCTCTCTATTTTAGAATAACCTATTACATAGTCACATCGAGCCAGAGCCTTTAGTTGCCACTTGATTTGGAGTGGGAATTCCTTGCTGTCCATTTGGAAGTAATCTTCTCATATTACTTAAAAGTTATTGTATTTTTTGGGTGCAGCTCCATCGAGAGAGCGGTCTTCCACTTATTCCTGTTTCATATTAAAATCCAAACTGTTGATAATAGACAGTCAATGTAATGATAATAGTATAAGTGCTTAATGCTAAATATGGAAAGGGTTTTCCGGTTGTTTGGTTTATAGAACACGTATGTCAGTAGGTGCTTGCACAGCATGACCTCATTGATTGATAAATGTAGCATAAACTGGATACTTCGCTATGTACAGGGAAATTAAATTGGTGACCTTATGTTTTGCTAAGGAATGAGCATTGGTGCAGCCATACCCTAATGGTTAGAGAATTAATTTTAGGCCAAGTGGTCACTGGTTTGGTTCCTGAACCAGCAGCAAAAATGTGTGGTGCTGGGTGGGTGAGCAGCACCTTGCTTTTCTCCACATAATTGACTGAAGTGTACTTGAGCAAGGCACCTAACCTCAACTGCTCTCTGGGCACCCCCAGTGTGTCTACTGCTCCAAGTGTGTGTGTGTGTGTGTATGTGTGTGTGTATGTGTGTGTGCGCGCTCACTTTGGCTGGGTTAAATGCAGAGGAAATATTTCTCTTATGGGATGAATACAGTACGTATATCAAAAGAAAAAAATACTCTGCTGATAATGCTATTACAAGTCAGCAGTTTTCTGTAACTGGCATCTTTTAAATTATAGTTTCTTTCTGCTAGCTATAATCACATTGTATGATTATTAGAAACTAGCAGCGACTTTTAATAGAATTTAAAAAATATAGTAAATCATTTTAAATAAAGTGTTTAATTTTAACAAATTAAAACAAAAATCCTGACTGCTAAATTATAGTAGTGTGCATAGTGCACGTGTTTCATAGAGAACAAAGAAAGAGAAGGATACAGTATGTAAATTGAGGTTTTGTGTGTGGAGTTCGTTCTTGGGATTTAAAAAGACTCCAGGAACAGTGAACAGAAACTGAAAATTTGCATCGTTGCATGTTTTGTATGATACAGATTCAGTGGATTGAGACAGGCCGAAACCCCCGGTCAAAATAAGATTGCACATTCTGGTAAAAAAACCCTCTTACACCTTGGTTAAATGTGGGTGGCAATGGAAACATGGCCATGTCTTTAAACAACTTTACCGAAATAATTTTAGGAAACTTTTTGATCATTATAATATTTTCAGGTAAATGCAGCATCCACAGAGATTGAAGTAAAACATTGGAACAGATCCAATTAGCTACTACCCCCCTCCCCCCTTTGATCCTACTTCTAATAACCACCCATGTCTACTGGTAGCAAAACAGTAGATCAATCTTACCAATTTTATTCGATCAGTCTCTGGAACCGTACAATGAGGCGTTCACAGACCCCCTGCCACTGGGGAATGCCAATGGGGAATTTAATCATTCCACCGTGCTTTAAAAAACAGGAAAATATTTTGTTGTGTTCTCTTGGTAAATGTCGAACAAGATGAACCATTAGAAACTGCTACAGCAAAACTATGGGATGCTCTGAATGAATGGAGCTATGAGCCTGATATGGACTTAACAGAATGGGATGATGAGATTCTCCTGCTCACTAACTTCAAAATGTAAGCACATTCCTGGCCATGTGTTTTTTGCCATGTGCTAAAGTTGACCTTTGTGTTGATTGGTTCAACCCATGTGCTAAAGTTGGAATTCATGTTGATTGGCTCGATTTTACATGTGGGGGGGGGGGGGGGGGTGTATTTAAAAGAACAGCACCTGGAGGGAAAATTAAAGGGTCTTTTTTTTATTATACTGTTTTCTGTTTATTTTCAGCTTTCATGTAAGTAATTTGGTTGATATCACAAAATGAATAACAAGTACCAGTAAAAATCTTTGATTGTTCTGTTATTATTCATGTTTTCCACCTCTATAGTAATAAGCCCTTTCCGTTCCATTCCGCTAGTAATCATTTTAATAAGCGCCCACCCGGGCCAATTTTTTAAGCGCCCTGAGCGCTTATCACGTCGGATATGGTATATCCTACAGAGAGACACAAGAAAACCAAAATTAAACAAGACAAGTTTTTTTTTTTTTCTAAAGTGCATTTTTTCATGTTTGTCATGACAGCATGCTTTGAAACTCATGCAAAGTTTGAATATTTTTTTTTACCTTGATAAGTTCAGAGACCATCTTGCTTTGCCGCATTCTTTTTTTTTTTTTGCCTCATTCATTTTTGAGGTTGGAATTTTGTTTTAATTTGTAGGATTTCGAATCAGAGGCAGTGACAAACCATGAATGTTTATCCTCAGTTTCAATGTAAACATTATTAACTGAGATAGTGAACCAATCAGATTGCACCATCCCCATGTTGCACATGCTAATAATAAAAATAATTTCATGATTATATCCTTCTAAATGATATGCCATTACCATCAACTTATTCAATATTTGATATTAAAGTGTAATTATTTACACAGAATTGCCATTTCCAAATTGATTTTTATACTAATTGAATTGTGGGTGCGTAATAATCTAGATACATATACCAACTTCTGTACATTATTTATGGGTAAACACACCAGGTTTGCTCATTCATTCATTGTCCATACTAATTATCCCAATTAAGGTTGCAGGGAAACTGGAGACAATCCCATCTATCTTTGGACAAAATGTAGGTTACATTTAAACAGTTTTTCAGTCCATTTCAGGGTTAACAGAGACACAAACAACCATTCACACTTGCATTCACAAATATTGGAAAGCCAGAATAGCCGCTTAGCCTACTGACTACTGGACTCTTAAGGAAACCAGAGCTGATAGAAGAACCCACACATGCAAACTCACTATGCCACCATTGCTTCCCACGCTATAAGTTGCATATTCATTATACATTAATACAAACATGATGCAAATTAAAGGCCAATTTGTTCATGTATAGATGGAATCTTCTGTCGAGGTTGTAAGTAATTCAGTCTATACGTTCTTCTGCGTGTGTTATAAAGCTTGCAAACCTTTAGTAAATTAAAACTACACCTTAGTGTTGGGTGGACATACCGTAACTAGGCAAATCCTTTGACCATAAAATGTTGCTCATACAGCACAATGAAAAGGATCGAGTTCATTTTCCTTGAATTAACCATGCTGCAGAAAAGTGGGCTGAATGTTACATAAAATATCTGAGATAGTTGGATTAAATAGAGAGAGTCCAAAGAGCTGAGAAGAAGCGAAACTGTGGAAAGATGGAGCACATTTGGAGGAGTTTATGCTAATGTGACAGGAGCTCGAGTGGCATAAACATTTCCCTGAGGCAGAAGAGGAAAAGAAATACTGCACAGTAGATTGAGGAAAAAATGGATAGGAGAATGAAAGAAGACATGAGCATTTGAAAGAGAGCAAGGAGAAGAATAAAAGAAAGGCTTTTAGTCTGCGAGTCTCTTGCAACATGTTTCACACTGACTACACAATCAGATCATCTCACCTTCTGTGTGTGCTCGCTCTCTCTCTCTCTCTCTCTCTCACACACACACACACACACACACACACAGAGACAGAACACTCTGACACACACTCTTGCTCACTGCATTGTACAAAAGCACTTCTCTCAGCCTCATTTACCCTTGACTCTTGTGCAGCATTGGGAAAATAAAGACAGTCTCTGTGTCTGTTTCCTGCTCTCTTGCTCTCTCACTCTCTCCCTAATACACACACACACACACATTTTCTTTGCTTTTCATCCATACTTTACTGCACGGCAGGACAGCAGAGGAAATTCCCTTTCATCTGCTTGAAGCTGTAAAGGTTATGTCAATTTTCAAGGCAAAGGTATAACATAATAAACAGCTCATCCTTTTGTAATTTTCTTTCTTTCACTTCTCTCCCTACAATAATGCAGAATTGTCCTCTTTCTTCACAGACTCCACATTTCCTTTTTATCCAGTCTCAAATATTAAACCTCTTTTTATACATCCCTCTGTTCAACCCCATCTTTACCCCTTCTTGCTAATAAGCCTCAAAAAGATAGGTCGAGAGCAAGAGACAGAGAGAGAGATAATTAGAGGGGGACGAAGAGAGGAAAACAGCCATGACAAGCAGCAGTGGAGGAGGAGAGAGAAAGGGTGATGAAGAAAAAAGAGGAGTGAAGGAGAGCAGCGTGAAGAGGCGGAGGATTAGCCACTGAGCCATCCCACTTCACCCATACAGGGTACCGTCACCATGGCAATGTGGCAGAGCTGTGATCACAAACGCACGACAAGAGTGCACACACACACACACACACACACACATGCACACTTACATGCTCATGCACATATGCTTACCTCAACAGAAAAATGTTAAACAAGTGCACATAGGTGTTTACTGTAATTATTTACAACATATATTGTAAAAGTATGCAAAACATTGTGGAATAATTTCACGATTCTATTTAGGTTTTTTATTTATTAGCTCTATACATTTTCAGCAGTTCTAACAGTGATTTTTTATTCAGGTTCGCCAATGAAGTGTGAATGAACTTGATTAAATGTGGTAAATATTTGCCACAATTTCACTCAAAATGTAAAATTTTCCAGAAGCGCTTTACCTTCCAGGGGTCCGGGTTACATAAGAGCTCAACTATGTGCTTTTCTCAACGCCCTCCTTCTACTGCTGTGCCCTCTCAGCACTCCCTCCATCTGAGGATTGTTACAAGTGTGTGTGTGTGTGTGTGTTTGTGTGTGAGTGCATGAGCATATGCACTAGAGAGCCATTGTGGTTATTGCCATGTAAGTAATAACTCTTTTATATTGACAGTACCAGTGCTGCTTTGCAGAAATTGCATGCAGACACAGGGGTAACAGGCAAACAATCCATTCATGAAAGAACCCGAGACACTTGAACTATGAAGCATCAATACTAACTACTTTGTTACCCTGCCATCCAAGATGACAGATACATTCTTAGCTGTTCTCATATATTTATCAGCATATTAAAATATGCTTGCTGCCACTGCTAGGTAAACGGCTGTTTTTCTTCAAACAACGAAGTCATATTTTCAAGAAATATATTTCAACAAAATCTGTCTCTGCCCTTGACACAAAGGTCTAGACCAGGGGTGTCAAACTCGAAAGGGCCATGTGGCTGCAGGTTTTTGTTTCAACCAAGCAGCAGCACACCTGACTTTGCTCATTTAATCAACTGAGTTGAGTGTTCAGGCAGTTGATTGGTCAGTCTCTGTACAGAGCACACAGATTGACCAATCAGCGGCCTGAAGACTCAGATGAGTTGATTAAATGAGCAAAGTCAGGTGTGCTGCTGCTTGGTTGAAACAAAAACCTGCAGCCACATGGCCCTTTCTGGCACGAGTTTGACACCCCTGGTCTAGACATTACCCCAAAACTCTTGTTTTTACCCCCAAGCCTTGACACTTCCACTAACACACTAGCATCACCATTATACAGTATCACTGTCATCACTACTTATCCTACTAGAGCCACCTTTGAGACCTTGGTTCTATGAACTAGATGCTATACCAAGGCAATCTATGAACTCTGCCATCAGGTTGGGTGCGGTTGGTGGAATGGAATGTCTCTGTTGTGTCCATGAGAGGCTCGATTTGGAAACATTTAGTCCCCTTTCCAAAATGCTTAATGGCTGACCTGCATGTAATCCACAACATTGTGATGCAACCTGCAAGTCCCATACTTCTGACAATATTCTTACACCACCCAAAATCCCTTGATTTAGAATATAGGTCAGTGACAATACATCCACATCTCTGCTAACCTGGCAGCTCTGCAATCAAATCTTTGACACCAACCAGAAGACTCTGATGCCTCTATTAAAATCATGATGCCACTCATAGCCCACTAATGGCACCTACAAGCCCATAAAAATGGATACAAGCCACCAATGCTACATAAAGGAGATAAGTATTACTTCCTCATTCAGTGAGATGCAATAGACACAATTCGCATTACGACTGCGCATGTGCGGGGAACGTGACCCAACAGCTGATCCAAGGGTCACTCCTAACAAACTTTATTGCAGCCACTTGCTGTTGTATGGAAATACATCCGAACAACTGCCGCTCAAAGTCTGCCTGAAGCCTTAAATTATCGACATGCCAGTTACTGCAAAGAGTAACACGCGGCTCATGTAAAAGCTGTAAATACAGAAAATGTGTTTATTTAAAAGCCATAGGTTCACATACAAACAGGTGTAAGTATGCAAATATATTTTATTTTAATGTACAGATGGAACAAGCTTGATTTCATTCATAGGTTAACTAGTTTATATCTGATTTGTTGGTTTAAAACCTGCACTTTGTTATTTTTGCCATGATCTAGCCTTATTCTTTTTATTTAGTGCAGTTGTGAGAGTGTAATGAAGACCACTGGTGGCGTTTTCAAACATATTATTGCAAACTATCAAACAGATTTAGCAGATTGTCACTTCGGAAATATAAGCAAAAACCATCTGATGATGTGAAAATATACACAATTTCAATATAACAAGTGAATCTATCAGGGTTTCCTTTCATTTTCTATTAGGCACCAGAAAACTGAACTTTAAGATTCCAACATTACCCAGTGGTCCCTGGCATTGTTCCCAAGCATCCAGCACCGTTCTCAACCCTCTGATGACATTTACGAATTCCTAATACCACTAAAAAAATGCCTTGACATTATTCACGACCCATTCTGACACTTTAAGGATATATTTCAGCCTTTACAGTGAAAAACCCACCCTGACTCTTTCTGAATAAATCTGTGGGTATACACAGTACCCTACAACAGCAAGGAGAATATGATATCTAAAAACCTGAAGTTGGTAATGTCTTTGTCTGTCAAAAACAGCCGTGTCTCTTCGCCTCTCTTGTTCTCTCCAGCATTGGCACTAAGCTCCTCTGGGGCTCCCGAACAGATGTTTCAGTCTCCATGTAGGAGGGCATTGCTTTTCCCAGTGGCAACTAGAAAAAGAAAGAAAGTGGGGGAAAAACAACTTCAGAAAAGGAGACAAGAGAGTGGGACTACACTCATTGGTGTTCTATCAGCTCTTTCTAGATCAGACTCCAGACTCTGGACCTTCCAGGATCTTTCTACCCTATTTTATACTCTAATTCAGACTGCAATGGGCCAAAAGTAAGGAATGATCAGCCCAGAGATTGCAAGTTCGAATCTGGTTTAATGAAAACAGTCATCCGTGGTTGGGAGTCTATTCATTCATTCATTCATTCATTCATTTTCTAAACCGCTTAATCCTAATTAGGGTTGCGGAGAGGCTGGCACCCATCTCAGCCAACTCTGGGCAAGGGTAGGGTACATCATGGACAGCTTGCCAGGCCATCGCAGGGGGGGGCAGGAGTCTATAATAGCTAATTGGCCGAGTTCTCACAGAAGGGAGGAACGGCATACGCCCACGTTCCTGTAACGCACAGCAATCTCCAGAGCTCATTTGTACAAGGGGCAGATAGCGCTTTCCCTTCGAGTGTATTAGCCCTCCCCCAAATACGCATGGCGCTGCTGTTCCGAAAATAGACAGGTAGCTAGCATTGCATGTCTCAAAGGTGTATGCAGGCTTTCACCACTCCCTGGTGGTGGTAGTCATGTGATAGGGAAGGCAATACCTGATGAGTGTGAACTGGATATGACTAAATTAGGGAGAAAATGGGGGAAAGAAGTAGTAAGGAATGATCCAAGCACTGGACCCTTCACTAATGTATGGTGACATTGCTTTCACCTAGAGGGGCATAAGTATTGATGGACTGGTAATCACCTCAAGCTGTACCCTGCCTTTGCCCATAGTCATTGTCTTCCCCAAAATTAAAGAATTACATCAAGTTTATCTTGTATTTAATACTTCCCTATCTCTCTCACTTGATAGACTGTTTACCTCTACTAGGGTCAAGAGGAGGCTTTAGCTTATCCTAGCTGACACTGGCAAAGGCGAAATACACCCTGAAGAGCTTGCAAGACCATCACAGGGTCAACACACACACATTCACATTCTCACCTAGGGGGAACTTAGAGCAACCAATCTGAATAATGTGGGAAGAAGCTGGAGTTCACAGAAGCAGCTCAGGAAGGCCATGCAAATACCACACACGTTTCGTCTGAGCATGGGACTTGAACTCAGGACCGTTTTGCTCTGAGGCAGATCTGATAACCACCACGGTACTACTCTGCCATGATGCCTCACTTAATGTTTCCAGATGCCTAGCTTAGTTCTACAATATAAATGTGTATTATTTCAACACTTAATGCAACAGCTGTGATAAAGCCCCTTTAAATCAGTTATTATTTGGGGTACAGTTAGTGTTTGCTTTATAAGTGTGTGTGTATATATATACACATATACACACACACACACACACACACACAGAATGGGCAGTGGTGGTCTAGTGGATAGGGCGCAGAATCGCTGATCCTAAGGTTGGGGGTTCGAGTCCCCACAAGGTTGTCAATGTCTCCCCAGTGCAGCTAACTGGGTTATCAAAGGCGGGCCATGTCTCTCACTGTCTATGGTGAGAGGCATGTAAAAGAACCATTGCTGGCTTTCGTAAAGAGTAGGCTGCAAAGCCGTCAGCGTGTTTCTGTTTTTAAAGGGTTGTGACAGGAAGGGCATCTGACATAAAAACCTATGCCAAATCAAATGTGCGGATCAGATGATTCACTGTGGGGACTCCTGAGAAAGGGGAAAAAGCCGAAAGGAAGAAAGAAAGAAATATACATACAATATAGGTTTAAAAATTTTAAAAATACTGTTGTGTTCTTGCCCACACCACTGAAGCTCAGCTTTCTTTCTTCTTCATATCTTTTTGACACACAGACAGACATAGACGAATACTTATTAAGAGTTTATTTGCTTGGCAAATAGAACAACCATGTGGTTATATAAGAAAATCTTCCTGAATATCCCGATTGTGTGTTTAGATGTATGGGATTTCTACTTGCTCCGATCCATCTGAGTGTTTCTCATAGTTACCTGCCAAATTTCTAAGAGTCCTCTGGTGATGGACAGGGGAAAAGTAGAGAGAAAGCCAGGGCTGAGTGTAGAGATTTAGAGAAAGTAAAGAGTGCCTTAGAGCTTGAATGCAGCTGATATTTAAACAGAGTCAGTATACTTCTGTGTGTGTGTGTGCGCGTGTGTGTGTCCGCACGTAGATAATGGAGACCTCTCAGGAGAAACTATCAGCAGAATGGCAGGGAGTCCGGATAGAGCTGGAAGGTGACCCACTTTCACAAGGCTCCCTCCTGTCTCTGAACACACTCTGGCCCCATTTCAAACAGTATGTGTTTCAAGATGTGAAGGCGGTGTGTCTGTGTGTGTGTGTGTGTGTGTGTGAGAGAGAGAGAGACAGATTGTGGGGCAAGGGTGGATGTCAGAGGAACACGGAGAGCATGAAACAGACTGAAGTAAAGGAAAATCTTTATAGTACTGATGTACGGATGTTATCTAACCCACTTTGAATGAAAAACAACAACCGTGTTTATCCATAATGGCACATTAATATACTCAGTAATTTTATATTTATTGGATACTGTTTATCTTGAACAATCAACTGTCCCAATTTAAGAAACACTCCATATTTTATCAACATAATCTCTATTTAATATCCCCTTCATCTGTAATGTACGGAGGAAAAAAAACAACACATGCCTTACTGTATTGAGCAGATAAACATTTCACAGTCATTCATTTTCTGAACTGTTTAATCCTAATTTGGGCCACGGGTAGGCTGCCACCCATCTCAGTCAACTCTGGGCGAGGGCAGAATACACCCTGGACAGCTCACATCGCAGAGCAGAAACACGCTGACGACTATGTAGTCTACTGTTGATAAAAGTCAGCAATGGTTCTTTTACATGCCTCACACCACAGACAGTGAGAGACATGGCTGGCCTTTGATTACCCAGTTAGCTGCACTGGGGGACAGTGACAACCTGTTGAGAGTAGGGCTAGAACCCCCAACCTTGGGATCAGTGATCCAGCATGTCACCACCAGGCCACCACTGTCACATTTTGCATGAAATATATAGAAATACTCCAGGATTATTGTAATATATTTTTCCGTAAAACATGACAAATAAGCTCTGAACCTGCATTAATTTCGTTTAAAGTGGGATTATTTTTTTAGAATTAAAGACAACACATTGTCCTTGATCTCTTTTAATCATATCTTCATTTTTTTTTTTTTTTTTTAAGTTTAAGAATGTTTTTCAAATTTTAACAACAGGCCTTGAACTCCAAAAAGTCTATTGGGTTTTTACACCCGAGCCTAGTGGCTCATCAGGCCAGTACTTATCCCTGGTTTCCGTAGCGTGAAGCGACCAGGAGTTCAACTCCCCCTGGATGGGACACTAGTCCATTACAGTTTACCTTCCCAATATATTTTACTGGTACCCATTTATACTGCTGGGTGAACAGAGGCACACTTGTGGTTGAGACCTTGCCCAGGGGTCTTAGCACAGTGAGGGTCTCAGTGGGATTCGAACTCACAACCTCCCGATCATGAGCGCAGCACCTTAACCACTACACCACCGGCCCCACTTGAACTCCAAAAAGCCCCTTTTATAAACAACCTGAAGTTTTTTTTTATGATTTTGTTTTAAAATTATTTATTTTCTCAACAGCACTGCAACAGAAAAGACTGAAATAGGTTTACTTGAGGTGGACTGGAAAGCTGCACAATTATATTCACAAAATTTGTGTTGTGTTTGTTGTGGAGAAAACAGGTCTGAACAAACTAAACAATGTTTATACGAAAGTAATACAATGGTTTCAAGATTAGAGAACATAATTTAAAAATAATATTTTTTTTCATTATTCTTTAATAGGGTCATGGATAAGATGAAACCCATTCCAGTCAGCTCTGGGTGAAGGTGGGTACACCCTGAACAGCTCGTGAGACCATCACATGGCCAACACAGACACACAACCATTTATCTTCACGTTTAAAACTAGGTGTGATTTAGAGCAGCCAATTAGCCTACTGTGATTGTTTTCGGACTTTGGAAGGAGAACATACTAGTACATACTCAACACAGCAATGGATTTGCCAGTTATGGTTCTTGAACCACTGCATCAAAAATACAACACAAAAATTCCTTGCATAAAATTTCTGTGATAATTGGTTGGTGTACCACCAGCATATGGATAATTACAATTTGTATATGGAGGTTGTATTGTACAACAGACCTTGGAAATGGAACCGACCTCGAGAATTACATACAAGACAAACAATTTTAAAAATGTTCTTTCTTTTTTAATTTAAACTAACAACAACAAAGTTAAATGAAGGCTGTGGCAATTTTTTCCTCATTAAAATAAAGGAGAAAGTACTGTACTATATTCATAATCTCGAGAAGAGCTGGGGCTGGTTCTGAAAGATGCTCAGTAAAACCTAGTGGCTAATTCATTCATTCATGCACTAAATTTCTAAGACACTTCATCCTAATTAGGACTGAAGGGAGGTTGGTGCTCACCTCAGCTGACTCTAGGCAAATGTGGGGTACACCCTGAACTGCTCACCAGGCCACTACAGTGCCAACACACACACAACCATTCACATTCACTCTTACACACAGGACCAATTTGTATTAGCCAATCAGCTGACTGTGCATATTTTTTGGACTACAGGAGGAAACAGGAACACCCAGTGGAAACCCACACAAGCACAAGGAGCACACAAACTGCATACAGAAACGCCCAAGTCTGAGAATCAAACCTGAAACCTTCTTGGTGTGAAGCAAACATGCTAACCACTGCCCCACCATGCTGCCATCCAAGCAGGCATTTTAATAGCTGTGAGATACAGATAAACCCTTGTGTGGGGAAGTGGTGGTCTCGTGGTATAGGGCACAGGATCGCTGATCCTAAGGTTGGGGGGTTCGAGTCCCCATAGGGTTGTCACTGTCCCCCCAGTGGGGCTAACTGGGTTATCAAAGGTGGGCCATGTCTCTCACTGTCTATGGTGAGAGGTTCATGTAAAAGAACCATTGCTGACTTTCGTAAAGAGGAGCTGCAAAGCCATCAGCGTGTTTCTGTCCCTTGCTAAAAGGGTTGTGACAGGAAGGGCATCTGACGTAAAAACCTATGCCAAATCAAACGTGCGAATCAGATGATTCGCTGTGGCGACTCCTGAGAAAAGGGAAAAAGCCGAAAGGAAGAACGAAAGACAGGTAAACCCTTGTGTGTTTTGATCAAAGTTGTGCAAGTTCAAAATGGTTTGATGATATCTCAGTCAACAACAACAACCAAAATGCTTTAAATTATATGTAATATTGAGTTCAGGATCGTGTGGGGTTCGTATGTTCCTCTGTCTGTGTATCTATTCTGCAGGTTCTTGTTTTTTTGTTGTTATCTCACATCTCTTTAAATCTTTTCAATAATTTGAGCTCACTCATTTGCCAAATGGCTTGGTCCTACTGGCTGGTGCCTATCTCAGCCAATACTGAGCAAAGGTGGGGTACACAGTGAACAACTCACAGGGTTATATCAGTGCAACACACACACACACGCATGCACGATGTATACATTCTCACACTCACCTTTGATCAATTTGGAATAGCCAGTTAGCCTAATATACATGCCTTTAGACTCAGGGAAGAAACCAGCGTACCTGGAGGGAGCCCTCACAAGTACAGGGAGAACCTACAAACAGTAGTGTATTGACCCGCACTCGGGACCCTCCTGCTGTGAGATAGGTGTGCCAACTACTGCACCATTGTACTTCCCATCACTTCAGTAATGATAATGAATAATACCCAAAGCTCGTCACTCGTGAAAAACTACAAATTCTAAATAAAAACTACAAAAGAACCCGTTGTATTGTGATGTAAACCTGATATTCTCTCCCAGATCTCTATTGCAGTTGTGCAGCTCGGCCAGTAGGTGTCCCCTCGAACCCTCGGGTTAAAATAAATTATACATTTTTGTTTAATATCGGTGTAATAGAGTATAGTCAGAAAAAAAAATCATTACGTTAAAACGGTTTCTATTTAGCGTGATATTGCCGGATTCTTGTTTACTTCGGCGCTCTGCAGACTGCTGGAGTAGAAAATGTTCTCATAGCTCGCGCCCAGATGGTTTCCCCGGGAAAACTTGTACCACGTGCCTCCACAGATCCTCGTGCACTTTCATCTTCTTTCTTTTCCACCCAACCTCTAATAAACCCGCCTCCTCTTTCAGGATTAGTTGAAGGTCGATTTTTGCAAAACGGACACTGATATTGTCCAATCGGGAGTCGACTCGTGGGTTCGAAGTCTCGGAAACAGAATACGGAGTTTTTCCAAATGCAGGTGGAGAAAAAAAAATAACTAGCCACATGCGGGTAAATTTCAAGATGGCGCCGCCGCATGGTGACAGACGGAGGAATTTAAACACCGGTTTCACCGATTTCGCGACATCAGAAGCTTTTAAGGATGCCCAGGTACAATTAAATATTAAGTTATAACAACATATTTATTCGAAGGCTGTGGTTTGGCCGGTAGTTTACGTTAATGTCGTGTCTCAGTATAAACGTGGATGTGGGCCACGTGGACGTTAAATTATAAAGTAAAACTCATATGACGTGTTTAGATTTAAATTTTTTGATCACCGGAATTGAAATTATTTCTGTATTAAGGGGTTTTGTTAGGAGTAGTGACATTAAGAGAGCTGAATATTGTCGATATTAAAAGTAATATTTAGTAATAAAGTGGCGTCACATCAAACCGGAAAGGTGTCGCCTTGTGTATCTTAACGGAAAGTAGCAGGACGCTGGTGAACCATCTTTCCACTTCACTGTCCAGACTTATTAGTTTTGTCTACATCCTAATATACAACAACTAATACCAGTGACTCATGTGAGTCCAACAACACTTAAGTATTATATTAACACTTAAGTATGATCTTACTGGAGACACTGCATGTTTTATTGATCTCTTATACAAATGTCTATCACAAGTAACAGTCATCTCTCAGTCACACAGGTGTAGAAGTCAAATATCCCAGCAATTAATGTTAATTTAAATACCCCAAGTTGTAAATTTAACCATTTATAGTCTAATTTTTATAAAAGACCCGCCACATGCAGACCAGAATATTTTTTGTTAGATGACTCATTTATCTTCCTTGGCTTAATGGGGTCACGATGCACTCTTAAGCAATGAGCTCCAGACTTCCCTCTCCCCAGCCACTTCCTCCTGCTGCTCTTTTGGGGTGACACCAAGGCTTTCCCAGAACAGCTGAGAGACATAATCCCTCCAGTATGTTCTCAGTAGGCCCTGGGGTCTCTTCCAGGTTTTACATGCCTGAAAAACCACACCAGGGAGGTGTTTGGGAGGCATTCTAACCAGATGCCCAAAGCCACCTCAACTGGTTCCTCTCAATGTGTAGGAGCAACAGTTTTACTCGGAGTTTCTCATTGATGGCTGAGCTTCTCACCCTATCTCTAAGGGAGAGCCCTGTCACCCTGCAAAGGAGGCTCCTTTCAGCTGCCTGTATCCATAATCTTGTTCTTTCGGTCACTACCCAAAGTTTGTGACCATAGATGAGGGTTTGAATATAGATGGACTCGTAAATTGAGAGCCTTTCTTTGTGGCTCAGCTCCCTCTTCACCACGAAAGACTGGTACAAGCTCTGCTTTACAGCAGAGGCTGCAGCAATCCGCCTGTCGATCTCCCATTCCATCGTTCCCTCACTTGTGAACAAGACCCTCAGCTACATGGGGTGGACCTCATTCCAGACCTGGAGGGTGAATTTCCAATTGAGAACCATGTGAACCATTGAGACTGTGTATCATCTTGGCTGTTTTGCACTCAACTGTGAATCACTCCAGTGAGAGCTGGAAGTCCTGGATTGATGAAGCCAAAAGGACAACGTCATCCGCAAAAAGCAGAGACGAGATCTGATGGCCACCAAACTAGAACCCCTCCATGTCTTGGCTGGGCCTAGAAATTTTGTCTATAAAATTTGAGCAGACTTGGTGACAAAGGACAGCCTTGGCAGACCCAAACCCTCACCGGAAACAAATTCGCCTTATTGCAGACCAGGCTCTGGTGATGCAGGGATAAAATTGCCCGTAGCAACAGGTCTGATACACCATACTCCCAGAACACACGCAACAAGACAGCAAGAGGGACACAGTTGAAAACCTTCTCTAAACCCACGAAACACATATGGACAGATTGAGCAAACTCCCACGCTTCCTCTGGGATCCTGTACTGTGTATAGAATTGGTCAAGAGGGCTGTGGCCAGGATGAAAACCACATTGTTCACCCTGAATCTGAGGTTCAACAATTGGTCGGATCCTTCTCTTCAGTACCCCTGCATAGACTTTCCTGGGTGGGCTGAGGAGGGTGACGCCACGATAATTGGAACACATCGTCTGGTCCCCCCTTTTAAAAATGGGGACTACCACCCCAGTTTGCCAATCCAGAGGTATTGCCTGTAATGACCAGCCCTACAATATCCAGAGGCCTGAGATATTCAGGCGGATATCATCCACCCCTGGAGCCCGACCACCAAGGAGCTTGTTGACTACCTCGGTGACTTCAGTTCCAGTGATGGGTGGACCCCCACTCAAACCCCCAGGGACTTTCTTTTCCACAGAGTGCGTGTTGGTGGGATTGAGGAGGCCATCGAAATATTCCTTCCACTTCCCAAAAACATTCCCAGTCAAGGTGAGCAGCTCCCCACTTTCACTGTAAAGAGTGTTTGTGAAGAACTACTTCCCCTCCTGAGGCATCAGATGGTGATCCAGAAGCTTTTTGAGGCTAACTGATAATCGCTTTCCAGGCCCTCACCAAACTCCTCCCACACCTGAGACTTGTCATTGGCGACAACTTGGGCTACAGCATGCTTGGCCTGCCAGTACCTGTCTGCTGTCTTGGGAGTCCCACAGGCCAATGAGGCCTATCAGGTCTTTTTGGCTTGCCTTTTCAGCTGGATGGCCCCCTTCACCATTAGTGTCCAACACCAGGTTCAGGGGTTACCACCACGACAGGCATATATGACCTCCTAGCAACAGCTATGGGCTGCTGCCTCAACAATGGCGGCACAAAACATGGCCCATTCAAATTCCATGTCACCCGCCTCCTTCGGCACATGATTGTAGCTCTGCAGGAAGTGGGACTTAAAGGCCCCTCTGACAGGAGACTCTGCCAAACGTTCCCATGAGACCCGAGCTACTCACTTGAGCCTGCCAGGTATGAGGGGGGCATTGGAGCCAGCTCATCACCAGGTGGTGATCGGTTGACAGCTCAGGTCCTCTCTTCACCTAAGTATCCAAAAGACTACAAAGTCGATCATCGAACTGCGGCCTAGGGTGTCCTGGTGCGAAGTGCACTTATGGACACCTTTATGTTCAAACATGATGTTTGCGATGGACAAACCGTGACACACAGAATTTTAACGAAGAAATACCATTCAGATTCAGACTGGAGAGGCTGTACCTACCAATCACACCTTTTCAGGTCACACTCTAATTTCCCACATGAGTGTTGAAGGCTCCCAGGAAAATGAATGAGCTATGTGGCTACTTTGAACTGTCATTTGGTACACAAGTACAAACAACAGTCAGGACATGCCCCCCCCCACACACACACACACACACACACACACACACACACACACACACTCGAAGCCGGAGGGGAAGCTACCTTTTCGCCAATCAGGGAGAACCCCATCGTGTGGGCACCAAGACAGGGGAAACAAGGATGCTCACTGCCTCTCCTCATGAGCAATTCCAGAATAGAATAAGGTCCAGCCCCCCTTGAGATGGGTAGTTCCAGAGCCCAAGCCATGCATTGAGGTGAGTCTGACTATCTAGTCAGTATCTCTCCACCTCACACACCAGCTCAGGCTCCTTCTCTGCCAAAGAGGTGACATTCCATGTCCTAAGAGTCAGTGTCAGTAGCTGAGGATCGGTCCGACAGAACTCATGCCTTCGGCTGCTACCCAACTCGCACTGCACCTGACCCCTATAGCCCCTCCCACAGGTGGTGGGTCAATGAGCAGGTGGACCCATGTCTCCTTTTCGGTCCGGGCCTGGCTGGGCTCCATGGGTCGAAGCCCGACCACCAGGCGCTCGTCTTCGAGCCTCTCCCCAGACATGGCTCTGGATGGATACCTGGTAACACACATCTGGGCAAGGGAGATCGTGTCCATTTCTGTTTTTATGTTTTTGAGCTGCGTTTCACCAAGGACCTGTTTGCCTTGGGTGACCCTACCAGGTGCATAATGCCCCTGACACTATCGCTCTTGGGATCATTAGGACACGCAAACCCCTCCACCACGATAAGGTGGCGATTCAAGGAAGGGATGATTTCATTTAGTTAGCTGTTATGAAAAGAATAAAACTAGGAATGATAAATCAACCACAGGGTGGTGCAGTGCTTCCTGAAAAGCAGGTTTCCTGTTACCGCAAAGTGGATCATGTTCCAGTAGTAGGATCTGAAATGTTTTATTTGTCTGTCCCTTAAAAAAACAGACACCAAAGACTCCTTCCTTCCTTTTAATACTTTAACTTTGATTCTTTGAAGTGTTGGATAAACCCTCATAAATGAGGTGGTACAGGAGAAAACATGCATTAGATCAAGTGCATCAATAATAACTGGTAATATTGAAAGCCTGGAAAATTGTTAGTAGATCTAAGAAAATTCAACACCTGTGGACCCATTAAAATCAAGAATTCAACTGATGCTATTCTTTCAGAAACGCTTGTTTTAATTTGTACTGTATATTTGTATAGTTTTTCCATGACTTATTTTGACTGTAGCTATTATTTTGATAGTTAGTTGTCAGCAGTTGAATCATACTGCTTTTCTTGTGCTCATGTTGTCATCCTAAAGATGCAAGTCACATCTTGAGTCTTAATGTCAAGATTTAACTCAACAAAGTATATGTGATAAGTCGTTGGAAACGTTTAATCTTCATATTCAAAAGCTTGCAGGGATATTTTCTTTTTTTTTTCCTTTTTTTATAGAAGGGTAGAAAGATATTAGAAAAATGCCACTTGTGGAGACTTTATTTTTGGAACTACACATTTTTATATGCACAGAGGAATATTAAGCTACAGCATTATAATCACTACTTGGTCTTTTCAGCCTCCTTAAAAAGTTTGTAAACAACAACAAATAAAGCAAAAAAATAAATTAAATCACATCATGTTCCATTCCTCTGCCAGTGATGAAAGTGAATCCATGATCACTGAAACCTAATAGTTAAAGATGGGATAAGAGTCTGTTTTGTTTCAGTGAGTGTGTGCCCCCTATAATCTCAGATTTCTTGTCCTGGCTCACAGAAGTGAATGTGAATAAACAATCCTGAAAAAATATACTCTAGAAAAGTTATGAATTGACTTGTATTTGATCAAGCGAAACCAGTATCCTGCTATGACCCGGAAAGGAATATGAATTGCACAGACCGGTCCCATGTGCATTTTAAAGGCATTTGTTTTTCAGTCTCTGAGGAGTTAAAAAAAAAATTACACTGCACTGGGTGTGTGTACACACACACACACACATATATATATATATATATATATATATATATATATATATACACACACACACACACACAGCTGGATTTAAGTAAAGACAGTTTTTTGAATGCACAACACATTCTATGTAACAAGTTTTAAGGTAATGCATGTTGTGTGTAAATATTCCCTAATTTTCATGTGTGCACATGGGTGTATTTCCAGAAGCAGTGGGTTAAATGTGTTTAGTTAAGGTTGGGTAAACATTTTGTCTGTAATGTAATACAGTGAGCCTTCACTTTTCGCGGTTAACAAGGCCTGAGACCCTCGCGAATGCCGAATTGCCACAAAGTAGGATCCCCCCCACTGCTGCCGCCTTATATGTACATGTATATAATATCAATAAATACTTATACAACACTATAAATGCTTATAACATTTAAACATTCAAAAATAATTAAGATCTAAATAAAATATAAATGCACACAGATGCTCACCACCTCACCTAAAAATGTAAGGAGTTTTGTTGGGGGGTTTTGAGGTGTTTTTTTTCTTTTTTTCTTTTCTTTGCATATTTGGCCTTTTGGCCTTGTTTTGCAGCATTTTCCTTAACTTTTTCCTCTATTTTTCCTTAATCGATGCACTGAAGCCGCAAGAACTGAACCGCAAAATTTACTATATAGTCACAGCTTTTTGGGTTCCCATAGTCACAGCTGGGCTTGCCTGATCAAAGATGAACAACAAAACTTGCAGCATTTTTCTTTACAGCAAAATTAAGTTGTTATACTGTTTACTTAGTGTCCATCAGAGCAAATAAAAAGTTCTGAAACAGCCATTTACATTGAAAGATAAATCGTCAACAAATAATTAGCAAGGCGTGTCTGCCATGTAGGATGTCATTGACAATCAGAATATTGGAATATCGCCAATATAATTGTCAATCGATAATCGCTACCTATAAAAGGGATATCAATACTTCTAACGTTATAGCTTCCTGTGTTCATGACAGTGTCTGTAGTAAATGGTACATCCTGCCTCTCTGTATGGTAAATGGTACGACCCTGCTTCTAGTGTGACATCAGAACGTGTGTTCTCAACAGCACGGAACATTTTGAACAAGAAGAGACACTTATCACTGGATAATGCGGATATGTGCATCCTCTTGCATCATAATTATGAATTGTAAAAATGCATCTCTCTTAAACTTTTCAATTGTCAAGTGTTTGTAGAATAGAAACAACTTGCTTGAAATTAACTAGTAAACAAGTGTTTATAGATTTGTTAAATACAAAAAGGTGTGAATTAAAATCTTGTCGGTGGAAAACTATTTCCTGCCTTTTGTTTCAGATTTGGCTTTAGTAATTGGTCACTTTATTATAAAATATTCAATGCATTATACAAACTACTGTAATATATCAGTCTGTTCTATTTAATGCATTTATGGAACAGTACAGCAATATTCCAATGTATCAATACATTAGAATTTTTTTTTATCAATATATCGATACCAATAATAGGTTTTCAATGACACCCCTACTGCCATGCCATTCAAATTGCAGCTAGACCTTGTTAATTCTCGGTTGGCGAAATGTAATATAAAAGCTAGTCTATGCTAATCACACAATTATGGGATTGTTGTTGAAAACTTACGTTCTGGAATGTGATAAAACAGGCCCTAAACAGTGTATCGTGATAAGGAACCGACAGCAAAAGAGTAGAGTTGCTGAAACAGGATTTAATTCTTCTAATTATTGTCTTCCATCTTTTAAAAGAAAAAGTGAGCAGTGAAATTGTAATCTGTTAAGGATTAAATGTAAAAAGATTTCACCAATGACGTACACAAGCTCAGAAAAACTTGCAATGGTGTTTGCTAAAGCATGATGTGCATTTCTTTATTGTACTTGATGCTAATCTTTTCCATTTTTTTGTGAAGGTTAGAGCTCCAAAAAGCCATGTCTTTGAATTTGATGATGGTTTGGACAGTACTTCAAGTGCCTTTCATAGTAGTTTGGAACCATCTATTTTATCCATCTTTGAGGATTCATCTACTGCAGCGGTGTGTGTGATCCTTTTATGATTATAGTTTACACATAAGAAGCAATTCTTTTTTCAGTTGTTCAATAATGTACAGCCTGCTAAGTGTTTATTCTCTCTTTTTTTTTTTTTTTAAAGGAAAAGGTCAGGATAGATGAGGAAAGTGAAGCATCACTGTTATCTGCATTTTCTGAAATGCTGGACAGCGTGATTGAAGATACTCTGTCCCCCTTTGACAGACTCCCTGAATCAAATCTTTTTGCAGGTCACAGGCATCAGGAATCCAAAGCAAGTTTGCTACCTATTCTATTATATTTGATCCTGTTTCCTAATTACAGGATATTTTGTTTATAACAAAGTTGTCATATACAGTACAAGTAATGAAGAACATCACTACCGGCAGTGAAATTGTGAGCCTAAGATTTTCATTGCCTTTAGTGATGTTCCACGGTTACCTTTATATAACAGCAACAAAAAACCTTGAAATTTGATTTGGGGTTTCTATTACAGGACAGGTTGCATTGTCTGGAAAGTGAAGCAGCCCCTAGAGTCAGTAGATCCTTCACACCCTCAAATTCTAAAGTAAGATTCATCAACTTATCTATTTTGTTAACCTTATTCATTTCATGTCAAACTTCAGAAATAAACAACAAATAAAGGAATCAGAAAAGGAAATAACACCCACAAAACCACAAATGTGGATAGACTTTGATTAGCCTATATTTAGCAAGTAAATCTCAGTAAAAAATATGCCATGTTGGTGGGTAAATCTGTACCTAAACAGGCATTGTGTAATAAAATTATATCCTGAAAGACAGTCCTGAATTGTGATTTTTCATGTGTTTTGCCTCTGTCCTGTGTTAACGTTAAGAAACATACACTTGCATTTCTGTGTAGACCTGCCTCTAATCTACCCTCTGAGCCTGACATTTTTATTCAGAGTATGTTTAAATGACCGGCTAATTAACTAAACAACAAACAATACCAAATCAGATACAGATTAGGGGCTTGTCTTTGCAGGACATGGCTATTCATTATCTGCTTCCAGTGTGGCATAAGGTTGTTAAGGAGAATTTAAACACTTTTTGGTGCTATTTACAAGGCATAATGTTCTGTATAATTTTGAGATTATCTAATTTTACATTGGGAATTTTAGGTAAAATTTTGTAAATAAAATATATCCGTGGTTCCATAAATAAGCTTTTAATTGTAGTGCTACACAACAGATAAAGACGTTAAACACCAAATGTGTCTCAGCTTATTGAATTAATATTTGGAGTAAATGGATATGGAGGAAAGCTGAACTGTTCTTAAAATCTGTATATGCAAGTTATTCCGTATTAATTTTTTTTTTTTAATCAGGTGGCGAGCCTGTTTTCTGACAGGCAGTTGAGGCCCCGGCTCCATCGAAGACCTCATTTACCCACCATACAGAGAAGTGATGGTGAAGAGGAAGATCTTGGTGAAACCCAAAGACGTGGTGTGAGAATCTTCTGTATCGAGTCTGACCCAAAATTGTGCGAAGACGAGCAGCAGGATAGATTTGTAACCATGTCACTTGTGGATCTGGTCAGACACATGCATCCATACAGCCTGAGGGCGGCTGTCGATAAGAAAGTAAGTCTCCGCCATGTCGAGGAGGATGTGTTTGTGGATGTTGTGGGTGATGACACAGAGGAGATGCCTTTAGGCATGCCTATGGTCAGCCATCCTTCTGATTCAGGTTCAGAGCAGACAGTTCATCTTCCACATAGTCCTGAAGTATCAAACACTCTTCCTAACCCCAAAGTATTTCAGGAGGGCATGCTGAAGATATGCTCACCCAACTGTAGTGATCAAAAGGATGGTGGTGGTACTGCTCAGCGAGTCCATGATAAGCTGGGTAGTTCTCGAAGAAAGAAGGTGAGATTTGCCCCTGAGTTGGCATCTATTCACATCTACCAGGTTGAAGATGAAGCATATGAGGATGATGTATTAGATGCGTCATCCTCTGAAAACCACACAAATTACCTCAGGATGACAGATAATGATTCCCAAATTGTTTCGACTGAGGCAGCAAAGAAACTACCTTTTCAAAATGGCGATGTGAAACTTAAAACGCTGAGCCTTCAGGAATATCGTCTCCTCCGTCAAAAAGCGCCCCCAATGGAAGAGAGAAAAACAGACTACAGAACCAAGTGGCCTTCAGTACCCGAAACTCCTAAAGAACTCCCTCTCATTCCTTGTATTCCGGGTTACAACTCATCTCAGGTTAATGTTCATATGCCATCTTCTCATGCCAAGACCTTAACTTCAGGAGCAGTAGCCAAGTCTAGGAGAAAACTTCAGGTACCTCGGACATTACACCCAAAACAGTATGCATTAGTTAAAAAGCCTGTGCAAGCTGTTGACCCACCAAATCCAGTCACTTTGTCCCTTCAGTCATCTGCTAAGATCTTGGCATCTTCATCTACAGAGAAAAAGGCTATACGACAGAACTTTGGGAAGTCTCAGCTTCAACAAATTCAGACAGTGTCTAATTCTGTCTCCCAAGAAAAGCCATTGATGGTTTCATTTGTCGAGTCCCCATGTGCTAAAGATGAGCACACAAAGTGTTCCCTAACAAATTCTGGCGTTGTTAAACACATTTCTACTCCATCCTCACCTGTAACAGTTATACCAGTGCAAGTGTCCCAGGGAAGTCTACCTCACTTGCAGAAGCCAGAGACTAACCACTCTACAGATGAGAAAAGACAAGATTCTACTGGAGAAATAGGTAATTTAAGATGATTTGTGGTCCAGGATGATGGTTTTATAAGGGGTTGAAAAATAACTAGTCCAGATGTTGACTTAAACATTGATCTTTACCTTCTTCTTAAGAGTCTGAGCGTGCATTGTATTGGCTGGCCTAAAAATCCTACACCCTAGTTTTGAGGGACATGTTTTAGCCTTGATGAAAAAAATTGCTTTTGGATTTCAATGATTGAAGTGACATCAACATTATTTGTGTTTGTTTTCAAATCCATTTAATCTTCCAGTTCAGAATTGGAACATATTATTTTATTAGATATCTTCCGAAGTATGTAGACCTGACTAAAATAAAAGGATCATCCATATGAATATGAATTTTGAAGTAGTTTTAAGCCACAATACAAGTAGACACATTTTGTACATTCTCATTTTCTCTCCTCCTCACTTAGGAATAGAAGCTTCTGATGTCACCAGTCTTCTGGAACAATTTGAAACGCAGGGTAAGTTGTACAAGTGTCCACAGGTCTTACTGAAAATAATTTCCAGTTCAGTATGCTGATATAGTCAGCCTGTTGTGCAGGCACATTAGTGGAACTACATGTTCCATCCAAAATACTTCACATTATGCCTGTAATACAGTATTTACTGCAGAGTGTAAGTATCTACTCCGGCATTCGATTTCTCTCCGCCGCAATAAAACCAGTCATTAAGTCCTAATTCAGCTGCTAAGAAAGTTGTGTTCAATTTCCTCCTTGCAATAATCTTGCCTGCAATGACTCTTTAATGACTTAATAGCTTAGGGAAAGCAGAGCTCATAACTGTGGCAAATTGCCTTGTGTGTTCAAGCAACAAAGATTAAGAAGTTGTCATAGCATTGATTATACAGTTTGGGAATTTAAGCTTATGGAGAGGTGAAGGGGTCAAAAGCGAACTTTGTACTTAGTCAAATAACTGTTTTGCTGAACGAATTAGATAATTGGTTTCACTGTGTGTTTGTGACAGTTGTTTTTGCATACATCTCCAGGATTCACTCCTCCTGCCACTCCTCCCCATCAGATCTGGAAGGCCTCAACTCCTGTTCTGAAAGCAAAGAAACATGAAGCAGCCAAACCATCTCCCAACAAAACCATTCAAATTATTGAACCTAAGCCACTGCCTCCAAGTAAAATTCAGTCAAAACCCAAACCTTCCTTTTCCATTCCTGCTCCAAGTATGTTTATAGCATTTATAGATCATGACTACTGCAGCACTCAGGACTTGAAGCTCTGCAAAAAGAGAGCACTTTCTGATGTTTATATCCACAACAGACCCCCTCAAGAATCAAGGAATCATAATAGCCATATGCCCATGGATAACAGGACGTGTTGTGAGGCAGAGCATCTCTCAGGCTCTGTTCTGCTGTCTCCAGAGTGTTCCCCCTGTAGGTTGGAGGCCAGAAGAACCAGTGAATATATAGAAGCAGAAAGTCATTCATGTAGTTCATGTTCCCCTAGTCCCCCAGCCAGAGGAAGGGCAAGGACGAGATATTATCGCAGGAGGTATCATCATTCTGACTCCAGTTCAGTGTCCTCCTCCCGTTCTCCTTCCTGCTCCTCATCAGCTTCATCATGTTCGCCACCCAGAAAGAGGTAAATCAGAAATGTTAGCAAGACCTTAAATTGTATTCAAGCATAAATACACATTTCAGATTCTCAATTAGAAATATACAGACGCTCCCCGACTTGCGTTCATCCGTTTTACGTGTTTTTTTTTTAAGCAAAATTTTGAGTTTAGACGCACCTACTTAGTACGTTGACGTAATGACGCAATGTCGCTGCATTCATTGTTTACAAACTACAGACTGAGAGAGAGTGTGTGTGTGTGTGTGTGTGTATATATCTGTTATATAGCGTGTTACCCTTGTGTTAAGACGTCGTCTCTGTGATCTTTGTGTTTACACTGTTTTGCGGACTTTTGTAACCCTAAGCAAATATGGTTGGTCAGAAGTGTAAGCCTACTAGCATGGGTGCAAGTCGCATACACAGAGATGAATTAACTATCTGCTCAGATCGGCACAATCTTCATATTTATTATCTTTCAGCAGAATCCTAAGAGTGTATACTTATTTTTATATTAATATTCATTAAGATTTGTACTTGTTCTTTGTCTGCATCTCTGGAATAAAGTTTACTTACTTGCACAAAAGAAAGAACTCTCAGATTTGCTGGGAGACTGAATCAGTGCAGGCTGTGTTCTAAACGAGTTCAATGACACCCTTGTGCACTTGAAAGACCGGAAGTCTGTATAACCCACAGGAAGTACACTACTTTCGGTATTGAGCGCTTCACATATTGTAAGCATTGATTGACATGTAAAGTGACTCGATATAAATAAGTGACTTATTTTAAATTAATGTTTATTATTTGATATATTTGATATTATTTTACAATGTTATGTTTATAATAATTGATTTAGGGGTGTTTTATGAGATACGGTCATGGTATTTATGGCTGTATAGTACAGTATGAGTGTCATACGTCACTGTAACAACTTATGTTCACTTTCAACTTACATTCAGCTGTCGGAACCAAACAAAAACATAAGTCGGGGAGTGTCTGTAGTTGTACATCAATGCTCTCTCTCTCTCTCTCTCTCTCTCTCGCTCGCTCTCTCTCTCTCTCTCTCTCTCATATATATATATATATATATATAGATATATATATCGGCACCCATCTGTAATGATGCAAAACAAAAGAACTTTTTGTCTGTCGAAGCAGTATGTACTCCTTGTAATTCACCCCAGAATAAATTTCAGCTCCCGCCCACAAAGTGGCTCAGGAGCTATAGGACATATGCTGAAGCTTTCAAACTTTGTATGCTTGGCTCACTGCTGTGAGTGGCAAGACGAGTTTGTATGTGAGTGACCTTGACCTACTTTTCAAGGTCACAACGGCAAGACTGTGCATTAGGTTTCCGGACATGTACTTGCCGCATGCTGCAGTTGCAGCTTCCAAACTTGTTTGTTTACTACGATGAGTGCTAGGCTAAGTTTGTGAGGGGGTGACCTTGACCTTTTTTTCAAGGCCACAAAGGCAAAATTGTATATTAGTTTTCTGCACATTTAGTTTCTGCACACTGAAGCTGGGGCTTTCAAACTTGTGCTTGTTTTATAAAGGCACAGCATATGATGAAATAGACCACAGCAGTCCAGACGCTCCTGCCGAAAGGAATTTTTTTTTTTTTTTTTTTTTTTTTTTTTGTTGCCAATTGAGGTTATTGTAGTTGTTGGAGCTATTTAAATGCTTTCGGTGCAAGCTAACTGAGACAACCATTTATCCTTCATTAGCAAGTGGTTATATGGACTTGAACAGATGAACCACTTCAAATCTGACGCTAATCATGTTTTTCTTTTTTTTAAGGTATAGCTCTTGGCACACAGAGAGCAGCTCAGACTCCTCATCTCGCTCCAGTTCACGATCACTCTCTCCATCTCCAATCCAAAGACACAGATGCCACTACAGCCGATCACGATCTAGATCCTTTACTCGTTCCCAGTCTCATTCCCGCTCTCCACAGCCAGATTGGAAGCAGAAGTGTAGCAGCTGGAAGAGGGCACCGTAAGCACATGTGATTTGTCATGCATTTCTAATTCATGTTTGGTTGACATTTCTCTTTAACGGCACTTTATGCTGGTGAACTTGCAGGCGAAGGGAATACCGTCATCTGAGTCGAAGGGAACATACTCGCAGAGTGGCCAAGCAAAAAGCTATTGTAACTATCAGAAACTTTGAAAAGTTGCTTGCATGGAATGTGGTAATGTTTGGCACTTTCTCTCATTATCTGAAATAATTCTGTGATCACAGGAAGAACGCAGAGTGGTCTATGTGGGAAGAATACGTGGCACTATGACCAAGGATGAGCTCAGGGAGCGCTTTGCACTATTTGGGAAGATTGAAGATTGTACCATACATTTAAGGAATCCTGGGTAAGATTTTTGAAGTCATTTGACTCATTGCCATCTCTGACCCCTGGAAACAATATGCTCGATTTACATCAGATGCTTCACATCTACAACCTGTCCAATCAAAACAACTTGCATTTAAAAAAAGATTTAATTACAGTGAAAATCTATGGTAGAGAGGGTGGGGGCACTGAACTGAAATTATGAAAACTGATTGTATCGGAGATGTACCCAGCTCCTGTAAATTGTGTAATCTTTCTCATAAATTAGTTTTCACATACAAGTCATGTAAATCTTGCTCTTTTTGGTCTGTACTTCAACTGTCTCGTTTCCTTTTTCTTTTTCCCTTCCTATACCTTCAATTTATAGAGACAACTATGGGTTTATTACATATTGCAACACCGATGACGCTTTTGCTGCCATAGAGAAAGGGACAAAGTTGAGACAGCCAGATGAGCTCCCGTTTGATATTTGCTTTGGTGGTAGACGACAGTTCTGCCAGTCAGACTACATGGATTTAGGTTTGTATGCTGTCTTGTCTCTATAGCCGCTTAAAGAAACCGGTTCAACACGGATTCCAGTGTTATTTTGAGTGAGAACAAGCACAACTCATTCTATTGAAAAATAGGTATTGTGCCTTTAGCAAGCTTAAGTAAATAGCATCCTCACCTTTCCTGAAATGAAATATATTGTGAGATTTCCTTTCGGCTTTTTCCATTTATCAGGGTTTGCCACAGCGAGTGATTCGCGTGTTTCATTCGGCGTAGGTTTTTACGTCAGATGCCCTTCCTGACACAACCCTTTAGCAAGGGACAGAAACAAGCTGACGGCTTTGCAGCCTACTCTTTACGAAAGTCAGCAATGGTTCTTTTACATGAACCTCTCACCATAGACCGTGAGAGACATGGCCCGCCTTTGATAACCCAGTTAGTTGCACTGTGGGGGACAGTGACAGCCTTGTGGAGAGTGGGACTCGAACCCCCAACCTTAGGATCAGCGATCCAGCGCCCTATACCACTAGACCACCACTGCCCCTGTTATGAAATATACTGTATTTGTGTTAAATATAACAGAAAATACGAGTTCCAAAAAGCAGCTTTGAGACTATTGTAATTGAAATAACAGGCTTATTTACTTGTTTAATACATTCATTTCAATAGTACCAGCTAATTCACAGGGACCTTTGTGTCAGCTTATTGTGCCACATAATCTAAGCCTAATGTATGGGATTTTACTTCTGTCTCACTCCCAGATTCCAACCGTGATATGGACCCAGCCCCAAAAAGAAGCAAGAATGCCACACTTGACTTTGACACTCTGCTGAAGCAAGCGCAGCGTGGAATAAAGACGTAGCAGAGTTCTCTAAAATGATGAAGGGATGGACCGAAGTGTAGAAAAGAAATTAAAATAATAATAAGGATCATATTGAACACATCAAGCAATTACCTCAGAACTCCCAAAGAACTTGCACTTAGACTGACACTAAACATACCATAGTGTTCTTTTTTTGACATTGAAGTGTAAAAAAAAAAAAACCCTTCTGTTGAAGTGCATATATAGTGGAGCCTCGGAATCTGAACACTCTACAGTCCGAACAAATCGGAATCCGAACAAAAAATTTGTAAGTTCTGGTACTGTTAACTTATGTTCAAAAGACGACGGAACGGATTAACACCATTTACATTATTTGTATTTGGAAAAGCGGATTGGGAATCTGAACAAATCGGAATCCGAGCAGCCGTCTGGAACGGATTAAGTTCGAGTACCGAGGCTCCACTGTAATAGAAAAAAAGCTTGACTTGTATAAAAACAGAAACGATATTAAAAAGCATCATAATTGAATTGTTTGCAATAATACCCCTAGCATTACAATGTCATGTTTTCTAAGTTGGAATGAAAAAGGTGGCACTTGTGTTGAATAAAATAAATATTTCTTGAACATAATTTTTTTGTGTAATATTTGAACTTTGTTTAAAAATATATGGAATGGGTTAGGTTTGTTGTCTTTGGAAAGAGTTGCCTGACTGACAAAATTCCACAGCTTTTTGTTTCTTTCACTTCCAAACCTGCTTTAGTCATTGAGACCGACCTGTGATTAAACTGAGTGTGTACCCAAGTTTTCACACTGATTTCAGTGGATAGTCTCACTTGGATACTTGGAAATTTAAAATCAACATTTTTCCCCCTTAAAATGATATTTTCTTCGTTTAAATTTGACCCTGTCATCTATGTTCTATTTGGAATAAAATATTAAAATTTGGCACTTCCACATTAGTGCATTCAGTCTTTATTCATTATTTGTAGTGTCCCAAATTTTTTGAAATCCAGTTTGTACTTTTGAACTGCTGTTGTAATCCTCAAAGACTTTGCTCGTTATACTGTAGTTTACATTTATGGTATACAATTGTTTTGAGTCGAATCTGATGATCATGCTGGCTTTTATCACTCAAAATAGGATGGGATCCCTTTTGGGTCTAAAGGTTTCTTCATCATTTCGCTTGCTGATACCTTTTGTCAGTGGGGATTTAAAGCCCATCCAGACCTTTGAAAATGTGCATTGTGATCATATGGGTATTTTTAAAATGCTTATCAAAACTGAAATGAACTATATTTGATCTGATCCTTGGGAACAATCTGTGATCTTATTATAAGTGAAAATTATCAAGTGACATGAGTGTGAATGTCCAAGATAAGTCTTCCTGATCTCCAAGATCAGTAACTATCACGTCCAAGTCAAATCTTATTCTCATATTAAAGGCAAATCCTTAATGGGATCACAGACGCGGGAAATTTTAAGGTCAAGTTATTGGACAGAGAAGTGCGGATTCTCTTAAAAATGTTCATGTTGTCATTGTTGATGCCCTCTTGGGCGGAGTGTCTTCTTGGAGACACTTGGAGCCAATTAATACTATAATAATGATCTAAATAAATATTATTAATAAAGCACTGCGAATTATTTAATAAACATTGAAAACATTTGAAAACATTTTTATTATAGAAAAAATGTACAAAGGTGTACATAAAAGCACAAATCATTGACTAATAACAACTTGTAACAACTCATGCCCAGTTGGCAGTCTGTAGGCGGAAAAACAAGTCGAGACGGAATGCACTGCAAGTTGAGTGGGAATGACGATCCGGCGCATGCGCAATCAGTTCAAACACTTATGCTGGGTCAATAGGATTGCTGGGTGGAGTCTGACACATGGACACATCCAACACAACAACACCCCCCCCCCCCCGTGTGACAGGTTTAGCGCATGCGCAGTAGATATAAATACAAAGTGCAACGAGGAACTGGTCCAGGCGTATTATAAAAGCGTATGGGTGCGTTATTAACAGCTGGGACGAACGGCTTCTGTCCCCTGCTGTCGCGCAAACACGTCTAGTTTAAATCTAGGACGCATTAAACTGAGAAGAGGATCGAGGTTCGGAAGACAGGACAGTATTATTTACTGTCATTCATTTGTAGTGTTTGTGCATTGACAAGCACGGTTCTGTCGCTTTCTAAATTACTCTGCATTGAAAAAGCGCTCGAGACGCCTCGTGAGCAGCAGCGTCAGAGAGATGAGCACCAGCCAGAAGATGTTCCTCGGTGGGGTGGTGGAGGGTGAGTTACACCTGTAGGACTGAACTGTAGTGCATTCGCGCTGATAACCCAGTGTTGGTTCAGTAAAAACAAGCTCTACTGATCCACTGGGTTGATCCACGAGTTGAATATAAACTGACCTTTTGACTTTTCAGGCTTTTATGGGCGTCCGTGGACTATGGAGCAAAGGAAGGAACTGTTTAGGAGGTAATAAAAGCTTTATGTATTTAGATATTGGCACTCATTTTCTTATCTGTCTGGTTCATCATAAACTTTGTTGACATCTAATTTGGTGCAACAACCTCTATGGTTACATATTGTACATGACTGAGTTGAATACAGTGGCTTTTTCATAAGTGTCTTGTTGAATTATTTGTCATTATACACAAATAATTCCATTAATACTCAGGTGAAATGCTCCAATTATACATTTGCAGCATGTGGTAGACACTCTTATCCAGAGTGACTTACAAATAAATAAATATATATATATATATATATATATATATATATATATATATATATATATATATATATATAGAGGATTTTCTGAGTAGATCCTTCCGTAGGAGCGTGCTCAATACTTTTTGGTAGAGCAAATAAACAAAAATAAAAGGACAGGACAAAGACTTTCTATTGAAACTCCATTTATCACTACAGATCTGTTTCGAGGGGTGGTGAAACCATCCTCTCTCTTCAGGTGATTATAGAAGTATATATATATATATATATATATATATATATATATACACACACACACACAACTGAGCAATTGAGGGTCAAGGGCCCAACACTAGTGATAGTGGGGATTTAACCGCTGACCTTTTGGCTGAGCAACCAACCTATTGCCACCAAATTATAGTTCGCAAGAGAATTATTGAAAATAAAAGTTTTGATTGCATAAACTTGCAGGCTAGTTTGGGTGAGCTCTCTAAATTACTGGCTCAACCAGTTGCCTTGAGAATTCACATAAATAAATACTGTACAAGGAGTAGAACTGAAATTCTGGCATAGGTCCATGCACTATTGTCTCAACACTGTAAGAGATTAGCTCCATTTGCCCATGAAAATTTTTATCATTTAGCAGCACTAAATAAATGTATTGCAAATGACATTGCATGAGAGGCGGTGATAACACTGTACTCTCTGTGCTATCAAAAACCAAAACAAAGATGAATTTAATTCATTCAACACAGTATAGAAAACCACTCTTTAATTTCTCCTTAAGGCTTTAATGATGTAAATATATATGTAAATATATATATATATTTACATATATATTTACATGTGTATATATATATAGATATATATATATATATATATATATATATATATATATATATATATAAAACATTTGTTAAATAGTATATTGACGCTGGCATGATAAATATTACTGTCATAGCACACTTCTGTTAACTTATCCTCCTTTGTGTCACCACTGTCTGCATCTCTCTGTTGGTGTGTTGGTCATGTTGGTGAGAAAAATTAAACCTACACATCCCCTGACCTCTCGTGTATTATTATACAGTATGTGTGTTTTACTACTCTAGGGAGAAGAAATGGGGATTGAACACATACCTTTATGCCCCAAAGGATGACTACAAACACAGGATGTACTGGAGAGAATTGTATACCCCAGAGGAGGCAGGTAAGAAATTCACTGCAGCTTTTTATTTGGATTCTGAACGTCAATTTATCCATCTTTAGTTTGTAAAGGATTTTCTAATATCCAGTCATCTTTTATGTTTTTGAAGAACAACTTATCACGCTCATTTCTGCTGCGAAAGAGCATGATGTTGAGTTTATCTACGCCATTTCACCTGGACTGGATATTACATTCTCAAACTCTAAAGAGGCTTCAGCTCTTAAGCGGAAACTAGATCAGGTAAATATTACATGATTTCAGACGTACTGTACCCTGTCAGACATTCACTGATAGTTTTATCCATGTCTCATCATCAAGATAGATTTACAGTTGGTAAGAAATTACTAATTATCATGGAGTGTTCAAGTTTATTGGAGCAGATGAATCATACTGGTCTTTCTCAAAAAATTAGCATATTGTGATAAAGTTCATTATTTTCTGTAATCTACTGATAAACAGACTTTCATATATTTTAGATTCATTACACGCAACTGAAGTAGTTCAAGCCTTTTATTGTTTTAATATTGATAATTTTGGCAAAAAAGTAAAGAAAAACCAAAAATCCCTACCTAAAAACATTAGCCTATTTCATCCGACCAATAAAAAAAGTGTCTTTAATACAAAAAAAAGTCAACCTTCAAATAATTATGTTCAGTTATGCACGCAATACTTGGTCGGGAATCGTTTTGCAGAAATGACTGCTTCAATGCGGCGTGGCATTGAGACAATCAGCCTGAGGCACTGCTGAGGTGTTATGGAGGCCCAGGATGCTTCGATAGCGGCCTTAAGCTCATCCACAGTGTTGGGTCTGGTGTCTCTCAACTTTCTCTTCACAATATCCCACAGATTCTCTATGGGGTTCAGGTCAGGAGAGTTGGCAGGCCAATTGAGCACAGTAATACCATGGTCAGTAAACCATTTAGCAGTGGTTTTGGCACTGTGAGTAGGTGCCAGGTCGTGCTGAAAAATGAAATCTTCATCTCCATAAAGCTTTTCAGCAGATGGAAGCATGACGTGCTCCAAAATCTCCTGACAGCGAGCTGCATTGACCCTGCCCTTGATAAAACACAGTGGACCAACACCAGCAGCTGACATGGCACCCCAGACCATCACTGACTGTGGGTACTTGACACTGGACTTCAGGCATGTTGGCATTTCCTTCTCCTCAGTCTTCCTCCAGACTCTGGCACCTTGATTTCCAAATGACATGAAAAATTTGCTTTCATCCAAAAAAAGTACTTTGGACCACTGAGCAACAGTCCAGTGCTGCTTCTCTGTAGCCCCAGGTCAGGCGCTTCTGCCGCTGTTTCTGGTTCAAAAGTGGCCTGACCTGGGGAATGTGGCACCTGTAGCCCATTTCCTGCACACGCCTGTGCATGGTGGCTCTGGTTGTTTCTACTCCAGACTCAGTCCACTGCTTCCACAGGTCCCCCAAGGTCTGGAATCGGCCCTTCTCCACAATCTTCCCCAGGGTCCGGTCACCTCTTCTGGTTGTGCAGTGTTTTCTGCCACACTTTTTACTTCCCACAAACGTCCCACTGAGGTGCCTTGATACAGCACTCTGGGAACAGCCTATTCACTCAGAGATTTCTTTCTGTGTCTTACCCTCTCGCTTGAGGGTGTCAATGACCGCCTTCTGGACAGCAGTCAGGTCAGCAGTCTTACCCATGATTGCGGTTTTGAGTAATGAACCAGGCTGGGAGTCTTTAAAAGCCTCAGGAATCTTTTGCAGGTGTTTAGAGTTAATTGGTTGATTCAGATGATTAGGTTAATAGCTCGTTTAGACTACCTGAACATGATATGCTAATTTTTTGAGATGGGAATTTTGGGTTTTCATGAGCTGTATGCCAAAATCATCAGTATTAAAACAATAAAAGACCTGAAATATTTCAGTTGGTGTGCAATGAATCTAAAAATATATGAAAGTTTAATTTTTATCAGTACATTACGGAAAATAATGAACTTTATCGCAATATGCTAATTTTTTGAGAAGAACCAGTATATAACTGTCTCTGTGCCAAATCTGATGGGGTGATTACATTTTTGCACTGCAGGTGTGTGAACTTGGCTGTAAATCTTTTGCTCTGCTTTTTGATGACATTGAGCCAGAAATGTGTGCCGCTGATAAGGAAGCCTTTAGCTCCTTTGCTCATGCACAAGTTTCTATCACCAATCAAGTGTATCAGCACCTTCAAGAGCCTCACACCTTTCTCTTCTGCCCAACAGGTAATGTCTGTCTATTAATTGCCCCACTTGACCCCGTAATGAGCAAGTGCACAACACTTTCTTCAAACAATGTGGAAGTCCTTATCTGCAAAATAAATGTAGCTTACTGCTTTCTTTTAATTTAGCTCAAAAGCAACCAAGAGGGTAAACAAACTCTTCATAACATGAATTAAACCAGTATTTAATAACCTGTTATTCTTTTAACTGATGATGATAGCATGATGTGTATTAAACAGAATGTTTAATGCAAATTCATGGATATTTTACAGTCGATAAAATTTCATACGTTTTTTTTTCTCTTTCAGATTACTGTGCTAGAAACTGTGTTCCCAATGTACGTCAGTCTACATATTTAAACACGGTGGGAGAGAACCTCCTTCCTGGGATTGATATTCTCTGGACTGGTAGGATAGCTCTGTCCTTTTTTTTTTTTTTTAAATCTCTAGTACTCAGCACTCTTCTAATAAACCTGACACTACATAAAGATGAGAAATCTGATCATGTGCCAAAGTAATCACAACTCGTTTACAGTATAATAGTTGTTCACTGAAGGCGAGGTGCATTTTGCTGAATAGTCCCCAAGAAGGAGACGTTGCGGTGACTCTTCAGCGATGTCCTTGAAAAGTTATGTGCCCGAACAAGTGTGTTATTAGTGTTTCCTGTTTGGGAACACTAGGAAAGCAAACACACTTTTTTTTTTTTAGACTGTGAAAAAGTGAAGCCCATAATTGTGTAGCTTTCCTATTTTTTTTGAGGCATTTTGTTGAATGGCTAAGATTTGAGAATCCGTGAACATGGCAAACAATGTGTTTTTGTCGGTTATTTTGATTCAAGCATTATCCTATGTTGTTAAGGTGGATTACTTTTATTATTCCACTGAAAGTATTAATCTTTTTGTAATGACAGTCTTATTGGTGTTTTTAATTTTGTGAGCCAAGCACAAAATTTACTGCATTCCGGATGTAGAAGGAATGACATAAAGGATATCATATCTATGAGGGTGCATAATACCATTCGTGTAATAATCATTCAACTTATTTAATGTCAGTATGAATAAGTTTGCTCATAGAATACAAGGGGTTTGCTTTTAGTTTTTCACCAATCAGAAAAGTTGTGAATGACTAATGTCCCAAGATCTTTATACCCCCATTTCACTGTTGTGCGGCATGCAATGATCATGGCGGAAAGGTGCGGAACACACTCTGTGGAGGAGCTTCGGCATTTTTAATCGGAAAATGGGTCAAAAACCTATGCAAAATTGTACCTTCGGAATGTACGGAAAAGACACGGAAAGACCGCGGTACGATGTCAGAATACATGCGTAAAAGTGCTCATATTACCTTCAGAACCAATGTGGATTGCAATGGAAGACCTTCGGGTAATTCACGGAACGTTCATGGAGAGCACGGAACACGCAAGGAACGACTACGGCACTACTCCATTTTAGATCCATTTTAGAAGTAAGAGCTATGGAATGATTGCAAAACAGGTGGAATGAAGGTGGAACGTTCACGTTCGACACGGAATGACTGAGGAATACCTGGCGTAGCTACGTTTCAATGAGAGAATCAGCAAAGATCAAAGGATTTGTTCCTGATTCCGCCTATAAATACGTGGAATCGACGAAGGAAGCTCATTCTCTCATTCATACTATGTGTTTATAATGTACAATAAATTTTAAATTTAACATACGTTTGTAATTTACAATATGTTTCTAATGTGCACTATGTTTATAATTTACAATAAATTTAACATATATGTTTAATATTAATGTCAATATGTTTCTTTTATTTGCACCTCAATAAATCATTCCAGACTAAAAACCATGCACACAAGTCCAAACCACAGTGATTATAACTTTAAAACTTTATTACATTAACAGGAAAACAGAAAAAATAAAGTGAATAAACTGGAATAATTTATAGTGGAAGTGACTTCCTTGAGTGTTCCGCAAGTCTTCCGTGTTATTCGCAAATGTTCCGCATGTATTCTGCAAATATTCCGTGGGGATTCTGTGGACGCTTTTGACCACCCAGAAGAAGGAGGAATGTTCGCGGAATATTCACGGAAGACTTGTGGAATAAAAGAAACGATCACGGAACGTTTGCGGAAAGGACGGAACGTTTGTTGAAGGACTGGGGAACATGAGGGAACACTGTCGGAAACACGTTCGCAGAAGATTTTGGCCTGACGGAAGAGGAGGAATATCTTCGGAATCATACGGAAGATGACGGAAGGACTGAGGAACGTCAGAGGATGACTATGGTTTTGCTTCCGTGAGTCTGCCGCGCTCCAATGAAATGGGGGTATTAGATAGCATACCAATCAGATTATGCTGTTCCCATGTAGTATGTACTAAATATTTTTCGTCACTGGTAAAATGAAGTTTCTGAGACTATTAGAGAAGACTCATTTAGTGTCCACTGTTAGCATCTTAAGTTTTGCAGTCTTTCTGTTAATTTACTAAACATTCAATTAAAAAATATTATGCTACAAAGCATAGCTGTATCATTTTAAATTGAAGTAGCAGAAGCCACAATATTTTTATTTACATTAAAAGGGAACAAATGTCATTTATGCAGTATGAAGCTTTTACTCTTTCTTTGAGTCTCTGCTTCTCATTTATCCCAGGGCCAAAAGTGGTGTCCAATAATATTTCTTTGGAGTCAATCGAGGAAGTGTCCAGTATTCTAAGAAGGCCGCCAGTGATTTGGGACAACATCCATGCGAATGACTATGACCCCCAGCGGATGTTCTTGGGACCCTTCAAGAATCGCCCTACAGAACTCCTCCCGAAACTCCGGGGAGTGCTCACCAACCCCAACTGTGAATTTGAGCTCAACTTTGTGGCTATTCATACACTGGCCACTTGGTGCAAATCGAACACTGGTCAGAAAGATGTCGCTATGGGTAAGCTGGTCCAAGTGGCTGCTTGAATGGCTAGTTGTTTGATGTAACTTTTTGATTCTTTTATACATTTTTTTTGGTATTGTTTTCTACAGATGGTGAAGATCAAGGATCTGAGTACAACCCCAAGGAGGCTTTGCGGCTTGCCCTCACTGAATGGCTGGTTGAGTTTGGTGTGGCTGATCAACCTGATGGTAAAATGTCCCTGTTTGATTTCTGTAGGCTTTAAATAAAGTTATCGTAATACTGCTTTTGGTAATATAATTTGATCTGTTCTTACCAGGTAACTTTTCCTTACCAATGGCCAATGTTCAATATAACAGCACTCCTCTTCTGATATTGCTTAGATTACAGCGCATCCTGTGTTTATGCCTTACATTAGATATATATTGGAGGGTTTGTGAATTTCTATTCTCATAAGTAATTCTACCAATGATGTTTTGTTTTGCTCAGCTTTAATTTTTATCTCTTTGTTTAACATATTTCCACAAAAAGTTAAATTGATTTCTATGAATTTTTTTGGACCTTTTGAAGTTTTTGTGTGTGGTATTACAGTAGACCCAGCAGGGGGTTCTTTGTGGTATTGTGTTTTTTTTTTTTTTTTTTTTGGGGCAGAGCTTTGGGCTCTTCGAGTGCCCTAATTAGCTAATTATTTTAAGGAAATTTCACATCCTTTTTATTTAAAATTTAAACTTGCTATTATGTGTTGTAATCAGTTCTTTGGTTAAAAAAAAAAAAAAGTATTTAAAATTCCATCTGTGCTCAAATATTGTGTCCCTGTAGTGTCCCGCTCAGGTAGTGGTCGTGCTAAGAAAGAGGCATCTGAGGAGGAACCCATGCAGACAGATGAGTACACACCGGGACCCAAAGAGAATCCACTGTACACAGCTGAGCCCCTCACCCTGGAGGATCTCACACTGCTCGCTGATCTCTTCTATCTGCCCTATGAATACGGTCCCACTGCCCTCACCATGCTGCAAGAACTGCAGTGGCTACGAGGCAACAGCGATGCTGCCACATTTGGTCTTGTGGTAGCCGAGAACAAGAGGGTGAGTCTGAAGCCTGGAACATCATAAAATCTGAGTGTGTGAGCCACATAATGTATTCAGTAGGAAAGTTGATCAGCCCCCATCCATGTGCTTCATTAGGTTCCTGGCTGCACATCTGTGCCATCTTGAGGATTTATTTTATTTTATTTTGTTGTGTGACTTGTGAGTCCAATATATATTCAAATATATGAAAAATAATGTACATTTATTGTTCATATTATGATCTGTCATTCCTTTAAAATCCCCTGACAGACCAAAGAGTGGCGCGAGAGAGCTGAGCACTTTGAAGAATTGTGTGCTGCAGTTGTTCGTATGTTTAACAGGCTGTCGAATGCACCCAACAGAACTATTCTTTATGATCTGTACAATTACATCTGTGATATAAAAAGTGGTGTGTCTCTAGCCAGAGCATTCGTCAACAGTTTGGGTAGGTACTCATGAATTGTAATTATCAATTACAAAATTAAGAATACAATTGTTTTTACTTTCATGAGTTATTGTGTTTAAGTATTTTTAAATAGGTTGAACAAACGTTGGGGAAGCAACACCATATTTTTTTCTTTTAGATGATGTAGTCTTCTTGTATGTCTGGGTAGATGTAGCAGCAAGAACAGATGTGCACTTTAAGGACTACTTTTAGGCTTGTAGGTTGGTTTAAGCCTCAGTTTTTATGCTTGCAGTTGTCTGCTATCCCTGTCACTTGCTGCATTCGGTCTCACGAATGCCACACTTTAAAAATTAAAAAATAAACCATAAATATCTTATTTTATCACTAGCTGACTAGCTCCACTGCTAGCTTGCTGACCTGATGCTAATCTTAAGTGGTTGGGGTAGATGAAAGCCGATTTGGCCAATTGGCATAATTCTTAATTTAAAAAAAAAAAAAAAGCCTACTTTTTTTGGGAACAGGTGGCTGTGACCCTCCTTCTTTTCAAACTGTAAATGATGACCCAGAGCCATGGGGCTTCAGAGGTGGACTTTCCGGAGAGTTTCAGGTAAAGCTTTTTATTCAGTACATATAGACAAGGCAAATTGCTACTTTAAAGAACAAGTGTGCAGTTTAAACCTGGTTTTATGTTCTATAGAGGATGCTTCCATGCCATGGCAACAGAGATCTGTTTCGTAGCCCTCCTGCTTCTCGAGTGTACACTATACGACCATGTACCTCAAAGGACAAGGTAGGACTTATGGGTCATGCTGACATACGGAGTTGCAAAATATGACTACTGCTTACACCTGAACTTGCATGATAATGTGCATGGGTTTTTTTTTTGTTTTTTGTTTTTTCCCAGTCTGAGATTTTGAGGTTATCCAAGGAAACTCAGGGTGAGATGGTCCAGCAACCTGCTTTAATTAGTGACAGGTACTTACAGTCACTTCTTTTTTTTTTTGTTGGGAAAAGACCTTTAAATAAAGTTCTTGCTCTAGTGCCATTTTTAGCTACATTATGCTAGCTGTCATACATCCTGAAGTCACATTTAGACCTTGTATCCGTCTACGCAGGCTAGTGGATGGTCAAATTTCTCCATCGAAACACTGCCACCTGGTGTTAGAAGACGAGATTGGCATCTGTGGCTTCGCTTTTGCACTCACTGATGCAAAGACAGCCACGACAACCTCCCAGGTGAGAGTCAAGGAGGACATCATCCCTCCCCTAATTACCAGCTCTGGAATTATTAGTGTTCGATTAAAGGGGAATAACTTGGTTGTATTTGAAGTATAGTCATGATTTTTGGCTTTATAATGTACAGATATTGGTGAACTCGGCTGAAATGCTAGACACAGATCCTCTCATAGTCAGATTTTCTTGATGGTGGTTTGAGTATATAAGATGGGAGAAATAGGCTTTTTATTTGGCTACACAGGCAGACTAACAATCATTCAATGAGATCTAACTGCAAACCGTGGTGATATTTATCTTTTATTTATTTACAGCTTAGTTGCATTTCTATTTAGCATTGATTCACTCAATTAATTGAAGCAGTCATGGTAAGCATTCTTGACGTATGATAATGTGATTTGAAGGTTATAGAATATTGCAATGATGTTTGTGTTTTCTGGGTGCTTAAAATTCAAAACCTTTTTGTTGTAGCAGATAATGCAGTCAGTCCTCTGGATTTTGTGGTATTCGGACTAATGTTAATAATTTAATAACTGATGTGATTAATTAGGAATGTTGTGTTCCTTGAATCTTAGTATCCAGAAACAATGCTGAGAGATTTCCCATCTCTCATGATGATCCAAATCCACCCAAGAGTACCAGATCCCGACACTGCCAAGGGCCTGATTGGCAACATGCTCGCCTTACTTCAAGAAGCTGGTATGTATACAAGTCACTGCTCATAGTATTATGAGATCTTGTATCAAAATCTGCATTTGTTTGACCTTTTTATCAAAGTGTTTAAAAATACTAAATGCTTTTTACCAAGAAACTCTTTGTGCACATAAGCTGTAATTTGATCAAACATTGTGTGCAACCAGTCGTGTCTGGCTTTACACTCTAAACTGTTTGCAAAAATTTTATTGTCTTTATTGTGGTTAGGGTGCTGTGCTCATGATCTGGGGGTTGAGTTCAAATCCCAGTTAGACCCCCACTGTGCTAAGACCTTTTGGGCAAGGTCTTAATCACAAGTGTGCCTCTGTTCACCCAGCAATATAACTGGGTACCAGTAAAAATACTTGGAAGATAACTTGTGATGGACTAGCGTCCCATCCAGGAGGAGTTGAACTCCTGGTCGCTTCACGCTATGGAAACCGGGGATAAGCACCGGCCTGATGAGCCACGGCTCGGGTGTAAAAACCCAACAGACTTTACCTTTACCTTACTTTGTTACCCAGATCAATTACTGCATGTGTGTGTCCTCCCCTCCCTTTCAGGCTCCACTGGTGTTTTTTGTGAGTTCCGGTCAAACGACAGAAGAATGTTGGGCTTACTCAGGACTCTGGGTATACTCCACATGCTTACAGTAGAAGGACTACAATCTGGCCTGGTCATCCTGGGAACAAAACTATGAATGTTTGTCTATAGTTAGCTGTTAAGGTTATTTAGATGGGTAGGTACGGATATGAAATATTTCAGATCACCCCCTGAAGTGCTTTTTATTGTCAGACAACAAGAAAAACCAAAAGGTTTTAACTTAATATGGTGACTACAAATTTGTTTCAGGGTTATGTTTAAAGCTCATGAGAAATTCTATTGCGAAGGCATAAAAACTAGATCACTTAAATACACTTTTGCAAATGTTATTTTATTTTGTGATATTAGGTGTATAAGTGAACAAACATGCCTATTAAACATTTGTCACTGAAACACCGGTATTGTGTTTAATTTCTGGAAATCATGGGGTTCGTACTCTCCTCCCAAATTTTCGTTAATTAATTTGAGTTATAGCAGAGCACCATGCTTAAGAAAGCATCAACTTGTCGCTTGTGTGTCCATATGCATCACAATGCTGATTGGTATTTGGCAGAACCTTACTGTTATTTATGCCAAGTTTTTCAAAATGTACCTTTCTGAACCATAGCATTCAAAAAACCGGAAATATATTTTTGGCATTGCTTCTGATTATTCTGGCTTTTAAACCATGGACAGAATAATTAACTCTGAAATTAAAAAAAAAAATCAAAGCACACACTTGACATTGGGCAGTGCCTAACTCTATAAAAACAAGAATTTAAAATGTATTTACAGACTGAAATACAAAGTGAAAAACAAGTGCTGTGTAGGGGGTTAATTTTGTGCTGCAACGGCATGTTCATATATATATATTTTTTTTTTGGAAAAAATATTAACATACCCTTCTGGGCAGTAATGTACTGGAAACAGACAAATAAGGGAGAATAATATTCTTGACTCAAAATCAAAAGTTTAAGCATTTTAATTTTCATTTCTTGTCCAAGATGAAGGCTGTTAAATATCACCGCCACAACCCAGAACAACATGATTCAGTAAGCAGATATGAATTTCAGCAGGATTTTAGAACAGCGAACCAAACAGAAATAAAACTCATTCACTCTAAAGTCAGTCACCCGAAATCTTCTCACTTGTGACTAAACTTTTTTTCGGAGTGCACAGACTGGTTGATTATGACATAGTGTATAGACTACAAGGGAACAGTGTGATCTGATTGGCCCACTCTCTAGAGGTTTAAAAAAAAGTTATCATGAGAGAATAATACATAAAATGGACACTCACCATGTCATCTGGGTTTACAGGAGAAAAATGAATACATTTTGATTTGGTTTTGACGACGAAAAATAAAAACCATCATGGAGGGTGGCTTACTTAAATGTTCTGCAGTATTTACCAAACTTTGAATGGAATTTACAAAAACAACATTAAAGAGTACAGGTGTTGATCATCCTTATGGAATAATATGTTCCTATGTTTAAGTGATACGCTTATTTTAACATAACTGATCATAAAAAGCATAAACCTGGGGAACAGTAGCAGGACTAAACCAAGGGTTAGCATTCTCGGGACTCTGGGGATGAGAACGCGTCCAGAGATGAGTGGGATGGTAAATCCAAAATGGCTTATGTAGCCAACATTTTGTCAACTTGGCTTTCCTGTTGTCAGTTTGTTTAGCAAAAAGTAATTTTTTTTTTAAAAAAGAAAGTGTTTTCTGTGACTTCTTGGTTTGTTTGTGCGGCTCAGTGCTGGCCAAAAATGTGGTACACAGCATGGGGTCACCCAACCAAAACAATGAGTTTGCATCACTATTAGGCCAGAATAACCATTGAGAGAGGCAACGTCTCTGTGTATGCCCAGTGTGGCAGCCCTCACATGCACCTTTATCAGGAGTGAGGCTTGATGGTGCGAGAAGGAGCCACTGAGGTCTCGCACGATCGTATTACGTAGCTATTCTAAATTCATTACGGGTACACTTTAACCTTACACAGTGCTTGTGCTCTCTGCTTGAAGCTCAGCTGACCTGCCTCGGTGATGGTTAATATGTGTAAAAAATACAAATGAAGAAAAACTTAGTTTTTGTTCCCATGTAGTGTATACTAAACAATTGTTCACCTCATTTGAACAGTCTGTTTATATAATTAATTTTCGGTGGATGACATCAGTTCATCACCAGAAATGCAGGCTTCAATAAGCACATTGGGTGATGAATAAAATTTACCAATATAAGCCTAACCTATTGAAATATAATTAAAAACACACCAAAATAATCACTCGTTTATTTGCATCATTACCTTCACTTAATAAAAGACAAATTTGTCTTTTAGGTCATTCCATTTTGTTTATAGTTCGTCTACGTTGTGCGTTTCAACAATAACAACAAAACACCCTGAGTCTTGAGTGGCAGTGTTTTCCACGGAGATGCTAAAGACAGACCTCGGCCCACGTCTATACAGCAAGCATCTAAGATTTGTGAGATGTCTATATCGTTTGCCGTGTCGTTGTTTGACGTCACTGATCTCCCTTTCCATGACGACACAGGTATGAAGTGCTCCCACTGGCAGGTTTCCATGTGGCCATGAATATATGCACTGAACAATATCATCACTGCGCACTCATCCAGAAAGAAAGACTTGACATTTTATACCTAAAAAATTGCACTGATGCACACATTGTCACATACCCAGTGACTCCTGTGTGAGAAATCCACTTTACTAATTTAAATGAACTCCAATCCTTCATATTTCACATCTCCTATCTTCATCTCGGGCAGCAAGACCCGTCCTTCGAGCGTGAAGGCTGTGATGTAGGTGGCGATTTTGCCTGCATCCTCCTCAGACTTAAGTGCCAGGATCACACGGTCCTGAGTGTTGGGAACGAACCTGAAGGCCGAGAAGCCGTGGGTAGGGAGCGGACGTCCAACATGGGACACTGAGATATGGCTGAAATCTGCTGTGCAGGTCAGGAGCAGGTTGGTGGCACGACGCTCATCAGCTGTTTCCTCGTAGTGTTCAGAGCTGGCCCGGCGTGGGAGAAAGTACCAGCGCTGTCGGCGTTCACTCCATGCTGCCGACTCATGTATCAAATAACCTGAAAGGGACAAGACTGTTTAGTTTGTCATGGGGACTGTGTGTGTTCTGGTATAGACCCGAGTACCTGCATCGACTCATTTTTATTAACTATTATTAATATTTTAAAGTATTATCCAGGTATTTACTGATATGTTCCTCATTAATTTATTCAGTAGTTGTGTTAGACTCCTAGGTTCACTTACTTTGCATGCTCATTTGCATAGAGGTTGAGCATGTGGGGAGCAGGGTGTCTGTGTTACTTGTAAGCTGTACAAGTAAAAATTATTTTCTGAAGGCTCGGTGGATGCTGTTGAATAGTTGGAGGCAGAACGTCAGCCTCTGTGTACCTAAAAGCATCCTTTAAATCTTTGCATGAGTTTTAGTACACACACACACACGGAAACCAGAGAAAAGCAAGATTTTTACGGTTTATCTTCCATATTTTTATTGTGTGACAGTGATGTTGCCTTCTCCAAGTGAGCATGACAAACTGGGAGTGTCCATCTTTTTTATTTCAAACTTATCTACTCAAAATATGTATTAATCCCCAGATGGCTGACCAATTAGATCAGGCCACCCTCATGCAGTATCCATATATTATCTAAATTTGATATGCAAGAAAAAATGTTCTTAATTCCTTATTAAGTCTGACATAAATGAAACCTACTTTCTTCATCAAATTGCACATTCAGCAAAAGTGACTGAGAAGTGTCACATTACATAACTTATGTAAAATTTACATTTCAATAGCCTGGGGTTTGGAACATGCAAATTGCTATATAACCGCCTAATTTCTCTCTCTCTCTCACACACGTTCTTCTGAACAATGTCTGGAACGACCCATTTTCCTCAGAATTTCAGAGAGAAATGCTCTATAACCAGCATGTACAATACTTGCTGGTTTGCATCCTTCCTTAAATAAGGACAATAACCTGTTTTTTTCTGAGAATGAATGACGTCACATCATTTTCAACACACCCCTTTCAAGTAGTGATTCAATTACACAGAATCAGCAGCATGCAGGTCATGACTGTTGGGTCTATAGGATTCTATTACTCTGCCTGATAGTAAATTATTTGCCATGGATAAATATCATGTCTCCCAAAAACAGTGATTGGTTGGGTTAGTGCTGTCTGACTGATTATTTTGAACACAAGTGTATCTAATTTTCAACAATCAATGACCAGTTGAACGTGGACGGGGTTATCATGGAAGAGACCACATACATCAAGATGGAAATATTTCTTCATGATTTCCCAAGTGCTGCAACAGAAAATTGTTTGAACCCATCATGTTTGGTTTTTGCAAACAATCTACATATTAAATCCACGTGTACTAGAATATCCATCCATGTCCAGAAGTTTAACTTGAACCACTCCTTAAGTAGCCTGAGCAGCTGTTTTAAAGGATCCAGAAAAGACTTCTGCATGTCTCAAACTAAGCAGGGTGGGGTGGGGGAATAATTTCAGGATAATAAAGAGCCATAAAAAGATCTTGTGTATTTTGTGCATGTTGCTCTAAGGGGTCCCAAATATTGCCTGAAATAAATAAATGCTGCCCACAGAGACAGATTTCTTTTCATTTGCAACTCATCTGTACACGGTCTATGAATATTAACGATGACATCATGTGCCAGGATCACTACAGGTTGCACTACAACTAAGTGCTGCAATTTTACTCTAATGAGTATACTTTAATTATAATTCTCTAACTATAAGGAACATCAAGGATATACGGAACGATTGTGATATTGCATTGAACATGTTCACTGTGCAGCATTAGAAAGTGTGGTATTTGGCTGTATTTTACTAATCTTTACAAATCTCTTTTTAATATCTTATTGAGTTATGGTAACCATGATGCACTGGAACACAAAGAATTCCTCACAGTCTGAGGTGATCCACTATTCAGATGCTCCCCAACTTATGTTTTTGTTTCGTTCAGGATGGTCGAACATAAGTTGGAAAAAAAAAAAAAAAACGTAAGTTGTTACTGTATGTTCCAGTGATGTATGATGTTCATACTGTACTATACATCCATAAATACCATATCTCATAAAACACCCCTAAATCAATTATTATAAACATAACATTGTAAAATAATATCAAATATCAAGTAAAATCAAGATTAATTTCAAATAAATTAAATTCAAGCAAAATCATTTCAAATAGATACATTTTAATCAAATTCACTCATCAAATACAGTATCAAATATAACCTTTAATATTCTCTATGATGCGATCTTTCTGCTTGTAAATGATTCCGATGGTCGACGGATGGTCACTTTACATGAAACTGAGCCGAGTCACTTTACATGAAGCTTAAAACAGCCAATCAACGCTTACAATATGTGAGGCGCTCCCCCGAAAGTAGTTCACTTGCTTGTGCTTGAGACAAAGAGCGGGTCATATGGACTTCCAGTCTTTCAAGTGAGCAAGGGCGCCGTTGAGTACTCGTTTAGTACTCAGCCTGCACTGATGTCAATTACCAGCAGAGCGGAGAGTTCTCTTTCTTTTCTGGATTTTCATTCATTTTACAACTCTCTTTGCTTAACTGAGTATGCATGGTAGATTGCACCGATCCGAGCAGATAGTTAATTCAGTCTCGGAAAAGCCGGAAAACTTGCACCCATGCTCGTAGGCTTACGCTTCTGACCAACCATATTTGCTTAGGGTTACAAAAGTCCGCAAAACAGTGTAAACACAAAAATCACAGAGACGACGTCTTAACACAAGGGTAACACGCAGTGAACTGGGAAGCAGCAGGGCACGTTCAGTCTGTCGTTTGTAAACAATGGACGCAGCATCATTGCGTCAGTGTACTACGCAGGTACGTCTCGTACTCAAAATTTGACTTTTTTTTTTTTGAAAAAAAAAACAAAAAAAAACGAACAACTTCAAAATGTAAAACAGATGAACGCAAGTCGGGGAGCCTCTGTACTACAATTTATCAGGAATATTATGTATTGTATAATGAAAGGGAAAAGTTCACATGGACAAACAATTTTAAATTACCTGGCGGTTTGAAGCCTGCTGAACCCCTGAGTGCGGTGTAACGATTCACCCAATTCTCATGGTGCACGTCGCCCTGGAAGCCGATGACTTTGACCCACTGAGGGTCATTGTTTACGAATTCACCTGTGGTGGTTGTCCACTCCTTCCCCAGCCCACCTACATAGAGCTGCTCCTTCTTCACTGCCAGCCACTCAGACTTAAAACCTGGTGACAGAGGATGAACATTTTAAAATTGTATTTCAATACAGGCCTCCCCCAACTTGTTAAATTTGAGCATAAATATTCAACAGAAATATATCTACAGTGCTCTTTCCACCTTTTATTCTGTTTATTCATAAAATGTCATTCGTTCTGATGACCAGACAAAGTACAATAAAAAAAAAAAGATCTGAGTATTCAAAATAAACAGTATTCAAAAATGAGCTTATATTTTATTGAAGGAAGAAATCTCAGGATTACAAGTCATGTGAAAACTGTTTGGTTTACTGAGATCATCTTTCATATTATAATAAACTTGTATGGAGAGCAGAAACTAAAATAGCACCCAGACAGGGAAAACCTGTGGCAAGCTCAGTAATCCTCCATATAAACCTACATGTCAAAAATCAACTAATCTGCCAATGTTGAAGAATCTTTAAAAAAGTTCCTGGATGCAGAATTTGATTCAGTTCAATCTCCAAATTCTCTGAGATGTTTTCTGACCCAAAGCCCCACCTCTCACAAAAATTTCATAAAAATCCACAGTTAACTTCCTCCGACTAGCAACAAACAAATTCAGTTTTATTTTCACTTTTTACAATTGACAAGGAATTTACAAAGGAGACAAAGGAGTTTAAACATATTTTGAAACCCGACACGTTCCTGATGAGTAAACCTGTGGTGATGGTGGCAAGGAAAAACTTCCCCAGTTAAAGCAAGGAGGAAACCTTGAGAGAAACCAGGCCCAAAAGGGGCCTTGTTTGGGTGGAACCATAAAAATACAAACAATATAAGAAAAACTTCATTACAGTGCAAAATTAAGTTTGGTTGGTATAATAGTAAATTTGGAGCAATCATTAGATTATAGAGATTATAGCAGACCAATCAGATTGCAGTTGTATTGAAATGTAATTCAAAAACTATACCTATTTAATACTGCTACTGCAAAAAATAAGATGTGAAGATGTTTATAATTGCCCTGCAATGGCCTGGCGAGCTGTTCAGGGTGTACTCTGCACCCCCCCCCCCCCCCCAGTTGGCTGAGATGGAGGGCAGCCCCCCACGACCTTAATTTGGATTAAGCAGTTCAGAAAATGAGAAAATGAATGTCTATAATTTTTTTGCCAACACCAACAGTTTAGTGTAGAATTTGGCAGTGGACAGTATGCTGTGGGAATAGTTTGAAATTAAGTTTATTGCTTTACTCTCACCTTTGGAAACATTGCCATCACCATCAGGCAGGATGACCCAGGGTATGACGCGGTTATTTTCAATACGGTACACCACGCCTGTTCGATCATCCACACTGTACAGATGTCCGTTAAACGCCACCAAGTCAGAAAGCTCCATCCCACGGCCTTTTTCTGACAAATGGCTCTCCAGCACCACCTTATCTGGATCCCACTCTACCTCCAGGTGTTCCCCATTGTCTGAAACAAGCAGATGGCCTCGCTGCATGTAGCTGAACCAAGTATTGTCCTTTTTGCCACGTGAATTTGTATCCAAGTCAGCAATCACGGCTATGCGGTAGCGGATACCATTTGTTGTGTGTTCTGGTGGGCTCAGAGGGTATGTGCTGTTATAATGGGCCTCTGTTTTGGTTGTTGCATCCCGAATCAGCCGCCGTGCGACATCATTATGACGCAATGATGAAAAGAGTTGTGCCTCCGCTGGAACACCCCCTGCTGTTTGGTGTAGATAGAGCAGCAGGCCCAAGGCTAATATAGCTACCACTGTGATGGCCCTCCATTTGAAATGGAAGCGGGGGTCAGAGCTTGCAGTACTGATGGATGCCAAGGAGGGCAGTGCCCGCATGGAGATCCGGGTGGTCATTGGATCATTAGGAGGTGGAGCTAAGGGGCAGAAATGAAAGGAGAGAGAGAATACAATTAAGGGCTGGGAAATAGTAAAGTAAGAGACAGTAAGAACAACAACAAAAAAAAAAAGCAATAGTCTTTTCCCATATGCTTAGGTTGCATTTGACTAAAATTGTTTTTGCCTCCTGCCTTGACTGACATATTTTCACAACATCCCTGTAATACTGTACATGCAAATGAAAGTAAGGAAAGAAGTTGACCACAGAAAAGTGGTTAGGACTGAAAGGTGTTGATATTCATCCAAACCAGAGCAACTTCAATCTATTCTTCCAAACAATAGTTTAATTATTTATACAATTTTACCTAATTTCTTTCCATTTCATGTGCAACACCGAGTTCAATGCTGAGAGTTTGTTTATTTTTAATCAATTCTAAACCACACCAGCACATCGATGAGACACTGGTTAAACTAATTCCACTGTCAAAACGTTGATGTTTAAGTGGGTATTTCTAATTCCATAGGCACTCCATTAAATAGCCAATTCTTTATTAAGAAACATTCACAGAATAGCCAATATTGTTTTAATTTATTTATGGAAAAGAAAGTGATTTAATTATGATTAAATGACACGAATTAGCATTTTTACTCTTCCTAAAACTTAGTTTTCCATAAATTTCCACTGACCCTACATGTTTTTGGCCCACAAAAAAATGAGACACTGAGTATTTGATTAGTTAGTTTGGCCAATCAACCAAATTACATTGTACTTCTTGGTAAGGTAATGGTAATTCTCAGAGTCATTACTTGGTGACAATGCTGGATTATAATAGTTCGCTACTCTTGTGTACATAATTTATAGAGATAAATTGCATTAGAAGCAAAGTAGACGGGAAGATAAGCATGACCTTTATTCATTATTATAAAGACTGTAAAACAAACATTAACTCTTCCACAATGCTAATAAAAACACCTCAGGTTCCAGAACTCTGTATGAAGTTCACAGATTAATAGTCTTGCACTACAGCAGACTGACTACTGCAACATGTACGTACGTATACACACACACACAGCTGTGCCAAAGTTTTTGCTCCCTTTTTTTTTTTAAATGTTACTTTTTTGCACCTTTGTCACACTTAACTTTGTTTGATCAAACAAATTTAAACATTACGCAAAGATAACACAAAATACAGGTTTCTTGTTGTGATTTTATTTGTTAAGAGAAAAATCCTATCCAAACCTACACAAACCTCTGTGAAAAAGTAATTTCCACCTTGTGGAGGGTCATTGTGGTGAGGTGAGGTCATTGTGATTCATTCTATTACTGGGGAAAACTGAGTTCAATTTCATGGCCACACCTAGACCTGATTGATACCAGACAATTCCAATCAGGAGGTCCCCAACATAAAACTTGTCTGACAAGGTGAGGTAGGCCACACTGAACACACATCATGCCGAGATTCAGTGAGCTTCAAGAGCAAACAAGAAAGAAGATTATAGAGATATCTCAGTCTGGGAAAGAATACAAAGTTATTGGTAAATCTTTGGGACTCCAGCAGATCACTGTCATAACCATTATCAATAAAACAAAAGGCATAGCACAATGATAACCCTTCAAATATGTGGCCGACCTACCAAACTCATTCCAAGATCACGGCGCAGACTAACCGGAGAAGTCACAAAGGATCCAAAAACCTCTTCTAAACAACTACAAGCCTCACTTGCCTCAGTTAATGTCAATGTTCATGACTCCACTATCAGAAAGACATGAGGCAAAAATGGCATCCATGGAAGAGTTCCGAAGCGACACTATAAAAAAGGAAAGAAATGAATATCAAGACAACTCACTTTTGCCAAGAATCATCTTAATCATCCCCAAAGCTTTTGGGATAATGACCTCTGGACTGATGAAACGAAAGTTGAACGTTTTGGTAGAAATGCATCCCATTACATCTGGCGCAAAAGCAACACTGCATTTGATAAAAAGAAGATTGTGCCAACAGTGAAACATGGTGGTGGACGCGTGATGATCTGTGCCTGCTTTGCTGCTTCAGGCCCTAAGAGACTTGCCACGATTGATGGAACCATGAATTCTGCTCGCTACCAAGAAATCCTGGCAAAAAAATGTACATCCATCAGTTCCAGACCTCAAGCTGGGCGCTTCACACGTTGACTTGGGCGCTTATCACGTCGTTAAGGTAATTTAAATAACATCACTTTGTCACTTACCCTATTATCACTCAGTGATATGTTGTGTCTAATGTATAAATACTGTATTAAACACTGATGTGTTTACGCTGTCACAGTGGTTGTTTTGTTAATGATGACTAGTGACAAAACCGATCTAAGTAAGAATACTGACTTCAATAAAATAAAGCACACAGTTATGTAATATAAAGAAATGGTTCGATTAAATAAGATTATGTTTCAATATATAATACAGTGTTAACATGCAGGCAATGACCGACCATTGAAACATTTAGTTACGCTAAGAAAATGTTCCAACCAATTGAGCTACCAGTAAATATGCATATACAGTATTTCTATGAAACTTTGTGTAGTTACAATGCTTCAAAAAAGTAACAAAACTAGGGAGTGTGACCTGGAAAATGTTACATTTTTTTTGCCATTATAGTCTGTGGCACTCTAATTTATATATATATATATATATATATATATATATATATATATATATATATATACATACATATATATGTGTGTATACACACACACACACACACACATATATATATATATATATATACATATATATACACATACATATATATGTGTGTATATACACACACACACACACACATGTATATATATATATATATATATACATATATATATATATATATGTGTGTGTGTGTGTGTATACACACACATATGTATGTATGTATATATATATATATATATATATATATATATATATATATATATATATATATATATATACATACACACATATATATATACACATACACACACATGTACAGGGATCCCTCGCTACTTCATGCTTCAATTCATGCAGCTTCAGTGCATCGCGGTTTTTAAAAATAAATAAATAAATAAGTATTCTCACTGATTCAGTAGATTTTCAGGAGTGGTTTCTTAACTGCATGTGTTTTGAGGCAAGGCTTCAGGTGAGACTGTGACTTGTTACCTTTGTAGTCTAAATGCAAACATCACACTAACCTGGGAACCCTTTGGAGAACTCGAGAAAATCAAATTTTCTACCTCAAGCAATCATTTATATGAGCTCACTCAAAGGAGCAGTGACACCATGCTCATTTGCACTACACAGAGGTTACCCAAGTTAATGCTTATGCATAAGCCATGTTTGCATGATTTAACCCTTTGCAATAGTAGAATTAAACCTTTCATTTTATTGTTTTCATCCTCCGCTCATTTATCAATTTGTCTTTAGTCTGCCAAACCCTGAATACTGTATACGTAGGTCTCAATTCCCTTATTCTCTAACCAAGCATGGAACATTAGGGGATAATTAACTAAACAACAGCATCAAATAACAGAACAACTGCCTGGCAGATATTACAGGATAATTACTACATTAATGTATGTACACAGAGCATAATTGCTCGTAAGAATTATCTTTTACCATGGATAGAATATAAAAGTCTGACTTTCTCATTCAATAAATATAACAAGTTTAAAAAAAAAAAAAAAAAAAAAAAATCAGGCCTGGGGATGAAAGGACTCTCTGTTTTTGGAATGGTTCTGCGTGGTCAGTTGTACAGAATGTAGTTCAAATGCCTGAAGTTGAGAAGCACTTATTGTGCTTGCTTCTGGTTTGTTTAGTAAATTACAAATCATATACAAAACACAAAAGAACACAGAAAGTTCAGCAGATTCATGGTACCAAAAGAAAAAAGAGAAACGAAAGAAAAGCAAGCATCACAATCCTGAACAAACTGCACCGCCCATAATCATTTTCCTAAAAATGGAAATCTGGATACCAACCCATTTTTATTGTTTTCTTTTTTTTTTAGGTGTTCAATTGGAAAATAGATATCAGCACCTTTATATAAATCATGCTGCTTTCAGAACAAAATGTTCTTCAGGTGTAATGTTACACCACTTAAACTTCTACTCTAACATACAAAAACACATCGCGCAATGTTATACCACAGATAAATTTGACTTTTCCTTTCTCTCTCTCTCTCTCTCTCTCGCTCTCTCTCTCTCTCTCACACACACACACACACAAAATCTCTAACAGCTTTACTTGAATAGACATTTCATTCTGTTTGCAATCAGAAATAATCCTTCAATCATTGGAGACACATGCATTCCATATTGTTTACCCTTCTGTCTTCTTCGTGGTTTTCTCTGATCTCTCTTTCTCTGGTCCATTCACTGCACTGTTGCACACCTGCATGAAGAAACTGATCCCTGCTTCTCCCTTTCTTCCTCTTGTCCCTTTAAAATCTTTCCTTGGCAGTCTTCATACAGTCACTTACAGCTAACCCTTGCAATTGTGACTAAGGAAAACTTTCAGGGCAGTAACTTTTGAACTTTTACCTCCATGGATTATTGATTAGCTTAGAACAGAAGAGCTCCGCTAAATGCCATCTACCCACAGTCAGGCATTTTCATACAGTTCTGTGTGGCAGATGCATTGCCCTTGTTGTTTTTTTATCACCTGTGTCTGTACACTCCCACAGGCACCTGTCCTACATGCCTCCAGGGAATGACAGACTGAGCACAGACACCGCATGACAAAAAGGAGATACCATGAATAAGCGGTCAAAAAAAATAAATAAATAAATAAAATTTAAAAACCTGTCTTAACTAACATCATGAAGTGAAAAAGCTATTAATATGTCTAAAGTAAACTGATGCTCTATTGTGATAAAAAAAAAAAACCAAAGGTTGAAAAATGAGCGCACATATGACACGTTAATAATAAACATGTAGTGATATTGCAAGAAAATTATCAACAACAGTGGTGTTATGCAACTTGATGCATACAGAACACATCCTAAAGTGTAAATCACAACAACCTGGAAACACTAACAACTAACATTTATTAAGATAACTAACTACATTAATAACGCTTCTCATGTTATAGTTACATGAGGGCAGAGGTGGCTCAGTGATTAAGGCTCTGGATTAGTACAGGGATCCCTCGCTACTTCGCACTTCAATTCATATGGCTTCAGTGCATCGCGGTTAAAAAAAAAAAAAAATATATATATATATCCATCAAATTAAAAAAAATAAGGAAATTAAGGAAGAATAGGGGAAAAGGTTAAGGAAAATGCCACAAAAACAAGGCCAATTATACAAAAACAAAACCCTAAATCACCACAAAAGCACAAAAACCCAAAATCTCCCATCAAAACTGGATACATTGTTGCATCTGTGTGCACATCTTCTGATGCAATACCATCTGCATGTGCGTATTTATATTTTATTTACATCTTGTTATTTCTTTAAGGTTTAATTGCTATTATAAGCATTTATAGCATTGACTATCTATTTATTGATATTATATACACATATACATGTATGTATACGTCAGTTGGGGGGGGGGGGGGGTGATCCTACTTCGTGGATTTTGATGGTCGCATGGGGACCTCGGTCCCAATTAACCGCGGAAAGTGAGGGATCCTTGTAATTTGAAGGTTGATGGTTCAAACCCCAGTATCACCATAATGCCCATTGCGTGCTAGAGCAAGGCCCTGAACACTAAATTTGATTAGTTGTATAAAAATAGTAATAATTAGTGATAAAAGGTCGCTCTTAATAAGAGACGCGGTAAATGTAACGCTCATAAAACTAGTTGTTATATATGTCTGATCATTGCAGAATTTGAAATATAGTATTAGACTAGTGGTACATAGTTGTGTTTTCAGAAATGATGTTCCAGTTGTAGTCTGCCAAAGAAGGAGTGTGGAATATCGCTGATTGGAGGAACTCTGGCAACAAAATCTGGAAGCAAACTTCCTTCAAAGCAACAAGTGATTTCTGCAGTTTTATATTTTTATATTAAATTTAACATTAGATGACTATTTCAGACATTTGTGGGATATTACACATAATTTTGTAACTTTGGGACAATTGAGCTACCAGTAAAAAATTATAATAATACATGCAAACTTTAGCACTGTTTTTCTTTTCATATTAGGACACATTTAGGAGGTTGGACACTAAAAATTAGAAATTTTTTTTTGTGGCACCCTACCCCCCCAAATTGTGGTCTGATAGTATTCAGAAAAACAAAACAACAACAAAAAAAACCCACATCTGAACCAGCAGTGCCAATAATTATTGAGGGCAGTATATGTAACTTAATGTTGATGTTGCTCAGTTCCTTGGAGAGGAAAATGTCCTTAAACTCCCCTCCCCCTACAATGTTCAAGGCACATTTAATTGAAAATAGTTTAACCTTTGAAACATTGCCAATTTTCTTAACATCTCTTCTTTCTCAAATACCAATCAAAATAATAATAATAATAAATAAATTTTAAAAAATGGTGGGATTTACCAGATCAAAGCGAGCAAATCTGGCAGAGAAACTGATCCTAAGAAGTCAAGAAAACACATTTAATTACAATCCATCTTTAACAGGCATCATAACGATATGAAATCAGGATCAATGTTGCCGCATCGATAAGGATGTCATGCAAATTCATATTTCTGGTCAATTAACTATGGTTTAGAGCAGAACCCAATGCCATAACGTAATTCAGTAAATGTAAAAAGAAGATACTAGGCTGTAGAAGCTTTCAGGAAGAAGAAACAAAAACAGAAGTGGGAGAACTAGTCGTTGATTTTTGTAACTTTGCAACACTTCAGATAAGCACTCGAAAAATGAAGTCACGGTGAGCCTGTTTTGTGGACACGCTCTTATACACCTGAGATCAGAATTATAGTCAGGATTGCTGTTAGACCGGTTATTAAATCAGTAAGAATTCACATCCTTAAACCCGCCCTATATTTGAAGACATTTTCAGATCAGTGGAGGATGTTTTGTCCCATTTTAAGTGTTCAACCAGGTGTATTTGATAATAACATGTCAAGAACCAGGGCAGTGATGGCCTGGTGGTAAAAAGTGTTGGATCACTGATCTAAACGTTGGTTCAAGCCCCACTCTCAATGGGTTGCCACTGTCCCCCCTGAGCAGCTAGCTGGGTAATCAAATACCGGTCATGTTCCTCATTATCTATTGTGTGAGGCATGTAAAACAACCATTGCTGATTTTCGTCAGAAGTAGGCTGCATAGCCATCAGTGTGTTTCCGCCCTGCAATGGCCTGGTGAGCTGTCCAGGGTGTACTCTGTCCTCGCCCAGAGTCGGCTGGGATGGGTGCCAGCCTCCCTGCGACCCCAATTAGGATTAAGCGGTTACAGAAAATGAAAAAATGAAAGAATGTCAAGAACTGAATTCTACTAACAAAGGAAACATTCATTATCTGTGAAACAAACATCACTTGACAAACTATTAAAAAGAATGTAATGAAATCAGAACTTGATATGTTCAAGTCTTTGTGATTTGTTCTTCATTTGTTCATTTTCTGAGCCGCTTAATACTAATTAGGGTCGCCCAGGCCATCGCAGGGCAAAAACACGCTGATGGCCTGATGATGCTGATGACGCCTCTCACCGTAGACAATGGGAGACATGGACAGCTTTTGATAACCCAATTAGCTGCACTGGGAGGACAGAAGTGACAACTAATGACAGTGGGGCTTGAATCACCAACCTTGGGATCGGTAATCCAGCACCTTCCTACTGGGTCATCAGTGCCCTTGATTTGTTCTTTCAATTCAGGTCAAAAAAGGGGAAAAAAAGTTTTTATTCAGCATTACTTGTTTGATAAATAGATATGAAAAAACTAATACTGGTTTCTTCTCATACTGTTGATTAAATGTTCAAATCAGAAATATTAGACTCTGGGGCCCAAACTTGTTTCTGACACAGTACAGTATTTAAGTTATATTTAGCAAGAGGGAAACCAGTTTTCACAAAGCATGATTAAGTCGGGCTGGGGGACAGACCTGCAAAGTCATTCAGGTTTATTAATAAAACTATAATGCACATAATAGTCTAACAAACAAAAATGCAGCCCACAAATTATTAGTGAACCAGCTGTACCAGCCACATCTTCTCAAACATCTGCTCATACTGTGTCACATGGTGGTGTAACCTCCTTGAATGAAACTGCGATTAGCCCTCCTCTTCTTCGTCTTTTCCTTTTGGCTGTTCCCTTCAGGGGTCGCCACAGCAAATCATCTCCCGCCATCTCATCCTTCCCTCTACATCTTCTTACACCAACAACCTTCATGTCCTCCTTCACCACATCCAGAAATCTTCTCTTTGGTCTTCCTCTAGGCCTTCACCTGGTAGTTCCAACCTCAGCATCCTACGACCAATATACTCACTATCCCTCCTCTGTACATGTCCAAACCATCTCAATCAAGCCTTCCTGACTTTGTCTCCAAAACCTCTTACATGTGCTGTCCCTCTGATGTACTCATTCCTGATCCTATCCATCCTCGTTACTCCCAAACAGAACCTCAACATTTTCCTCTCTGCTACCTCCAGCTCTGCCTCCTGTCTTTTCCCCAGGGCCACTGTTTTGAAACAATACAACATCGCTGGCCTCATCACTGCCTTGTACACTTTTCCTTTCATTCTTGCCGATACCGTCCCATCACACACCGCACCTGACACTTTTCTCCAATCATTCCAACCTGCTTGCACACGCTTCTTCACCCCTTTTACACACTCTCCATTGCTCTGGACTGTTGAGCCTAAGTACTTAAAATCCCCCACCTTCTTTTTCTCTGCTCCCTGTAACCTCACCGCTCCTCTTGGGACCTTGTCATTCACACACAAGTATTCTGTCTTACTGAGGCTAACCTTCATTCCTCTCCTTTCCAGGGCATGCCTCCACCTCTCTAGATTTTCCTTCACTTGTTCTCTGCTCTCACTACAGAGCACAATGCCATCTGCAAACATCATAGTCCATGGGGATTCTTGTCTAAACCTCGTCTGCCAGCCTGTCCATCACCATAACAAACAAGAAGGGGCTCAGAGCTGACCCTTGATGCAGTCCCCCCTCCACCTTGAACTCTTCTGTCACAGTGACCGCACACCTCACCACTGTGTTACATCTCTCATACATGTCCTGCACCATTCTAACATACTTCTCTGCCACTCCAGACTTCCTCATGCAATACCACAGTTCCTCTCTCGGCACCCTGTCATATTCTTTCTCCAGATCCACAACGGCAAAATGCAGCTCCCTCTGATCTTTTCTTTATTTCTCGATTAACATCCTCAAAGCAAACACTGCACCTGTGGTGCACTTTCTTGGCATGAAGCCAAACTGTTGTTCACAAATGTTGACCTCTGCCCTTAGTATAGCTTCCACTATTCTTTCCCATAACTTCGTCGTATGGCTCATTAACTTTATCCCTCTGTAAATGCCACAACGCTGCACATTTCCCTTGTCCTTAAAAATGGGCACCAGCACACTTCGCCTCCATTCCTCCGGCATCCTCTCACTCTCTAAGACCTTGCTGAATGTTCTTGTCAGAAAATCTACTGCTACCTCTCCTAGACACTTCCATACATCAATAGTCAATGCATCATAGTCGGGGTCTGGCATTTGTCTGAACTGTCATGCTCTGTTAATAAGAAGTAAATATTGAACCCCTCCTGGCTTGAATTTCTCCTTCCTTCTGTTTCTCTCTGTCTCCCAGGCCAAAAAAAAAGGTGACCATACAAACATCATATCTACAGAACAGTCATAATTAATTCTGTGACCATTATAAGTGCAAGGTCCATTCATTAAAAATTGTAAATGTATGCTTTTAACTTACAAATTGGTGACACGCCTCGACAATTAATGCGATCCGACAGTCGATCCTACGACTGGTCGGCAGTCTTTCAAAATGCGCGAACGACGAAATAGTTGTGTACATATTTCACTTCCCTAATGCAGTGCGTGATACCGCGCACTGCCGAAAACAGGTTCATATGTTGTAAACAAAAACAGAAATGGCCGACACGGTGTGTTTTGGACATTTTTCTTTACAACATATGAACTCATTTTCAGCGGTGCGTGATAACGTGCACTGCCAAAAACGGGTTTGTGTCGTAAACAAAAACAAAATGGCCGACAGTGTGGGTAGACACCAAAATGTTCAGAAAATATTTGTTTAATGATGACTTTGAAATACTAAACATCAATGATGATGGCTAATTACCAAAATTAAGATGCAAACAAGATGCGACAAATTGGAGTTACATATATTAATATTAGCAAGTAGTGAACATTCCAGTTCAACCAGTTAAAGATTTAAGTTGGTGCTACTGTTATTTGACATTTATGCCGATTGATGCAACTTTGCATGTTCACATATTAAAAATATTCTGGCAGTTTTCTGAGAACAGTGATGATTATTTGTATTAAAATTAAATGTTTCAAAATAATTGGTTGTGTTGTCAATAATTTAATCCTTTAAGATTGCAAAATTGAACAATACACAAGATATCATAGAAACATCTACTGACCTTAAAAGCACAAATCTAATTTATTCAATAACACAGGCTTGTTTAATAATTTACTTATACTTCACATAACCATTTTGTGCAGCCTGTGGATTACACAACTCAATTTCAGCTGAATGAACTTTGGGTTACGAGAGTCATTTATCCATGAAGCATAAACTGGTCCCCCAAATTTTTGAAATGTCGAGGTAATGTATGGGACGATGAAACTGTGGGGTTTGGTTGTACAGTTGAATGCAAGTACTGTATTTTCATTCATCATAAATTTTAAATGGCATAAAGGGGCTTTAGCTTACAGTGTATAATATTGTGTCAACCTGTTCATGGTGCACCCCACCTCTTGCATGAAGCCAGCCTTGGATTGGGTTCAGCCTTCTCTGATCCTGAAGGACAATTAATACAGATAATGGATGGATGGAATCGGCTCGCTAAATATTCTTGTTTTCTGCACTTTACTCTAGAGCAGTGGTTCTTAACCTGGGTTCGATTGAACCCTAGGGGTTCAGTAAGTCAGTCTCAGGGATTCGGCGGAGGTCAAGACACACCCCCCGACTCATATTTGTGATGACACACCCCGCTTGGCCATCACTGGCTGCAGATGATCAAGCTACATTGCTTGGCCAATCTGTGCTACAGGGAATTTGGTGCGCTCAGTAGTTGACTTGTGACTGTCATGTGATTTCTTTCTTAAATGTTTTAATCCATACCATGTCCAGCAGAAAAAGGAAGTGATCGGATGAATATGTAGAACATGATTCACATATATAACAGAATGTGATGAGAGTCAGCGTCCTATCTGCATGATTTGCAATGTCAAGTTAAGCAATTCTAGTCTAGTTCCAGCAAAGCTAAAGGTACACTTCCTTAACCTGCATGGAGATGGGGAATACAAGAACACAACGCTTGCTGAATTCAAGGTGAAGAGAGCCAGATTAGATGAAAAGGTGACTCTCCCTGCTCTCGGCTTTGTATCCATCAATAAACTGATCCTCACAGTATCGTATGAAGTTGCTTACCGCATCACAAAACAAGGCAAACCACATGCCATCGATGAGACACTCATAAAACCAGCTGTGTTGAAGATAGCGAATCTAATCCTGGGAAAAGTGGCCAAAGTTAAATTATCCCCAGTTCCTATTTCAAATGACACCATCAGCGGCAGAATAGACGACATGAGCAAAGACATCTTAGCTCAAGTAGTTTCAGATCTGATTTCAAGCCTGGCAAAATTCAGCCTCCAATTTGACGAGAGAGACCACAGACATTTCTAATCCAAGTCAGCTTGCTGTATTTGTGCGCTATGTGAAAGATGACATGATAAAGGAAGATTTGTTTATTTTGTTTTTTGATGTTGGGACAGCACATGTCAATGATGAATACCATGACTAAATCATTGAAATTCAGCAGAGCCAGGTTCAACAGTAACTCTTCAGAACAACAACACTCAACGTTTTGGTGTCAACAAATGGTAACGTATCCTGTTCTTGCTAAAAAGCCCTGGATATGTTTATACCATTTGTTACAACATACCTTTGCAAACAATACTTTTCGAGGATGCTGGACATAAAAACAAAGAAAAGGAACAGACTTTGCTGTGAAAATGACACGAGAGTTTCACTTGCCAAGGTCAAGCCAGGCATTTCTGAACTGGTCTCTCAAAAGCAACAGCAGAAGTCAATGATTTGCAGTAAATATTCATTATGATTGTAGACTGATGGAAATTAGGTGAGGGGTGACTGTCGAAATGTTAAAAATAATAAATAGCATAAATACAATAAGTTAATTATTGGAATGCATAAGGGTTAAAAATTAAAACCATTTCAGTGTGGTAATATTTAAAAAGGTCATGTCTTTGTGAAAAGATATGTAATTTATTGTGAGTTCATGCATTGTATTGGTTTTGTTCTTTGAACACAGTGATGTTAATGCACTGTTCATTTTGGTGCGCCAGTAAAACATATACCTATGCCTTGATTTTTTTTAAAATCATATTTTATTTTTCAATAAAGAAGGGTTCTGTAAATGCGCACATGAAACTGGTGGGGTTCAGTGCCTCCAACAAGGTGAAGAACCACTGATCTAGAGGGATGCAAACATTTGCATTTAACTATATGTGTCTACTAGGAGATTCCAAAAATAGCAACTGCTCAAAAAAGTTAAAACATTTAATCTCTGTCCAGCTTTCTTTTATATTATTTCATTACTTTTGTGGGGAAAAAAATCCACTTGGACCTGAAGTGTCCCATTAAGTTCAATAGGTAATGAACACGCTGATACGAGTAAAAGAAGTTTGTATCCTCAGTGCATAATGTGTGCTTCAACAAAGTCATCCAAGACATCCGTTCTACCAGACATAAAAGTACCTTAAGGGAGGAGGTCCAAATTGATAGAATCACTCATGACACGCCTCTTTTTTTTTTTTTTTTTAAAGTTTAAGATAATGTATTTCTCTAAAATTTCAGATTCTCCATTGGATAGGCGGTGGCACAGTGGGATAGCACGTCCGCCTCACAGATTCCTGTGCCAGGCTCGGGCATTTCTGTGAGGAGGATGCATGTTGTCCCTGCACTTGAATGGGTTTCCTCCCACAGTCCAAAGACATGCACATGAGGCTAATTTGATATTCTCGCTTGCCCCTAGGCCAAGGTATGTGTTGGACCTGCGGATCTCATGATTACGCAAACACGTACATCCGCACTACTACTTCTTCTTCCGGCTGTTCCCTTTTCTCAGGGGTCGCCATAGCGAATGATTCGCAGACAGTATTCGATTTGGCCTAGGCTGATCTTCCTGACACAACCCTTTAACAAGGGACAGAAACACGCTGACGGCTATGAGCTACCCTTGTCGAAAGTCAGCGATGGTTCTTTTACATGAACCTCACAAGAGACAGTGGGAGACATGGCCAACCTTTGATAACCCAGTTAGCTGCACTGGGAGGGGGAGAGGGGGGTGACAACCTTGTGGAGAGTGGGACTCGAGCCCCCAACCTTAGCTTAGGATCAACGATCCAGCACCTTACCACCAGCGTACTACATAAAATAGTAAGACAGGCAGGTTACCATGGTTACCGCTAGCGGTCGATTTTTATCTGTATTACTTAGTATGTGACTTTTAACTTCACATCCTAATTAATACAACATCCTAATTAATACAAAGGTATTTTGTTCTGTGTTATAACTTTAAGCATATACAAGTTAATGCGTCGCTGACTTAAGTTCTGTCAAAGTTCAGTCATTGCTAATTAGAAGCTAGCACTGACTACTCGCTAACCGTGAGAATTACGCACACAAATACCACACACCACACCACTGACGATTTAATAAATGCGTAGCTCAAATACATACATCTCGAATCCCCGCTCTGGTGTAGCTTTGCAGTCCAAGTCCTGCTTTATATCCGTTCCATCATTTCGAGATCCTGTCCCTTCTCTACCAGCACAAACATCCGTGAAGGAAATCTGCCAACACACTGGTTATACTACCGCTTACCCGTAGAGCGACGAGTCCCGCCTCTTAGGTGTGATTGGCTAAAAGCACAAGACTAAATCAGTCCGCTGATTGGATGACTAAAGGAGTCGCTCAAGCATAGGAAATAATTGGATTTTTACCGCTGTATTATTATTATTATTATTATTCCACAAGTAAGTTAAAAAGTAGTTAGTTGTTAAAAAGTAAAAGTAAGTAGTTAAAAAATGCGAATAATCAAAACGAATTTCATACCGGATCGGTCGAGGCTCGGGTTCACAACGACCGCCATCAGTGCTGTTAACCAACCGGGTGCTGGTGGAAGTTGGACTACTGTTGGTTGAAGAAGGAGAAGTGGGAGGCGTGTCTGTAGGCGGAGAGAGAAGAGAAAAGGCACGAGTTTAGGACTGAGAGTAGGGAGTTTGAATGTTGGAACTATGACAGGGAAAAGGTAGAGAGCTGGCTGACATGATGCAGAGGAGGAAGGTGGAGCAAGGCTAAAAGCTTAGGGGCGGGTTTAAACTGTTTTATCATCGTGTGGATGGGAAGAGAAATTGAGTAGGAGTCATTTTGAAGGAGGAGTTTGTCAGGAATATTCTAGAAGTGAAAAGAGTGTCAGACAGAGTGATGAGTCTCAAATTAGAAAGTGAAGGTGAGATGTTCAATATTGTTAGTGCTTATGCCCCACAGGCAGGATGTGAGCTAGAAGAGAAGGAGAGATTCTGGGAGTGAGTTAGATGAAGTGATGCAGAGTACCTCCAGAGGTGAAAGAGTGGTCATTGGGGCAGATTTCAATGGACATGTTGATGTAAGCAACAGTGGGACGAGGAAGCGATGGGCAGGTTTGATATCCAGGACAGGAACACAGAAGGACAGTTGTTGATAGATTTTGCTAAAAGGATGGAACTGGCTGTGGTGAATACTTTCTTCTAGAATAGACAGGAGCATAGGGTGACTTATAAAAGCGGAGGTAGGAGCACACAGGTAGATGACATTTGTGTAGACGAAGTACAGTAAATTGAAGGAAGTCAGTGACTGCAAAGTAGTAGTGGGTGAGAATGTTGCCTAACAGCATAGGATGGTGGTGTGCAGGGTGACGCTGATGGTGAGGAGGGTGAAGAAGGCAACGGCAGAGCAGAAGATAAAGTGGTGGAAGCTGAAAAAGGAAGAGTGTCGTGTTGCCTTCAAGGAGGAGTTGAAACAGGCTTTAGGTGGTCAGGAAGTGCTTCCATTTGACTGGACAACCGCAGCTAATGTGATCAGGGAGATAGGTAGGAGAGTACTTGGTGTGTCCTCTGGAAGGAAAGTAGATAAGAAGACATGGTGGTAGAATGAGGAAGTGCAGAAGTGTGTACAAAAGAAGAGGTTAGCTAAGAAGAAGTGTGACATGGAGAGGACTGAAGAGAGTAAAGAGGAGTACAGGGAGACACAGCATAATGCGAAGTTAGCGATGTCAAAGGCCAAACAGAGGGCGTATGATGACTTTTATGATAGGTTGGACAGGAAGGAGGGAGAAAATGATTTATACAGGTTTTCACAGCAGAGAAATAGAAATGGGAAGGACTTGCAGAAAGTTAGAGTGATTAAGGACAGAGAGGGAAATGTATTGACTGACAGGAGTGTGCTGGGAAGATGGAAAGAGTACTTTGAAGAGTTGATGCATGAGGAACGTGAGACAGAAAAAAGAGTAGAAGAGGTCACTTGAGGACCAGGAAGTAGCAAAGATTAGTAAGGGTGAAGTGAGGAGGGCATTGAAGAGGATGAAGAGTGAGTGGAAAGGCAGTTGGTCCTGATGACATATCTGTGGAGGTATGGAAGTGTAAGAGAGGTAGCAGTAGATTTTCTGACAAAAACATTCAACAAGGATTTGGAGAGTGAGAGGATGCTGGAGTTATGGAGGCGAAGTGTGCTGATGCCCATTTTTAAGAACAAGGGAGACGTGCAGAGTTGTGGTAACTACAGAGGGATAAAGTTGATGAGCCATACGATGAAGTTATGGGAAAGAATAGTGGAAACTCGACTAAGGGCAGAGGTCAGCATTTGTGAACAACAGTTTGGTTTCATGTCAAGAAAGAGCACCTCAGATGCAGTGTTTGCTTTGAGGATGTTAATAGAGAAGTACAGAGAAGATCAGAGGGAGCTGCATTGTGCCTTTGTGGATCTGGAGAAAGCATATGACCGGGTGCCGAGGGAGGAACTGTGGTATTTCATGAGGAAGTCTGGAGTGGCAGAGAAGTATTTTAGAATGGTGCAGGACATGTATGAGAGATGTAAGACAGTGGTGAGGTGTGCTGTCAGTGTGACAGAAAATTTCAAGGTGGAGGTGGGACTGCATCAAGGGTCAGCACTGAGCCCCTTCTTGTTTGCTATGGTGATGGACAGGCTGACAGATGAGGTTCGATAAAAACATATTTAAACTTAATAGCGGGTCATATTAATTTGAGTATGTATTACATAGGATTGTGTACTCTTATTGGTTTGCTAGCATAGGATTACAGATATTATCCTGAATGGATAACACTCCAAGCAAACTGGTCCACACTCATAGTTTGCAACGGTGTATGGAGCAAACCGTGTCATCATCACAAATTAAAATGGAAAAATAAACCATTAAAATTATTCACTTTCATTAGCTTTTCTTATTTCTATGTTGTATACAAAAACCTTGAATGAGTTTAAGAACACCTCCGTTTCCATGGAGTACATCTTAAAATTAAATAAGTATAACCCAATACTGCAAAGTCATTATGCTCTGTCTGCAAAACTCGCATGACTTGTTTTTGCCATGGCTAAAGTGTAGCATGTAATAAACCATAAATATCATGGTTAAATTTATATATTATTATTATTATAGTATAGTTTAGTATAGTAAAACAGCCATTCTCCTCCAAATTGATGGATGTCAGTTCATGGAATAGTCCCTCAACGTTACATTCCAGTGGCTATTCAGCAACATTCACCATGCCTTGGGCAAATAATTGTCCAAGGGTCAATAATATTAATGAGCAGCAAGATTCAAACATAATTATTTTAAAACAAGTATTATTATCTATGATAATGCATATTCTTATTTGTTCCTGGTTAAAGCCTATTCTTTGTGAAACCCTCCATCTTTATTAATTTTGTACAAATCAAATATTGTGCATACTTTTCCCTTGTACATGTTTGCCGTAACATATTGGTTTATCAAAATCAAACATTCATGGTGGAAACAAAAGCTAGAATTCTTCAAAAATATGTTCTGTAGCAGTGTTATAGAAGCAACTGAGACTTAATTTAATAAAATTCTAACTCTGCAAAAATGTTTCAAACCTAACTATAGAGTTTGTAAATGCATTCAAAAAGACAGTGCAGCTAAAACATGGACAAAACCTCTTGCACAGTTCCTGGCTTTGACAGTTGGATCCATCTCCGAGGTGGGATAGAATAAAACGACTGTTGTTTCAGTAGTCAATGTGCCCATTGATGAGATAACACAAACAATGCAATAAGAAAGAAAAAAACAAAAAACAAACTCCACCAACTTGTAGTTTAATGTGATATAAATATAATCAAATGTAACAGTACTGAATACAGAAATAAGAACCAGTAAATGTTTTTAATCTTCTGACTTACTTGTGTAAGGACAATACAGTGTCTCTAAAACCCTATAATAAACTCTACCAATAACACAAGTTGATGATGATGTTACAAGAGATAGCGGTCTCAGCATCAAAGAATAGAAGCTTTGCAGTAAAGTTAAGATAGAATTTTCTCAAAAGACTGTGTCTGATAATATGCAATACGTATTTTGCATTTTACAATGGTATAATCTATATCCACATTTATATACGTACATATCTTCGAGGTCAGAAAGACCAAACATGTTGAACCCTGTTAGCACTTCAGTACATTCCAATATAACAAATTTTTACTAAAACTGAGTTTTTAAGGATGTCTCGCAGTTCCAACCGAGATATGGCTTAAATGTTTTCATGACACATGAACACTGTATTAACTCATAAGGGCAGCAGGACAAAACAGGATGATGTGTAAATTCCTGGTTACGCCATGATAACAAATACGAAATAGAGATAATATTTGATTCATGGATAATTGAACTCAACATTAAGGTACAGTTAATAAGGTTAAACAAGACTCTAGGTACGCACTGGTATGATTACGCATTACATGCAGGTAAGGTACGCACTAGATGATCCTGCTGACTAATTTGAATCTTCTCAGCTTTTTCCCATAATCTTGAGTAGGAGCTAAAAAAAACCAAACAATTAAATAAATCAGGGCACACTAAGACACACATAGCAGAATCTTTTTGCCATTTATTAATATTTAGCTATGTGAGCAGATCAGTAGGTTACCTGTGTGAGGTAGTAGTTTTCATCCACAAGCTGCTCGATGATGTTGAAATGATCTGTTTCAGGTATGTCTTCAAAAGTAACCTTAAGTCCAGCATCTTGCAAAGCCTATAAGAAGGTACAGATAGGTGGGATTTGCACATTGCACATATACTTTACAAGCATAACACCAGGCTGGTCCAGATATTAGTTTTAGTATAAGAGCAAGGGTTCCGAAACTTGGTATCATCAGGCCATGTGCATTTGATTGATATAAATAAGCTTTAAATAATATTCATTCATTTTCTGCACTGCTTAATCCTAATTATGGTCACGGGGAGGCTGGCACCCATCTCAGGTGACTCTGGGTGAGTACACCCAGAGTACACCCTGAACAGATCGCCAAGCCATCGCAGGGCAGAAACATGCTGATGGTTATGTAGCCGACTCTTGACAAAAATCAGCAATGGTTCTTTTACTGCCTCATACCGTAGATAGTGAGAGGCATGGCTGGCCTTTGATAACCCAGTTAGCTGCACTGGGGGGCTTTAAATAATATTTTCTTTTTATTTACAAACATCACTAAATCTGGGGATATTTGTGGGGTGCTTGATGGGAGACCCTGATAGGAGAAAGCTACTCAGAAAATTAATAAATTATTAAACTATCCTGATGTTACCTTGAAGTAACCTTGTGACTGCTTCCGGAACTCAGGGGAGTCATTCTGTGCCACAGCTACAACAATATCGCAGCCTGATGAGGATGTTCTGAGCTGGGACACTAACTGACTAGGGCTGTTTCTCAGAGCCACCTCCCTAAAACGAGATAAATGAGTGCAGAAATGCATCCCGAGGCAACACAGTGAATAAACTTTACAATCATGACTTATGTATTGAAATAATAAAAGATATGTTAGAATCATGAATACTGATAGTGATCTGGTATAGAAATAGTAATGGATTGTCATACTCGGTCATCTTCAGCGGTTCATTCACAGAGGTGGACAGAAGGGGCAGCAGATCATAAATGCCACTAACAAGGAATGCTCCTAAAATAGACAAAGTATGAATAAATAATGATACTAATAGTGAATCCTCATTGATGAGATGAAAATTCTGCCAACACATTGATTAAATTAAAAGTATACACTGTACAGTATTTAAGAAAAAACTTTTATTATTTCTTAAATTCTCCACTTGGTTGAGAGAATAAATTAAGAGCTCCTCTGGTTACTAACTCGTGGCCAAGTGATTAGCACCGCCACCTCACAGATGAAACAAGAAGGTTCTGTTCTTTTTATACTTGAATGGGTTTAATCAAGGCACTCTAGTTTTCTTCCACAGCCCAAATGCATGTATATTAGGTAAACTGGCTACGCTAATGCATGCAAGTGTAAATGTGAGTGTGAATGGTTGTTTGTGTGGAACTGGGAATCTGTCTGGTATATATGTATGACACACACACACACACACACACACACACATACACACACACACACACACACAAGGTATATATTTGGTATAATTTTGGGAGGTGGAAGGAGAGCTCCTACACCATTCTGAATTTGAACCTCTATTCATTCACAGATTTAAATTTTCCTTCTTTTAAATGGTGACTGGGGTGTATCTTGAAAGATTAGTTAGTAATATATTGATTTAAACACTGCCTTTAAAACAAACGAACAGCTCGGTTATTAGGGTTTGTTTAAAACAGTTTTATTGCTGTCATGACAATGAGACATCACACTTTAGGACTCAGGCCCTGTAGCATGGTTTACAAAGGGTGGAGTGAAGAAACTCCAACATCATGGCACCCAACCCAGTTTCTGGAAACATCCACTCCTGAAGACTTCCAAATCTAGTGGGGCTCAGACCTGACAGATCTAATTATCACATTTATTCCTAATTTCAAAGCCTTAGCTGATTAGATGGGAAAGATTGGCATGATTAGGGTTGGAGCAAAGGTCTTCAGGAAGACAGATCGCAAGAAACAGGGGCTTGAGCACTCCTTTTCTCTACAGGGCCCTAACCAGAAACCCACTTAAAAGCACCGTTTGCCCATAGGCAATTGGGGCTTTGGAGTCCCAGGCCAGTAGGGGGCGCCTGAAGGCTGACAAATGCAATGAAAACCATAAGGAAATTTAAAAATATATAAAAATAAATAAATAAACAAAATTGGAAGACCTTAGGACACAAATGCCTGAAAATTTTTTTTGAATGAGAGTTCACTTGGCAATCTGAGGATTGTAGTACTTTGCATTGGACAAATCCAATTTGGGCACCAATGCTCCCATGTGTGCTTTGTTCTCCTACACAGGATGATCGGTCCACTCGAAGATAGCTTCAAATGCAACATATTCTTGTGTGACATTCAGATCATTATTTCCAATGACCTCAATCACTCTTCGGGGATATGCAGTATCTCCTCAAAGTTATGAGGAATCATCAAGAAGGTTTCCTGCTTGAATTTCTCCAAGAAGTAGAAGTGGGGCCACATGCTAAACATCAAGGCAATTCTCCAAAAAAAATGAGCCTTCCAAACTGTGCAGCGCTCATTCACCAGGTTCTGACTTCCAAATAATCAGCAGCAGCTCACACACGTTTTCCTCAGTGACAGCATTATACAGTATTGCATGTAAGCATACTTAATCACCTCCATGCTGCAAGTAGAAACATCAGCAATACTGTACATGTGCTGTTTATCTGCAGGATAAAAGCTACTTCAGTAAATCGAGCCCTGAAGTACAGGCTGTAGCCACAGGATGAACTTGTGGGATGAAACTCAGTACGAGTTAATTGTGATTTGTGCAGCACAGAGCTTTTTCTGTAGAAAAAAAATTAGAAAATACATTTACGGATTTTTTTATTTTGCCATTATATTAATTCAATTTAAATATATTCAGTCACTTTTATAATACATGTTGATTTGTCTCAAGAACAAGCTCCGAATTAGGCTTTAATGCAAAGGGCAACGTGACATAACTACAAGATGGCTGTTATGAAATAGCCTTGCTTTTAAGTATAAATCCAGTTCATATCAAGATATGGAGGGAATTGTTTATACAGGGAAGATAAACCAGGGACAACACATACCTCAAAGTGATTCAACATGTCACAGGCCATAGATCCAACTTTCTTCTTAGTTTTTGTCTTATCTTCCAGCAGCTCATATCCTGTGTTTATGTTCGCACACATGTGTGAGTGTGTTGATCATGCAGGTCAATTTTTCAACTCAGAGTTCAGAAACCACTTCTGTTCCAATTCCACCTTAAATTGGCTTTAATACAACTGTGCCCATTCTCGGGTGAATAGCTTTTGTTTTATCTTCTATTGGAAGTTAATTTCACCTGAAGACAAAGGTTTCCTCATTTCACCGTCTTAAAATACTTAATTCACGTTTTGTACATCTTGTTTTGGTTGTGTGTTTTGGTTACAATAAGAAAACCACTTGACCAGAGGAACGATCTTGTGCAGTCATTTCTGTCTACAGTACAGTACAGTACTTGTGTTGTCCATGTATGTGCAGACAGTCAGCTCAAGATGGCGATGTTTACCACCATAATCTTGCCTGTTCTAGGGTCAAAAACACTCAGATGGGTAAGCAAATAGTTTTTGACATTTTAACTGATTTAATTTTATTTAACAGTGTAACTTTAATTCCAATTTTATTTCATTTTTAATCATTATTATTTCTGGTAAGTGCATGGGCACCTTTAAACCCTGTGTGTGTGTGTGTCCAAAGAATAGATTTGCTGGGGCAGTTACATGAGCGTTTCCTTTCACTTAAAAAAGGGTCCTGTCATTGACTTGGGAAGAAATTAGTATTTATCTTGATAATAACAACAACAACAACAACAACAACAAAATAATAACCCCAAGGCTAGTAAAGTTCAGTTCTCAGTAATTGCAGTTTAAATCAAAATCTAAACCATTATGGAAGATTAAATACTAATTAAAATGTGTGGTATTAGCACTCCGCAGACAGAGACAACTATCCCATGACATTGATAAGGAATTTAATGTGTTTTCCAAAGCAAATCAAGCAATTGTGTACTTGAATAATCAACATCAACAATAGATTTTAGGCTATATATAGTAATATGATTGATTTGCCAGTTTGAACACCATGTTATAAACAGTGTTCCATAACATTACTTTTGCAACATCTGTAAACTTTTAAATATTTTTATATTTGAGTGAAAGTATATAAAAAAAAAAATTTAAATTTCAAGTATTAAGTATTCATGTCACATTATTAATTGTATTATAATTATTGTGATAATTAACTTTTTTATAAAATTTACTTGCAGTGATGAAGATGAACTTTGGTCAAAAATAGTACGGATAATGCCTTCCATTACTCTCACAGTCTGTTTGAGGAGAATATTCATTAATAGGTTTACCTAAATACATCATAGCATTCCTTCTGACTGTTTCCCTGATATACAACTCACCTTAAAAAAGCAAGGAACAATTCTGTGACATTATTAACCAATATCCCTCATAAACACACCTTTGATTTGAGGAGATACACTGTACTCTGACCAATCAGTAGAAAGGACCATTGCTGCCAGGTGTGCACCTGCAGAATGACCACACAGATACAGCCCACTGTTGAGAGATCAACAGCAATGTGTTAATGAGAAACTATTAAGTATATAAACAGTAATATTGCAAACCACATCCAAGGGCTCAGAAAGGCAGGTGCACTAACCTGATATGTGAATACTGTTGAATGACAGCCACCAAACTCTGGCGTACCTGAGAGACCATCAGATCCATATTACCTGAAAGGAGAAAAGAGGAGGGACTTATAACAATGGGGTGTTAAAATAAATGTGTTCTCACAGAAGCAAACTGTGTTTATTTATTCCTGTATGAACCCTACAAGCCAGTGCTACCTTTCGGGGCAATACTGTAATCGACAGCAACCACTACAACACCCTTCTGGACCAGTGGAACAGCCAAGAAACCCGACTCTTCCTTGCTGCAAGAGAATGTGGTCTTATATAAGGGGCCTTTCAGAATTAAAGACAAGACCTGAAATACATTCTCAAGAGTAATAAGGACCAATAAGAATTCACTTTAATACTTTACTTATTCTTAAACGGAACAATTAGATTCCATATAAACAAAATCAATAAACATGTATTAAACAAACCACTATATGGAACATGAATGAGAAGCATGGCACTTAAGGCACTAATATTACTAATGGTTAGTAACTAACTTGTTTAAGCTCAGAAAAACATGTTTAATTCGGTAATGATGCCAAAAAAAAACCCAATAAACTATCATAAAAATTATTATTTTTGTTGGGTTAGTCCCTGTGACCAAATAATGTCATTACCCTATACACTGTGTCCATTGTTAGTTATTTAACTTTATCGCTCTACCAAGAGGAGAGATTATGTGTGTGTGTGTGTGTGTGTGTCTCCCCGGTAATGGAAACTAATAGAGGAATCTCCACAAATTTTTAACCAAAAGTGAGTCGTGGACCAATTAATTGAGAATTTTAATGTCAGTTTATTGTTTGGTTATCTGGATACAAATCAAGGATGGTTTGAAAGCATTTTGTTAACCTTGTGTGATAGAGCAAGTAGGTGAAAATCACCCAGAATTCACAACAGAAAAAAAAAGAATTAAGCTCAAAAATAATTTGCAGATTATACCACAAGGAACAATCATAATTCTACATCATCAGCCACTAGATGCGAGTTTTTTTTTAAAGCCCCATACCTCATTAACTGCCAATAACCACCATGGAGGTAGATAACTAGAGGCACATCTGAAACACAGAAAATCGACACTGATGATCCAGTTAAGAAAGCTACTCAGTGTCAAGATGAAATGTAGCACAGCTTGGATCTAGTGGGGTATTAAATTGAGCCTTGAGGAAATCTGATGCAGGGATCAGAGGCTCACCACTCTATTCCTCTCCACTCAACTCCACCATGTCTCTGTTTTCTTTACCTTACCTGGGGAGGAACTGACAGGCATGTACACATCCAGTTTCTCTTCGTCTCCCTCTCCATAAGGAACATCAAGAATGGTCTGAGCAACAGCCCGAGCCTTCTCTGTACCTTAACACATATTCAGCACCACATTCAGAAATTTTTCTACATTACATTTTGTCACTAAAAACTTAACAGCAAGCAACAATCTATAGTATTCTGTATAGTACAGTATTTAATTATCAAAGATATTTTTCACTTGGCTCCCATTTTTAGAAAATTTGTCATGGTTGATGTTTATTAATTGCTGAAGCCCATTACCAATTCCTGTTACATGATAAAAATCAAGGGCAGTGGTGGTCTAGTGGTATAAGGCGCCGGATCGCTGATCGAAAGGTTGGGGGTTCGAATCCCACTCTCCACAAGGTTGTCACCCCCCCCCAGTGCAGCTCACTGGGTTATCAAAGGCCGGCCATGTCTCCCACTGTCTATGGTGTGAGGCATGTAAAAGAACCATTGCTGACTTTCGACAAGAGTAGGCTGCAAAGCCATCAGCGTGTTTCCGCCCTGTGATGGCCTGGCGGGCTGTCCAGGGTGTACTCTGCCCTCGCCCTGAGTTGGCTGGGATGGGCACCAGCCTCCCCGCGACCCTAATTAGGATGAAGCGGTTACAGAAAATGAACTGATGATGATAAAAATCTACATTTAAAACAATGCCTTGTTGTCATCTCTTAACTCAGATGATTTCACTGTACACACTAAAAACCAGCGTCTATATAATTCAACATTTTTAAATGGAGATCTCTCTATAGACTTTACAGTATTTTCTCCTGTTTGAAGACTTGAGAGCAAAGAGGAAACTTAAACGGCCACTATCTGATTACCTTGTAGCTGGCAAGGTAACATGGTAGTTATTTTTTAATAAGGTGTGCCCATATACTAATATATTGAGGCCACAATATAAGCTTCTTATGGCCATGAGTTAAGTTTCTTAAGCTCGTTTCTATGGACATATAGCGTGACAGCTACTGTATTTTAAAAATAGTCAGCCATTCATCAATTGAATTAAACCACTGATATCTCAGGAAACTAAGCGTCTAGACTGAGTTATATCATGACTGATACATAATAACATACTCAATTTACTGTTTTGTGAAATGGAGAAGCCATTCGCCTGATGCATCTTCGCCCTGTGACTTCCTAGCAAGCAGTTCAGGGTGGACCCTGCCAAGGTGAGATTGACTCCAGTCTCGTGGCGACTAAAGCTGGATTGAGTGGTTTGCTAAATGAGATGAGATGATGCATTGTAAGTAACATCTCAAAGCAAATAATTTCCTTTCTTTTTCAATTGTCCCGAACAAATAATTAATGTCATGTATTAAGTATGACATTACCACACCATATAAAGTCATGTGACGTTTGTCTATCAGTCCCTTAATGCATCCATTGCCTATAATACTTGTTCAACAGGGCTTCGAGTGAAGTCAGTGCCAATCCAAGGTGACTTCATGTGGGAAGCAGGGCATTTTAAAGCTGTTCATTGACCTCAGGTGGGGCTGGTGGCGTAGTGGTTAGGGTGCTGTGCTCATGATCGGGAGGTTGTGAGTTCGAATCCCACTGAGACCCTCACTGTGCTAAGACCCCTGGGCAAGGTCTCTATCACAAGTGTGCCTCTGTTCACCCAGCAGTATAAATGGGTACCAGTAAAATATACTGGGAAGGTAACATGCGATGGACTAGCGTCCCATCCAGGGGGAGTTGAACTCCTGGTCGCTTCATGCTACGGGATAAGTACAGGCCTGATGAGCCACGAGGCTAAGCCATTAGGCTCTGGTGTAAAAACCCAACAGACTGAAAAATTGACCTCAGGTGGATAACCTACAGAGAATATGCTAACTTCACTCATAGTCCCTTATCAGCTGTGAGATTGGAGCCCAGAATCATCTTTGTGTGAAGCAACAGTGCTGGCCAGTGAGCCACTATTCTGCCTCTTGTCATTTATTCGATAGAAAAATATGATCCATGCGAATACTCGAGAATATTGCCTTATGCACCTGTACAACCTTTGTTTATGTTCAGTACTGTACACCTTTATGCATGCTTATTTCACAATATGCACAACTACCTGATTCATCTTATATAAATTTAGAACTTCAGATCGTTATGTATTCTTTCTGAATGTAAAAAAAATAAATAAATAAATAAATAATAATAATAATAATAATAATAATAATAATAATGTGCGAAAATAACATCTCACTTGTTGAAATTGTGGACCTTGATCATGAAAATAAATGGCTACCCTTGTTGCCTAGTAGGATGAACCATAAAGAAATAGTTAAACAGCAATGGCTGTTCAAGGTGTTCAAAGAACTGTACATTCGGTAAACGTAAGAGAAAAATAAAGTGGCATCGGTACTGTCTGTCTGTCTTCCTTTTGGCTTTTTCCCTTTTACTCGGGAATCATCTGATTCGCACGTTTTGATTTGGCAGAGGTTTTTACGTCGGATGCCCTTCCTGTCACAACCCTTTTTAGCAAGGGACAGAAACACGCTGACGACTTTGCAGCTCCTCTTTACGAAGGTCAGCAATGGTTCTTTTACATGAAACTCTCACCATAGACAGTGACAGACATGGCCCGCCTTTGATAACCCAGTTAGCCGCACTGTGTGTGTGTGGGGGGGGACAGTGACAACCTTGTGGAGAGTGGGAATCGATCCCCCAACCTTTGGATCACCGATCCAGCGCCCTATACCACTAGACCACCACTTTCCCCAGCTGCCCCATCACTGCCATCGGTACTGATTGCGTACATTTTGAAAAAACAACATCATCGCTTTTTTTTATACACTAATGGACATACATCGGTACAAATCGTAGTGACAGCAGTATAGATCTTAATTACGTCAGAGGAATTAATTAAAGTAACTTAAATTACATCAGGTAACAAACGGGGAAAATCAAAACAAAATCAGCAAAAACATCTGAATAAAACAGGAATATGATTGTGTCAGAATTGTGTTCATGGTTTTTGTTTAGATTCATTCGTTTACTGACAGAAAAATAACATTATCACAAAAACCCAGATTTTATTTAGTTCGCCAGATGGCGTGGCGAGCTGGCCAGGGTAGACTCCGCCCTCGCCCAAATCGGCTGAGAAGCACACCAGCGCCCCCCCGCGCCATGATTACAGTACATCATTATGATTACAGTAAACGGTTCAGCAAATGAAGAGTTAATGGCTGTAACAATTTTTAAAATTTATTTTGATGGAAATTTTAATCAAAAATTAGTTGATCAGGCATTTGACTGTAGGAGCAAACCCCGAAACCGCTGTAGGATATTTACAGGATAAATCATGATGAAACTGCAGTGACCTTTATCTTTAAAACAGAAGATTACGCAATGACGAAAATTAAGAATTAAAAAATCCCACCAACCTGATTTTAGCGCAGCCACGTGCGCCGTGACCACGTCATCGGCGAACATCCTGTGAGACCACTGGCTCGGCGAATACTGTTTTTCCAACTCCTAGTAAACACCAACACAACTCGATGTCAGCCATTGAAACCTCATGGTTTTTGTTTCCTGAAGTATTTTGCAAGTCCCACCTCCTAAGCTAGGATTGGTTAGTAGGGTTTGAGATCTTCAAAGGCTCCGCCCACTTCATTGTCCTCCAAATTTAACCTGTGCGTGCTGGGTGCAGTTTTATCAGCAGGCTCGCATTTTTTCCCCCGTAGGGTTTTTTTTTTAAATAGGATCAAATATATGGATTGGATACATATGCTTAGAATAAAAAGTTGTTATGATAAAAACAGGTAGAGAGCTGGGGAGAAAAGCTATTCCTAAACCTGGGTCTTGGGTTTACACCGAAGCCACAATGTCCATGAGCTCCGATTCTTCTTTTAAGATAATTGGGATAAGTATGGAGGGACATGGAATCAAAACTGCATTCACCCACTGTCGGCTGGGATAGGCTCCAACCTTCCTGCAACCCTCATCAATGAGTAAGTAAATTTTCATTCATTCATTTTTTGAACCACTTCATCCTAATGAGGGTCGCAGGGAGGCTAGCGCCTACCTCAGTCGACTCTGGTTGAGGTACATCCTGGACAACTCGCCAGGCCATTGCAAGGCCAACAATCAACCATTCATACTCAGGTAATTTGGCACAGCCAATTAAACTACTGCACATGTTTTTGGACTGTGGGAGAAAACCAGAGTACCCAGAGGAAACCCACACAAGCACAGGGTGAGCATGTAAATTCTGGACAGACCTGCCCAAGCTGTGAATCAAACCCAGGACCTTCTTGCTGTGAGTCAGATGTATTAACCACTACACCACCCAGAAGTAAATTTTCTGTCCTACAAATGATCATAACAGTAGGTGCACACACACACTCAGGTCACTCCTTCTTACTTATGATTGCTTTTTTATTTTTTAAATAGTGTGACTTTGCAAATATTAAATGTATTTACATTTGTATATGGGTCATTCTCTGAACTGAAACTCTAAAGAGTGACATTGTGATTAAAAATGTTGTCAGCTTATTTCCCTCGAGCGTCTTCTTCTTTTCCTTGCAGCTTTTCCCTTCAGGGGTCACCACAGCGAATCGTCTGCCTCCATCTCACCCTATCCTCTGCATCTTCTTCTCTTACACCAACTGCCTTCATGTCCTCCTTCACCACGTCCATGAATCGTCTCTTTGGTCTTCCTCTAGGCCTTCTGCCTGGTAGTTCCAACCTCAGCATCCTACTACCAATATACTCACTATCCCTCCTCTCTACATGTCCAAACCATCTCAATCTAGCCTCTCTGACTTTGTCTCCAAAATGTCTTACGTGGGCTGTCCCTCTGATGTACTAATTCCTGATCCTATACTAGCCATAAATTCATGAACCATTTTTACAAAGACAGTAAAAGAACTACTTCTGTCTGTCTTCCTTTCGGCTTTTTCCCTTTTACTCGGGAGTCGCCACAGCGAATCATCTGATTCGCACGTTTGATTTTGGCAGAGGTTTTTTACGTCGGATGCCCTTCCTGTCACAACCCTTTTTAGCAAGGGACAGAAACACGCTGACGACTTTGCAGCTACTCTTTACGAAAGTCAGCAATGGTTCTTTTACATGCCTCTCACCATAGACAGTGACAGACATGGCCTGCCTTTGATAACCCAGTTAGCTGCACTGGGGGGACAGTGACAACCTTGTGGAGAGTGGGACTCGAACCCCCAACCTTTGGATCAGCGATCCAGCACCCTATACCACTAGACCACCACTGCCCCTAGTAAAAGAACTACTTCATGTATATGTTATTGGTAACAAACAGGAATCAATCCACATGGAATATGAGATTATTATCATTTGTTTTTTGGTGAATAAATTAATTACAGCTTGACTATGTAATTATAAATACACTTCATTTCACTCAACTACACAGTGAATATTGTAACTTTGAACTGCACCCATCACAGGAAAAATAGATCGGTTCTGTATGAGACTGCCATAGACACCATTGTTTACTCATGGAACCATTACTTGATGTGTGATTTTTCAGTCCACAGAGTAAGAAAAACATGCAATTTCTACGTTGGATATAAATTTTAATGTAATTTTAATCCAATAGAAATTCCTTCCCCCCCTTATTTTATGGACTAAGATTTTTGTCCTTTGCAACCAGTTTTGCAAAAAAAGTTTTTGTTTTTTTTCAAGCTGTTTGTATCCAAAATTATTCTGTCTGATATTTTGTATGTGTAGCTGTCCAGGGTGTACTCTGTCCTAGCTCAGAGTTGACTGAGATGGGTGCCAGCCTCATCACAAGCCTAATTAGGATAAAGTGGTTTAGATAATAAATGGAATCAATGTTGTATGTGTCTGTGTGGTATGTTTTCCTGAGAGATTTCTTTTTAATTCATCATCGCTTTTGGAAAATATTTGGTCCAAAATGTCAGTCCTTAAGTCAGAGAAGGATCCATGCTCAAACTTTTAACATGTAAATCGTTACCAATTGCAAAACATGTAACCAATGTGTGCAAATACTACACTAAAATAACACATAGAGGGCAGTGGTGGCCTGGTGGTGAGGTGCTGGATCCCAAGGTTGGGGGTTCAGGCCCCACTCTCAACAGGTTGTCACTGTCCCCTCAGTGCAGCTAACTGGGTTATCAAAGGCTGGCCATGTCTCTCACTGTCGATGGTTAGAGGCATGCAAAAGAACCTTTGCTGTTCCTTCGTGTTTCTGCCCTCTGATGACCTGGCGAGCTGTCCAGGGTGTACTCTGCTCTCTCATCCAGAGTCAGCTGAGATGATTGCCAGCCTCTCGGAAACCCCAATTACGATTAAGCAGCTCAGAAAATGAATGAATAACACATAGGTGTGTATTTTCCCAACAGAAATAGGCTCCTGTACACATTCTTCTTGTTTCATTTTTTTCTTAAACAGATAGCTTCTCTTTAAGACAACCAGGTGCATCAGTTTTTAAACTAAACTAGTTCACAAAAGACTATTTTGTTACAGCGTATAGCAAAAAATAAGGCACTATCGCTAATATAAAACAGTTTATCAAACAGTTTTACACTAGCCTAGTACCTTATTGTTTACTATAGGCTGTAATAAAGTCAGTATCATTTACTATTTTTTAGATGTAACTTACTCATTTGAATTTGAACCTTTTTAGCAAAGATCATTCAGTTGAGATATACTGTACTAGTTTAAACAGTTTACATTCTGGCTATGAAATTTGAAGCAGTACTTTACTGTACACCAGTTTTAACCCTCATAATATGAACATTAGGTGAAAGGGTGAACTGTTAGAACAACTACCTTGCAACTCATAAAATGGTTTGTTATTTTGCAAAACAAAAGCTTCACTGTATGCATACACAATCACTTTTATACATATCAAGCCCGAATAAAAAAAATAATGTGAATACTTACATTTTTCTTTAAATTTGTCCAGTGAGACATTGGTGAATGATATCTATAACCCAACTTGCGTCCTGAAGGTTTTGAACTTTGACCCTTCCTGATGTGAATAAGCAGACAATGAACATGGGGGAAAAGTGGGTGTCTCCTTTGATCCAAAGAGAGGGCTGTTTAATGTTCGATCTCTTAAATCTAAAGCAGTCATTAATAATGACAATCTTGTGCTTATACAGAAATTTAGACAAGAATTCAATGTGTTTGAAATTCTATGTACTAACATTACGCATGTTCCTGGAAAAAATGTTGATTCTTTTAATTATTATTTACAGAGCTCCAGGACAGTCCTCCAAATTCTTATGTGAATTTGCAGATATCATTGCAAATCTGGTTGTTTCTTTAAAGAAAGCTTTAATTATTGGTGACTTTTAATATTAATTTCGATATCCCAGAGGACCCTTTATGAACAGCGTCTGGATCAGTCCTAGATTCAGTTCGGGTAAATCAGAATTTAATAGGACCCACTCAAAAGCTGGCTGACATTTGATTTAATACCACCTTTTGGATTAAATATTGGAAATATTGTCACAGTTCCAAAGTCAGAAACTATTTCAGATCATTATCTTCTCTCGCTTACAATGCCTCTTCTAATACATACACCTAGCCACGGTATTGCATTTAGCATATATAAATGACTGCAGTTTCGTTAATAATCTTGGGCCAATACTGTGTTCAGATGATTCGGACACCGGAGGCCATCAAGGCACTTTGCAGTGCCTTTGCATCTTATCAATATATACAACCTTGGCGTATCCAGGTGATTCTGATTCGGAAGACAATTTTTATTCCTGATTTAAGTTGATGTTAGAACTTGTGTGTGTGTGTGTGTGTGTGTGTGTGTGTACACCATATTATCTTAGCGAACTTCTTGTCATTTATGATGCAGCACTCCCCTTTAGATCAAAAAGTTCAGGATGCTTAGTGATACCTCGAATAATGAAGATACTGCAGATCTGGGGGTCTCAGGCAGAGTTCTGGTAAACTGTGATGTTGGGATGCTCCCTCACTTGACATACTCACCCAGGTCCATTTGAGAGTGCAGTGGCTGATTGCCCAACATTACAGGGTGCCCTCATGTCTGTCTTACTTCTGGTTCTCTCTCTTTTAGTTATGCTGCCATAGCTGGTCATGCCGGAATCCCTTCTTGCGCTCAGCAATATTAAATTCTTCTATTTCCATTCCACTATTATGAGTATGTATACCGATCAATCAATCTCTCTCTCTCTCTCTCTCTCTCTCTCTCTCTATCTGTCTGTCTGTCTGTCTGTGTGTTAACATAAACATTCTCCTTCTGGGATGCTGGTGATCCAGATCCTTCTGCTTTCTGAATCCAGTGGTCTGTCCTGGTATGCTGATGCTGACTTGGAAATCTTGGCTGACACCCCCCCTGCTGATGAAGCTCTATATGGACCCAGATGTGCACTAACATACTGTGAACATGACTTTTCACTGCTGGTGTTATAAACTCTTTTCCCCACAATTATTTAGGACTTACAGTTGTATAACCAACCGGATTACATTTTGTACTGTAATGAATTTCTCACATAATATGGTTTTTATTTTCATAATTTCACCCAAATGAGGATGAGTTTCCCTTTTGGGTCTGGTTCCTCTCAAGTTTTCTTCCTCGCATCTATTGAGGGAGGTTTTCTTTGCCACTATGCAGGGGTACTGGAGATGAGGATCTAACCAATGGTTGAACCTTGGATTCAGGAGGAACAATGGGAGGTTTAAAAAGGACTTTAAGTATCTTGGGGTTTAGTTCACAGGTGAGGGAAGGATGGAGCAAGAGATCGACAGACGGATCGTTGCAGCCTCTGCTGTAAAGGTTTGTCGTGGTGAAGAGGGAGTTGAGCCTCAAGGCAAAGCTCTCAATTTACCAGTTGATATGTTCCCAACCCTCACCAATGGTTATGAACTTTGGGTAGTGACCAAAAGCACAAGCTCTCAGATACAAGCAGCTTAAAAGAGCTTCCATTGCAGGGTAGCAGGGCACCGATTTCCGTGAAGTAGGATCGACTCCCCTGACTGAAGTATACGTACACGTACATGTATATATCAATTAATACATATTCAACACGGAGGGGAATGCACCCTCCGGGTCGGGAATGAGGTCCTGCCCCAAGTGGAGGAGTTTAAGTATCTTGGGGTCTTGTTTACGAGTGAGGGAAGGATGGAGCGAGAGATCGACAGACGGATCGCTGCAGCCTCTGCTGTTAAGCGGTGCCTGTACCGGTCCGTCGTGGTGAAAAAGGAACTGAGCCGCAAGGCGAAGCTCTCAATTTACCAGTCGATCTACGTTCCAACCCTCACCTATGGTCACGAGCTTTGGGTAATGACCGAAAGAACAAGATCACGGATACAAGCGGCTGAAATGAGCTTTCTTCGCCGGGTGGCGGGGTTCTCCCTTAGAGATAGGGTGAGAAGCTCCGCCATCCGGGGAGAGCTCGGAGTAGATCCGCTGCTCCTCCGCATTGAGAGGGGCCAGTTGAGGTGGCTCGGGCATCTGGTCAGAATGCCCCCCGGACGCCTCCCTGGTGTGGTGTTTCGGGCATGTCCAACCGGGAAGAGACCCGGGTGCGACCTAGAACACGCTGGAGGGACTATGTCTCTCGGCTTGTCTGGGACCGCCTCGGTGTCCCCCCGGGAGAGTTGGAGGAAGTAGCTCAGGAGAGGGATGTCTGGACCTCTTTGCTAAGGTTGCTGCCCCCGCGACCCGACCCTGGACTAAGCGGAAGAAGATGAGATGAGATGAGACATATTCAACACTATAAATGCTTATAATAACAATGAAACATTCAAAAATAATGCAGAAGATGTAAATAAAACATAAATACACACACAGACAGATGCGCGTGCACACACTCAAATGCGCACCTCACATAAAAATGTAAGTAGTTTTGTTGGGTTGTATTTTTTGGAGGGGTGGGGGGTTGCATAATTGGCCTTGTTTTGCATCATTTTCCTGAACTTTCCTATTTTTCCTTAATTTCCTTATTTTTTAAATTTTCGATTAATATTTTTGAAAAACTTGCGATGCACTGAAGCCACAGAAACTGAAGCACGAAGTAGCGAGTGATCCCTTTAGTACTTAAATTAACATATGTCTGTATGTACTTATGTATGTATGTCACAGTAGAGATGGCGATTCAGTAGAACTGGCAATTCTCCTAGTAGAGATGCCAATCACAATCTCTACTAGAAGAATTGCCAATTCTACTAGTAGAGATTACGATTGGCATCTTCTCTAGGGGAGACTGAAATCCTAACCAAGTACAATTTCAGTTGCTGCCTAACCTAGGAGAATTGGCAATTCTCCTAGGAACGATGGCAATGGAAACTGTATAAAAGGGAACTCTTAAAATATGAAACGCATCCCTAGGAACAATAATTTTATTTAACATATCACATTTACAGAATTCAATAATAGTGGACAGTATAAATGACAAGACCAGTTATTTTGTTCATAGCACCCATATAAGAATACAATAGTAAACAATTATACACTTCACATTTGTAAATGTAAATCTTGCTTGCAGGTTGCAATTACAGTTTTCTAATTATATAACACCAATTTGCTTGTCTCAAATTGGCAATTTTCCTGGTAGAGATTGGGATTGGCATCTCTACTAGGAGTATTGCCAATTCTACTGAATAGACATCTCTACTGTGACATATAGAGGTAATGACAAATGACGTTGGTCATTTTAAAAAGATAAAGGCCATTTTCGAAGTCGATCAAGTTCCATGAAATTTGGTTGTTGTCACACAGAAGTGACGTTGTTACTTCCTGTACGTGACGTCATTGGTGTTGTGATTCTGGCGGCAGATTTAGAAATTCAGAGTGCGCGGGCTGTTGCTGTGCGGGTGTATTTATTTTAGTTTGTTTTACGAAGAACTTGCATAATGGACTGTTTAAATGTACCGATGATTCTGCCAAATTCTCCACGGAAAGCACGCGGTCAGATTCAGGTAAATTCAGTTCTCCGGTTTATAGTCTCAGACACGAAGCAGACACTAAGCAGAAGGAGCTCACGAGCTCATTAAAGTCCGAAATACTCAAATATTGTCACCCTCGGATTCTCTTTATGACACATTCTGGAGAACAGGTGACGGACACTATGGGCTGATATATATAAAGTATTTATTTATTATTTTGCAGGTTATTTTCGGACCAATGTTCTCAGGGAAAAGGTAAGAGCGGCTTCATTCTCACCTGTTTTATAAAAATGCATTTCGGTATCTCTCGGTATTATTGTTGGTGCTCGGACTTGGCTGACTTTGGCTCGCCAGCCGTTTGAGCGGGTTTAGGGAGGAAATAACAAAGGAAAGCGCGCGAATCCACACCAGGGCTGCTCTGATTTTAACCTTAAATCCTTAAATCTCACAAACTCTACAGAGAGACCAGAGAACTTTATCACACGAACAGTGGAATTCTGTACAGGCATGTTTTGCTTTCTTTTATAGATCATAATTGTCGAATTTTTTCATTGACTGGGCACATGAAGTGTTTACAGTTCAGTTTACTAAGATCTGGAATAAACACAGTATGAAATATTTTATATATGTGTAGTGTGTGTATATTGTGTGTAAGTGTGTATTTTGTGCGTATATATATATGTATGTATGTATATATAGCGTAGCGTAGGCCTCCGTCAGTCCCGAAGGACTATGGCTGCGCTCTGGCCAGTATCCCGACTGGTGATACTCCCCAGTGCACAGAGCCTGGGTAGGGAGTAATGAGGGACAGGCTGTTACCCAAACCGATTGTGATGCTCCCGAAAAGAGCCCAGATTTATCACATCCTGTTGAGATAACAACGCATCAAAGACCCAGTCACAAATCCGGAAGGAGGAACCTGCTCTGCAGCCCTTAAAAGCACCCCCGCGAGGGAGACCTCAGACCTTAACGAGCGTGTCTTTTATGCATGTTTGTTGGGTCTCCGTCCTCTGCAGACGACGCAATAAAGCTTCTCATATTCAACTCAAAACCAGTCTCCAGTCGTCTTCTTCCACATTCAACGGATCCTAACAGTGTGTGTGTGTGTGTATATATATATATATATATATATATATATATATATATATATATATATATAAATATGTGTGTGTGTATATGTGTGTGTATATATATATATACACAAAAGGACAGGACAAAGGCTTTCTATTGAAACTCCATTTATCACTACAGATCTGTTTCGAGGGGTGGTGAAACCATCCCCTCTCTTCAGGTGATTATAGAAGAATTACAGTTCTTCTGTAATCACCTGAAGAGAGGGGATGGTTTCACCACCCCTTGAAACAGATCTGTAGTGATAAATGGAGTTTCAATAGAAAGCCTTTGTCCTGTCCTTTTGTTTATTTGCTCTACCAAAAAGTATTGAGCACTCTCCTACGGAAGGATCTACTCAGAAAATCCTATATATATATATATATATATATATATATATATATATATATATATATATAATGTGTGTATAATGTGTGTATGTGTATGCACATATGTGTGTGTATACACATATATATATATATATATACACACACACACACACACACATATATATATATATGAATATGTGTGTATATATATATATATATATATATATATATATATATATATGTATATTGTGTATGTATGTGTATAATGTGTGTGTATATATCTTCTATCTTTTCGGCTTTTTCCCTTTCTCAGGGGTGTGTATATATATATATATGACACCTTTTTTTTTCATTGAAAAAAAAATCACGAGCACACCACCAGAAGGAAAGCTAAAAATGAACTCTTTTAGCCTCTTTTGACAATATAAAGTCATTCTCATCGAAGTGTCATGAATAGAAATGAAATAAACAAAAAAGAAAAGTATTGTATAATCTTTAATTTATCGACTCACTCAGTGTGAAGCCTGGGCCTGTTTAGATGAACATGGTGTTGATGTCCTGGTAGGAATCGAAAGACACATGAAGATCTTCCTCGACAGTGCTCAGTCTCTGCGTCTTTATTTTTTTTAGCACTGAGACTTGAAAAGCTGAGCTCACACAGATGTCGGATAAAATGGAAGCAATTTCAAAATAGCTGTTTGCCAGAATGGGGAACTCCTTGGCAGTAGCCAAACAAAAACCGCACAAAGGTCAATTAGCAAAGTTTAACTTTAAAGCACGACTATGTCTCAGTTCAGTAAGTTCCTCCTGCTCCTGTCATGTCCTTTCCACTAACTGATGCTGAGATATGGCGATCCCTCATCCAGTCGAGGCATTCGGTGCAGGCTGAAGAGAAATAAAATCTTCAAGTTTTTAAATGTTTAACTATTGTTTCACACAATGCAGGGCAATCTTGCCATTACTTGATAAGTGTGAACATTTTAAGATTGCCACTTTCCACATGATGTCAGAGTTGTACTTTGAACAGAATCCGTTTATTTTGTCTGTACTTGTAAGCAGGTTTTAACTTCGGTCTGCATTTGTGTGTTCAGTTCATTCAGATGATGAAATAGAATTAGAATCTTTACTTTTCAAAAACTTAATCACTGTCCGTGCAGTCTCACTACCAGTGTGGCGCTCCCTCTAGGAAGGAAAAAAAAAAACATTTCACGCCTCCCACTGCCCCGCGAGCGACTATAAATAGTATTATTTGTCTATAAAATTATTAGTACACCTCTGCATACCATTGTATCTTATTAACATTAAAAATAAAAAGAAAGAAATTCAGTTCAACTTGAAACAAACAAACAAAAAAACTTCATTGCTTTTTAATCTGTAACATTTAAAGTGCACCAATGTGCCTGAAATAAAACATACATCCTTATTTAACTTATTTAAACTTATTCAACTTATTTATGTCTTAATATCTCCGTCTCTCTCCATATTTCTCTTCATCAAGAAACAACATGGAAAAATTTTGTATACTGCATTTCATATCATTTGCTCCTGCGAAAAAGCGATACACCGTTGCGCAACAATGAGAGCGACATTGCCAACTACTGGAGTGGAGATGCAGTTACACTTAATTCTCGTACACTATTCCAGAAAAGCATGTTCCCCAGGGTCATATGCACTCCCCACGGTCCCACTATCTGAGCACTGCGACTAGCCGCAATGCTACTTTTGTCTCTCCCTGACAGCCATGCAGCACTAATTCTCTTGTCTCAAAGTGCAAAGCAATTAGCTACATGCTGGCACCTACTGATAAGAAGCGTATTACATGGTTACTCTGCCAATCACTAGACAGCACAGACACTAGTCAACGGCACACTATTTGCAGAAAATAATTTGTTAGTTTTCAAAAACTTTTTTTGATCAATTGGGTAAATTCCTACGGCACACCAGCCACAAGCTAGACAATCAGCCAACATTCGACATTATATTCAACCGACAAATAACGTGTCAAATAATTTACCTGCAACTTATGGACAGCGTATGCAGGCGATATTTTCAATTCATCATTTAGTGCTCTGATGCTTGTTGTTAATCTTAGAAATTGATCAGTTTATTTCATATGAAATAAATAGCCTTCAGTCTATAAGGGGATACAGTAATTTTAAGGAAAAAACATCAGGAAGCATATTCATGAAAAACATTTTGGCCTCCATAGTGAAAATACAGTTAGCCTTGTAAATGCATGAAAGGTCTGAATCTTCATACAACATTTCGACCATATTTTGCCACACAATAATGCAAATACAGAAATTTGATGTGGACCAGGTGAGATTTTATGTATCATTTCACAACATTGTCGAATACTTTGCTTTGATTTGTTAATTATGGCATTATTGGCCATGTCATGTGCAAAACCAAAAATTTGAACTCCATATTTTGTCAGGCAGTCTATTTCTTTAATAGCAACATATGAAGGTTGATTTACTGACCACCAGTCATGAATGTAAAATAACCACCTTGAGGCTTATTCAAGACCCCTCCACTTCATATTGAGTTTTATTATCACCCTATCATTGTTTAGTTCATAACTATCAATTATTATGTAATATATTAAGGCGCCTCTGACTTGCCTTTCCTATTTCTTCTCCCCCATCATAGTACTGAATTGATGCGGAGAGTCCGGCGCTTTCAGATTGCCCAGTATAACTGCCTCGTGATCAAATATGCCAAAGACACTCGTTACTCTGACACAGGCATGGCCACACACGACAAGTAAGACCTTTCACATTTGATGCCTGCATGTGTGCTGTATGTCTCCTTTTAATAATCCATGGGGTTGCAATCATGTCTGACATGATGATGTAATCTTATAAACATCAAAGTTCTGATGCACGATCATGTTTAATGGTCTGATCCTACAGAAGTACAATGGAAGCCGTGCCAGCTAACTGTCTGAAAGATATCTGGTCTCGTGCACTACAGGTCTGTGTCATCGGCATTGATGAAGGCCAGTTTGTAAGTATTAGGTGATTGTGGAGAAACCAAATTGTGTGTGTGTGTGTGTTGGGATGGGGGGGGCTTTTTATTTTTTATTTGTTTTTTTTTTAATAAATATCAATATTTCATTTACTCGTGCCTTGAATCACCACCTTATTATGGTGGAGAGGTTTGCGTGTCCTAATGATCCTAGGATCTATGTTGTTGGGGCCATTATGCCCCTGGTAGGATCACTCAATGCAAACAGATCCTAGGTGAAGGTCCAGACAAAGCGCAGTTCAAAGACCCCTATGGGATGTAAAAACATCATCGTCTTCCGCTTAGTCCAGGGTTGGGTCGCGGGGGCAGCAACCTTAGCAAAGAGGTCCAGACGTCCCTCTCCCGAGCCACTTCCTCCAACTCTCCTGGGGGGACACCGAGGCAGTCCCAGACAAGCCGAGAGACATAGTCCCTCCAGCGTGTTCTAGGTCGACCCCGGGGTCTCTTCCCGGTTGGACATGCCCGAAACACCACACCAGGGAGGCGTCCGGGGGGCATTCTGACCAGATGCCCGAGCCACCTCAACTGGCCCTTCTCAATGCGGAGGAGCAGTGGATCTACTCCGAGCTCTCCCCGGATGGCGGAGCTTCTCACCCTATCTCTAAGGGAGAGCCCCGCCACCCGGCGAAGGAAGCTCATTTCAGCCGCTTGTATCCGTGATCTTGTTCTTTTGGTCATTACCCAAAGCTCGTGACCATAGGTGAGGGTTGGAACATAGATCGACTGGTAAACTGAGAGCTTCGCCTTGCGGCTCAGCTCCTTCTTCACCACGACGGACCGGTACAGGCACCGCTTAACAGCAGAGGCTGCAGCAATCCGTCTGTCGATCTCTCGCTCCATCCTTCCCTCACTCGTAAACAAGACCCCAAGATACTTAAACTCCTCCACTTGGGGCAGGACCTCATTCCCGACCCGGAGGGTGCATTCCACCATTGTCCGACTGAGAACCATGGCCTCGGACTTGCAGTTGGTTCTTGGGATGTAAAAACAATTTTCATAAAATGTAACAACAAATGTATTTAAAATATTAAAGCGAATATTTCTGTGGGGAAAATGACTATGCCTGTAACTCCTTTTGTGAATAAACAGAGCTGCATAGTATTAGATTAGAAAAGGATCAATAACATTTACTTGCATAACCCTGGTGAGTGAGGTCAGAATTTTACAGTCAAATCACTGGAACGCAGTCACTGCAGTCAAATAAGCATTCTTTAAATTATTAATGTAAAGCTGTAGATGAAAGTAGCATTAAAGCCTTTATTGATTTTGTTGTAAATCACATTGGATGTTGTAAATGAAATGGCACAGGACGTTGAGTTGAATCTACATGTTCTATATGATTGATTAGCAGAACATTCATTTGTGTTTGGTGTGCCATATTGTACAGTAATCTATGCACAATCTCAAACACAGGATAAATAATACTGCTAAAAGCTTAGTTTTTTTCGCTGTGCTGTTTCTCACTGCCATTTGAACAGTTATCCCTGGTGGACAGAAGGAGTTAAAACTATCAACAAATAGCTATTTAAACTGCAAATTATTTTCGAGACTATATAACCATATTTGTATGTCAACAAACTATTTTCTTCATTTCATTGTAGTTTCCAGACACTGTTGAATTCTGTGAGGCCATGGCGAACATGGGGAAGACGGTTATTGTTGCAGCTCTTGATGGCACTTTTCAGCGGAAGGTAAGGTTTTGTGGTGTTTTTTTTTTTTTTTTTTTTAATTTTCTGCAATACAGTGTAGTCGAGTTGTTGACATGTTGAAGTACAGTATAAAGAGGAAGTACTGTGCCTAGAAATAAATGTGTTGCAACTGTCAGTTTTATTTACTTGTATCTTTTGGTTTAAGTATATTCATATTGTAACATAATTCAATTGTGGACATCCACATAATTTGACACTGAGCAGATAATTGTATTTCCATTTTTGCCTTTTTGAAAACAACAACAGAAAATAAGAATATTAGCTGGGTGCTTATAGGTTGCTTGATACCCCTACCATACTGCATGGATAATATGGTAAATAGACCCTATATGGGTCTGTCTTCCTTTCGGCTTTTTCCCTTTCACTCGGGAGTCGCCACAGTGAGTCATCTGATTCGCACGTTTGATTTGGCAGAGGTTTTTTACGTCGGATGCCCGTCCTGTCACAACCCTTTTTAGCAAGGGACAGAAACACGCTGACGGCTTTGCAGCTACTCTTTACGAAAGTCAGCAATGGTTCTTTTACATGCCTCTCACCATAGACAGTGAGAGACATGGCCCGCCTTTGATAACCCAGTTAGCTGCATATTGGGGCAGTGACAACCTTGTGGAGGGTGGGACACGAACCCCCAACCTTTGGATCAGCGATCCGGTGCCCTATACCACTAGACCACCACTGCCCCGATATGGGTACTGGTTTTATTTATCCATGTGCTGTTAGGACATGCTCGATAGGACATGTATGTTACCAAATTAGCCCAAAAGACCCCTCTCATTTTAAAGTTTTATGAGCTGGCTGAGGTTTAACCTCTCAAGGTCAAGAGTAATTCTCTCAGGTGAAAGTCCATATATGATTTCCAATAAATATTTTATATTAATCAGCACTCGCCTTGAAATGTGAGTATTCTGTCTCCAAAATGTTGTGATCTGCTCATATCTAGGTCTCCGATAGGGTAGTGTCCTCTCCAATCTTTTGCTGAAGAAAGCAATTAATTGCATAACATTCATTCATTAATTTTCTAAGCCGCATAATCCAAGTTATGGTCATGGGGAGGCTGGCACCCATCTCAACCGACTGTGGGCGAAGATGGGGTGCACTCTGCACAGCTTGCCAGGCCGTTGCAGGGCTGTACACACACACACACACACACACACACACAACCATTCACACTTGGGGGTGATTTGGAACAGCTTACCGTGCATGTTTTTTGGAGTGTGGGTGGAAAACTGAGTACCCAGAGGAAACCCATGCAAGTACAGAAAAAACTTGAAAACCTCAAACACCCAGATGACGAGAGTCGAACCCAAGACCTTCTTGCTGAAAGGCAAACGTACTAACCACTGTACCACCCCTTTGTTCCATTCTTTTCTTTTTACAAACAACTCCTGGGTGGGACGCTAGTCTATCGCAGGTTACCTTCTCAGTATATTTTTACTGGTACCCATTTATACTGCTGGGTGAACAGAGGCATACTTGTGGTTGAGACCTTGCCCAGGGGTCTTAGCACAGTGGGGGCCTTCCTGGGATTTGAACACACAACCTCCCGATCATGAGCACAGCACCCGAACCACTACACCACAGGCCCCACTACTTCGTTACATTACACACCCTATTTAAGGATTGTATACAGATTAATGCACTATTCTGTACTTTTAGTTTCACTTTATTCCAAAAACAAAATCATAAGTACAGTGGAACCTCTTTTTTTTTTTTTTTTTTTTAACTTAATTTGTTCTTAAATGCCGTAATATCATAAATATTTTCCCCTAGGAAACAATGTACAGTATAATAAAATAATCCGTTCCTGACTCCTCTTCACTCCATAACTGTACATACTGACTGTAAAGAGAATAAAATTAAATAAGACTTTTATTCATCACCTGAACCAACTGAGTAAAGAACAATATTTTACATAAGGTTTCTTTCAGACACCCACAAAATTTTCATACTTTCATATGGTTTCTCTCTTCACCTCTCATTCACTCTCCACTTTTACCTTTATCATTTCAATAGATTTTCAAGGTCCCAGTAAGTGACAGTCATCCAGGTTACAATCACATGACATGAGATAGAAGTGGGGGACAACAAACCACTTATCAAATGGGGGGCAGCACATGTGCATCACAGTTGGCGTTTGTTGCCAGATTTTTCGACAACCAACATTGCTCTGAAATCCTGTTTGTGAACCAATTTGTTAAAAATGGGAGTGTTCAAAAATGAAGTTCCACAGTTTTACTGTGTTCCATACCAATATGTAATTACAGTTTCCACAAATTGGACTTTGAGCATATAACCTTTGTTTTCCTCATAGCCCTTTGGAAACATACTGAACCTGGTCCCTTTGGCGGAGAGTGTGGTGAAGCTGAACGCAGTCTGCATGCAGTGTTTTAAAGAGGCAGCATACACCAAGAGACTTGGAGCAGAACAAGAGGCGAGTTACAAACAGGACAAAATCATTTCTGTCATCTCTGTTTGGAGAATAAAATTTGTTTTATAGAACAAAACCAAATTACTGTGGTATACACTGTAACAGAACCCAGGAATGTGTTAATGCTTAATACTCTGCTGTAAGAGTTTTAAAGCCTGACTCACAATGATGGGATTGGACTTCAAGTTAAGTGTCTCACTCTGGATGTTTCAGGTGGAGGTGATCGGAGGAGCTGATAAATACCATGCAGTGTGCAGAGCGTGTTATGGAGGCCTGATGGCAGAAAAAGAAAACTGTGCCCCCCAGATGGATCAGACGCCCCCTCATCTTCTAAAGGGGAAGCAGGTTGACAACAATCCATCGCGCAAACTTTTCGCTTCCCTTCATCTGTGAAATTGTGCTGTCCAGTAGAGAATGAACCAATTTATATAGGAAGATAGTTACTGCTACAGTAAAAGACTTTAAGATTGAGGAGATTGCACAGACTAATGCAGTGCTCAAAGTGCTGTAGAACATGTACATGGAGCATCACCACAAAAGGAGCATAGTTGGTCAACGTGATTGGACATTCTGAATGTATATTAAACTATCTTTCACATAAAGTAACTTGTTTATTTGGTGCACCTGTTCCAGATAATTAAAAATATTTGGTGAAAATCAGCTCTAAAGTTGGTTAAATTAATGATAACATTTATTTGGAATACAATGTACATTAAGGAATGTATACCTTTTTTTTTTTACGTACCTTTTCATGTTATCTTAAGCACTTTTACATTGGCCGCTTTTGTGTCGTGATGCCCCAAATTGTTACTATTTAAATTTTATGACTTGAATAAAAAATTAAGATGTCAGTTTTGGTCATTTATTTTAGATGATAAAACAGCATGATTTACACTTTATAAAACCCTTTAACATTTTCTAACATTTAAAAACAAAAGGCACATCAGAGGAGTCACAAAACCATTTCCCTCATTTATTTCTCTTTTGTTCCCAAGTAAATTTCTTTTTGCCTAAATTGGTGGTTTGTGCTTTTCAATCAAACAAGACAGCCCATATTCCATTAAACATGCTGAACAATTTAAACCAGTGATGCAAAAACAAACAATAAAATAGAAAATCTGATTAACCAACTATGGCCAGTAAGTTCAGAATTCCCACATCCTGGAAAAAGAAATCAAATCTATAGTGCAACTCATTCGGCATACACAAGTGAAAGTAGGGTTAACTAGTCACTAATAAGGTTCTTAAAGCATATACATACAATACCAGGGGTCCACCTGAATCAGACTGATAACTAAAATTAAAACAAACTACATGATCAACAAACTACATGATCAACAATCTAATAAATGATGCTGGAGGTTTACTGTTTAAAAAAAAAAGCTAAAGACTGAAACCTGTGACTCTGGCATGCTTAAATTATCTTTAATTGCTACATTATCAAATTATGGCCAGTAATATGAATTATGAGTAGTCCATATGGAGAATGTTTTCTAGTTTGTGCAATACTTTGAGGTTTTGACTGTTAGATCTAATGGAAAAGTATAATTAATATACATTGGAAGTATGCACACAGTGGTTTTACAGCAAATAAACCAGATATAATGGAGTTATGTAAAAAAAAAAAAAAAAAAAATCAGTAGTCTTGTACAAAATCAAAACCTCCATTGGCACATTGAAAATAAAGCAATGTTTTTAACAAAGCAGGCTATGGCTGTATTTTGGTGGTAAGAAGAGCAAGCATGAATTCCTCAGGAATTATACCTGAACTAGTCATTTGGTTTAGCAGTGCTTCACTGGAAAACAGTTAAGTGCAAGTAGGCCATTTCTGTGCCATTCTGTTCGGGGTTATGTTGCAAATTACAGTGATTAAAAAAAAAAGGAAAACCCGACACTGCGTAAATAAAAAGATCAACATTTATGTATTACAGAGAGGATGTAAGCAGAGTAACAGCCAACTCTGTCTTCAGCAGTTCCACAATGTCTTGCATTATATTCGGCACTACTGGTGCTATTTATGACAATCAGCTCGGGGGCAAAACAAACATGCAAACAATTCTGAAACAAAGACAGACTGTGCAATTTTTGAAAGCAAGCACACAATAACTTCATGGTAACTGGGAGAACCAGCTAACTTCAAGGAATGCCTGAGCCCATCAATAAATAAGAGCATAGCCCTTGCAGGCTCTTTCCATGCTGTATGTCATATGACCAAGCTATCTAATCATTCCTTTTCACTTTCTCTCATGAAGGGCTCTTGTACTTGTCAGTAACTTGGTGGCTGGTAGTTGCTGTTGCCAGTCGGCTCGGGTTGACCCATGAAGGGAGGCTGCTGGTAGAAGTCTGATGGGTTTGTAGCTGGGTATGACCCGGGATTATGAGGGATCGTGGATGCCTGGTAAGGGGAGGTGTGATCTGGAACAGATTCTGCAAAGCCCTGACTGATCTGTCCAACGCCTTGGCGAAATCTTACCAGGGCAAAATAGGTTATCACACCCTGTTAGAGAAAGAAACCATTTATTAATAAAGCTCTTCTGTAAATAAAATAAATTATATTATATATTATATATATATACACACACACACACACACACACACACAGTGGAGCCTCCAGACGGCTGTTCGGATTCTGATTTGTTTGAAGCCCGAATCCACTTTTCCCTTTAGAAATAATGTAAATGGTCTTAATCCGTTCCGTCGTCTTTTCAACTGGAGTTAACAGTACCATAACTCAAACCAGAGGTCTGCAAATTAAGTGAAAAAATGATTGAATACAGTACACTATGTTATAGTCTGTGTTGTGAGACTGGTTTTGGCCGTGCGTGCGTGCGTGCGCTCTCTCTCTCTCTCTCTCTCTCTCTCTCGCTCTGTGTATGTGCACGTTGAAGTCACATGGGGGTGGAGCACTAAACACACACAACTGATTCCATTAAATCACGGGCTATAAAGACTAGCAGCACTCTTCCTGGTTCTAGAAGATTGTCCATTTTCCCCTGTGATCTCTCTGGCTCTCAGCGCCGTGATCCACCAGTTCTTGCTTTAGTTTGATTTCAGAGTTTCTCCGCATCTCTAACAGTGACTACGATTTCCCCATGATCTAGGGCAGGGGTGCTCAATCCTGCTCCTGGAGATCTACCTTCCAGATGACTTTATCTCCAACACTAATGTGGCCCATGTGACATGTAAGATCCAGTCAGGTCTTGATGAGATGATTGGATGGTTAGGTGGGCGTGATTAGGGTTGGAGCGAATGTCTTCTGGAAGGTAGATCTCCAGGAGCAGGATTGAGCACCCCTGATCTAGGGCCTTCCCTGTGAACAATTAGAAGTAGTAGTAGTGCTGGAAGAGTGCTGCTAGTCTTCTAGCCCATGATTATGTGGAATCAGGCGTGTGTGTTTAGCATGACAGCCACTTCCCTCTCCAACGTGCAACTCTTTTGTGAGAGACCATAACACACTAAAATAAAAATCACAGTGCAGTTAAAGCATAAGAACAATAAAAGATAAGAATTTATGCCAACATTTACGTATGCCGAGGAAGAGAAGCGGATCCCTTTCCACAACAGAGAGGGAGAAAGGAAGCGCATTTCCTTCCATAACAGCTTCAGGTAAATCAGCCAAAGGTGTTTTTCTCTCTTGCTACCGCTTTACATGGATGACTCTTCTTCAGGATGTTCCTTTCTTTTCTTGAAGAGCATTTCTAACTTGGCTTGTTTCTGCCTTCTTTTCAAAACCTTACGGAAGTGGCTCATGACCTCATCATTAAAGGCATTCACAGCACTGCTAGCGCTTTAGCACTAGCGTTGACTTTATGAGGGTGATACATAGTATGAACAACCTCCGGACTTCCCCAGGACAGTGCGCTTTATCAGGGTGATACATAGTATCAACAACTTCCGGAAGTCACGCACTTTTCCTCCCTTTCGGTCTCGTTTTTCTCATGCGTTTCTTGAGTTTCGGATTTTGGTTGGTTTCCATGATGAAGAAAAAAATCAAAAAAACAAAAATCAGTTTTTTTTTTGTTCGAATTCCAATTAAGCATTCTAAATCCAAGGCTGCACTGTGTGTGTGATATATATATACATATATACATATACACACACACACACACATACATACACACACACCCCTCACTTTCCAGGGTTTAATGGGACTGAGATCCCCCTGCGACTGCTGAATTCCGTGAAGTAGGCTATCGACCACCCTAACTGATGTACATAATATCAATGAATATGCTATAAATGCTTATAATAACAAACATTCAAAAATAATGCATAAGATAAATACAGTGATACCTTACTTTAGGAAAGTCTCACCAAACGAAAAATGCAGGTTATGAAACATTTTCCTAAAATTTTTGTCTCTGTATACAAAACAAGTTCACGTTACGAAAGCGCCATCTTAAAAATTCAAACATTAAAACGCGCCATTCAAACAATGCATGAGCTGCTCTCCCATCAATGACTTTCAAATATCCCGCCCCCGCTGGCCTCCCATTGGCTAAAAACTGAGCTGTCGTTCATGTCGCTGTCACTCGAGCACCATCTTGGACAGGTCCACCTGACGCCATTTTGGAGAGGGATCCCATTGGCGAGGAGGGATGACACAGCTCCCTCTTATTGGCTATCTCCCAACATCCCGCCCCGCTGGCCTCCCATTGGCTTGGAGGGATGATGCAGCTCCCTCTTATTGGCCATCTCCCAACATCCCACCCCACTGGCCTCCCATTGGCTAGGAGGGATGATGCAGCTCCTTCACATTGGCTATTATGGAGCTGAATCCACCATGATGCTTTTCGTGTAAAGGACAAAGTTACCTTAGTAGTACGTTAGCTTTATTTCTTGACTCAGGCTTTTAACCTTCCAGAAACATTTGTAAGATTATAACTGCTAATAAGACATGGTCAACACGCACGCACACACACGCGCACATGTGTGTGTGATTTCCGGTGCGAGTGAGGAGAAGAAACGGGCTTGAGTGATATCACAAAGGAATATGGCCAAACCAGTCTACCATCGGTAAAATATTGAAGCAGAAGGTCTTAAAGGTATGCTTTTATAATTTTTAAAGGGTTTAGGGGTTAGTATTGGGAGCCTTGGAACGAATCACACATTTTATATGTAAAATGCGGTCCAATTAACGAAAAATTCAGGTTACGAAAAAGGCTCTGGAAGGGATTAATTTCGTAAAGTGAAGTACCCCTGTACACACAGACACGCACCACACATAAAAATTTAAGTAGTTTTGATTGGGGGTTTTGGATTTTTTTTGTTTTTGTTTGTTTGGGTTTTTTCTGTGCATAATTGGCCTTGTTTTGTGTCATTTTCCTTAACTTTTCCCCCCTATTCTTTCTTAATTTTCTTATTTTTTAATTAGATGAATAATAAAACGTGTGTGTGTGTACATATTTTATACAAACAACACCATTGGTATTTTAAGCATGTTACTCAATCTCCATTAAAGAATATAAATAAAGAGGGGCAGTGGTGGTCTAGTGGTTTCGGGCGCTGGATCACTGATCCAAAAGGTTGGGGGTTTGAGTCCCACTCTCCACAAGGTTGTCACTGTCCCTCCCAGTGCGGCTAACTGGGTTATCAAAGGCGGGCCATGTCTCTCATTGTCTATGGTGAGAGGCATGTAAAAGAACCACTGACATTCGTAAAGAGTAGGCTGCAAAGTCGTCAGCATGTTTCTGTCCCTTGCTAAAAGGGTTGTGACAGGAAGGGCATCCGACATAAAAACCTAATAAATAAAATAAATGCCAAATAAAACATGCGAATCAAGATGATTCGCTATGGCGACTCCCGAGTAAAAGGGAAAAAGCCGAAAGGAAGGAAGACAGACAGACTCAATCTCCAATAAAAAAAAAAAATGAAATTTCGAACTTTAAGCTGTAATCACAGGCAATATAATATCTACATTTCATACAACAAACCATTTTCCAATTTTATCGTACATATTCTCGTACAATGAAGCTGTTAATACATGCTGTTCCAGGAACATACACAGGTGGGTGTTTTGCTAACATGAAATAAATTATTTTCATAATAAGAACCCATCCCAAAGTGGTCCATTTCTGAAATATGCCAGTAATTGACTATTGATTTTCAGTTTCCTAATTAAGGCCATTATGCTGTTTGTTGTGGAACATACAAACAAATGAGTTAATATCCACAATCACTAGTTACTCCAGGACTATTTTCCTATTTGTCTCTAGTGGAGATGACAAAACAAATCAAAGTCTACATTTTAAACAAACCGTGATGCTTACACAGTGGTGGCGTACAAACAAACCGTGATGCTAACACAGTGCAGTACAGTGCAGTGCACAGTACAGAGAGGAGGGTAGGGTGCTGAATTACTTATTCTAAGGTTGGGGATTCAAACCCCACTGCTCTCCAACACCACCATGTGTAGGGAAGCCCACTGTTTGTGTGCTAACTGTTTCCGTGTGCTCACGTTGGATGGGTTTAATATAAAGGCAATAATTTTCTTTGTGGGATACTCACACAGTGGTACATTGAATTACGAGTGTCTTTCATAATGAATTTTCCATGATACGAGCTTCGACCCCACCAAAAATCTGCTCCATCCAACGAGCAAAACTGGGTTAGGAGCTCTGCTGGGGAAATGGCTTTTCCGGGCCGATTAGCCTTGTATTTTTCCGTGCTCCGAAAATGCTTTGTGCAGTGCTTTGCAATTATTTTCTGTGATGCCCCCTATAGGAAGAAAAAAAAAAAATTCATCCCCCTCCCCCCACTATAGATAGTGTTGACCACACTTCATATCATTTGCTCGCTCCTTTTTCCTTACACCATCGGGAAGACAGTGAGCGCACCACTGCCACCTCCTGTAGAGGATGCATAATTATAGGTAATTCTAGTACAATATGGCAAAAAAGCATTTCCCAGGGTCATACGTGTCCCCCCCCCCCCCAGCATCACACCGCCCCACTGTTTGAGAAGTACTGGCCTTGTGGGAGCTCACCATGAGCCTTTCCTCGCTGTCATTCGTAGCATGCACATGCACAAAATTCTCCTCCTCCGGTTAACATCACCTCATGTCAATGATCAGATGGGTTAGTTGACTTATTGTTTATTCTTGTTTTATTATTAATGTAAATGTATAGGTATACCTCGACTTAAGTCGTTCTCGATTATACGTCGGTTTTCAAAAACATATGAGGAAAAAAAAAAGTTTGCCATTATAATGAGATATTATATATATATATATACATACATACATACATACATACACACACACATTTTATATATATATATATATATATATATATATATATATATATATATATATATATGACACACACACACAGGGATCCCCCGCTACTTCGCGCTTCAATTAATACGACTTCAGTGCATTGCGGGTAAAAAAAAACCCAAAACATTTCATTGAATTAAAACAAAATAGGGAAATTAAGGAAGAATAGGTGGGAAAAGTTACAAAAAATATCACAAAAACAAGGACAATTATCCGAAAAAAAAACCCCAAAACCCTAAACGAAACAAAAAAACAATCCAAAATCTCCCATAAAAACTGGAAACATTGTTGCATACGTGTGTGCAAGCACATCTACCCATGTGCACGCGCGTACGTATGTGTGCCGTCTTCATGCAATACCATCGGTATGTGTGCGTACAGATGTTCCTCAGCTGACTAACGAGTTCGGTTCAGGACGGCCGTTTTAAGATGAATTCGTTTGTAAGTTGTTACGGGGCATTCTTTAGAGGGGAACGTTTATGTTTAAACCTTGTATAAGTAATCTATACGAGTTTGTACTGTATACACCCCCCCCCCCCCCATAATCTATGTCCAGTGTTTAAATTCCTGGTTCCTCTCAAGCACAGCACAGCTGATCTGATCAGATTTACAGAGTTTCACTTTTATCCAGCTCATTATAATACTGGAGTCAATTTATTTCTTCTTTGAATGTTTTGGCAGGCGTTCAGAAAAGTATTGTTCTGCTTCTGTTCCCGAAGAGTGTCAGCCATGCCCCCTCTGCCGGAGCATCGTATTAAGTGTACCTTAGGATAATGTTTAATCATATTTCATATATTTATGATCTATCTTACTGTAGATTTTATTCCATTTCTACTTGTTCTTCAATTTCATTTCACTTTCAACCTTGGACATGTTGGTATCTCCGGATATTTGCAAAACGCATGTTGATAAGTTGGGTAGCATCTGTATTTATATTTTGTTTTTTTAATGTTTAATTGTTATTAGAAGCATTTATAACATTGAATGCATATTTATTCATATTGTATACACATACAGGTTCTTCTAAAAAAATTAGCATATTTTGATAAAGTTAATTATTTTCTCTAATGTACTGATAAACATTAGACTGTCATATATTTTAGATTCATTACACACAACTGAAGTAGTTCAAGCCTTTTATTGTTTTAATATTGATAATTTTGGCAAAAAAAGTAAAGAAAAACCAAAAATCCCCATCTCAAAAAATTAGCATATTTCATCCGACCAATTAAAAAAGGGGTTTTTAATACAAAAAAAAAAGTCAACCTTCAAATAATTATGTTCAGTTATGCACTCAATACTTGGTTGGGAATCCTTTTGCAGAAATGACTGCTTCAATGTGGCGTGGCATGGAGGAAATCAGGCTGTGGCACTGCTTAGGTGTTATGGAGGCCCAGGATGCTTCGATAGCTGCCTTAAGCTCATCCACAGTGTTGGGTCTGGTGTCTCTCAACTTTCTCTTCACAATATCCCACAGATTCTCTATGGGGTTCAGGTCAGGAGAGTTGGCAGGCCAATTGAGCACAGTAATACCATGGTCAGTAAACCATTTACCAGTGGTTTTGGCACTGTGAGCAGGTGCCAGGTCATGCTGAAAAATGAAATCTTCATCTCCATAAAGCTTTTCAGCAGATGGAAGTATGAAGTGATCCAAAATCTCCTGATAGCTAGCTGCATTGACCCGGCCCTTGATAAAACGCAGTGGACCAACACCAGCAGCTGACATGGCACTCTAGGCCATCACTGACTGTGGGTACTTGACACTGGACTTCAGGCATTTCCTTCTCCCCAGTCTTCCTCCAGACTCTGGCACCTTAATTTCCGAATGACATGCAAAGTTTGCTTTCATCCGAAAAAAGTACTTTGGACCACTGAGCAACAGTCCAGTGCTGCTTCTCTGTATCCCAGGTCAGGCGCTTCTGCTGCTGTTTCTGGTTCAAAAGTGGCTTGACCTGGGCAATGCGGCACCTGTAGCCCATTTCCTGTACATGCCTGAGCACGGTGGCTCTGAAATGTTTCCACTCCAGACTCAGTCCACTGCTTCCACAGGTCCCCCAAAGTCTGGAATTGGCCCTCCTTTCACTTTTTCCTTCTCACAGACGTCCAACTGAGGTGCCTTGATACAGCACTCTGGGAACAGCCTATTCGCTCAAAGATTTCTTTTTGTGCCTTACCCTCTTGCTTGAGGGTGTCAATGATGGCCTTCTGGACAGCAGTCAGGTCGGCAGTCTTACCCATGATTGCGGTTTTGAGTAATGAACCAGGCTGGGAGTTTTTAAAAGCCTCAGGAATCTTTTGCAGGTGTTTAGAGTTAATTGGTTGATTCAGATGATTAGGTTAATAGCTCGTTTAGAGTAGCTTTTCATGATATGCTAATTTTTTGAGATAGGAATTTTGGGTTTTCATGAGCTGTATGCCAAAATCATCAGTATTAAAACAATAAAGGACTGGAAATATTTCAGTTGGTGTGCAATGAATCTAAAATATATGAAAGTTTAATTTTTATCAGTACATTAATGAGAAGGACTAGTATGTATATATGCTGTATAATGTTTATATATTTTATTAATAAATATCACAGTACAAAATTAAAAAGTTTTTCTTCATCATTACTCATTAATCATATCACATGCGATACATGGGGTTTTACTTCCTGGTACAGAACTTGCGGATTATCTTAATTCACAGGAGAGGCCGGAACCGAAACCCCACAAATAACGAGGGCCTACTGTGTGTGTGTATATATGTATATATACATATATATATATATATATATTATACATACACATAAAAAACAACCCAACCCCCCAATCAAAACTACTTACATTTTTATGTGAGGTACACATCTACATGTGTGCACACATCTGTGTGCGCATCTCACATAAAAATGTGTGTGTATTTTTTATTTACATCTTATAATTACAATTAAACATTCAAAAATGGTGCATAAGCATTTATAGTGTTGAATATGTATTTATTGATATTATATACACATATACGTCAGTCAGGGAGTTGATTCTACTTTCGCGGAATTCAACGGGGTTGCGGGGGGGGGGGGGGGGGGGTATCGCGGTCCTAATTAACCGTGGAAAGTGAGGGATCCCTGTATATACACAGACACACACCTTTTAAGAATTTTAAATAAATAACTTGAATACATTTGATACATGTGAGGCACTCCACCAAAAGTAGGCACTTGTCGCAAATGATGTATGGTGCTTGTGAGACCAAACGCGGTTTATCCAGACTTCCGATCTTTCAAGCGAGCAAGTGCGTGTTGGATACATGTTCAGTACTCAACCTTCACTTGCTCATTTGACAGATCAGAAGCCGCGCTTGGTCTCACAAGCACTATACGTCACTTGCGACAAGCGCATACTTTTGGTGGAGTGCCTCAGATATCAGAATGTGTATATTCAAAATGTATGCGTTTTCCTGCAATTTGCATTTATTTTGGCATTGTTTTTCAAATTTGAGCAAAAAAAAAAAAAAAAAAAAAAAAAAAGTGACATTGCTGAAGAACATCCAAGAAGTGACAAACATTTACTGTTTTGCTGTGCAAAACAGTAATATTTTGCAAGAATGCTGACTCATTGGGTTCTGCTCAAATATTCACAGAGAAGGTGTATTTTTGCTTTCCCGAAGGACCCTCAGCTGTGTGATAAATGGAATAACCAAGTGAAAACTCGAGACAGTCATTCATTTTCAAGACTGCTTAGTCCTAACTGGGGTCCCGGGGAGGCTGTTGCTCATATCACCCAACTTTGTTCCAAGGCAGGACACACCTTAGACAGCTCACCAGACCATCGCATTGCCAACACAGATGCAACCATTCACACTCACACTAACAGCTAGGGATTATTTGGAACACCCAATTAGCCTTCTGTGAATGTTTTTAACTGTGGAAGAGTACCTGGAGGAAACCCATACAAGTACAGGGAGAACATACAAACTCCACATAGAAACATCCTGAAACTCTTATTTAAACCCAGGGCATCTTGCTGTGAGGAGAACGGGCGAACCACTACGCCTCACTTTGAATTTTTTTTTTAAATGAATTAATCTTTAACTTACATTTTTAATAAAGTTAGTTGAGATCATATTAAATCAGTAGTAGAAGGCTTCTGGTTAGCTTTGTGTACAAGGTATTTCGAAGGTGCTGAAAAATTACATCTTCACAAAGCTCAAACTATGCAAAAAGAAATTCATGGATTTCCAAGTGAAGAGTGTGGGTAGATCAAGTGTGCATCACTCGATTTCTAATTTGAACATAAAACGGAGCCTAGAGACTAAACTTACCAGTTGATATTTTGTAATCTGACTAGCATGTCCTGAGCCTGTGAGTATCTGTATCTCCACCACAAGCATCAAATTCTATGTTCTAACTTTGCTAATTTGTGTTGCTAGTTCCTGACAAATATGATTGAAATCCATACTGACAAATATCACAAACAATCTATATTCTCTTCTGTTTTTCCTCAGTGATGTCACGCATTGACTTTAAAAAAAAAGAAATTAAACTGTCAATTTGGCAGCAATAAAAACATTGAAATATTCCTGTAATAGTGTAAAAACTAAAATGTTTGCCAAAAAAAAAAAAAAAAAAAAAAAAAAAAGTATTTTTGCTCAATAACTTTGTGACAACCGTTCTTTAAAGAAACAAATTTCAATGAGTGCATTTTTTCTCTAGTGCCTGTATTTATTCAATTACAAAATATATCTGAACTGGGTCTATGTAATTTGACAAAAAAATTAAAAATCCTGTAGCTGCTGCACAGTAGTCTGAATAAATTTAACCTCTCTTGAAATGCAACATTGTGCTTTTTTCAATAATCAACACTTACATACATGCATAAGCAACTTAAGAATACTTATTCACAAAACGTATAATGAGCAGTTTATTACCCCGAGATAGTGAATCCGATTCAGCAATCGTTGGTTGTATGTACTATATAATAATTTACAGTATGTTGCTGCAGACTTAATGAAGGAAAGACTTACCCATATACCGATGGAGAAGAAAGAGAAGACAATAATGGCCTGAGCTGCATCAACACGAATGTTAACTCTGTCAGTTTTGTTCCACTGATCAGCCAAGACGCAAAAACACACAAACCACAAAAAGGTCCAGAGCCCTGTTTTAAACACACACACACACACAGAGAAAGCGCATCCCATTAAAATTATAATGAGAGATTTCCTGTCGGCTTTTTCCCTTTATCAGGGGTCACCACAGCAAATGACTTGGACGTTTTATTTGGTATAGATTTTTGTCGGATGCCCTTCCTGACACAACCCTTCAACACGGGACAGAAACACGCTGATACTCTTTACGAAAGTCAGCAATGGTTCTTTTACATGCCTCACACCATAGACAGTGAGAGACATGGCCCGCCTTTGATAACCCAGTTAGCTGCACGGGGTGTGTGTGTGTGTGTGTGAAACCGTTTCACAATAATTAATAGTAAAATCAAAAATTGTGTTTTTAAGCTTCAAGTTTTCAAAGAAAATCTATTTACACCAATGCTTAAAAGTTTGTGAACCCTTGAAAAATTTTCTACATTCATTCATTCATTTTCTAAGCTGCAGGGAGGCTGGAACTTGTCTCAGCCAACCATGTGCAAAGGTGAGTACACAATGATCAGCTCGCTTGGTCACCGTAGGGCCAACATTTCCACCAAAAATATAGCTAAAAGGTTTTTCCCCCCACTTAGAAATATGCAATATTGGATAAATGTACTTCGTAAATAAATGATCAGACATAATTTTTGCATAAACTTTTAATGATGCTTTAAATAATTTTTATGCATAAGAATGAAAATTCAAAAGAATTCACAAACTTTCATGTCTCACTGTATAAATGAGAGTTTTACATCTATTATAATAACAATAAATGTACAAGTCGCCTTGTGTGTGCAACCCAAGACAATGAAGACCAGACAATTCATTCTTAGGAATTCTGAGTGTCCTCTCAGCTTAATAAATGATTATAAAACTGGCCCCTGTATACCATGATCTTGACCCTTCTATTCTAGTTCCCAAATACGGGTCATCACACCATTTTCAAAAGTATAACATTTATTCTGTGAGCTTTGTTCTAACAAGTCAACAGTCTCCAGCTTTTTTGTCTGACTTCACCAGAGTAAAGTAAACTCAAACAATTGATTCAGTGGTGAGACGTTTACTGTTTTTGTTCCGTTTTCATCTTACTGGTATGCTCTGTTTTACCTGAGAACCCCAGGTCAGCCATCACAAGACGCCTCCTCTCCTGTGCGCTGCTCATCAGGGGAAGATATGCATCAGCAAAAAGAAAGGCGGTACTGGCAAAAAAGGCAATGAGCCCGATGCCCACACCAAAATTGCAGGCTCCATCATTGTTATTGAATATACACACCACCTGTGTTGACGTTTTTGAATTTGCATATCCCTCTGCTGTAATGGTGGCAAAAACCACAATGGCAAACACCTAAAAATTTTCAGAATTAGGAAAAAAGGAAGAGAAAATAAGTATACGTTAAATTTTTTTCCCCAATTTACAGGGAAGAAAATACATGCACTTAGATTAATACTCATAAAATATTAGTGCAATAATAATGATATAAACAACAACAGCAACTACAATAATAATATAAATTCTGGCACTAGCTCAGTGCTTCTCAATTATTTTCTGTCACGCCCCACCTAGGAAAATATTTCAGCCCCCCATACATGGTATTATTTGTCTAAAAATTGTTAAGTAATCCTCTGCATACACTGTATCCTTATTAACATAAATCCTTATCATTATGGAATACAGAAAAATGTAGATCAACTTCCAGCAAAGAATAACTAACAATTTTGTAGTCTTTAAACAAAAAGATTTAAAGTGCATCAATTTGCCTGAAATAAAAAGTATCATTATTTAAACTGTCAACATTTTTGACCAACAGTTTGAACCATTTGATACTGAAAAATAAAATTAAATAAAACCAATAAATAATAATAAATTCAAATTGATCAGCAATATTAACTCGGGAGTACAATATATAAAACACTTTAACCTACAAAACAAAACTGAATAAAACAATTTGTATCATGATTATTATTATTGTTGTTTTTGTCAAATTAAGTCCAGATTAATGGCCTTAAACAGCTATAAACAGTTTTTCGAAGCAGGGATTAAAGCACGATACTGAACTCTCAGCTCCTGCTCAATGCTGAACTGGGACCTGGACTTATTTTCACTGCACTGACGTCATCCAACATGACGGAGACCGTGTCTGCTGCAGGTAGGATCAGTTCCTCTGTTGTGGGGTTTTCTGCACGGAGCAGTTTGGTACTCCACCTTATCTGATGCTAACAGAGCTCACTGGTTTGCTGGAATATCATTTACAAAGCAGGATGGTTGTTGGCAATACAGTAGGCCCTTGACTATTCGCGGTTTTGCACTCACGGTTTGAGTATTCGCGGACTGCCGAGCAACTCGCACGTGATTCAAATTCAGCCAATGGCTGTCCTCCTTCCTGCTGATTGGTTGAAATGATGTAACGCACCTATTTCCTCATTCGCGCACAAGTTGGCAATGAGCCCTTTTTTAGTGTGTTTTAATTACCAGTTAAGTTCTTTGTCACTCAAATGCCTGCTAAGCACCAGAAAAAGGTAATGACATTGGATGAACTTTCTCAGAATTTTCTCATTTCAGAAGAAATGACAGTTTCCTCTGAAGTCACGTCATTGCTGAAAAGGAATAGAATAATCGTCTGAACTGTTGTAAAACACTCCACTATTAAAGTCTTTTTCAATTATTATTCCAAAGGTAATGTTTAAAATGTTTGTGTGTTAGATTTTATTTACTGTGGTGTAGCATGTTTCTCATTTTGTTTATTCAATTTATTACATTTCTTGTTCTTTTATGTCCTTTTTGTTATGGTCAGTGTTTTGGGGGACCTGAATTCACTATTCTCATTTACTCCCAATAAACAAAAGCACACTCACCTCTGCGCCAGAGGATTAACTCAACATTTCTTTGGTTCGCCTAACTCTAAAATTCTGTTTTGTACTCGCTTTGGCTGGGGAGCGTGGCTGAGCTGCTCGGACTTAATGCAGTTATTACCCGAATTCAGTCATCTCATGCCTAATGCAATACGTTCCTCGAGTGGGCATTTTTGAAAACCACAGTGCTGTATGTTTTCATAGAATGCTTTGAAAGGTGTTTTTATATGTATGCTGTATAATGTTTATATTTTATCATCAATAAATTTAACAGTAAAATTGAAAAGTTTTTCTTAATCATTACTACATTAATACTGAATTAATGAGGAAGACTGTCTATAGAATGTGTTTAAGAAGCATATTTTAGTGCATGTAATAGATACATAGTATTTTACTTCTGGCTGCTCATTCGCGCATGTGACGTGACATATGGGGTGTTACTTCTGGGTACAGAACTCGCGGATTATCTCGATTCACGGGAGGGCCAGGAACCGAACCCCCACGAATGTCAAGGGCCTACTGTACTCGGCACGATTTCACAAAAAAAAAAAACCAAACACCTCACGCGTCTCATCACGTGATCAGGATGTGATGTCTAAGTGACACCTGAATTTATTTGGGTTCCTGCTGTCCGCTGCCAATGTTTTCAGACACAGTAAACACAGCAGTCTTTCCTTGTCTCTCACCGCAGCACAGTGAAGCCGAGTGCTACATCCGCTTTCTCATACCTCCTTGACTTAACTTCCGGGAGACTTTCGTTTGTCTCACTATCTCTGTCTCTCTCTCTACCCCTGTTAAAAATTTCCATGGTGGGTTTATGAACTTCTGATTTTAACTCTGGGCACACTCACAGTAAGGAAGCCACTGCCACCTGCTGCAGTGGATGTAGAATTACTAATACAGTGTGGCGTTTAAAAAAAAAGCATGGTCCCTGGGGTCACATCCCCTAGCATCTCACCACGCCCTTCACTATTTGAGAACCACTGCACTAGCTAAAAGTTCTGCATTCATTTGTATCACGTCTTGTTAGTTTAATGAGCTGTTTGACAAGTTCATATGTTTCATGTTGCTGTGCCCAGGGAAGGTTTGACTGCCTTTGTGGGTTTCAGTATCATTACTTATAATCAATTTGTTTTTTTTTTAATGCCTGTCTTCATGTCAGAAATATATAACAATCAGCTTTGACTCATTGGGTAGTCTTTTGGGGTTTCCTGTAGCCTGAACAAGGGGCAACCATGCAAATGATATTGCTTGCCAATAATAAACCGCTATAAAAATGCTTACAAATAATGACTAGCAAGGCGGTGGGGTGTGAAAGCTATAAGTAGACTGAATTTACATGTAATTGTGAGAGACAGAACACTCCTCATATTCTCTGTAAAACTATCATTCATTCATTCACTAAACCGCTTAATTCTAATTAGGGCCACAGGAAGGCTGGCACCAACCTCAGCTGACTCTGGGTAAGGGCAGAGTACACCCTGGACAGCCAGGCCATCGCAGGGCAAAAACACACTGACGGCTATGCAGCCTACTCTTTAGGAAAGTCAGCTATGGTTCTTTGACAGCCTCTGACCATAGGTAGTGAGCGACATGGCTGGCCTTTGATAACCCAGTTATCTGCATTGGGGAGGGGAAGAGATGACAGTGACAACCCATCGGGACTGGGTTTGAACGCCTAACCTTGGGATCAGTGATCCAGCACCTTACCCCCAGACCACCACTGCCCTCTGTAAAACTAATTATTAAAGTAGAAGCTAGTCCGTCAGCCTCATGTATGCGGCTGAAATAAAATATAAAAAGCTTTTGTTCCTATTCTACTAAAATACATAAATGTTTATGGAAGGGGAACCCCCCCACACACACATTTTAAAGACTTGCAAATTTAGACTGCAAAGTGAGTTCTTGCTTTAATAATTAGTATCATCCATATCATCATGCGAGGTAAAAGTGGCTCATGAGACACCACACTGACATTAGCCTAAATTTCATTTCTTTGTTAGAAGCATCTCTGATCACATCATTTATTTAGCACAGTCACTTACATTCTGCTAATTTAATTCATAATCATAAATAGTTTTATCGGGTGAATAAAATAAACTTTGTCCTCTCATTTTTTATGGTTCATGTAAGCAATCTTTTCAGTTCTAATCACAGGGCAGACATTTTGAAAATTGGGATCCGATTCTGATCTAATCGAAGTGACTTAGCGAGAGCATATAATAATGGAAAAACTATCAGCGTGAGCGAGCCTGTTTTCAGATTGACTTCATTTGTAAGAAAACGCCTTAATCAATATTATACCTTATTTGAAAGCAGAAAGAAATGAGATTAAACTGTAACCTAAAGAAAAACAGTCACGTACTGCAAGACTGATTTATTATTATTATTATTTTTGCCTGTTCCCCAGCACTCAGCCGCAGTAATATTTGACAGGTTTTTCCAGGTGCTACATGCCCCAGCTGCTAAAAATACCCATGTAATTGTTTTAAACTATTCAACCAACAAACGATTTGCCTTGTACTGCTGAAGAGGTGTCATACAGATCACTGAGTTTCTTTTCTTAATTATTGAAAAATACAGACTTCCGGTCTGATAAGGAAAATGATTGGACAAAAGGTCAGCCATTGCAGGAAGGGATGAATGTATACATTTGGGATGTGGCATTAGAACAAAGAGAACAATAATAATGCAAGCAAATGGTCGTTCTTGGGACTTTCGGTACTTCTCTAGAAGCTTCCTGTGTAGATTTTTTTTACCACAAAACTGATGTCAGGAAGAAAAAAAACAAAAACCACTGCAGCACCTAATCATATAGTAATGATTATAGAAAGATAGTGTGTTGGGGACTTTTGGCAGCCATGTTCACAACACCTCTCATGTTACCCCCCAGCTGTTCATGTTTTCAGTATTTCGACAGGTCGAGCACACTATGTCCTGTCTCAGGAGATTTACATGATGGAATTACCTACTTTATTCGGATGACAAACAACTCACTGGGTGTCTGAGCTGACTTAGATATTCGAAAGAGGTGTAAAGTGAACAAAATAAAAGCTGCTGGTGTAGTAATGTTTTCAGACACTGAACAGTGGGACAGATCACAAGACTCTCACAAGTGAGATTTTATACTCTATCAATTTTTTTAACCAAAGCCACATGTAGGCCATGAATCACAAGGTGTAGGGGAAGACCCAGAAAACAGGAACAGCTTCGTTTTACATCAGTACCAAACTATACCAAAGATGTCAGACATGTCATTTAGCTTGAAACCAAAAAAAGGTACACATTTGTTTGTCTCAAATTCCTCTTTCAGGAAAAATCTGAACATAAAGATCAGATCAAATAGTAAAAGTGTTTTGACCTCCTGTTAACTTGTCTGTGTCTCATGAAACAAACATTAACCAGACATACTACTCAGTTCAAGCAAAATTTAGTTAAAAAAATAAAACTTCTTAAGTGTCTAACATTACACACACACACACACACAGTAGTTCATGTAGTTGTGCGGGTGTTGTTGATATGCTAACTCTTCTACACTCTGTCAGAACAGAAACTTCCGAACGAGTACGTTACAGGAAGTGATCACTAACTTGGACGAAAAAGAGACATATTACGTCGAACTCGACCCAAACACTTAATTATGCCAACATCAGTGTTTTTGTCACTTACCCAGCTGAGAATTCGTAAAATAGTTAGTGGCTGTTTGATAAATTTGTAAGGGTCGAAAGTTCCACCGGCCAAAGAGGCTCCATATGCAGTAGTATCGGTGGACTCCATGTTGAATTTAAACGTTCAAAAGACTGATTTGATTCACTTCAGTTAAACGACGTTGCTGGTTTTCGGCTCTCTCCCTCTCTCTCTCTCTCTCTCCCCACACCAATGTTTCCTGTAAATGTAATTGTTAAAAACCAACCTCCCTCTACGACACCTTACGACAACTTCGGAGCTTGTATCCCAGCGTAAGTGATGGGAATTCCGGATCTTTTAATTGAATCGGCTCATTTGACCCAGCTTGTAACGAATAAGAGCCAATTCATTCAGGTGGTAAACGATTCCCTGCCATTTCGTTCTAAATTGGACATATTTTCCTCAAGTTTTTTTTTTAATCCAAGTTTATTAAATATGTTGAAAGGCAGTTTGATTAACTTTAACTGAAAGCATAAGGCTGTCATCGTGTACAATGAAAATTACAACTCATATATGCGAGTCGGTTCTCGATGTTCACTTGAAAGAGTCGAATAAAAAGTCGAGTCAACCAGCCGATTCGTTCGAACATGACAAAAGAACGTCGTCGTAGTCAAATTCTGTAACCACTCCTTTTAAACCACTGTAGTAAAATTTAAAAGTAGGATAGTAAAATGAATTAAAAACAGCACGTATTCTAGGTCATCGCTGGAGCAGTATGACATGGTATGGTATGGTACACAACATTTGGACTGTTGAGTCGGATGAGTTTTAAACTTATTTCAAATTAGTTTTTCTCTCGCTCCTCCAAAAAGCATTCATGCGAATAAACAACCTGAACGTGAGTAAAATTGATTTATTATTTTATCCCTTTATTGCTTAATCCTAATTATTGTCGCTTGCAGTCTGGCGCCCTTCTCAGCCGACTCTGGGGGGGGAGCAGAGTACACCCTAGACACCTCCCTAGGCCCTCGCAGGGCAGCAGCTACTCCTGCTAAGTCAGCAACGATTATTTTACAGCATCTCACCATAGATAGTGAGTGATATGGCCGGCCTTTGATAGCCCAGTTAGCTGCACTTTGGGGGAGTGACGACCCAATGATGGTGGGACTCGAACCCCCAACCTGAGGATCAGTAATCCAGCACCCAATACCAGGCCACCACTGGTCTTATCAGTCAGTGTGTAATCTGGGGTGTTAGTGGGTTTCCTCACATGAACTGCTTGCCACAACATATTCGTTGGATTAAGATCAGGACCTTAGCTTATATTAGCTTTATTCTTCTCCCGTTTTTTAATAGAACAACACTTGTGCTTAGGATCATTGTCTTCCTGCATGACCCACGTTCTCTTGCTATTCAGTTCATGGACAGATTTCCTGATATTTTCCTTTTAGTATTTGCTAGTATAACTCAGAATTCATTGCTCCAGCAATGATGGCAAGCCATCCTGGCCCAGATGCAGAAAAACAGGTCCAAACCATGATACTATCACCATCAGGTTTCACAGATGGGATAATACTCTTATGCTGGATGCATTGTTTTCCTTTTTTTTTTTTTTAAGTAACACTTCTCATACAAACCATAAAGTTATATTTTAGTCTTATCCATCCGCAAGATGTTTTTCCAATAGCCTTCTGGTTTGTCTATGTAATCTGTAGCAAACTGCAGTCAACCAACAATATTATTATTTTTTCTCTTTGAGAGCAGTGGCTTTCTTCTTGAAACCCTACCCTGCCATGCACACGATTGTTGTTCAGTGTTTTTCTGATTGTGGACTCATCCACATTAACATTTGCCAATGCGAGATGGGCCCTCAGTTGCTTAGAAGTTACCCTGGGGTCCTTTGTGACTTTGCCAACTATTACACACTTTGCACTTGGAGGGTTCTTACTTGGTCGATAACTTCTGTCGTAGCTTACAGTGGTCTTAAATTTCCTCCATTTGTACACAATCTGTTTTACTATAAATTGATGGTTTTGTAACCTTTTTCAGCCTGATGAGCATCAACAAGTTTTTCTGTGGTCCTTAGAATTCTCCTTGTGTTCATGCCATGATACACTTCCACAGACACCTTGATAGGTTTGGGTAAAGTCTGTTCAGCTTTTTACACCTGTGCCATAGTGGCTCATCAGGCTGGTGCTTATCCCCGGTTTCCATAGTGTGAAGCGACTAGGAGTACAACTCCTCCTGGATGGGACACTAGTCCATCACGGGTTACCTTCCCAGTATATTTTTACTGGTACCCATTTATACTGCTGGGTGAACGGCGGCACACTTGTGGTTCAGACCTTGCCCAAGGGTCTTAGCACAGTTTGGACTAACTGGAATTTGAACACACAACCTCCTGATCATGAGCCCAGCACCCGAACCACTACACCACCTTGATAGGTTTGTGTTCTTTAAATTAAACAGGATGCCCACCTGATTGTCATCCAATTGATTGAAAACACCTGATTCTAATTTCACCTTCAAATTATCTGGTAGAGGTTCACAAACGTTTGCCACTCCCAGATAATATTGGATCATGTCCCTCAATAAATAAAATCTTTTTCTCTCATTTATTTTACTTGGTTACCTTTATCGACTTCTAGGACCTGTGGGAAAATATGATGTTTAGATCATGTTCATGGAGAAATGTACTAAATTCTTCAGGGTTCACAAACTTTCAAGCACCACACTGTAAAACGAGTTGGCGGGCTGGATTTGTCCCTTGGGCCTTGAGTTTGCCGCATGTGTTTTAGACCTTTCAAACTTTCTGTTTAACACCAGTTTAATACACTCTCAGATTTTTAGTGTGGTCTTAGTCATGAACTCAAATATGTACAACTATATACACTTTTGTTTATTTTTATAAGTATCACTGCAATATTCAAGCACTACATAATAACTATATTACTCTGTAAATGTATAACAATCTTCAGAAACTCAAACTCAGTCGATATCTTCCTCCTCTTCATTCTGTAAAACAACAAAAAATATGAATCTGTTTCAGATAAAACTCACTGTGAAGTAGGTCTGACATTAGAACTAAATTTTCAGACACAAGTAGCGCAACAGAACTCGCATAGCGTGAACAATACTTTCATTCAATAATTCTGCAAATGTATGGGTGTTTATGTAAGACTTATAAATGCCAATTCTTTTCCATAATCAAACAATGAAGTCTTTGTGTGATTCATAGTACCTCATCAGAGTCTTCCATCATGGAAGCTTGTACAATCTCATTATCTTCAGTATATTCCTCGATATTCTATACAAGAAAAAATACAAAGTGGGTGACAAGATCATGTTATTTAATAGAACCACAAGTCAAAATCGTTTTTTACCAGGCCATAATGTTCTTCATATTCGTCCTCTGCAGAGTGCACAGTTTTATCATCAATCCCATCAGCCACCACTGCAGTATGCACGTCCATGAAATCTTTTAATCTAAAACTAAATAAAAAAGGCATTATCACAAGATTACTTAACCATAGTGCGAGTGCAGATGTGTATTTAGATACATGGGGTTATTGTGAAGCTGTGTAAAAGTAAAGCCTGAATGAAATGTACACTGCTCAACCAAAAACTATTGCATACACTCATATTTTGTTGGACTACCCTTCACCCTGTTTACAGGATATAATCCATTGGAATTGTTAAATTTAATGCATCACAATTTCTAAATCAAATAATAGTTATTTAAAATTTTTTTTTTTAATTTCCTCGTTGTTAGCGTTTTATTGCTTTTGCTGGCCTGCCTTAGAAGAGATTTTCTGTTCTTGGGACAGTCAATCAGAATTTTGTATTCATTACAGTAGGCCCTCGTTATTCACGGGGTTCAGTTCCGGCCCCTCCTGTGAATGAAGATAATCCGCGAGTTCTGTACCCTGACGTAAAATCCCATATATCATATTACATGCGAGAGTGATCAACCGGAAGTAAAATACTAGGCGCTAAAATATGCTTCTTAAACACATTCTATAGACAGTCTTGCTCATTAATACAGTATTAATTTAGTAAAATGTAATAATGATTAAAAAAAACTTATTTTTTTACTGTGATAATTATTAATAATAAAATATAAACATTATACAGCATATATATATATTATAGTATATTATAAAAGAACACTAACTGAGTCTAATTTGCTCCATTAAACAAACAACACTGTAATTTTCATAAATGCCCACCAGGGGAGGTATTGCATTATATTTACAGTCAGCCCTCTTCTTACAAATCTCCAGAATATGAAAAATCCAGTATACGAAAAACATTTTCCTAATTTTTTTCCTCTGTATACGAAACAAGTTCTTATGAAAAGTGCCAAATGCGCCATTCAAAACGCACCATTCAAACAATGCGCGAGTTGCTCTCTCATTGGCTGTCTCCCAACATCCCGCCCCGCTGGCCTCCCATTGACCAGGGGGGGAGCTGAATCTCTAAAGTACTGTACCCATAAAGCTTGGTCGTCACACGCATAAAGGAGAGCTGTACTGTTGGTTCATGAGTTTCGTGAGTTTTTTTGAGTGTGCTCATTGCAAGCTTATTTTTCGTTTTTTAAGTTGTTTAATTCAGTAAATGTGGTGCGCTCCACCGAATGTGGGCAGAACGCGGCTCATCCGGACCTCTAATCCCTCAAGCAAACAAGCGAATGTTGAGTACTAAACAAGTTCAAAGCGCACTTACCTACTTGACAGATTGGAAATCCGGACAAGCTGCGTTCCTCCCCAAAAGCTCCAGTGTCAGCCATGACACCACCCACATTGGCAGAGCGCATAACAAATGTTTAATAATGTTTAATATTGTTTGGCTTGGTTAATAAAAAATTGGTTAATGAAAAATATTTAATAATGGTTTAATTAATAAATATGTTAATAAGATGGTTTAATATGTTAATAAAATGTTTAAATGGTTTAATAAATAATTTAATTTTACTTTCAACACATTTCATACAAAATTGGTGTACTTTTATACTTGTTAAAGGGTTTATGGGGCAGTATTGGGAGCCTTGGAACGAATCACACGTTTTACATGTAAAATGCACCTCTACTTACGAAAAATCCATGGAACGAAAAAGGCTCTGGAACGGATTAATTTCGTAAGAAGAGGACTGACTGTACTTTGCAATGCATTATATCAGGGGTCGGCAACCCGAGGCTCAACTGCAAAAAGAAAATGCCGCTTATTTACTCACATCGGAAGCACTTTGGGCTTCCAGGGGTAGTTAAACAAGCTTTCACCTGAATGATGGGAGAATCTGCCTAAGGCAGAGTCCTGCAACGGTCGGGTACCCACAGGTACCCAGTGAGTAACCTTTCAAAAATGCTCTTTTAATGTTGAAAATTACATAGATGAAAATGAACAGTCATTTTGTGTGTGCTTGTGGACATGCCTATTGTTATATTAATCAGCTACATTAAGAGTCTCGGTGTTTTTTATCCGCTGTGTTGGTGGCTTTCCAAATTCTTGTGCTCATGGCAAGGAGTATTCTCGCCATCAGCCAGCAGCAGGGCAGTTGAGCGAGAGATTTTTTTCTGCAGCCGGGGTTTGGAATCCAGGAACGGAAATCACAGCTGAAGTAAGAGACTGTGGATGAGCTTGTTTATACACAGCGATCTCCGAATTAAATGACTCTCCTCCCAGTGACAAAATAAAAGACTGGGTGTGGTTCAGTCTCCACTCTGAGAATGGGTCGGTCAGTGAAGTATTAAGCATTAATACTATTTAAAAGAATGTTGAGCATGCTCCTTCTTAAAATAAGTCTCCATATACTTTTCAGTGTTGCTGACGTTTTTGTAAATTAAAACTATGACCAAACAACATTAATACAGTCGGTCCCCTTCTTACGAAAACCCCTGAATATAAAAATCCAGTATATGAAAAACATTCTCCTAAATATTTGTCCTCTGTATACGAAACAACTTCTTACGAAAATTGCCAAACGCGCCATTCAAACAATGCGCGAGTTGCTCTCTCATTGACTATCTCCCACCATCCCTCCCCACTGGCCTCCCATTGGCTGTGCGAACCACACAGATTTGAGCAAAGTAGGAACGATGGCATCATCCTTCCTAGCCAATGGGAGGCCAGCGGGGCGGGAGGTTGAAAGATAGCCAATGGGAGGGATCACGCTGTCGTTCCAACTTTGTTCAAGTCTGTGTGAACTGTGTTCAAGTTTGTGTGTCATTCCAACTTTATTTTATGGCTCAGGCTTTTAACCTTCCATAAACATTTGTAAGATTATAACTGCTAAGAAGACATGGTCAACACACACGCACACACACACGCGCGTGATTCCCAGTGAAAGTGATTCTCGGTGCCATGGTCATTGTAAGATTATAACTTTGCTAAGAAGACATGGTCAACATACGCGCGTGCACACACACACACACACACACACACGTGTGATTCCCGTTGTCATGGTCATTGTAAGATTATAACTCTACTAGAAGACATGGTCAACACACGCACATACACATACACACGCACGCGCGCATCACTTTCAACGGAAATCACACGTGTGTGTGTGTGTGTGTGTGTGTGTGTGTGTGATTTCCATTGAAGTGATTCCCAGTGCCATGGTAAATGTAAGATTATAACTCTGCGAAGAAGACATGGTAAACATGAAGTAAGTACCTTAAAAGGTATGCTTTTATAATTTTTAAAGGGTAGTATTGGGAGCCTTGGAACAAAGCACGCGTTTTACGTGTAAAATGAACCTCTACTTACGAAAACTCCAGGTTCCGAAAAAGGTGCTGGAACGGATTAATTTCGTAAGAAGGGGGCCGACTGTATAATAAATAAAAATACAAAAAGGACTTTAACACATTCATTCATTTTCTGAATCACTTAATCCTAATTAGGGTTGTGGGGAGGTTGGCGATTTTTTTTTTTTTTTTTTTTAATCTAAATGTTTTTGTTGCAAGCAGAATTGTGATTTAATTGTCTCTGCAGTCATTTAAATCAATGCAGCACATTGTTGTTTTATATTAACATGAAGGTGAAGGAAAAACATTATATGCAGTGTTATTTGATTTAAAATGTCAAGAGCATGTTAAAGGTTATATTTGATACTGTATTTGATATTTGATGAGTGAATTTGATTCAAATTTATCTACTTGAAATGATTTTGCTTGAATTTAATTTATTTGAAATTAATGTTGATATTATTTGATATTTGATATTATTTTACAATGATATGTTTATAATAATTGATTTAGGGGTGTTTTATGAGATATGGTAATGGTATTTATGGATTTATAGTATAGTATGAACGCCATACGTCACTGGAACATACAGTAGCAACTTACGTTTTTTTTTCACCTTACGTTCGGCCGTCCTGAACCTAACTAAAACGTAAGAATGGGAGCGTCTGTATATATACATATGTATATGAAGTTTAGAGCTCAAAACTGCAGTGCTTTGGACAAGATGGAGGCAGACATATCTATATTAAATCTATGCCCTCATCTCTCCTAGCATTCTTTGAAGCCTTTCTGAACATTGCAAAAAAGCTGAGAAAGTCATGGTGAAAAATAAAGTCTAATTCTTGAAATTAAAAATAGGTTCTTACGATGAAATACCTTAATCTCATATTTAGTTGCATTATGTGTCAGGAGTAAATCAGACGTAGCACCTATATAGTGTCACCTTTCCTTCCTCCACCTTCATGGCTGAAGTGCTCTTGTGCAAGGCAATTACCCCTAACTGCTCTCTGGATGCTGCAGTGTTTGGCAAGGCAAGTGTGTCTGTTCACTGTTTACGTGTGTGTGCTCGCTTCGGATGGGAAAGCACACGGAGCCATCATTTCCATTGAGGAGTTAATACAGTAGATTATAATCAAAATAAGTGAAATGTATCCAAGTGTCAACACAGCTAACATGAACATCTAAGATGAGCATCAGCTCCCCTTCTCTTCTCTGCTGTAATTTTCCTTCTGTCATAGCTATGCAAAATTCAATCATTCATTCATTCATTCATTTCATTCATTTCATCCTAATTAGGGTCGCAGGGAGCCTGGTGCCCATCTCAGTTTAGGACCAAAATTTATACATATGAATAAAAATCACAACTTTCTAATCAAAGGGGCTTAAAAGCACAAACAGGAGTCGATTGACAACTTTTCTGAGTAAATGATTACTCTGAGCTGATAAAAAGCTGAAATTTGTGGGAGTAACGTTAAAGTGAAACAGCCTGTATTAAAAATTTCAGTGTGGAATTTTTAAATTTAACTTTTATTTATTTATTTAAATATTCTTACTTACAAATATGTCTTGGCTTCCCTTTTACCTGACGAAGAAGAATTAAAAACACATTACAATGTAGTATTACATTTCATTTATGTATTAAAAATACCCCAGTGCTTTATAACCTAATCCTAATCAACCACATTTACCATTTCGACATGTTTCTCTTCCTTTTACTGAGAAAAGAGGAAATCTGATTACCTGAAACTCACTAACTATATAATGGAGAAATTATTCGGAAGTCATTAAAGATTTATGCAAATCTCCCAACAAAAATATTTTGGAATTAAATTGTAAATGTGTAAATGGAGAAGGAACTTTTTTTCGAATAACAAAAATAAATAAATAAAAAATTCTGAGGGTCCCTTTGTACTTAATGTTGGCATCTGAAAACCATGGAAATTTTAAGTAAGAATAAGTTTGAAAGTGAGTTCAAATTCCACAAGAAGAGCTCTGGTTAGACTTTATGAAATCATTTTGAGAATTTCCCTGCAAGTGGACTTCAAATTCTTTTCTCAGAATAAGAAAACGTTATCAGTTTATTTGAGGAAATCACACCTCTGTGATGGGTGTAGCGAATAGATATTAAGTTGAAAATAATGAAGTTTACCTGAAGCATTAATGTAATGGGAGGGTACAAAATGTTTTACTTACGCAATACCAGCCCGTAAATACAACAGGCTACCACAGCACAAATCAGCAGTGAGAAAAGAGTGAAAACACTGGCTGCTACTCCAATTGGTATTTTGTTTAATTCTGAAATAGGAAAAGAGTGGAGATAATTAACCCTTCCTATTACTGCAGATACTCTTAAGAAATCCTAAAATAAGGCTTATCCTTTTACCTGAACACTCAAGCTTTCCATTCTTTTCCACGAAACAAAATAATGGAATAAATACTTTAAACTGTGCACAAATGTTCTTAAATAAATGAATATCAAAAATAGTATTCCATTATAGAAAAATAAAAGTTAATATAATAATAAGTATACAGACACCTGATAATCATACCCATATGTAGTTATTCTCAAACTGTCGCCACATGTTAGAAGCTCACAGCTGTATGCAATGTTTTTTGTATACCCTAGTATTTAGACATCCTCTTCACTGAAACTAAGGAGCCCATGTTCACAAAAGTCCATAAAGGCACATATTTGCCAGATGTGGAAGAACTCAAGTGTCTTCAAGAGAACCGTGACCTCGCGCACATCGGACAGCTTAACCATTGAAACCATGATTGTGCCCCATCTGTAATCAGTGCCTGGCCTCATTAATGCCTTTATGGCTGAATGGACACAAATCAACACAGTTTCTTAATCTATTTGATTACCCTCAAAGTAAAGTGGCTGTGATTGCAGTAGTGAGGGTCATACAGACTGTATTACTGACTTCAATGGTTTAGGAGTGAAACGTTCAACAAGCACATATGCATGTACTGGTCAAGTGTCCGTGTATTGATGGACACAATGTAATTTTACACCATCCAGGTAAAGGGACAACATTTTTTGCTTTGAATTCCTAGTCATATATTTAATTTGTTTAGATTCAACTTATATTTGTGTTTCTTTGTTGATAAGTGTTGACTTCACTTCTCCAGGTTATAAGCACATCGTTTAGTAAAGATCCTGTTACCTTCATAGCTAATCCGAATTCTTTGACTGCTCACTCTTGTAGTGTTGTCAAATGAGTTAATGGCTTGACAGTAGTAGATCCCATCATGAGCACCATCTGGCTGCAGTGGGACTACAAGGTGTGAGTGGGTTGTATGGTCTGTCCTGAAATACAACCCATGGCTTTCCAGCCTTGTATTATTGAAGAACCAGAAGTACTTGGGAAACCGTCCTCTCTCCACATGGCAAGATAGCCATACACCCCGCACTTCAAAGTCTTGGCCTACATATTTTTCCAGGTCCATCCTCACAGTGCCCCCTACTGACTCTGTAAGGGTGATACAGCAAGCAAGTCATGAGATTAATCCCAATTTATCCCTTTCAGCTCAAGATTATGTGCTTGGATACGACATAATAGCCACACTAAAGTGGACAGCAACTATTCTGCCAAAAAAGTTGGATTAGATGGAATTGTATTATGAACAAATTATTAAATGTTTTTTTTTCTTCCTCTGAATATCAATTCTCAACAGTCTGTATAGTTTTTATGGTGTGTCAATGACTTTTGTTTTAAAAAGATAAAACATGATTGCTTTAAACATATCATTAATGTTTTTATCATCATGATTGACAAATAATTGGTTTACCGCATCCTCAGAAGGTTAATTTGAGTGGAAATGTTAAAGGTACAGTCTAACATTTTGTAGGATCTATCAGCAGAAATTAAGTCGATCTCTCACTCACTCGTTTGCTGAGCTGCTTAATTCTACCAGGGTTACAGCAAAGCTGGAGCTTATCTCAGCCAATTTTCTAAGCCAGAAGGGTACTCTGCCTTTTCCCAGAGTTGGTTGGAGTACTGTATGATTAAGTGGTTTGTTAAATACTACTACTCTTTTAGCTAGAGCTGAGCCAATATCCTCATTTAATATACAGTGTGACTATGGAAACAGAATTTATCTCTGATGACTGTTGGCTCACGTGAAGCTCATCCGTCTTTGATCGGTCTTGATAATTTGTCCTGTTGAGTGTGATGCCACCCTCCTTACCTGTCCAAAGCTGGTGTTGGAGCCGGTTTAGCCACAAACCACTGGGCCATGGGTCAGGTTGTATTGGGTTACAGTGTAACCAGTGTTACTGGGTTACTAGTAGTAAAGCAAACTTTGAGCAAACCCTGACTGAAGTCTGACTTGAATTCAAATGTATGCAAACAAGTGACTGAAATTCCTTCTATTTTTCAATGTAACATATGAATAGAAAAAAAATGTGGTGTAAAAAACAAAAAAGGTTAAAACTATACTGTACATTGTATGGGAACTCTTACAGATTTTAAAGAAAGATAAAAAATTTTCTTTAACAAAGCAAAACAAAATTCATTGTTTTCTCCTTGGTTTCAATAATGAACTGAATGAGGAAATAGACCTAACCTGATTTATTTTGGTTTCATTTTTTCACAAAACCTGTAGTTTCATCAGAAATGTGTAGACTTTACACAATACATCCACTGTACACTGTTTGATGTTGCATATTGCATTCAAGAACTGTTTCAAACACATGAGGGTAGTTCTATTAATTTACTTCATAAAGAAGTAATTACTTCATAAAATTTACATACCCACTGTAAGGTTCAATTCACTGCTCCGCACAGGTGTTGCTTCTGTACCATTATTCACTTGGCAATATGCAGTGCCCATGTCTTCGTCCAATACAATTGGCATTTCAAATGAGGCATATTTGTGCCCACTGCTGACTGCAAAAACTTTGTGATTGTTCTTGAAAAAGGTGAAATTTATGGGTGGGGATCCTTTTGTCACCAGGCATTCCACATGGGCCCTAAAATTTTTCTCTGCATTCTTAACAACTTCAAATGAGATATCAGGCTTTGACAGGTACTCTGAGTTGAGCAAAGAGGGAGAAAGGTAATAAATATGAGTCAAGAATTGGAACTACCATATCAATATCACATGTGAAAATGGCCGACACCTTATTCAGAGCAACTTATATTTTTAAGTCTTTGCTATTTACACAACTGTGTAATTGAGGGTTCAGTGAATTGCATAACCCTTTACTGGGCACATTTTTTACATCACAGTCTTTGCAGGCAATATTTTTTAGGATTGTTGTGATGATTAGGGTGGTGTTGCTATGGCCACTGTCAGAATTTTCTGCCCGATCACTTGATCAGCTGATTTCAGTCTCATTGCCCAGTAAAGGGTTCAGGGCCTAACTGTGTCCAATCAATGGGAGTTGACTAATGGACACCAATGTGTCTAAATTAATTCTTCAGGTGTTTATTTAACCTTTAGGAAAAGAAGAACATTAAATCATTCACACACAAGAAATTGTTCTGAGAAAACAATTCAGCTCTAATAGCTCTGCATTGGCTTATACGTATAATGCCTGTTCCACTCTGATTGGTCCCTCTGACTCTATTCCCAAGAATTAACAGAACGACATCAAATACAGTCGGCCCTTTACTTATGAAAACCTTTTGTGTATGAAAAATCCAGGTTACGAAAAACAATTTCTTAAATTTCCATCCTCTTTTTTACGAAAACAACCTCTTTTTACGAAAAGCGCCAAATGCGCCATTAAAAAATTCAAATACTTCCTGTTTGTCATATGCGTGAAGGAGAGTTGAACCGGACTGTTGGCTTGTTTTGAGACTGATCATGCAGCGTTATATTTCGTTATCGCCAAAACCCCTCAACAGTCGGGACAATATTGAAGCAGAAGGAGACCTTATAGCGGAAATACAGTGACGGAGGCAATAATTTCGGCACGATATTGAAGCAGGAGCATGAGCAGAGTGCTCCGTGGAACAAGACCTCTGATCTCACAAGGAAGCAAGTTAATATTGAATCAGGACCTCTGATCTTTCAAACAGGTACTGTACTTCCGCTTTAAATACAACATCCCATCCATTTAAAGATTTAAATAGAATTGCTCCATCAGCTTCGCGTTGCGTGTGGGCGGAGCCCGCATTCGGCAAAACACACCAGAGAGACAGAGGTTTGTGTGTGTGTGTGTGTGTGAAAGAGAGGGAAAGAGGGAGAGACCGAGAGAGACTGTGTGTGTGTGTGTGTGTGTGTGTGTGAAAGAGCGAGAGACTGCCCACAGAGTCAGTCAAAGATGAAAAGAAGCTTAACTCTCTTTCGAGAGAGCACACTGCAGCTTATTTTTCATTTTTTAAGTTGTTTAATTCAGTAAATGTTTAATAAATGTGGCCTGCTCTACCGAATGTGAGCAAAACGCAGATCATTTGGACCGCCGATCCCTCAAGGAACCAAGTTAAAGTTGAGTTTGGACCACCGATCTGTCAAGCAGGGAATGCGCTTTGAATTCCCCGTCTTAAAATGCTCCGGCGTCCTGCGTGTGGGTGGAGCCCAGATTTAACGGAGCACTCCACAAATGTGTATTGTGTATATGTGTGTGTGTGTGTGTGTGTGTGTGTGTGTGTGTGAGACAGAGAGAGATAGAGAGACAGTGTTTTGTGTGTGTGTGTATGTGTGTATATGCATTAAAAATGTTTAATAATGGTTTAATGCATAAATATGTTAATAAAATGTTTTCGTATTCAGAGGTTTTCGTAAGTAGACGGCCGACTGTGTGTGTGTGTGTGTGTTCAGTTAATTTTCTGTAACCGCTTCATTCCTAATTACGGTCGCGGGGAGGCTGGTGCCCATCCCAGCCAACTCAGGGCGAGGGCAGAGTACACCCTGGACAGCTTGTCAGGCCATCGCAGGGCGGAAACACGCCGACGGCTTTGCAGCCTACTCTTGTCGAAAGTCAGCAATGGTTCTTTTACATGCCTCATACCATAGACAGTGAGAGACATGGCCGGCCTTTGAGAACCCAGTTAGCTGCACTAGGGGGACAGTGACAACCTTGTGGAGAGTGGGACTGGAACCCCCAACCTTTGGATCAGCGATCTGGCGCCTTATACCACTAGACCACCACTGCCCGTGTGTGTGTGTGTGTGTGTGTGTGTGTGTGTGTGTGTGTGTCGTGACGCTGCCCACACTCGGCGGAGCGCTCCGCCGTAGCCGACGACGGAGCTTTTGACACGGGGCATGGCTTGTCCGGACCGCCGATCTGTCAAGCAGGTAAGTGCGCTTTGAATACTTGTTTAGTACTCAAAATTCACTCGCTTGCTTGAGGGAGCGGAGGTCCAGATGAGACGCGTTTTGCCCACATTCGGCGGAGCGTGCCACATTTATTATACATTTACTGAATTAAACAACTGAAAAAGCAAAAAATAAGCTGCAATGAACACTCTCAAAAAAACTCTCGAAACTTACGAACCAATAGCACATCTCTCCTTTACTCATGTGACAAAAAAGCTTTATGGGTGCAGTAATATGGAGATTCAGCTCCCGCCTGGCCAATGGGAGGCCAGCGGGGCGGGATGTTGGGAGACAGCCAATGAGAGAGCAACTCGCACATTGTTTGAATGGTGTGTTTTAATGTTTGAATGGCGCATGTGTGAATGTTTGAATAGCGCGTTTGGCGTTTTTCGTAAGAAGATGTTGTTTCGTATACAGAGGACGAAAATTTAGGAAAATGTTTTTCGTAACCTGGATTTTTTGTATTCAGAGGTTTTTGTAAGTAAAGAGCCGACTGTATGTATGTGTGTGTGTGTGTGTATGTATATATGTATGTGTTCTTGTTTCTACTTTACAAAGGTTAATTTGATGGGTTCATAAATGCAGAGCCAAATTTCACATGTGGAGTTAAAGTATATATATCAAAATAAATGACAAACAAATAAATACAAATGAAATCGCCAGCAATTACAGGGGTTGTGGCAGTGGTTTTGCCTTTAAAAGATTTTTTTAAATCTGGAATTTCAAAAGAGCATAAATATGGCATTGATGATGTAATGACGAAGATTATTCTTCTGTAGATACACAATGAACTTTCAGAATTTTTTTTAAATGCTTTGGCTCCGAGACAGCATAGAGCGTAGAGTAAATACTTTACAACTCACTGCCACAGAATACAGTGCTGTACTGACATAGAATCATATGTATAATTTAATCCCTAAAAATAATACTTTATTTTGTAACTCAATGGTTAACTCTGTGTCAGTGGCAGTAGCTTGTATAGTGAAAGTGTGGCTGGAAAAACTATTTATTAAATGGATCAGTATTAATTAAACTGAACTCGCCAGCAACTTCATAAGCAGTTCTTGTGCTCACGGGAACTCCTAAATCTGAAAGGATAAAAGGACCAACATTTTATTGATAATTTCAAAATAAATTGACAATTTATTGATAATTTCAAGAGAAAGTTGAGTCCTCTGCAGGTAAACAATAAAGTTGTTTTTTAAATGTCTGGAGCATGATTTCTGCATTCATTCAGATTACTATGAACTGGAGAGATGGATGCAAGGGCAATTTAAATGTATGTCTTCAAGGGCAAGCAAACAAAGCAGAAATATGTTCATAGACATACAAAGGTCATTTGATTTACCATCATTCTAAAATAGGACAGACAGTGCTAAACAAAGAACAATCAAGGAATGAGGTGTGAACTATTATTATGAAATCATCTGCTGTCCCCCTGTGCAGCTAAATTGGTTATCAAAGGCTGGCCATGTCTCTCACTGTCTATGGTGTGAGGCATCTAGAGGAACCATTTCATTTATGCAGAGGATGTCAGGTGAGTAGGTGATACTTCAGAATGTAGGCTGACCAGTCAGGTACCAATACTTCTTTAGGACTCATATGACCCATTCAGACCTAATGTGGTGCTCTCCTTTTCAAAGCGGATGTGTATTAATACCAGATGTAAAGGAGGACATGAGTACCGTGTAGCTGTTGGGATTATTGTAAGCATGTAGAGGACACATGTGACATTGATAGTGTTCTGCTTTTATCTATACTGAACACACCAACCAATGATAATTATTGAGATTTTACAACATTAAAGACATAAAGACTTCATCCTACAAATACCTGGTTGATTTGAAAAACTGAAAAAAAATTTTTTTTTAGTTTTGTTCTCAATTTAGTGACCTTCCATTTCTCACCCCAGCTGCCCAGTAAAGGGTTCAGGGACAACCTGTATCCAATCAATGGTAGTAGACCGATGAGAAACCCCTTTTTTATTTTAAAAAATTATATTAAAATTTAAAATGGTATTAAAAATATCTAAGCTGCATTTTCAAATCTTATTTTGAAATAAAACGTAATGTATAAATTCTTCAGGATAGATATTTTACTGATCCGAAGGTTGGTTGCACTTTGCTGTCTTAAGTAAATAAAGATGACATATCCAGGGTAGATATTTCACATTATGATCAAGAAATAAACCTCTTTTCATTAGCAATTCCATTAATATTGTCTACATCAATCCAGACAGTGCTGAAATCCTACCTTTAACATGAATGCTTCTTCCTTTGCTCTTGTTGCTGGAATGATGTGTCTCATTCAGGATATTTTTAGCAACACAGGTGTATTCTCCACTGTCCTGACTGGAAAGACTTGGAATTCTTAGTTGGTTATTCAAACTGTCATTGCGGATCAGTGTATCATTCAGGAACCAGTCATATAATACATACGTCCCTTTACTTATATTACACAGCAGAGTCAGATTGTCTCCTTCCCAGAGATCTTCTAAAAAAGTGTTTGATATGATGTGTGCACCTCTTACAGGCACTGAAAAACAAAATTTCCCAAATTATAACTTTCCGGATACATATTCATATTAAACCTTTAACCTTTGAAAAAAAAATGTTTACTTGAGACAATAACTATGATATACAGAATATACTTATTTGTGACAAGAAAATTGTCTTTTAAATCTCAGGAGTGATAGTGAATAGCATTAGATACCCAAAACAGATAGGACCAGTCCTAACACTGAGCATTAAGGGTACTTAATTCCTCATCCATTGCTTCAGCTTGTAGGTAACAAGAATGAAAATATACATGTAATAAATTTAGGTAAAAATGTCTACAAATAATATCAACACTACAATTCAATAACAAATTATTAAAAAGTACAAACAGATAAGTTTTAGTATTTTTGCACAATATGGATGTTTTGGGGCAGTGGTGGCCTAATGGGGGCAGTGGTGTCCTACTGGTAAAGGTGCTGGATCACTGATCCTATGGTTGGGGGTTCAAGCCCCACTCTCCACGGGTTGTCACTGTCCCCCCCAATGCAGCTAAATAATCAAAGGCCGGCCATTTCTCTCACTGTCTATGGTGTGGGGCATATAATGGAACCATCGCTGACTTTCGACAAGAGTAGGCTGCAAAACCGTCAGCATGTTTTCGCCCTGCGATGGCCTGGCGAGCTGTCCAGGGTGTATGGTCTCCTTGCCCGGATTCGGCTGGGATGGGCGCCAGCCTACCCATGACCCTAATTAGGATTAAGTGGTTACAGAACTTAAACGATGATGAACGGATGTTTTGTTAAATTACCAATCTTTAAAGGGAATTTGCAAAACTGTAAAGAACACAGAAGTACAATGTTTTATACAACCCCCACACACACACACACATGCACATAAACACACAAAAATAAATTTTAGACATTTGGGTCAAAATAATTATGTACACTCATCACCATTATGCTTTATAGTTTATAATGTACATAATTATTATGCAATTTATTATTATTTCTAATTTATGGCAGACATATTCACAGTATTTTATCTTGTTATTTTTTTACTTACCCAACACTTGGAAGTCCATTGGGTCACTGAATGAAGGACTGATTTCAGTGTTGTTTTGCACACTGGCCTTGCATATTAACTTTCCATCATAAGCAACACTAATTACAGCAGGAAACACCGCTTCCTCTTGTTTGGGAGCACTGAATACTCCCAGAACCTTTTTAAAATTACCTTCATTATACAACTCGTACAGAATAGTTTCGTTTGTTTGGATATTGTCCAGTTTACAGTAAAACTCCTCAAAGGATTGCTCAAAACTATGTGAAGGACCACTGAGTATGGGTTTACCTAAACTGGACAGAGCATCTGTAATAGGAAATGACACAATTACATACTAAAACTACACATAAATCAAAAAAGCCAGTTGGCATTATATAACATGGTACTTACCTGTCTTATGACACATGGCACAAAAGCCTGTTGAAGAAAATTGTTCAAAACAGTGTAAGATATAATTAAAAAATCATTTTGCAAGAATAATTAATCTTTTTACCCAAAATAACCAGCAGAAAGAAAGTCCTTTTGGTCATTTTTCCAGCAGGATGTACAGATGTCTGTTTCCTAAGTATCAGACAAGTTAACATAAATCATCAAATTAAACTCATAAATGACGAAGTTTTAGTTTTTCAGGTTGTCAACCAAATATTACAACATGTGCTCCATAAAGGACATTGCTGATATTTGCAAGACTTGGATGATAGGGACACACCCCACTGAGTCTACCCAGCCTACCATGTGCACTGGACTGATAGGAACCCTGAGCCATTTGATGTAAGAAGACCTCAGTGGTATTGTACATTTATTACCTCATACATGTTCACACAGACAATTTCACAGACATCTAACCATTTGGTTTTGATGGGATTGCAAACGAGAGTCTCAAATCCTGACTAGACAGACAAATGGACAGGCAGATGCACACACAGAGAGCTAAAAGTGGTGTTGAATGAAATGAAATTAATTAAATGTATAAGTAATTTGTTTGATTCTTAATCATTAGGAAAGTTGTTTTTAAAGAAGAATGATTTCAGATATTTGACTTGGTTGTGACCTTAATCCTGTTTGCATCAGTGTCACACACTCAACATACAAGCATGTTTTACTTGTGTTTAATAAGAATCTTTTCTGGATGCACTACTGAAAACAGTGTCCTTGCCAAGTTAGTTTTATTGAGTTTTAGGAAAGTTATTATACAGTACTGTACTGTAAGAAAATATGGCAATAAGTAATACATCAAAATATAAATGGAAGTAAAAATTGTCAAGAACATCACACTCTCAACTCCTCAACAGCATTTGAGAGCGGTGTAGATTTGAAAGGAAGAGGTATGATGCCTTTATTTATTTATTTATTTCAAATTTTTGACCCATAAGGATTGTTAGATTGTTTAATTGCATTCATATCAGAATACCACATAATGAGGTCACCACAAGTTGAAGTTTTTCCTCTGGGCTGTTTGAGCTGGCTGCTAGTTTGACATAGTTTTTGGTTATTTTTTGGAAGGCACACTAATGAGTCATAGCATACTGATTAGCTCGCCTTTGCCCACAACCCCTCCCAGCCCCCTACAGCGTGATCTCTGCCCATCTCTGCCTGGCTCCCAGTACTGAGTGTGAAGCTTTCAATCATCAAAAGGCAACCAACCAGAGCAGATTAGGCACAGAGACCAGAAAGAATTAAATGTGAAGAGTAAGTGAAACATGATGCTCAGCATTCACTCTAAAAATCAGTGTTTTAAGGTAAGATGGAGAAACTGTTCCTGAAAATTTGTGAAGGGGTTCCTTTAGATTATGGACCATACTTTGGTAATCCACTGGTGACCAAAATAAAAAATAAATATCTGAAAATGGGTAAAATATTTGATTAAACTATTCACTGGAGTGCAGCAGACTCGTGGAAGCAAAACCGTAGTCATCCTCCAACGTTCCTCAGTCAGTCCGTCATCTTCCGTGTCCTTCCGTACGATTCTGAAGGAATTCCTCCTCTTTCATCAGGCCAAAATTTTCCACGAACGTGCTTTTGAACATGTTCAAAGGGCAGCTACTGCAAAAGCCTGAACAGCTCTGCTTTTAAGCCCAGTTTTAGGCATTTCAATGAATGTTAACACAATTTACAGCTCATTAAGGTGATACTGATCCACTAATATCCATTCTAGATGGGATTGCTCCAAATCTCCAAAGGGGAAAAATACTTTAAATAAGTTCTTGTAATAACATGTTTTCCTCATCCTGAAAATATTTAAGTTTAAAAGGAAATAATTGCATGATTTTTTCAGATTTTTCATATTTTGGCATATTTTGGCACATATGTCAAACAAACAAACATCGCTAAAACAACATGATCATTTCACAGGCTCTTGTCTTTTTCATTCACTTTACAAGTTTTAGCTAAATGTCAGTTTTATTTTTTTCAGTATTTTCAGTTCCACACCAAAAGTCATTTGGGATTGTAACTGGGATAAAGCTTCCCTATGATCCTGAAAGAAAAGCAGATACAGTACCTATATAATAGATGAGTAGAATTTGTCAATGAAACACATTGTTGAACATTTTTTGTGGTTGTTTTAAACCTTCCAGAGAGGATTTCTGGCCAAGAACTCAGAAAGAAGGCATTAAAGGTGAGGTCAATGATATTCAAATCAGAATATGTTTTTGTGATATTTGGTAGTAAAGTTCTCCGCACATTCCCACTGAAATCAATGAAATACATTTTGTGGGGAAACATATGATGTTCTGTGCACCCCAGACTTCAATAACGCAAACGGCATGATAGGGATCAGCAACATCCAGGTAATCTGGACAAGGCGGCATCTTTATCTGCCTGTTCTCCGAAAGCTCCTTTCAGTACAATTCAGGTTAGCATTGTACAGTGTATGTATACGTTTGTTTGTATGTTTTATTTTTTGTCCAACAAACCTATAAGATTAGTTTTTACCAACACCAGCTCATATGTCTCACTGTATCTTTAAATCAGAGAACATTGGAATATTTAATTTCCTGACAGATTAAAGAAATACTTTTTAAAAAGTGAAAACATGATTATTAATGGAATTGTTGAGTCCCTGGTAGTACTGTATATTTACTGATATCACGGTAACAATTAATAAAACCAATGTGGTGTGTACCTGAAAATAAAAAGAAATTAAAATTTAAAGTTTAGGTTTGTGCCTTCGGAAGACCTCTACAACAACCTCGAATGTTTTTTTTTGCGCTTATTTACAATATGATTACAATGAACATGTTTACAACACTCTTGTTACTCTTTGTCCACCATCAGGCACCAAGAAGATGTGTGGTAATTAGTATTTTAACTTCATAGCAATTAAGTCCAAGGTATAACACTCATGGCTGAGAAGGAAAATCTCAGTGGAGTTTGCATGTTCTCCCTCTGCTTGTGTGGTTTTCCTTCTGGTACTCCCATTTGAGGGGGGCACAAGCCAGTGTCCACCTTCACGCCGGTCCCAAGCCCAGATAAATGCAGAGGGTTGCGTCAGGAAGGGCAGCCGACGTAAAACCACTGCCAAATAAAATGTGCAAGTCAAAACAGAGAATTTCATACCAGATCGGTCGAGGCCTGGGTTAACAACAACCACCATCAGTACTGTTAACCAACAGGGTGCTGGTGGAAATTGGACTACTGTTGGTCGAAGAAGTTGAAGAAGGAGAGGTGGGAGGCGTGTCTGTAGGCAGAGAGATAAGAGGAAAGGCACGAGTTTAGGACTGAGAGTAGGGAGTTTGAATGTTGGAACTATGACAGGAAAAAGGTAGAGAGCTGGCTGACATGATGCAGAGGAGGAAGGTGGACTTACTGTGTGTTCAGGAGACCAGGTGGAAAGGTAGCAAGGCTAGAAGCTTAGGACCAGGCTTTAAGCTGTTTTTTTCATGGTGTGGACGGGAAGAGAAATGGAGTAGGAGTCATTTTGAAGGAGGAGTTTATCAGGAATGTTCTCGAAGTGAAAAGAGTGTGAGAGAGTGATGAGTCTCAAGTTAGAAATTGAAGGCTCAATGTTGTTAGTGCTTATGCCCCACAGGAAGGATGTGAGCTAGAAGAGAAGGAGAGATTCTGGAGTGAGTTAGATGAAGTGATGCAGTACCCCCAGAGGTGAAAGAGTGGTCATTGGGGCAGACTTCAATGGACATGTTGGTGCAGGAAAGAAACAGAGGGGATGAGGAAGTGATAGGCAGGTTTGGTATCCAGGACAAGAACACAGAAGGACAGATGTTGATAGATTTTGCAAAAAGGATGGAAATGGCTGTGGTGAACACTTTCTTCCAGAAGAGACAGGAGCATAGGGTGACTTAAAAAAAGCGTAGGTAGGAGCACACAGGTAGTCTACATCTTGTGTAGGCGATGTAATTTGAAGGAAGTCAGTGACTGCAAAGTAGTAGTGGGTGAGAGTGTTGCCAAACAGCATAGGATGGTGGTGTGCAGGATGACGCTGATGGTGAGGAAGATCAAGAAGGCAAAGGCAGAGCAGAAGACAAAGTGGTGGAAGCTGAAAAAGGAGGAGTGTCGGGTTGTCTTCAAGGAGGAGTTGAAATAGGCTTTGGGTGGTCAGGAAGTGCTTCCAGATAACTGAACAACCGCAGCTAATGTGATCAGGGAGACAGGTAGGAGAGTACTTGGTGTGTCCTCTGGAAGGAGAGTAGATAAGGAGACTTGGTGGTGGAATGAGGACGTGCAAGAGTGTGTACAAAGGAAGAGGTTAGCTAAGAAAAAGTGGGATATTGAGAGGACCGAAGAGAGTAAACAGGAGTACAGGGAGACACAGCGTGAGGTGAAGGTTGCAGTGTCAAAGGCCAAACAGAAGGCGCATGATGACTTGTATGCTAGGTTGGACAGTAAAGAGGGAGAAAATGATTTATACAGGTTGGCACAGCAGAGAAATAGAGATGGGAAGGACGTGCAGAAAGTTAGAGTGATTAAGGACAGAGAGGGAAATGTATTGACTGACAGAAGTGTGCTGGGAAGATGGAAAGAGTACTTTGAAGAGCTGATGAATGAGGAAAATGAGAGAGAAAAAAAGAGTACAAGAGGTGACCGTTGAGGACCAGGAAGTCGCAAAGCTTAGTAAGGGTGAAGTGAGGAGGGCATTGAAGAGGATGAAAAATGGAAAGGCAGTTGGTCCTGATGACATACCGGTGGAGGTATGGAAGTGTCTAGGCGAGGTAGCAGTAGATTTTCTGACAAGAGCATTCAACAAGGTCTTAGAGAGTGAAGATGCCAGAGGAATGGAGGAGAAGTGTGATGGTGCCCATTTTTAAGAACAAGGGAGACATGCAGAGTTGTGGCAACTACAGAGGGATAAAGTTGATGAGCCATATGATGAAGTTATGTGAAAGAATAGTGGAAGCTAGACTAAGGGCAGAGGTCAGCATTTGTGAACAACAGTTTGGTTTCATGCCAAGAAAGAGCACCACAGATGCAGTGTTTGCTTTGAAGATGTTAATAGAGAAGTACAGAGAAGGTCAGAAGGAGCTGCATTGTGCCTTTGTGGATCTGGAGAAAGCATATGAAAGTGTGCCGAGAGAGGAACTGTGGTATTGCATGAGGAAGTCTGGAGTGGCAGAGAACTATGTTAGAGTGGTGCAGGACATGTATGAGAGATGTAAGACAGTGGTGAGGTGTGCTGTCAGTGTTACAGAAGAGTTCAAGGTGGAGATAGGACTGCATCAAGTTCTTCTTGTTTGCTATGGTGATGGACAGGCTGACAGACGAGGTTAGACAAGATTCCCCATGGACTATGATGTTTGCAGATGACATTGTGATCTGTAGTGAGAGCAGAGAACAAGTGCAGGAAAATCTATAGATGGGGAGGTATGCCCTGGAGAGGAGGGGAATGAAGGTTAGCCTCAGTAAGACAGAATACATGTGTGTGAACGACAATGACCCAAGAGGAACGGTGAGGTTATAGGGAGCAGAGATAAGGAAGGTGGAGGATTTTAAGTACTTAGGCTCAACAATCCAGAGCAATGGAGAGTGTGGAAAAGAGGTGAATCGTGTGCAGGCAGGTTCAAATGGTTGGAGAAAAGTGTCCGGTGTGATGTGGCAAGGTGGAAGGTATTGGCAAGAATGAAAGGAAAAGTGTACAAGACGGTGTTGAGGCCAGCGATGTTGTATGGTTTAGAAACAGTGGCCCTGGGGAAAAGACAGGAGGCAGAGCTGGAGGTAGCAGATGACTTCCAAATGACTGGACAACCACAGCAAATGTGATCAGGGACACAGGTAGGAGAGTACTTGGTGTGTCTTCTGGAAGGAAAGTAGATAAGGAGACTTGGTGGTGGAATGAGGAAGTGCAGAAGTGTGTACAAAGGAAGAGGTTAGCTAAGAAAAAGTGGGACATTGAGAGGACCGAAGAGAGTAAACAGGAGTACAGGGAGATACAGCGTAAGGCGAAAGTAGCAGTGGCTAAGGCCAAACAGAGGGCGTATGATGACTTGTATGATAGGTTGGATAGTAAAGAGGGAGAAAATGATCTATACAGGTTGGCACAGTAGAGAAATAGAGATGGGAAGGACGTGCAGCAAGTTAGAATGATAAAGGACAGAGAGGGAAATGTATTGACTGATGACAGAAGTGTGCTGGGAAGATGGAAAGAGTACTTTGAAGAGCTGATGAATGAGGAAAATGAGAGAGAAAAAGAGTAGAAGAGGTGACCATTGAGGAGCAGGATGTAGCAAAGATCAGTAAGGGTGAAGTGAGAAGGGCATTGAAGAGGATGAAGAATGGAAAGGCAGTTGGTCCTGATGATATACCTGTGGAGGTATGGAATTGTCTAGGAGAGGTAGCAGTAGATTTTCTGACAAGAACATTCAACAAGGTACTAGAGAGTGAGCAGATGCCGGAGGAGTGGAGAAGAAGTGTGCTGGTGCCAATTTTTAAGAACAAGGGAGACGTGCAGAGTTGCGGCAACTACAGAGGGATAAAGTTGATGAGCCATACGATGAAGTTATGGGAAAGAATAGTGGAAGCTAGACTAAGGGCAGAGGTCAGCATTTGTGAACAACAGTTTGGTTTCATGCCAAGAAAGAGCACCACAGATGCAATGTTTGCTTTGAGGATGTTAATAGAGAAGTACAGAGAAGGTCAGAGAGAGCTACATTGTGCCTTTGTGGATCTGGAAAAAGCATATGACAGGGTGCCAAGAGAAGAACTGTGGTATTGCATGAGGAAGTCTGGAGTGGCAGAGAAGTATGTTAGAGTGGTGCAGGACATGTATGAGAGATGTAAGACAGTGGTGAGGTGTGCTGTCGGTGTGACCAACGAATTCAAGGTGGAGGTGGGACTGCATCAAGGGTTAGCTCTGAGCCCCTTCTTGTTTGCTATGGTGATGGACAGGCTGACAGACGAGGTTAGACAAGAATCTCCATGGACTATGATGTTTGCAGATGACATTGTGATCTGTAGTGAGAGCAGAGAACAAGTGCAGGAAAATCTAGAGAGGTGGAGGTATGCCCTGGAAAGGAGAGGAATGAAGGTTAGCCTCAGAAAATCAGAATATATGTGTGTGAATGAGAAGGACCCAGGAGGAACAGTAATGTTACAGGGAGCAGAGATAACGAAGGTGGAGGATTTTAAGTACTTAGGCTCAACAATCCAGAGCAATGGAGAGTGCGGAAAAGAGGTGAAGAAGCATGTGGAATGGTTGGAGAAAAGTGTCCGGTGTGATGTGCGATAGGAGAGTGTCAGCAAGAATGAAGGGGAAAGTGTACAAGACGGTGGTGAGGCCAGCGATGTTGTATGGCTTAGAAACAGTGGCGCTGAGGAAAAGGCAGGAGGCAGAGCTGGAGGTAGCAGAGATGAAAATGTTGAGGTTCTCTCTGGGAGTAACGAGGATGGATAGGATCAGAAATGAGTATATCAGAGGGACAGCCCACGTAAGATGTTTTGGAGACAAAGTCAGAGAGGCTAGATTGAGATGGTTTGGACATGTACAGAGGAGGGATAGTGAGTATATTGGCAGTAGGATGCTGAGGTTGGAACTACCAGGCAGAAGGCCTCGAGGAAGACCAAAGAAGAGATTTATGGATGTGGTGAAGGAAGACATGAAGGTCGTTGGAGTCAGAAAAGAAGATGCGGAGGACAGGGTGAGGTGGAGGCGGATGATTTGCTGTGGCGACCCCTGAAGGGAGCAGCCGAAAGTAAAAGAAGAAGAAGAAAGAAGAGCTGGAGGTAGCAGAGAGGAAAATGTTGCGGTTCTCTTTGGGAGTAACGAGGATGGATAGGATCAGGAATGAGCACATCAGAGGGACAGCACATGTCAGAGGTTATGGAGACAAAGTCAGAGAGGCTAGATTGAGATGGTTTGGACATGTACAGAGGAGGGATAGTGAGTATATTGGTAGTAGGATGCTGAGGTTGGAACTACCAGGCAGAAGGCCCAGAGGAAGACCAAAGAGACGATTCATGGATGTGGTAAAGGAGTACATGAAGGCAGTTGGTGTAGGAGAAGAAGATGCAGAGGATAGGGTGAAATGGAGGCAGATGATTCGCTGTGGCGACCCCGAAGGGAACAGCCGAAAGGAAAAGAAGAAGACTCCCATTTCCCTACACATTTCAATGACATATGCAGTAAGATATTTGTGTATTCTAGATCGCCCCAGGCGTAAATGTATGAACAGAGGCTTTTAACCCTCTTCGGTAAAAAAATATACATTGTGAGAGAAACCATGACAGTGGTCCAATACATTGTGTGATAGAAAATTAATTACATTAATTACATATTCATCTTGTTTAATAATTGATCCACAATGCAACTGATGTGTATAGCAATCATATTTTAGTCTAGTCTAAACTTTCACTTCCATATACAGTTTCCATGTCTTTAATGATCAACTTGAACTGTCTCTGGCATGGTGTGATGATTCTCAGTGCTGAAAAGAATAGATACAATTTAATAATCTAAACACACATTTACACCTGAAATCTTTGCAGAAAAAACAGATCTTACTTGATGTTATCATAGAAATGTGCATGATCTAAACTACACAAAGAGATTACTCTGCATGGAATAGCAACATAGTCTGGTAAAAAGAAACAGCACCTGTCAGTGTGCAGTTTGAGATATTCGGTCGTCTGCAATTACTCGTTCAGGTGTAATGCTCCAGAAAAGACATTGTGCTCCTCCCACAATCATCACAAACAGGAAGCCACAGAAGACCACAGCGTTGACCTCTATAGGGATCACTTCAAAAGATTGGCAGAATGTACCACCGTCAAATGAAACACAGAACATAGAAACAAAACCTTTCTGCTCCTTAGTGTATCAAAGTATTCTGAAAAGCTGTAGATGTTTCACTGTTTATGTTCAGCAATGTACACAGTATAAATACATAATAATAAACATTGGGTTTATTTCTATAAAAGTTTATCTGCAAAAACATCAGTCAGGTTTATCTGAAGCAATGTGATCATTTTTTGTCAGCTTGTCTGTGAACAAAATCCTGACACCACCGGTGGACAGCTTTACATGAAAGTCGGTGGGGACACTACCCCACCTGTGTCCCAGAGATGATTTGATTTTGATTTGATTTAGCGTAGTCATGAAGGCGGTAGTGGTGGCCTAGTGTATAGGGTACTGGATCGCTGATCCTAAGATTTGGGGTTTGAGTCCCACTCTCCACAAAGGTTGTTACTGTCCCCCAAGTGCAGCTAACTGGGTTATCAGA
>CM045737.1:26634847-26662347 GCA_024760905.1 Plotosus lineatus | reverse complement strand
GTGGGGCCGATACCTTGAAAGTCTAATTTTATTGGACTATATGCAACAGCCTGCGTGAGTTGTTTTTGGGTAAAGAGGTAAATTTCCCTCATTTTGATCAGCTCATGTGCAAGAAGCCAAGCAGAGCTGGCAAGAAAAACACAAATGGACAGACATGAAAAAACTTCAGCCGGCAGACCAGCTGATTGCCTTGGGACGTGCTTCCTGTCACATAAACAATGCACTGTGAGTCCTGTCGCATTGACCATGTTTGGCTCCATATGCGCACGCGAGCAGTCCTTCTCACACCTGAAAAGCATCAAGACCAACCTGCGGTCACGTTTAACAGAAGGAAGCCGAAACACCTGCATGAAGCTGAACCTCAGCACGTATCAACCAGACTACAAAGCCATCAGCAAAACCATGCAGCACCAGAAGTCGCATTAATAGGAAGAAGTACTTTTCTTATTAAAAAGTAACTTCGTTATAACAATGTTGTTTAAAATAAATTCAGAGTAATATTATACTATAAAATTGTTGGTCTCTGTATTAAAACATATATTTGGCTCTCAGAGGATTACATTAAAAAAATTTTTTTGGCTCTCTTACTCAAAAAGGTTTCCGACCCCGACATAACATATAATTAATAATGATAATAAAAAAATAACATATAATTAAAGGTTAATTGAGCAAATTTGTTATGTCACAAGTGTGTATCGACCTGGTAGCCCTTTGCATTAATTGGTACCCAAGACGTAGCTCTCAGTTTCAAAAAGGTTGGTGACCCCCGCTTTAACAGGTCAGGTCAGAACGACCTGCTATAGGTACCATGTAATCCTGTACTACCTGTCTCATGGTCAGGTGGTTGGCGACTAAACCAGCTCCCCAATCAAGTTTATCATGATAAGATGGGTGTGTGGACACCCAGCAGGACAAAAAACAAAACCTGTCAAAGGGTGGATGAGCTCACTCAAGAGCCAACGGCCATCCATACCGGGAAAACAGTTCAGCACTACCAGGGAATTTTGCCTATTGAAACACTTGGCATGTTTACACCAGAAAGAAACCACATACCGGATCGGCCGAAAGCCCAGGATAAAAACGATCACGTCCTCCATTGTTACAAAATATGCAGCCGACAGAGGAAATTGGAAACGACTGGTGGAAGACCGCAAAGTGCACCCATGGCCAAACAACTATGGACCTTGATGATGACAACCTCTTTAAATTTGTTGTATATCAAAGCAATAACAATAATTAAAAAAAAGCATTAAAAAATTGATGAATGAATGATGCAAGTCTGTTGTTTTATTAATAGCAATGTTGAATTTTTTTCTGATGAAATATTTGCTAATTTCCTGACTATATCCACTGTTAAAGGAAATGAAGTCTGTAAATGTAAGGTTTCACCAACCTTTTTTGAAAACTCCACATCTATGAATTTCCTGTAAGATTTTCTGGACTTCCCTGTTTATATAGAACATATTCTCTTATATCTCACCACAACCCAACGTCCCCATTGTATACATCTATAAGAAGAGATTACTTGAATCAGTGTCAGCTTTTCAATGTAACCTGAAAGCTGTAAGGATCTCACCTGCCATCTTCACCAACACATTCTCACTCTCCACCCAGGATGAGTTAAGGTTGAAACTATCCCTTACTTGACAGCTGTAATATCCAGAGTTCCCTGGAGTAATGTGTGTAAGAACTATGATCTGGTTGTGTTGGATAACAGTAGGGGAATTGGCCTCCAGGGACATGTTGGAACCGTTGAAGGACCATGAGTAGATAGGAAAAGTCCCTACGGTGATCATACATTGGAGCAGGACAGCTGATACTTCAGAGTCTGCTCTTTGGAGGTACTCCACTTGAACACGTGCACTCCCCATTACTGGAACTGAGAGGAATATATATTACTGGATCATGTATAAGTCGTGAAATACATTATGTCACATTTCTACAACACATGGTGTTTACTCACCAACTTCCAGATTTATTGTGTTACTGAAAAGCTTCTGGATGTCATTTTCAGCTATGCACTGTACCATACCCATATACAGTCCTACAGAGACAGGTTGAGAAAACCAAGCTTCCAGTAAATCCACCTGTTGAACATCAACACACGTCCCATTTAGGAGCATCTGGAATGTCACTGGAGGGCTACCATAGGCTGATCGACAACTGATGTTAGCATAATAGCCAGAACCATTGTGGAAAATGGTGAATGACAGCTTAGGAGCTGACAGGAGCTCTGTGAACAAGATTTTAAATTCTAATTTAATGACATATCAGGGATGAAATAAAGCAATTAAATGACACAAATAAATATATTCCAGCGAATAACTGTCACCTGCACTAATTTTTTTTCCTCTAGTACTGTAAAATTTCAACATTTAAACAAAAAATTTCATTTAATTCAGAAATAAATTAGGAGGTGAAAAAGAGCATTCAGCTTTTGAGATGCTGTAAAAGTTTCATAAAAATCCAGATGCAGGATGAATATATGAATATACTGTATAGATGTAGGATCAATAATAACAAGTCCCTTGAATAGCAGTGGCATGGTATGTTTTACTTTGGAAAAGACCATTAAAAGGATTGAATACAAAAATGATATAGGAGGTGCACAATAGTATGAAGTAAATGTGAAATCTGGGAAAGTTTGGTTGAAATTCATCGAGTGTTTCAGGATTAAATGTGTGATGATGGATGATGTTGATGCTGTTATAAGGAAAATAATCAACTGTGTTTTGAACATCATTTCTGTGTGGAGTTTGTATGTTCTACACATACATATGTGGGTTTTCTTTGGGGTCCCTGGTTTCCTCCCACAGTCCAAAAACATGTACAGTTGGTTTATTAGTTGTTCCAAATCGCCCCTAGGTGTCAGCGTAAATGGTTGTATGCGTGTTGGCCCTGGAACGCGAGCTGTTAATGTGTACCGCACCCTTGCCAAGAATTGGCTGAGATAGCACCAGCAGTCCTGAAACTCTAATAATGATTAAATATCTCAAAAAATGAATGATGAAGGAGTGTGGTGTGATGTGATAATGATAGTAATTTTATTTAAGTGCATTTTCTAAGGTGGTTACAATTTTTACTTTACCCTGAAAAGCTTACGGACAAGTTGACACTATGGCATATATAAAGTAGATATCACTTTAAAATATTTATATTAAATATAAAATATTTAATATTTAGACAGACATAATACTGTATATTTAATACAAACAGCCTCTTTTTCAATTTCTGTACCCTGTCAATTTGAGGATTCTCACCATTTGGTTTTAAAGCAAGATATAACATTCATTTCAACTTCAACACTTAATGTTATTTACTTTTTACCACAACGGTGACTGGCACACTGCTGGAGACTCTAATGTTTTCCCCCACCATGTTTTTGGCCTCACATGAGTAATGCCCAGCATGCCTTTCAGTAGCCTTAATAACTGTCAGCATGTTCCCAACAAAATGATAAAGAGATGAGAATGAGATCACTTCCTGCTTGTTGTGGTACCATGAATAATTGAGGTGAGTCCCCCTTCTGGTCTCACAACTCAGATTAAAGCCAGCCCCCTCATAGATCACAGGTGGACTGGGTTCTGGGACTAAGAAGACCCCTAGGACAGGAACTGAGGGAGAGAAAAAAATGAAGTTCAGTATTTATACTAATTCTCAAACTCGTACACATTTTCATAAATTAAAAATACATCTCTGTACTCACCCACTACTTGTAAGTGTACTGGGTTGCTTGTACTTGAATGATTTCTTGCTTTCACTCTGCAAACATACTTTCCCTCCGACATCTTGTTGACTTTTAGGTAAAATGTGATTGAAGCATTTTTTGTGTTAAGGACCTCACTGTTGTCTTTGATGAGTTCAAAGGTCATAGGTGATGATGCGTTTGATAGTTTACATTGAAACTTTACTTTAGATTCCAAGAACGCCATACTCGGCCCAGCAAGTTCAGGCCTAAGAGTAGATCCATCTGTGCACAATACACAGTTTAATACTGATATTACATCTATTATACTGTATTCATTTATTGGACAGCACACAATGGAATCCAGGATGAGGACTTGTATTAAACTCGCTCAGCCTAAATGATAATGCTTAAACATTCTAATTTACGTTTCCAGACTTTGCAGTGTAATACGTTAAATCAGACCTCGATTTCCAAGTTTTATTACTAGATCAGCCAATTTCTACACGCTATTGTTTGCTTAGTTTAGTTTGAGGTGCTACAAAGTTTCAGTCTGACTGGCAGTGCCCGACCTGGTTTGCCGAGATCGCCCCTGTTTACCATTCACCCCATTTTGGTACTTGGTCATTGTTTACCTGTTGATACATATCTAGGTTTGACATGGCCTCCCGAGACGGCTTTTCTCAAGGCACAAGCAACAGGGCTCAATCTCGTCATCTCTCATGTCCCAGGTCGCATATCTCTCCGTCGGAGTCGTGACCTCAGTCCATTAGGACTTTCGGCCTCGTTGATACGTCTCAGGGTGGGAGTTCTAATTCCTCACGTCGTCGCGATCGTTCGCGAACGTCGATGGCGTTTCCCTGTTGGCCTCGTCCTAATATAGCTTGATCACGCGACCTCTAGCGGGGATTCCGAGAGAGGTATAGAGGCGCTATATGGGTATAGTCTACCGGACGAAGGCAAAAGAGGGGGCACAGAGAAGATAAAAAGAGCTTTGAGATAATTCAGTGGCAGGTGTGTTTCAATGTTCTATGATAATAAGACCAGAGGTGAGTATTATTCGTAAAACACTAGTTTCTGATGAAACTGGTTTATTCACAGGTGCTGTATTGTAAGCAATGAACAAAAACTAACTTGTTTCTGGACATAGTATAATAGAAATAAAATATTTAAGACTTTATGATATTTCTGTGATGATAATATTTGGTCGAAATATTTATTTTCTATCAATATATTCCTATTCAATGGTATTAAAACGAATTGAGTGTGGGTACTTCATAGTATGAGTCACTTGATAATAAAAAGTACGATCATTATCGCTGTACTGTGTTGTACAATGGTGTCCAGTGGAAAAAGCAACATTAGAGAGTGAAATATGTTATTGTGAATATCAAGGACGATCCCAAACTGAAAACATAAAAAACAATTAAGACTAACCTAAACTTTACTAAAAATAATCTTAGAAAAATCATAAGAAACTCACATAGGACTGACATCAGAAGTAACAACAGACATTTCATTCCTGGCTCTTTCACTTTACTGCTGATATCAAAAACTTCAGTTTGGTGCACTGGATGCATCTGTATCTGTTGAGATGGTAAAAGCTCTAAGAAAATACACTACACTACTCCTCCCTGCCATGTGCAAGCTGTAGATAAAAAGGTGTGACTTTTTTTGCATCTTCAGAAAACACTAATTTCATGATTAGAAAATGTAGAACACCACAAAACAAGACACTAACTCGCCTTACTATTCAAGTATGAAAAACTTGAACAATTCCACAACATTTTAAAATCCTCATCCTCATCTTCTTCCGCTAAGTCCAGGGTCGGATCGCGGGGGCAGCAACCTAAGCAAAAAGGTCCAGACGTTCCTTTACCCAGCCACTTCCTCCAACTCTTCAGGGGGGGACATCGAGATGGTCCCAGACAAGCCGAGAGACATAGTCCCTCCAGCATGTTCTCGGTTGACCCCGGGGTCTCTTCCCGGCTGGACATGCCTGAAACACCACACCAGGGAGGCGTCCAGGAGGCATTCTGACCAGATGCCCGAGCCACCTCAACTGGCCCCTCTCAATGCGAAGGAGCAGCGGATCTACTCCGAGCTCTCCATGGATGGTGGAGCTTCTCACCTTATTTCTAACGGAGAACCCCGTCACCCGGCAAAGGAAGCTCATTTCAGCTGCTTGTATCCGCGAACTTGTTCTTTCGGTTACTACTCAAAGCTCGTAACCATAGGTGAGGGTTGGAACGTAGCTCGACTGGTAAATTGAGAGCTTCACCTTGCGGCTCAGTTCCCTCTTCACCACGACGGACCGGTACAGGCTCCGTTTAACAGCAGAGGCTGCAGCGATCCGTCTGTCGATCTCCCGCTCGCTCCATCCTTCCCTCACTCATGAACAAGACCCCAAGATACTTAAACTCCTCCACTTGGGGCAGGACCTCATTCCCCAAATACGAAAGGGGCTCTGGAACGGATTAGTTTTGTAAGTTGGGGGCAGACTGTAATACAATTTCTCTTCTATAGGTACAGTCATTAACAATTTTAATATATATTTCATTAGAGATGACTTCATTCGACAGTTCTCCATTTAGGATTACACATGTATTTAATCGCTCATACCAAAGATATTACAATTTCTGTTTTCATATTGATGTTGTTTCTGTTAATGATCAATAATTAATTCAAGTGCAGGATAGGGAAGGCCAGCAATTGACATGACATTTTTACTGGCAGGCCATCGGCCTTCCTCAGTTCATGGGTTCAAAACACACAGTGGAGCCTGATACCCCTGATTTTTCTTCCTACACTATACATGGTTCCAGGACATTTGCTCACTGGACAATTGCTCACAACCTTAATGAAAAAACAGACATTTGCTTACAACATAAAAAATGTTGTTCAATTTTAACCCTAACCCTAACTCCTAAACCAAAACCCTAAACCTAATGTATAATGAGTTAATTTAGCATTCTGTATTTATAAGAATAAATAATTTTTATATAACACATTGTGATCTTTTTGTATTATGCATTTATTAGAACAAAGAAAAAAGATGTGAGAAAATGTTTGTTTTTTCATTCAGGATGTGAGCATTGTCCTGTGAGCAAAGGTCCGTGCACCATATACCCACCACTACAGCACTGATTATAACTGTAGCATTGTTTTAATATGATGATTGCTGTACAAGTAAATATGCATGCAGAAGGATACAGAAAAACACATGTGAAAAGAATACAAGTTTAATGTCACGGCACGAAAAGAATACAATACTAAGTACAGGTAAATTTAAGTAAAAATACAAAAGCAAAGAAAATACGGAAACAAAATTAAATAAAAACTGAAAATTAACAAATATATGTGTGGTACACTTGCGTATACTATTACGGCTTCGGAGCCTGGTACAGGCCTCAGGTAATGTACTGTACATTCAGATAACGTCAAGTTACACGATACTGGTGGTCTTGACTGGGGTGACATCCGGAGTTGCAGAACTTTCCGGTGGTATGTCATCTGGTGTCTCGGCTCTTTGGTCATCTGGGGAGGCGTCTGGGGCAGCGGACATACTGGGTACAGGATGCGTGACTGTAGACTGTTTACGGGCTGAAGTAGCTCTCTTGTACCAGTTGTCCAGCATTGTCTGTTTCATGTATTTAAGCTTTTCTTTGATTAGACGGTCTGTCTGGAGGTAAAGCGTCAGGATTTCTTGTTCCGTACGTTGCTCGAATGCTTCAATCAAGTCCGTAGTCATCTGGATGCATTTGTCGATCGATATTCGTTCTTGAACTTTCACTTCATCATCGTCGCTTTCACTTTCACTGTCTTTACCTGTAATGTCAGCACATTAAAATTATGCCGAACCACAGGTGTTGCCGGACCACTGGGTGCCGGACTGGGGAAAATTGTACCTATGTACAATGTTCTTGTTTCTACTTTACAAAGGATCATTTGATGGGTTAATAAATGCAGAGCCAAATTTCACATGTGGAGTTAAAGTATATCAAAATAAATTAAAAATAAACCAACAAACAAATAAATACAAATGAACTAACCTGCAATTACAGGGGTTGTGTCAGTGATTTTGCCTTTAAAAGATGTAGTAAAATCTGGGAATTTCAAAAGAGAATAAATACGGTATTGAAGATGTCATTACAAAGACTATTTCTCTGTAAATACACATTGTACTTTCAGAAAAATTTTAAATGCTTTGGCTCCTTTACAGCAAATTGTTGAGCGAATACTTTACAACTCACGGCCACAGAACACAATACAATACTGACATAGAAGCATATGTATGATTTAATCCCTAAAGAAATAATAATTTAGTATGCAAGTCAATGGTTAACTCTGTGTCAGTGCCAGTAGGTTGTATAATGAAAGTGTGTCTGTAAAAAAAACAAAGGAGATAAGGAGGTAAAGACTTCACCCTACAAACATCTGGTTGATTTGAAAAACTAAAGAAAAAAAAAATTCTAGTTTTGTTCTCAATTTAGTGACCTGCTAGTTCCCACCCTCACCCCAGCTGCCCAGTAAAGGGTTCAGGGAAGAACTGTGTCCAATCAATGGTAGTAGACCGATGAGAACCACTTTTTTATTTAAAAAAATTATATTAAATTTTAAAATTGTATTAAAAATATCTAAGCTGCAGCATCAAATCTTATTTTGAAATAAAACGTAATGTATAAATTCTTCAGGATAGATATTTTACTGATCCGAAGGTTGGTTGCACTTTGCTGTCTTAAGTAAATAAAGATGACATATCCAGGGTAGATATTTCACATTAAGATCAAGAAATAAACCTCTTTTCATTAGCAATTCCATTAATATTGTCTACATCAATCCAGACAGTGCTGAAATCCTACCTTTAACATGAATGCTTCTTCCTTTGCTCTTGTCTCTGGAATGATGTGTCTCATTCAGGATATTTTTAGCAACACAGGTGTATTCTCCACTGTCCTGACTGGAAAGACTTGGAATTCTTAGTTGGTTATTCGAACTGTCATTGCGGATCAGTGTATCATTCAGGAACCAGTCATATAATACATACGTCCCTTTACTTATATTACACAGCAGAGTCAGATTGTCTCCTTCCCAGAGATCTTCTAAAAAAGTGTTTGATATGATGTGTGCACCTCTTACAGGCACTGAAAAACAAAATTTCCCAAATTATAACTTTCCGGATACATATTCATATTAAACCTTTAACCTTTGAAAAAAATTGTTTACTGATGAATTTGAGACAATAACTATGATATACAAAATATACTTATTTGTGACAAAAAAATTGTCTTTTAAATCTCAGTAGTGATAGTGAATAGCATTAGATACCCAAAACAGATAGGACCAGTCCTAACACTGAGCATTAATGGTACTTAATTCCTCATCCAAGATGGAGCCGGTGGTGTAGTGGATAGAGTGTTGGGCTCATGATCGGGAGATTGTGAGTTCAAATCCCACTGAGACCCTCACTGTGCTAAGACCCCTGGGCAAGGTCTCAACTACAAGTGTGCCTCTGTTCACCCAGCAGTATAAATGGGTAACCAGTAAAAATATACTGGGAAGGTAACCTGCGATGGACTAGCGTCCCATCCAGGAGGAGTTCAACTCCTGATTGCTTCACGCTACGGAAACCGGGGATAAGCACCGGCCTGATGATGATGATGAATTCCTCATCCATTGCTTCAGCTTTTAGGTAATGAGAATGAATGTAATAAATTTAGGTAAAAATGTCTACAAATAATATCAAAATTACAATTCAATAACAATAAATTATAAAAAAGTATACTGTATACAGATAAGTTTTAGTATTTTTGCACAATATGGATGTTTTGGGGCAGTGGTGGCCTCGTGGGGGCAGTGGCGGCCTACTGGTAAAGGTGCTGGATCACTGATCCTATGGTTGGGGGTTCAAGCCCCACTCTCCACGGGTTCTCACTGTCCCCCTCAGTGCGGCTAACTGGGTTATCAAAGGCTCGCCATGTCTCTCACTGTCTATGGTGTGGGGCATGTAAAGGAACCATCGCTGACTTTTGACAAGAGTAGGCTGCAAAGCCGTCAGCGTGTTAGGATCAGCGGTTACAGAAAATGAACGATTATGAACGGATGTTTTGTTAAATTACCAATCTTAATTTTTTCCATATTTTTAAAGGGTATTTGCAAGACTGTGAAGAACACAGAAGTACAGTGTTTTATACACCCCCCCCACACACACACAAAAATAAATTTGAGATACTTGTGTCAAAATAATTATGTACATTCCTCACCATTATGCTTTATAATGTACATTATTATGTCATTTAATATTATTATTTCTATTTTATGGAAGACATTCACAATATTTTATCTTTTTATTATTTTTTTTTACTTACCCAATACTTGGAAGTCCATTGGGTCGCTGAATGAAGGACTGATGTTGTTTTGTACACTGGCCTTGCATATTAACTTTCCATCATAAGCAAGACTAATTATAGCTGGAAATATCGCTTCCTCTTGGTTGTCAATAACGTATACTCCCAGAACCTTTTTAAAATTACCTTCATTATACAACTCGCACAGAATACTCTCGTTTGTTTGGATATTATCCAGTTTACAGTAAAACTCCACAAAGGATTTCTCAAAACCATGTGAAGGACCACTGAGTATGGGTTTACCTAAACTGGACAGAGCATCTGTAATAGGAAATGACACAATTACATACTAAAACTACACATAAATCATAAAAGCCAGTTGGCATTATATAACATGGTCACTTACCTGTCTTATGATGCATGGCACAAAAGCCTGTTGAAGAAAATTGTTCAAAACAGTGTAAGATATAATTAAAAAATCATTTTGCAAGAATAATTAATCTTTTTACCCAAAATAACCAGCAGAAAGAAAGTCCTTTTGGTCATTTTTCCAGCAGGATGTACAGATGTCTGTTTCCTAAGTATCAGACAAGTTAACATAAATCATCAAATTAAACTCATAAATGACAAAGTTTTAGTTTTTCAGGTTGTCAACCAAATATTACAACATATGCTCCACAAAGGACATTGCTGATATTTGCAAGACTTGGATGATAGGGACACACCCCACTGAGTCTACCCAGCCTACTATGTGCACTGGACTGATAGGAACTCTGAGCCATTTGATGTAAGAAGACCTCAGTGGTATTGTACATTTATTACCTCATACATGTTCACACAGACAATTTCACAGACATCTAATCATTTGGTTTTGATGGGATTGCAAACTTTAAATCTTTTTGTTTGAAGACTTAAAATCTTTATTGGAAGTTTATCTATATTTCTTCATTTTTTTGGATTGCCAGAATGATAATAATGATTGATTATGTTCATAAGGATACAGTGTTATGCAGAGAATTACTTATAACAATTTTTAGACAAATAACACTATTTATATTGGGAGGGGGGGTGTTTTCCTCGTTCGGGGGGGGGGGGGGGTAATTGAGATGCACTGCCATAACCCAAAGTCCCCATTGTATACATCTATAAGAAGAGGTTACTTGAATCAGTGTCAGCTTTTCAATGTAAGCTGTAAGAATCTCATGTGCCATCTTCACCAGCACATTCTCACTCTCCACTCAGGATGAGTTAAGGTTGAAACTATCCCTTACTCAACAGCTTTAATATCCAGAGTTCCCTGGGGTAATGTGTGTAAGAACTACTGTCTGGTTGTGTTGGATAACAGTAGGGGAATTGGCCTCCAGGGACATGTTGGAAACGTTGAAGGACCATGGGTAGATAGGAAAAGTCTCTGCAGTGATCAGACATTGGAGCAGGACAGCTGATACTTCAGCGTTTGCTCTTTGGAGGTACAGACGCTCCCCGACTTACGTTCATCAGTTTTACGTTTTTTCGATTTTATGCCCCCCCAAAAAAAAGAAAAATTTTGAGTACCTACGTAGTACGCTGACGTAATGACGCAATGATGCTGCATCCATTGTTTACAAAAGACAGACTGAGTGCCCCTCCTTCCTAGTTCACTTATATTATTTCTATATATATCGTCACACATCAGACTTCATACATCACTGTAACAACTTATGTTCACTTTCAACTTGCGTTCGACCGTCCGGAACCAATTAAAAACGTAAGTTGGGGAGCGTCTGTACTCCACTTGAACACGTGTACTCCCCATTACTGGAACTGAGAGGAATAGATATTACTGGATCATGTATAAGTCCTGAAATACACGTGCACATTTTCAGAAATTAAAAATACATCTCTGTACTCTCGTATACATACATATTATATATTTTATATATATATATATATATATATATATATATATATATATATATATATATATATATACACGTATACACATATATATATATATACACATTATATACACACATAGTGTATGTACACTATGTGTGTATATGTATATATATATATATATATATATATATATATATATATATATAGATAGTGTGTGTGTAAATATATATATATATATATATATATATATATATATAGATAGTGTGTGTGTAAATATATATATATATATATATATATATATATATATATATATATATATATATATATATACACATACACTGCCCTCCGTATTTATCACCCCTGAAGGGAAATAATAGTGGAAGCTAGACTAAGGGCAGGGTTCAGCATTTGTGAACAACAGTTTGGTTTCATGCCGAGAAAGAGCACCACAGATGCAGTGTTTGCTTTGAGGATGTTAATAGAGAAGTACAGAGAAGGTCAGAAGGAGCTGCATTGTGCCTTTGTGGATCTGGAGAAAGCATATGACAGGGTGACGAGAGAGGAACTGTAGTATTGCATGAGTAAGTATGGAGTGGCAGAGAAGTATGTGCAGGACATGTATGAGAGATGTAAGACAGTGGTGAGGTGTGCTGTCGGCATGACCACAGCATTCAAGGTGGAGATGGGACTGCATCAAGGATCAGCTCTGAGCCCGTTCTTGTTTGCTATGGTGATGGACAGGCTGACAGACAAGGTTAGACAAGATTTCCCATGGACTATGATGTTTGCAGATGACATTGTGATCTGTAGTGAGAGCAGAGAACAAGTGGACGAAAACCGAGAGGTGAAGGTATGCCCTGGAAAGGAGAGGAAGGTTAACCTCAGTAAGCAGAATACATGTGTGTGAATGAGAAGGACCCAAGAGGAACGGTGAGATTATAGGGAGCAGAGATAAAGAAGGTGGAGGATTTTAAGTACCTCAGCTCAACAATTCAGAGCAATGGAGAGTGTGGAAAAGAGGTGAAGAAGCGTGTGCAGGCAGGTTGGAATGGTTGGAGAAAAGTGTCCGGTGTGATGTGTGATAGGTAGGTATCGGCAAGAATGAAAGGAAAAGTGTACAAGACGGTGATGAGGCCAGCGATGTTGTATGGTTTAGAAACAGTGGCACTGAAGAAAAGACAGGAGGCAGAGCTGGAGGTAGCAGAGATGAAAATGTTGAGGTTCTCTTTGGGAGTAACGAGGATGGATAGGATCAGGAATGAGTACATCAGACGGACAGCACATGTTAGAGGTATTGGAGACAAAGTCAGAGAGGCTAGATTGAGATGGTTTGGACAAGTACAGAGGAGGGATAGTGAGTATATTGGTAGTAGGATGCTGAGGTTGGATCTGCCAGGCAAAAGGCCTAGAGGAAGACCAAAGAGAAGATTTATGGACGTGGTGAAGGAGGACATGAAGGTCGTTGGCATAAGAAAAGAAGATGCAGAGGACAGGGTGAGATGGAGGCAGATGATTTGCTGTGGCGACCCCTGAAGGGAACAGCCAAAAGGAGAAGAAAAAATTCCTACATTAAAATAGGCAGGCTTTGTAAGTTGAATAAAAAAAATAAATAAAAAAAAATTGTTAATTTCATGGTGTCCAACTGCACAAAGTTTTTTGGAAAGCACATAATTTTGGGACAGACGGAAATTAGTTGAGTCTTCTAGAACCGTGTTTTTCCACCTTTTTTGAGCCAAGGCACTAGTTTTCATTGAAAAAAATCACAAGGCACACCACCAGAAAGAAATGTAAAAAAATTAACCCCTGTAGCCGATACAGACAATCTAAAGACATTCATCAAAGTGTCTTGAACAGGAATCAAATAAACACAAAGAAAAAGTAATTTATTATCGTTCATATTTCTACTCACTCAGTGTGAAACCTGGGCCTGTTTGGATTAATAGAGTTAATCATCATCATCATATCTTATCCCCGTAGGGTAGTGTAGCAATTGGTCTCTTCTGGAGAAGATTAACCAGGACGCAGGAACACTTGCTACTTGTTCCCAGAAACACGCTGACAGCTTTGCAGCTACTCTTTATGAAAGTCAGCAATGGTTCTTTTACATGTCTCTCGCCATAGACAGTGAGAGACATGGCCCGCCTTTGATAACCCATTTAGCTGCACTGAAGGGGGGGGGGGGGGGGGGGACGGACACACACAGTGACAACCTTGTGGGGACTCGAACCCCCAACCTTAGTATCAGCGATCCTGCACCCTCTCCACTAGACCACCACTGGCCTTGAATAGAGTTGATAACCTGGCAGAAATCAAAGAAAGACACGAAGCCCTTCAACAGCTCTCAGTTTCCCACTGGGTTTTGTTTTTATGGCAGTCAGACTTGAAAAGCTCACTTCACACAGATATGTTGTGGAAAATGGGAGAAATGTCAACATAGCTTTGCTTGCCAGAGTGGGGAACTCCTTGGCAAACGTCGCAAAGCTTGGTATTAAACCAGGATTCTGTCTCAGTTCAGTGAGCTCCTCCTGCTCTCATAAAGTCATGTCCTTTCCACCAACTGATGCTGAGCTGTATGGGTCCCTAACCTGGTCCAGGCATTCAGTGGAGGCTGACGAGAAAGAAAACGTCTTCTCTTCAAGAGCTTTTTTAAATGCTTAACTATTACCTCACACAATGCAGGCCAATCTTGCCTTTCCTTGGTGAGTGTGAACATTTCAAGGTTGCCAATTTCCAGATGTTGTTGCCAAAGTACCTTTGAACGAAATCGGTTTATTTTATCTGTACTTGTAAGCAGGTTTTTATTTCAGCATGTATTTGGGTGTTCAGTTCATTCAGATAATGAAATAGAATTAGAATCTTTCCTGTTCAAAAGTTTCTCCATCACTGTCACCGCATTGTCTCGTGGGTCAGCACTACAGCGACATCTAGAGGTTTCGGCAGTGGGAAGAGTGGGCGCCGGATAGTGCTGATCAGTCTGCTGAGCTACAATGCCGCATCCATGCAGCACTAACTCTTGTCTCAAAGTACTTCTTCTTCTTCTTCTTCTTTTACTTTCGGCTGCTCCCTTCAGGGGTCGCCACAGCAAATCATCCGCCTCCACCTCACCCTGTCCTCCGCATCTTCTTTTCTGACTCCAACGACCTTCATGTCTTCCTTCACCACATCCATAAATCTCTTCTTCGGTCTTCCTCGAGGCCTTCTGCCTGGTAGTTCCAACCTCAGCATCCTACTGCCAATATACTCACTATCCCTCCTCTGTACATGTCCAAACCATCTCAATCTAGCCTCTCTGACTTTGTCTCCAAAACATCTTACGTGGGCTGTCCCTCTGATATACTCATTTCTGATCCTATCCATCCTCGTTACTCCCAGGGAGAACCTCAACATTTTCATCTCTGCTACCTCCAGCTCTGCCTCCTGCCTTTTCCTCAGCGTCACTGTTTCTAAGCCATACAACATCGCTGGCCTCACCACCATCTTGTACACTTTTCCCTTCATTCTTGCTGACACTCTCCTATCGCACATCACACCGGATACTTTTCTCCAACCATTCCAGCCTGCCTGCACACGCTTCTTCACCTCTTTTCCACACTCTCCATTGCTCTGGATTGTTGAGCCTAAGTACTTAAAATCCTCCACCTTCGTTATCTCTGTTCCCTGTAACCTCACCGTTCCTCCTGGGTCCTTCTCATTCACACACATGTATTCTGATTTTCCTGTAATTGGCTACATGCTGCCACCTACTGATAGCGAAGAGTATTACATGCTTACTCTGCCGATCAATCGACAGCACAGACAGTCTACAACCGCGCATTATTTGTGGAATAATAATTAATTTGCTTTCAAAATTTTTTAGACCAATCAGGTGACATTTAATAATTTCCGACGGCACACCAGACAACATCTCACGGCACACTTGTGTGTCGTGGAACACTGCTTGAAAAAAAGTGCTGTATTGTGCAGCATCCTAAATCCTTTGTCAAAAGTGATAGATAAAGCGTGTTTCTGCGTGGACACCAAAAACTCACAAAAACTCACAAAAACTAGTGTTCCATTAACAAAGCTGTAATCCTATGACAATCATATTCTTTAAAGGCTCTTGTGGACCACATAAAATGAGCAACGCCTTGAGTTTGACACTTGTGCTGTAAACTCAAAACATACTTGATGCACACCTACACAAATCAAATCAAATCAATAAATAAATGAAACATGATTATTGTGAATGTATGAGGAATATTGCACTTGACAACAAACTAATTTTTCTCTGCAGCCATAGTAACTTTAATAATCACGCATGCTAATTTCTAATTTGAAGTCCAAAAGTGTCTGTCATGTCACATTTTAATATTATTGCTAGACCTCAAAATTCAACTCAGTAAACTAGTAGTTCTCAACTTGTTCAAAAGTATTTTTGGCATTTCATTTTACGCTTGTGTCCAACTTCAGTTTCTCTTTGCAGAAGCCAGCAGTAATCATGTTGGGTTTGAAACCATCTTGACTTCTTGTTTCCATCTCTGAGATGTCTCAGTGGAATCTTTCACCATGCTCATCACTCACATCACCTCCATTTTGAAGGAATAAAGTCGAGGTGTGAATGCAGGAAGGATATTCTTGCTCAGAGTTTTTTTCATAGTTTTTCATTCTGTTATTCATCAGTACCTGATGGTTCTCAGGCCTTTGGTAGCCAATAAAGTTTTGAATGAGCTGAACAAAAGAATATCATGCTACCCGTTCCACCCTACTGAAGCTTAATTAGAAAGATGCTGTCATTCATCAGATCTTGAATTTGACATCCAATGAATATTCCAGGGAGGCACAGTAGTGCAGTAGTTAGCACATCTGCCTCACAGCAAGAAGGTCTGGGTTTGATTCTGGGGTCTTAGACGGTTTGGTCATTTCCTTAATGATATCCAGTGGTTGCTGTAAATTTCCCTCAGAAAAGAATATACTTGTCTCATTTCCAGAACGGCTTATTCCTAATTAGGGCCACGGGGAGGCTGGCGCCCATGTCAGCTGACTCTGGGTGACGTACACCCTGGACAGCTCACCAGGCCATTGCAGGACCAACATACACAATCATTCATACTCACACTCACATCTAAGGGTAATTTGGAACAGCCAATAGTGCATGTTTTTGAACTATGGATGGAAACCATAGTATACGGAGGAAATCAACGCAAGCATGGGGAGAACATAGAAACTTCACTTAGAAAAGCCCCACCTGGGAATCAAACCCAGGACCTTCTTGCTTTGAGGTGGATGTGCTAACCACTACACCACCGTGCCACCCTGTATCATCTTCAATCAATGCTAATTTAATAACTCAGAAACCTTGAATATATATTTCACATGTATTTACATGGCCTGAACACTGACCCCTGAGGAACACTACAAACACAAACATGAATAAGTCGACTTCACAAACAATGAACCTAAAGTGACTGACAGGGGTCATTTATGACCCGAGGTGTATTTTGTTGTGTTTATCTTAAGTGATATCAAAGAGAAACTTCTATTTTTTTATGAATGTGTATGCTGATGTGTGACCTAAAGTTGTATGGTTTTGTTTGTAATTATTAGGTCAAGGCTAACTTCAGGTAAAATTAATTTCTCAGGGGTCATTAAATAACCCCATAGTAAAATACCAGATTAATGTTAGGAAAGGTGTTAAATCCTGCATGCTATCAGGACACGAAATTAAAATTTTGTTTTGTTTTATGATGATAATGGCAGCTAGATCTTAGCAAGATTTGGCGTAGCTAAGGTATTGAGACTTGAAGTTTTGTATGTTAAGTTCATAAGTTCAACATTCAACTTTTTTTCAACACACACACTGTAGTATTAAGCACTGAACAACTTCAGTTATTGTATGCAGGTACCCATAACTTTGATAGTGTTTTTTTTTTGTAGTTAATGATGTTCATAAATTGTAGTTCTCTTCAAATACATAGTTGAAATCAATAAAGTGTTTTAATGCAAAAGTAGTCTCTATATATTCATAATAAAGTGTATTTAATTACATTTGATATAACATTGGCTGATGTCATTATTTGAGATAAACTGTTACATGTTTCATGCTGGGGTCAGAAATGACCTGGCTGGTAATAATTGTATGTAAAATATGTTGGTCACATGAAGGTTAAGTGTCTTATTTATTTATTATTATGCCATGGTTGATGGAATAAAATTCCTCTTTTAGGGTCACTGAATACCCCTACAGTTTAGTCTTTGTTCTATGGCATTTGTGATTTCCTCATTTGAATCTAGTACAGGCACTGATGGAGATCTTTTCCTTTGGAATGCATATTGACTATCTGTGAGAAATTTATGTTTTACTATAAATATGACCAATCTGTTATTAAAGAGCTTTTTTTTAATCTTGGAGAATTGTCAAGCAATGAGACAGACCTATAGTGTATAAAAATAAAATGACAACAACAATGTTAACAGAATTGTTTATATTTAAAATGAGATTAGATTGCCAGTAACTAGCATTAGACTACAAAATACCAACTGACATAAAAATGACTGCTCTGCTATGAGAGCCATACACAAATGTTTATATTGAAGAACCAGCATATTTGTGGATTACAAATTATAATTTGGTCTGGATTGTTGTTTGGCAAGTCTGGCTGTTTTTCTCTAAAACCTTGCATTGCTTTCAGCATTGAATATTTGTGACTAACATTACAAATGGTTGGTTTTGTAAAACAAACATACAATATATTTATGAAAGTGTCAAAATTGTTGACACATTTTGCCCAAGTATGAATGACAAAATATCAGTCCACTGCAGTTTTAGTTCCTTTTATGGAAGCAGAGTCCATCTTACTCCTTACACGCACCTTGTAACAGTTCCGCGAAAAGTCCATTATATTGCAGCTCCATTTTGGTGAAGAATAAACACTAGTGAAATCAAAGTTATGCTCTCTGACACAGTAGCACCCTTTCATTGGTTCAATTCCACCATTCTAGAGTAATTCACCATCCTCTTCTTTCGCCTGAGCAGTGTGGCATGATGTTTCACCAGATAACGCTTATCGGAGCTACACTGTGAGAGAGAAACATAAATTCACAAAAATACGCACAAATTCAGTGCGTATCGTATCACTCTATGTTTGAAACATAAATCAGATTTCTCTTCTGCCAAGCAGCATGCATTACAACAAGTTCACCTATCAGTTTTTGTTCTGGAGTTTCTCACTATGTGTTCTGTTTGTGTGCCACCTTGGTAAAAATAAATAAATAAATAAATTTGATTATAACACTCTATTTTTTCAGGTTCTGTAAAATAAATAAAATTGTGCTTTTTTCACTTATTTTTCAGTGATTATGAGCATAAAGAATTCCTATATGTACCAATTAATGTGTGAGGCCAATGGCAATCAGCTTTGGAATATTCTGACTATTTTACAATATTACACTTGGGTGTTTAGCACATCTGACTCACATCAAGTAGATCCTTGTTTATTTTGCTACTAATGACATCATCTTTCATAAATTTCATTTTGTGCAAGTATCTATAGATGTGTCTTTTGAATTGTCGGAGAGCCTAGCTAATTCTCACAAGTTCAGCACTTACCATAACAAGCATGTCTTTGAGCCTCACCATGGCCTTTTTATTGGTTCGTACACGAGACAAATAAGACGTCAGGATGATACTGTAAAACAAAAACACAGATATGTTTATAACATATGCCTTACATATAGGAGGTTACAATTAAAGGAAACCCTGGTTCTGTCATGCTGTGGGGTATTTATTTATTCTTCCGAGACTGCTTGACTCTATTTTTCCCCGTATCCGGAATGCGTTGAGGAAAATCTCTACTAACTTCTTCTGACTGCTCACTTTTGCCCAATAATAAATATTTTTCTTGTTAGCATATTTGTGGTATATTTTCCAAGATAATGCCACCCACATCCACATTGACAGGTCAAACTGAATGATTCGATGAAGCTGGAAATGACAAAAATCATATGCTATGGCTTTCTCAAACGATCAGATCTGAATTCTTTTAAATACCTCAAAGAAATTGTGAAGTGATGTGAAAGTGACAAGAAAGGTCAGACAGGGTTCTATATCATTGCCATTATAACACCAATGGATGGAACTTTTAGCAATACTGGTGCTCTGTAGACTTATAAAATGCGAAACAATTGTTTGCTTCCTTTGTCCTATAATATTACCCATCGCTATACACAAACACATGCAATATTCAAGTAAAACATAATTACTTACATCTCCATTAATATGAGCATGCATGCAAATGCTTCGGATGTTGTGTAACTTATGCCTTTATTTGCAGCATGTGGGAGGCTGCCAGTACAAATCTTGTAAACACTGGACATAGTCTCAGTTCCAAATGGACCCTTTCCACAAGATTTAAACCTAAATAATAGCAGGGGCAGAAATATATAAGACCCAATGTAAAGAAATAAATAAAACTAAATTGTATTTAGTGTAATTACTGGAATTACAGTTTAATGTTGACTCCAAGTGTCACGGCAGACATGATGAGGCCCACTAAGAGCACAAAATGAAACAGAACTGAAGAGCTGGAGGTCCGAAACATTTTTTTAGCTGGGTCACAACATCGCACCAGATTGAACTGAGGAGAAGTAAAGAAAAAAATTGAAAAAGGATTTTCCACAATTTGCGATCAAGCACATTTAGATAAAATCACATGATATAGACATACCTTGCTGATGTAGAAGAGTACAAGTAGCTTCACCATGCTGATGGCTGGCAGAAGAGGACAATAAAAAACTCCCACCCATGTAACTGTCTGACTGTACACCAGATCTAGCACGTTCAGTGGGATCACAAACTGCTGCTTGCCCACTTTCCTGAACAAATTACAGGAGAAGCAATTTTCCACCAACAACCTAGAATAAATGAGGACAAAACATGAATAATTATACTAAATATACCACCTCTTATTGCCATATTCATTTACTTTAATAACATGAAAAATTAGGCCAGAAGTCATACTTTCTGGGGTACGCCACCAAGAAAGTATTACAGAAAGATGCCATGAGGTGAAATATTGTGAGCTTATACATTTCCTTCCCAAATTCAGTGTCAGGGCACTAAAAAAAGAAACATACAAATATTTAAATAAATAATTAGTTATCAGTCATTTATGTGTAAATATGATAATGTGTATAAGCGCTGTATAACACGAACAAGATAATATAATAAAAATAGATTTATGTTACATCAATAAAGTACTTGAGCTTCCCCGGGGTCTGGACGTCGACGCCCTGTCCCCCAAAGAAATTTAAGAAGTGATGGAAGATATTAAGATAAACAGAAATGAAGATATAGACTGAAAGACTGATAGACTGTACTTTATTTCAGCTGTTGAATCTGTATAAAAAGGTTCCCAGATTTACCCAAAAAATTGAAGAAGAAAAATCAGTTGATTGCTCAGGAAAGAATAAATAGTGAGATTGGGTGTTATTAGTATGAAAAGCAGGTAAGTTCTGTTAAGTACTTCTTTGTTAAGTAGTTTTGGGATTCAAACCTATTTTTAATCCATTTATTTTTGTATACTGTAGTTTGTAACTCTTCAAAAATCTTGGAGGACTAAAATCAACTTGTTTAATAGGTGGATGGAGGGATGAAATAAAGAGGTGCAGTTATGGTGTATTTATACATGGTATGTCATCCTAACGGCATATATCAACTTCAGAGCAATTCGGCCTTTAAAATGAACTGAAGTTAATGGAATGAAGGCAAAAGATGAAAAAACAAAGCAGGATTGATTGGGGTACAAAAAGAGGTAGCGTGATTCCAGATAAAGTATAGCCCGAATGTGTCCAGGATGTTTTGAAGAATTATTTAATGAATTTACTTTTGTAAACATTTTTAACATAATATGCACAGAAAACGAGGTGGATGTCAATAAATATATTTTCGAATATATAGTATCAAGGGGATTATATAGTTCGGCAACATCCATTGTGTCTGACGTGCATAATTGTTTAGTGAAATATGAGACCTGGGAACATAAAAAAAAAAAAAAATCACAGTAAAACAAGATTTTTATGGTTTCGAGCTTATATTTTTTAAATTACAAGGGACACAGCTCTGAGTGTACTAGTAAGTAGGAGCGCAGCTGTGTAATGGTACTGCAACTCTATTAAATTAATTCGTATAGACTATGTGGAAACAAAGTACAGCAAACTTAAGTGAGACTTGAATGTTAACTTAAAGACCAAGCTTCACACCCATGATGAGGAAAGCTAGCTCAGAGCACAAAATATCCAAAATCTTTATGGATCAGAACCATAACATTACATTACTCAGAGGCTACAACGAGTAGAGGTTCACAGAAAAAAGGAAAATTGTGATTGGAAAAATGTCACTGCTTTCTAACACAAAATCTCAAAAATCTAACATATAACTCACCTCGAATTTATTGCTTTCAATAAGTTTCCTAATGAGGAAGAAAAGGTAGATCCCTAAGCATCCCAGTTTCAGCAGGATGCTTCTGTTGATATTAAGCAAACCATCTGGTTTTAATGCACAGCAGAGTATTGACTGACTGTAAATGTTATTAATATATTATAAACAAATTATTCCGATCTCTGTGGCCATAATTACATTTATAGACATTTCACAGAAATTGCAGGTGTAGGGTAAGCATGGCAAAGTGTAATATATATATATATCATTTGAGTTTCTTAAAGCTGAGATGCTGTAATTTACCGAACCAAGATGACATTAAGCTGTGTGGTAAGGGAATAGTCTTCATACAGAGATATTGCGGAAAAAATGCGTGGCATCACAAAATTGGCTACTGTCATTATCAAGGGCGGACAATAGACAATCAGGAGATTCAGCAGACTAGAAATCCAGCCAGAATAATCCTTCATCTGAGAGAGAGAGAGAGACAGAGAGAGAGAGAGCGAGAGAGAGAGAGAGAGAGAGAGAGAGAGAGAGAGAGAGAGAGAGTCAAGTTTCATGCTAAATATTGTGAATATGATGTCTGGCATTAACACTTATTAGCAATATTTTTCAAACATTTTGATAAAAATCTATCAATGAAATTCGTAATGAATAGAGAATGTAAAACTGTTGTATTGTACCACTGTGAACGTTGTCTTTACTGAAATGTCTACGTGTCATGTTTAGAATATCCAAGTATGTTTAGCATAGAGTGTTGAGGCAGTCATTTTATGTTGTGATTCTGATGTTACATCGAATGTTATACAGTATTTTGATTTTAGAAGGGCGTCCACCCATCCAATATCTGTACCACTTGTTCGCAGGGTCTGGAGAAGCTGGAGCCAATCCCAGATGACTTCAGAAGATACACAGGACACATGCTGAACAGTTGGTACAAACAACCATGCACACTCATATTCATGCTTCAATTTAGAGTACTGCAGCTGTTTGACCTAATACACATATCCTTGGACTATGAGAGGAACTCGGTGTGTCTAGAGGAAACCCTCAAAAGCAAAATGAATACATGCAAACTCCACACAGAAAAAGGCCTTGGCTGAGTTTCAAACCCTGAAACTTCTTGTTGAAGGGCAAAAATCAGCGTGCCACTGCATCCCCTGCTCATTCTTCCATTGAAGTGTTTATTAAATAACAATAACAGGATCACTAATTATTTGGTACTCCAAGTGAAAAATACATGTACTGTATTGAGTACATTGCATGCTGTGATTCAAGTTGGGACGTGGGAATTTATGCACAAGTAAATTGACATTTTTCTGCCAATAACAATTATGGACATTACATATCATATCATCATGGCGAATGTAATCAAACATATGATTTTTCTTTAATTGATCGAGTCAGGTTTCTTTTTCTTTACCGTATGATTTACTGATATTTCAGTGGCTAAGTAGATCAGATAGAAGGAGCCACCCAGAAGAACTAATACCACAAAGTTGAGAACGATGCGCAGGGTGTACAAGAGAATCCATTTCTTCAGTGAACGTTCCAAAACTTTCTGACGAAACTTTTGCTCTTCAAGGTCCATCTGAAAAAATGCAACAAGAAGAGTTTTGCCTGGTATGTAGGATACAATTTGATATCAGATCAAACTGTGTCCTTCAGGTAATCTGAGAGTGAAATTCATTGCGATAATTTAAAAATTTCATTGTTTTCTTTTTGAAACAAGAAATAATCACAAACGGGGTACAAATGGAAATTGTTGTTCTACCCTTGAAGTGTTCGAATACCATATCATTATTCATTCATCCATTCATTCATTTTCTGAATCGCTTTATCCTAATTAGGGTCGCGGGGAGGCTGGTGCCTATCTCTGCCAACTCTGGGCAAGGGCAGAGTACACCCTGAACAGCTTGCCAGGACAGGGCAGGGCAGAAACATGCTGACAGTTATGCAGTCTACTCTTTATGAAAGTAAGCAATGGTTCTTCTACAGCAGGGGTGGCGAGTACGCGGCTCTCGAGCCGCATGTGGCTCTTGATCAATAAGAATGTGGCTCTTTGCCTCTTATCATATTTCTATATACTGTGGCTCTTTGCCTCTTTTCATGTTTTTTTTATTTGTGTTTTTTTTTTAAATCTTAAAACACATAAATTCTTCAGAGGTTCTTAAGATCAAATAATAAATAATATTTTAAAATAATTTTGACAGGTTTGATGTTTTTTATGCTGCGTCTGACACATAAGTGACCGCCAATCATGTGAGTGGATGACGTCTAATGCTGGGAAATTAAGTAAACATTTTCTTTGCATGCAGTCTTACCCTCTTTGTAAAAATGGCAAAATGCAAAGCTAAACGAAAATATGAAGATGAACACAGGACATTTCTGGGAGAATGGGAAGATACTTACTTTTTTATTGAACGAAATGGCAAATCGCTCTGTTTATTATGCAGTACCACAATATCACGTTTCAAGGATTCAAATCTTCAGCGTCATTTTAGCAACTCCATGCTAATATTGACACGGAATTCCCCAAAGGTAAAAATATCTGACTCAACATGATTGTGTGTATATTTCAATATTTATCAATTTATATTATACAGGCCATATCTATGTATCTGAATTGTGTTCAGCAGTTGTGTGTGTCAGAGCAAGGGGGAAAGAGAGAGAGGTGCCTGTGTGTGTATGTGTGTGTGTGTGTGTGTGTGTGTGTGTGTGTGTGTGTGTGTGTGTGTCTTGGCAGGTCAGCACATGGTGTGGCTCTTTAACTCTCACAGTTAAAAAGTTTGGCTCTTTGTGTCTAACTTGTTCGCCACCCCTGTTCTACAGCCTCTCGCCATAGACAGTGAGAGACATGGCCAGCCTTTGATAACCCAATTAGCTGCACTGGGGGGACAACAGTGACAACCAGTAGGGCTGAAGCCCTCAACCTTGAGATTGGTAATCCAGCACCTTACCACTGCCCACCATGCCATTACTGTTACATAATTCTAATTCTCTATACATTCATTAATAACATACATTTACAGTCTGGATGTAGTTAGATAAACAGTATATCTGTAATTATATAATAATGGTAAACGTTTATAGCAATATTTAATATTGAGTATTTAAGTAATAATCTTAAAGTAAGCTTTTGCTAACACTTAAATTTCTGCTGCACACTGTGACCCCAATCTCTCATTTATTGTTTATAAATGTATATTGTTATATTAAGAAACAAAGCTTCATTGTGATAGAATGATTTATCATCTTTATCTCTGAACATTACTCAACCTGTTTCTTAGGCTGATGATCCGGAGCTCACCTTCAATTCATTTCTGACCAAGCTGTGTTTAAGTAAGGCTGCTCCAGGCTCCTTGATGCAGAAATCCCATCCACAGAACACCTTGTAGCTCATATTTGCATTGAAAGTCATGCCAGTAAGCCATGTGTTTTTATAACCTATCACCGTCCTGTCAAAAAGAACAAAAGGCCACATTTAATCAAGTCTGGAGTGCTGGCTTTTGTTTGGTTTTTCATCAGTTTTAAACCAAGATAATGTTTACAACAGCACAAAAAATCCCTTTATTCATTTTCAGTTCATATCGGTATCTGTTTGAATACCTTATTGCATTTTGAACTAACATAGTATAATAATTAATAGATGTACCTTTTTTGCACTTTAACTACAATTTTTTCAAGTTAATTCTAATTAGTTTTTACTGCGGTTTTGTTCTTTCTACTGGCGTTTGTGATTTGCTCATTTTTAGTTTTATTTATTGATTAATTTCATTTATATTTTATAAATATTTGATGCCAGTATTCTTGTGTCTGATCCCTTTAGTGTGTCTTGTGAATATATTGTGCACTTTGTGCAACAATATTATAAACATAAACAACATTTTTCTAAGCAATAGTTCATGTCAATGATTAGAAAAATAATAATGCTAGCTTTTGATTTTAACTAAACTTTGTTTTCAATGGTTAGCAGTCATTTCATTAGCAAGATAATTCAGAGTTCAAATCTAAGACAAAAACCTTTCTGTGGGGAGTTTGCATGCTATTTCTTGTATGGGTTTCCTCTGGGTCCTCCAGTTTCCATCCAGATTTCAAAGGCATAGCAGCTGAGTACTTGAAATTTCCCTGAGGTGTACAGTACTTGTAAATGTTTTTTTGTGTCTGTGTTCTATTTCACACTGAAACTGTTCCACACAGAAAGAGATTTCCTCAAGTATCTGCACATAAATTCAAATGGCTACACTAATTTGCCCCATAAGTGTGAATGTGATTATTTGTTTGTATCCATATCAATACCATCCAGCAATCTGTACAGGCTGTACCCATTCTCTCGCCCAATGTAACCTGGAATTGGCTTTATCTTACAGATAAGCAGATGGGTGTTTGTTTATTTGTTTGTTTTAGTGTCCTATTTGACAGCATTTCAGTTTAGATTATTTACTATTTTACATTTTGGTGACTATGACTTTTGTATGAATTCGGTGGGCAAAAAAACCCCAAACATTTTAATAATTTGGAAGCAATGGTCCATTGCAATACTATACAACTGTTCAAGTATTGTGGCCATTACTGTGTACCTGTGTTGTACAAATATTGTGAGTAAAAGAAGGAAACGATATTAACAAAGTGTTCTGACCTGTGCACTATCATGATGAGATTAAGGAGGAGCAAGATGAGCATGCCAGAGAAAAAAAGGAGTGCACTGTTGAAACATTTTTGGCCAAAAGAGTAGTTTGTGTAGAAACCGTAGAAAACTGGGGAGTATTCCATAAATCCCTGTAAAACACAGAGTGGAACAGAAAAGGAAATGTAAAGGTATCAGTCATAGACATGACTATATTTAATAAAGATATATGTAAGGTTTTCAAAAGCCTGCATGTTAAATTCATCTTTTGGGTGACTTGATTCAACAGGTAGTGGGCAGCTGGCAGTTAAAGGCAAAAAATCCTTAACCTGGCCTAGACTGTAACTAGTATAGATGTGCAACAGAGTGATCTAAAGAGATCATATTATTATTTTTTAAGAAATAGAGTGCAATAAAGTCTAAAACATGATTTCATGCAACAGGTACATCTTTTTAAATATAGTGCATCCACCATACACTTCTGTCTATGCAATTTTTCTAGACAAAAGAATGTATCAGAGCATGTAGATTAATAATATAAATATTTAG
>CM045737.1:26477347-26629847 GCA_024760905.1 Plotosus lineatus | reverse complement strand
TAAAATTTTCAAAGTTATCTAGCGAGATTCTTAGCAAGATTGTTTTCTTCCCATCCAACACTAAAAGACTAAATTTGATGATGCAAACATTTATAAAAGTTCAGGACACACAAACACATGTAAAAGACACTTGCCTGAAATTAGTCTATTGTAAGCGACAGGTCTTCTTTCCTCCATATTCTCTCAGCCTCTCAGAGGATAAAATCTGACAGTGTAATGTTTTAATCACAACTTTTTACACTCCTTTGCGCAAAAGTGAAAAAAGAACAAATGTTGTCTCAGGCTTTTAGCTGTAGTTCTAATAGTATGGCGCAAGCTCAGGATATGGTATCTCTTTCATGGTAAAGCTACAAGCATCAATTCTTTCAGGAAGTCATATGACACATAGTACTTGTGGGCGTCATATTTGCACACACAAAAAAACAGCATGTCTTACAGCGTGTCTTACTGTACAGTACTTGCAAATGGTGGTTTCCTTCTTTTTAATATTGGCCCTTCATTAATTAATCTTCATTAACAGGACTACTCTTTAATGGACTTGTGGGTATGGCTATTGGTCACAGTAAGTGTGCAGTAGAGTTTGTCTAGTAAGATTTATCTACGTGATCTCGCATTACTCTGGCAATGCTTTTGAGAATCAGGAATATCATGTGATACAGGGACATTTGTCCTTTCATACTCCTTGTGTGAAAACTTATTTCTAAACATTGTTTATGTGATAATCCATCACAGAAATCTAATGACAGATTTTCTAGTCATCATTGATGTGCGATAGGGAAAAATTTACATACTCTGGGGAGGACATCATTAAGTGTTTACTGCAGGGGAGCACATACTTAATCCAATGACAAAAATAATGGAATAAATCTGTGTCTTTCAATGTTAATGCATGTTTAACTCAGAAATTCACACATATATCAAACATCAATCACATTATAAAGCATCATTACTGCTGACAGGTGAAATGAACAAGATGAATTAATATTATATATATACACACACACACACACACATATATATATATATATACATATATATATATATATATATATATACACTACATATATACACTACATGCACTTTGACCAACAGTAGTCCAATTTCCACCTGCACCCTGTTGGTTAACAGCACTGATGGCGGTCGTTGTTAACCCGGGCCTCAACCGATCCGGTATGAAATTTTTTGTTGTGACTCACATATTTTATTTGTCATTTGTTTTACGCCGGATGCCCTTCCTGACGCAACCCTCTGCATTTATCCAGGCTTGGGACCGGCGTGAGGGAGAGACACTGGCTTGTACCCCTCCCTCACGGCTGCATTATCACTGTAGCTTATGTATCAATGTTAAAATCATTCATTCATTTTCTGCACTGCTTAATCTTAATTATGGTCGCAGGGAGGCTGGCACCTATGTCGGACAACTTTGAGCAAGGGCAGAGTACACCCTGGACAGATCACTAGGCCGTCAAAGTAACTGTTAACCTTTTAAACTTTACTTTAAAGCCGATGTAAAGGTTCACAAAATCCACTTTTCAAGTTAAATAAACCTGTACCTTCAGGGTCTTCATCTTGTTTTGTTGCTAGAGGCACTGTAATGGTTAAATATGTTTGACCCCAACCGCTCCAGTGAAGGGAAAAGCTCCAGAATACAAAGACATCATAAACATCAGGATGGTGTTAGTTAGACTCAAACTTTCCACAAACCTTTGGCCACAAAGTTTATCATCACAGTCTGTTAATAGTTGATTTTATTATGTACTCTGATTTTATTGCTCTATTTCCCACCTTTTGGAATACTGTACAAGAAAGTGTCACTTTTCAAATATTTCAATTCTAAGATGGATTTAATTTATGATTTTATAAATTTCACTGATTTGGCAGGCTGAGTGTGAACTTTTCTGGGGGTGGGACCTGGCCCATGGGATGTAATTGACACCTTTACTTTTATGGGTAAAACCGCAGATAGAATCTCCTTTGCTGGACCACTTAATCCTACCGGCGTCACGGCCTGGCTTTTGTATATCTCAGCCGACACCACGTGAATGCAGAATGTGGATGGGACCTAACTTATTGAATTGATGATTTAAAAGTTTGATATGTTACATTATGATGATGGTAATAATGATTATTATATAGGAGTAGCTGTAGAAAATTAACATTTTATCATATTAAAACATTAAACTCTAAATATTTCTCTTGAGTGGCATGACAGAAGAGAATCCAGTCTTTTCTTTCGTGAATAGGTTTTGAGGATGTCACATGTGCCATATCTGCAATGACCTGGCGAGCTGTCCAGGGTGTACTCTGCCCTCACCCAGAGTCAGCTGAGATTTAATTAGGATTAAGCAGTTCAGAAAATGTATGAATGACGTGTTTCATATGTAGCTGGAAGTCAAGACCGCAAAACTGGTCATGCTGTCAGAGTGAGAAAGTCAACATCTGCCCCTTTTCCTGGCACTCACCATGACATGAGTCAATCATGCGTGTCAGTAATTCATGAATGCAGAATAAGGGAAATTTCCTCTGCATGTGCTACTTTGTCCTGTGTTTGAACAGATGTGCAGGTTGGTCTTGTCTCAGAGGAAGTATATAAATGCCGCATTGTGGGTGGAAGATGTTGCATGAGTTTGCTCATGGGTGCAAATTATTAAGAACCCCTTCGCTGCTAAAAAATTCCATCCAACCTTTGCAGAACCCATGAAAAAGTAACATTATACAATTGAATATCATTAATAGGGTTCTAAATCTTCTCAACAATAAATATTCTGCAGAAACTTAACCATAATTTACTTTTATTTCTTCCTTTCAGCTTTTTCCCTTTTCTCGGGAGTCGCCACAGCGAATCATCTGATTCGTACATTTGATTCAGCATAGGTTTTTACGTCGGATGCCCTTCCTGTCACAACCCTTTTAGAAAGGGACAGAAACACGCTGACGGCTTTGCAGCTACTCTTTACGAAAGTCAGCAATGGTTCTTTTACATGATCCTCTCACCATAGACATTGAGAGACATGGCCCGCCTTTGATAACCCAGTTAATATGAAAGTTTTATCTACTTTAAATATGTTCCTTTTGTGGCAAGACAACAGCAGGTATACTGTTTATGATAGACTGGTGGGGGAGTTCAAGACAATGGAGAAGATAGTGTTTCTCTTTCTCTTGCTCTCTCTCTCTCTCTCTCTCTCTCTCTCTCACACACACACACACACACACACACACACAGTGGGTGACACATCCTTCAGTGTTCATTTTTGTTGCACTGAAATGCTAACCACAATATGAAAAACAATAGAAAGACAGACATGAAGGGTACTTCACTGTCATTTAAAATACTACTCAGTTGTGCATATTAAGAAGACATCGATCATGAGAGCTCTCAGTTTGTATAGCTTAGATTTATGACTCTGTGTGTGATATATATATATATATATATATATATGTGTGTGTGTGTGTGTGTGTGTGTGTATACATAAGAACAGAATTAAAAACACTACTGCACTTTGAAACAAGGGGCAGAGCTGTCTATTTTTTGAGGGTCTAAGGCTGTTTAACACCAGTTGGACACTACTCAGGATGTTTAATGAGTCTGTTGTGGCCAGTGCTATCATCAGGATTGTTAACTCATGCCACAAAGGGTCTTGTGGCTGCAGGTTTTTGTTTCAACCAAGCAGCAGCACACCTGAGTTGGTTCATTTAATCAGCTGATCTGAGTCTTCAGGCAGTTGATTAGTCAGCCTCTGTACACAGTTGTGGCTTAAGTTTGACATCACTGCCCTATGCTGTTGCATGCACAGCTGTGGCAGCAGGCTGAGGGTTGCAGACATAAAAAGACTGAACAAACTGATCTGCACAGCCAGTAATGTTGTGGGGATTGAGCTGAACTCTCTGACAGTGGTGTCGGAGAGGCAACTGCTGTCCAAAATAAAGACAATACTGTATTGAACAATACCTCCCACCCACTTCACAACTTGCTGATCAGTCGCAGGACCACGTTCAGTGAGAGATTGATACCACCTAAATGTGCTACTGAACGACACAGGAAATCATTCCTACCAGTGGCCATTAACCTGTACATCTCCTGCATATAGAAACCCCTTCCACCATTATACATTTACATTCTACTGTTGATCATATTGAAAATACTGTACATATCACTCATTGACAGAATTCATTCTCTATCTGTTTATACCAACCATTCACTCAGACTCGCGTAAAGGAGTGATTTTGAACAGAAAATTGGTCAACTGTGCATGCTTTTGGACTGTGCAAGCAAAAACACATACGGAAAACATATTGCAGAAATTATTAAAACTGCATTTCTCGATTACAGGCATTCTAATGCAGTACTACAATATGAAAAATATTTTATGTAAAAATGTATTACTAAAAGGTCAAATTTTGATATATGATATCACTTCACTTCTCCCAAAACATCCGAGGATGTCGTTGGGGCACCTTCAAAGCGAGACTTGGGCTGACTTGGCCTGGCGGCGCCCATCCCTCTCCAGGTCATGGAATCATGCTGACGGCTTTGCAGCCTACTTTTTACTAAAGTCAGCAATGGTTCTTTTACATGCTTCACACCATAGACAGTGAGAGACATGGCCTGCCTTTGATAACCCAGTTAGCTGCACTGGGGGGGGTAGTGACAACCTTGTGGGGACTCGAACCCTCAACCTTAGGATCAGCGATCCTGCGCCCTAACCACTAGACCACCACTGCCCAATGCCCAAATTGTCCATATTATCAACCGCTGGTTAAATCCTCAAACTTAGAAAAGCAAATGGGTGTTCTGATGATTTGCAATTACATTCTATTTCTTTTAAAATAATGCTGCAGAGTATCTCCTTCTTTTCGGCTTTTCCCTTCAGGGGTCGCCACAGCGAATCATCTGCCTCCATCTCACTCTATCCTCTGCATCTTCTTCTCCTCTTACACAAACAACCTTCATGTCCTATTTCACCACATCCATGAATCATCTCTTTGGTTTTCCTCGAGGCCTTCTGCCTGGTAGTTCCAGCCTCAGCATCCTATTACCAATATACTCACTATCCCTCCTCTGTACATGTTCAAACCATCTCAATCTAGCCTCTCTGACTTTGTCTCCAAAACACCGTACATGTGCTGCAGAGTATGGCTTATTTTATTTACACTATCACTGTGGTCTCAGTAGAAAATAGAAAATGTCTCCAGAAATTTCTGGGAATTACTGTCAGTAATGAAATGAAATTACACGGACGGTTCTATCAACTACATTTTACTTACTCAATGGAAAATTGCTTAATCCTACTAGGGTACTACTAGCGGGGAAGAGGTGAAGAAGCGTGTGCAGGCAGGCTGGAATGGTTGGAGAAAAGTATCCGGTGTGATGTGCGATAGGAGAGTGTCAGCAAGAATGAAGGGAAAAGTGTACAAGATGGTGGTGAGGCCAGCGATGTTGTATGGCTTAGAAACAGTGGCGCTGAGGAAAAGGCAGGAGGCAGAGCTGGAGGTAGCGGAGATTAAAATGTTGAGGTTCTCCCTGGGAGTAAGGAGGATGGATAGGATCAGAAATGAGTATATCAGAGGGACAGCCCACGTAAGATGTTTTGGAGACAAAGTCAGAGAGGCTAGATTGAGATGGTTTGGACATGTACAGAGGAGGGATAGTGAGTATATTGGCAGTAGGATGCTGAGGTTGGAACTACCAGGCAGAAGGCCTCGAGGAAAACCGAAGAAGAGATTTATGGATGTGGTGAAGGAAGACATGAAGGTCGTTGGAGTCAGAAAAGAAGATGCGGAGGACAGGGTGAGGTGGAGGCGGATGATTTGCTGTGGCGACCCCTGAAGGGAGCAGCCGAAAGTAAAAGTAGAATAAGAAGAAGGTACTACTAGCGGGGAGGCTGGAACCTATCTTACCAGGACTGGTTGAGGACGGGGTGCAACCAGAACGGCTCGCCAGACCATTGTAGAGCCACAACCACTCATACACCCATCCACACGTAGGGGCATTTTGGAACAGCCAAATAGCACGTGTCTGTAGACCAGTGCTTCTCAATTATTTTCGGTGACGCCCCCTCTAGGAATACAAAAAAACCCCATTTCACGCCCCCTCCCACCACCCGCAAGCGACTGTAAATAATGTAGCATTATTTTGTTTGTAATATTACAAACAAAAAAGAAAGAAATATAGTTCAACTTACAATCAAGAAAAACTTCATTAACATTTTTAAATCTGTAACAGGAGATTTAAAGTGCACCAATGTGCCTGAAATTTTGAAAAAATACATCCCTATTTAAACTCACTCAAGTTATTTATGTCTTAATATCTCCGTCTCTTTCCACCTTTCTCTTCGTTCCTGATAGAACATTTTCCGTGTTGTTTCTTGAGGGATTGTTACTGCGCTTCATATCGTTTGCTCGTGCGAAAAACCTCTACATCATAGCGCGATAATGAGAGCGCCACTGCCAACTACTGGAATGGAGGTGTAATTACACTTAATTCTCATACAGTATTCCAGAAACGCATGTTCCCCAGGGTCATAGGCATAGGCGCTCCACCCGGCATCACACCGCGCTCCCTGGCATCATACCGCGCCACTCAACGGGCGCTCCCCACTATTTGAGAAGCACTGCTTTAGACAGAAACTGGGATACTTGGAGAAAAAGCCCACATAAGGACGAGGGGGACATCTTGACAGTATGATTAATCGTTAGAACACCAGCCCTATGAGCTTGAAAAAACATTTAACTAACCAACGGTTGACTTTAAAATAACATTTTAAAATATAATTTAGGGCAGTGGAAAAGACATTCTACACTTGGACATGTGCATGGACAGTGGTAGATTAATTTCAATGCAAGAATTAACAATAGGAACAAAACACACTAAGATAATCTTCCAGATGGTATTGATGCGTTATTTAAAGGGTAGGGTTTTGTTATAAATGAAATAGGTAATTACGTACTGTACACATGAACTGTTATGACTGATGAGTTACAGAGTCCACCGAGTAGGATTAGGACTGTACCACTTTTGTAAAAGCTTGGGGAGAACTTTATTATTTAAATACAGCGAAGTTGGTATAACTGTAACGCTATTCAAAACAACTTCCCTGTATGGCATTTTAATAATCAGCACGTATGAAGAAGACATCATTTTAATTCTTTACTGACGCTCTGTGTCTTCGTCTGCCACTCGTTACCCCGAATGTACCCCTGTAACCGGAAGTTGTTCCATGAGGTAAACCGAGAATTACAACAGACAAAGATTCGACTCTGCTGAGTGAAGAGTAGTTCACACTGACAGCCAGACACCGCGGGTGAGTACACTTCAACAACAGCTACAAATAAACTAAAGAGAAGTTTAAGTTAAAAATGTAAAAGATGTTGTAGTTGTTAAACCACGAGCTTTATATAGCGTGCTCACTGAAGTGTATAGGTTTGTGAGACCTGCTCGACAGGTTGTAAGGAAGTGAAGAACAGCTGTGTGCTTTTTATAAATACATATATAAACTACACTGTAACTTAATTTTAACTCCACGTTCTCAAATGTAACGAAGGGAAAGGGGTCGGTTTGTCAGGCCTCCCATTTCTAGCTGTGTTTGTGTGTGAAACTCAATAAAAATCCTATTTAAAGTTTCCATAGTTTATTCAACTTCCTTCAAGAAGAGCACTCATCACGAGCGCGCGCGCACACACACACTCAGTACAGTTCATACTGCGCGCGGCCCAATCTCGTGTTATGTGAATTACGCCTTTTCATAGATGGTGTTTGGGTTCTGAAACATTTTATTCTATTAAACCATCCTGACATTGACGACTCTGGTTACGTTGGGAAGCTTATGGAACGCCACATGGGTCACAGCACCTCCAAAACAACCAGCGTTTTCAACTTTCTTCATCCACACTATATATTTCATTTGAAACACATTTCAGCATTTTAATATTTTATTAAAATGATTAATTTTTCGGTCTTGCTTAATTTGCACTAACCTGAACCATGTTTATGTTTATATTTGCCTACAGTTTGATTGAATGTATTAAGAGATGGATGTTGCATTAGTGTAATATTAGATTGACAGTGACAGCAGTTTCAGGATATGCACCTTCAACCTGCACACATTCTGCAGTGAAATTTACTGACCTATACTCAATTTTGGCATTTTCTGATCAGAATGTTGGACCTGCTGATTTTATTCAGGCTTTAGCTCTTTAAGGAAAGTGCCGCAAAACAAGTCCAATTATGCAAAAACCCCAAACAAACAAACAAAAAACCCCAAAACCCCTCAACAAAACTACTTACATTTTTATGTGAGGTGTGCATCTGTGTGTGCCCTGTGTATTTATATTTTATTTACATCTGTCTGCATTATTTTTGAATGTTTAATTGTTATTATAAGCATTTATAGCATTGAATATGTATTTATTGATATTATATACATATTTATGTACAGGGTACCAGGGTGGCTTGGTGGTATAGGGCACTGGATCGCTGATCCTAGGGTTGGGGGTTCGAGTCCCACTCTCCACAAGGTTTAAATAATAGATTATCAGCTATTCACTGACGGAGATTTCAACATAGGACATTCAACATGTCAGTTGAAATTTCAAAGTTATCTTGGCAGCTGTAGTCCTCAACAACTGTAGTCGAACCACTTGTATCAACAGCACTCTCAAGCCAGTGGAATACCAGTAAATGTAAGAAAGTATAGTGGGAGATGTTTCTTCCATGATTTTAGGAATTTCGTCAGAGTCATTTTTCTCACCCACTTGGCTGTGGGTCAGGGATCATGGATAGATACAATAAAGTGCTTTCTCCATGCGCTGCTGTGTATACATAATTCTCTTTGGGATTGAGCTCAGTCAGTGGTCAAAAATCATCTTACGACCTCGTCATCTCATTGAGTCCTGGGATAAACTGGAATAGCCACTTTGCCTAACTTGCATGTCTTTGGACAGTAGGAGGAAATTTGAGTTTCCTGAGGATACCGACCCATGCATGAGGAGCATGTACAAACTGCACACAAAAGTACCCTCGATAAGCACAGGACCTGATCCCAGTACCCTTTTGCTGTAAAATTGGAGTGCTAGCCACAGCACCACCGTACGGCCAGTTTAGGAATTTAAAATTACATTATTGTAGTGGAGGCACAAGAGGTGTCAGATTACTATGTATGTATTTTTCTGTATTGAAATGATTATTAGAAAAATTATTATTACGGTGAATTTTATAGAATCATTGAATTGATACTGCTTTATGGTCAAAGGTAAGAGAAGTATGTTTCAGATATGAGGCATCAAAAGTGGACTTGTAGTTAGATTAAATCTGTGTATTGTGAAACAGGAATCTAAACTGTTGTGACACTGAGGACTTGGGAAAGTGCTATAGACAGAAGTTTCTGAAAATAAACAGAAATGTGGAGGAAAACCTGAGTCTAAGATAGTAGTGTCCTCTTTTTGTAAACAGGCTTTAGGGTCATGCATTGCTGGGAACTCGGCAGAAAGAGAAAGCTGGGGGAGGCTGTGCATGAAGGAGAGAGTGCAGAGGTGCATAAGAAAGGGAGAGTGCATGAGCGAGAGAGTAACACTAATCACTTCCACATTTTCCCCCTCCTGTAAAATGTGTTTACAAGTCTTTTCACAGCCTTCTAGAGCACTCGGGATACATAAAATGAGGATTATTTTTGCAAATCTGTACAAATTATGTAAAATTTAATTTGTGAATAAATACACTCTAGTATGTGGTACCTTCAAAAAATGAACAAAAAGCATTAGCTTGTGTTCATCATCATCATCATCATATCTTATCCCCGTAGGGTTGTGTAGCAATTGATCTCTTCTGGAGAAGATTAACCGGGACACAGGAAAGCTTGCAACTTGTCCCCAGAAACACGCTGATGGCTTTGCAGCCTACTTTTTACGAAAAGTCAGCAATGGTTCTTTTACATGTTTCTCACCATAGTCAGTGAGAGACATGGCCCGCCTTTGTTAACCCAGTTAGCTGCCTGGGGGGGACAGTGACAGCCCTGTGGGGCTCGAACCCCCAACCTTAGGATCAGCAATCCTGTGCCCTATCCACTAGACCACCACTGCCCAACTTGTGTTGATAATACACATGGAAGTTAAATTTTGGACAAATTTGAGCTTCTACTTAAAGTTCTCAGGATTCAAACTGAAATAACTTTTATAGTAGGATATTAAATAAGCATAATTTGCCAAGCTGCTTAATTCTACCAGGATTGTGGGAAGGATGGTGTCTATCTCAACTTAAAACTGCGTGATGGCAGGGTACACCCTCACCAGACCATAGACCAGGATAATTGAATTTCTTTTTATAGAAATAGCCGTTTTTCTGTCTAACAGTGTTTACTCATCATAACAATTAGAAGGCACTCAGAAATGAGGAGATGGCAATCAAGAATTACCTAATAACACATTTTTGACTGTTTCTCTTAGCTATGGGATGTGGAATTTTGATTTAGTAAATCTATAGGACTGGATTGTACATGCATGTGGGGAAGTTCAAGGAAAGTCTTCGGGAATAAGCACATCAAGTCGGAGACGGTCACACAGCAAGTTGAGGATATACAAATAAAGAACAGAATATATTAAATATTTAGAATAATTTTTTGCTCATATAGAGGCTTGAGTATAAAACCTGAAATTCTTCAAACACAGGAAATTATTAAAGACAGCAGAAAAGAACCAGCCGAGTCATTTATGTTTTTAGGTTCTACGCTGTTTCTGTGTCACACAATTATCAGTTTTATCATCACAATGACTCAGCAAGGAGTGTTCTTCCTTAGAGATTTAACCTGCTTCAGGTTAGTCCAGGCCAGATTACATAGCCACCAGGCGTCAAATAGTTTTTGTTTTGTTTGTTTTTATGAAACATGGTCAGTTAGGAGGTTATCATATGGTGACCAGTGAAAGGATTGATTAACAAAGTAAATTTAAGTGAAATCAATGACCTTTTTACCATCTTATAAGCTCCTGTTGCTATGTCTTTCTTCCAGGGTAAGTCATAAATAAAGGATAAAGGGGAAAACATAAAAGAAGTGATTTGCCCGTTACCTATCGCTTTCTTGTGGAATGCTTGTTGCTGGGATAGTTCATGGATCAAGCAGTTGGCTCATCATGCAGACATTCTAGGCGTTGGTTGCCAAGGTAACTTTCTTGAATATTTTTCACCTCTAAATATTTCAACGTGAAACAAGCATTACCTGTTATATCATTACAAGACCATAAACATATCACTAGTATATGCATACATAAAACAGAGTTATGATTAGAACTTCAGAAAGTTTCACCCAGGTTTAATGTCTTTTGCATAAAAATTATAATTATAAGTTGCTTTGTATTGGAGCATCTATCAAATGCTCTAAATGTAAATAAATTATCATATTCTTAGGGACTTAGGAAGTCATGGGTGGTTTTTTTTTTTCTTTTTTTTCCCTTGAGAGCAGTTTAAGCTCCGATAGGAAGGTTGTGTGTAAAACACAGGTAGTGTGTGTGTGTGTGTGTGTGTGTGTGTGTGTGTGTGTGTGTGTGTGTGTGTGTGTGTGTGTGTGTTAGCACTATTACATAAAAAAGTTATGTAAGGATTTTAAAAAATGACCTTTCAACAAGAGGTTGGAATTTGAACAAAAAGTCTTCATTAGAGGTTGGAGCTGATTCTGTATTAAAAAAAGAATGTTTTATCATTGTAAGAACATTATTTTTTTAAGTGTGATGCTTTAGCCAGCCAGTAATGGCTTCCTTAAGTGACAATGTATAAGTGAAATGACTAATAATTGCAGGATAAAAAGTGTAGGGGTCTTATGACTCTCAATTTCATAATACATTACACATGCACATTATTCCACTTATTACACAGGTTAATAATGAATAATTGGACCCACACTATTTATGTATAAAGGATTTTGTTTTGGTGTTGTCCAGAGCAGCGGCCTGTTTTACAGAAATGATTTGATTTGCAAAAACAACAGACCATAAAGTGCTGTAATTGGGCATTCACAAAACTGTTATGGCAACTAGCTCAGAAAACACTTAAAAGGGTGCCATTACTTAAAACAATACAGCCAAAAGCTTGAGGATTAAATAAAAAATTGCAAAATTGAACACAAAGCCATTTTGGATTCCAGGAAGAAACTTTTACCTTGTAATTTATAATAACAAGACACTGCTGAATAAAATGCCTTATGCATCCCTAATACTGTGTCATATGTGCCATTATTTTCTCCATTAACTGAAATGTTTTATTTGACATTGTGAAAGGGTAACATGCTGATCACTCCAGAACACATCATCCTTAATGTCAATCATAAAATAATAAAAAGTGCTCTTGTGAAAATTGATGCATGGCACAACTTAAAACATTGATGCTGTACACAATAGCATGTGTTATCTGTGTGGCTTAAAAGGAAATTAAACCCAAACTTAATAATAGCTTGCATGCAAAGTTTGACTGTTTTTTAATAAATCATGTTTCATGAACCTTTATTTGGGTGAGAGAATAAAGCGAGCAATTGCTTCACATATAGTGGAATGATATGGTAATGGAAAAAGTAGTGTAAAGTCATGTGATCACATTGTGTTTCCACCATCAACATGAAACTATGCAAGTGAACATAGCACCGTATTCTTTCTGTATGTATATATATATATATATATATATATATACATATATATATATATATATATATATATATAAAACATATATTAAAAAAAAAAAAAAAAAATATATATATATATATATATATATATATATATATATATATATATATATATATTTAAAAAATGTGTGTGTGTGTGTGTGTGTGTGTGTGTGTGAGGCGCTCCACCGAATGTAGGCGCTTGTCGCACGGACTACTTTCGAGAAAAAGGCCCAAAAAGTAAAAAAAGTTTTTTGTTTTTTTTTTAATCGAAATTCGGATTTTTACATAAACCATTAAAACAAATATTCAACTATCACTTGCTCAAGTGAAATCGACTAAAACTCACTAAAAATGTATTTTATTTCCATTTTTCTGACGAGTACCCTCATAAAACTAGATAAAAACAGTAGCAAAACTTACCGGTTTTCGTTGCAATTATTCATTGAGTTCGGTACCAGACACACTATAATCCATACACCAGAAGAACGGCCGTGAAATCGTCTCTCCATGTTAGATACTGTTTTAATATTAAAATTCCGTTTCAGTGAATAAAATAAAGGTTATAAAGACAATATGCACACAAACAATGCAGGCTAGTTGCTAAGCAAGATCTGAAACGAGCACACTGATTGGTCAGCTCGGGCTTGCACATGCGCAGTACCCGTCACACGTTAACTTCTGGTTTACTTCCTGACTCTAGTATTCCACATGCGGAACTTATCTCTGACTTTCTCTTCAATAACAGTAAGTAAGTTTATTTATAAGATTGTGAATACACATATTTTCTGGAAAAGGAGAGTGAAATTTCATCTGTGATGTCTAGCAGCATTAGTATAGATGTTAAATTCGACGCTGGAATTCGGCTTTGAAGAAGATTATTTCTCTCTCTCTCTTTCTCTCGCTCTGTCACATACATACACACACACACACACACACACACAGTGTGCAAACGGTTAAATGAGCAGCATCCAGATGAATTATTGCAATTTGAATGGAAGAAAATACAGTATATGAAGAGAGTGGGGCAAATGAGTGCAAATGGTGCAATAGATGCACAAATGAGCAGTCACCCACTGCTTACAGTGTGTGTGTGTGTGTGTGTGTGTGTGTGATACCTCAGGTCTGCTGGAATATTAAGAAAAAGACATGATTACATTGCAATTCATTCAAAGAAAATCCCATATGCTTAGTATTATGTACTTTAGAAACTTAATATGAGTATTGTATGAGTATAGGTATTTTTTTTTATATATATATATATATATATAAATAAATATATATATATATATATATATATATATATATATATATATATATATATATATATATAATATTTTTTTTTTTTTTTTTTTCCTAAAATAATTTTTTTCCTTTTTTTCTTAATTTCAGTGTAATTGTTTGAACCTGACAGTGGTTTTTTTTTTGTTTCAATCAGTATCATTTGAAGGCATTTGAACCTTTTATATAATGGTAAAAAAATACATACTGATCTTATTGGAATAAACAGAAATGAATAAAAAATAATCGTTTTTTGTTAATTTTTGGGGCTTACCACGGTGACTAATGGGTTTAAAAAGGGCCTGTCAGATCAAAATAAGGATGATTTCTCTTATCGTCTCTTCTTAAAACTCCTTCTAGACATGTTTTCAAAAAGTTTATATGGCTGAAGCGCATAAAAATGTTTGGTTGCTTAGGACTAATGATCTTGGAAGAAGTGCAATCTTTGTGCTCATTTTTCTCTAAAATGTCTTTTGAAATTTTTAGTTGAATACTGAGACAAGAAATGGCATAGCTCGGTCAGTTTTCAAGGTATTGACAAACTTTTTATTCCATTTTGCAGCTTTGGGCTTCCTCTATCCGACTGTGTAAAAATCTTTTTCATTTTTGGACCCAAGAGCCGAGTTTCGGTATAGGAGGTTTTAATATATGTAAGGAGGTATGCCTATGATTTTGTAGATGTGCCTAGTTTTATTTCATTCTGAAGTTTATTCACTAGTTCACTATCTAAATACTCATTACTGCTATTAGCTTGGCTTACATGATCTGGGGGATTAGAGTAGGCTGCAAAGTCGTCAGCGTTGTGACAGGAAGGGCATCCGACATAAAAAACCTCTGCCAAAATCAAGCGTGCGAATCAAGATGATTCGCTGTGGCGACTCCCGAGTAAAAGGGAAAAAGCCGAAAGGAAGACAGACAGACAAGTACCTACGTAGTACACGGGCAAAATGATGTAAATACACATCTGTTATATAGCGTGTTACCCTTATGTTAAGACGACGTCTCTGTGATCTTTGTGTTTACACTGTTTTTTGTGGACTTTTGTAACCCTAAGCAAATATCGTTGATCAGAAGCGTAAGCCTACTCGCATGGGTGCAAGTTTCATACACAGAGATGAATTAACTATCTGCTCGGATCGGCGCAATCTACCATGCATACTCAGTTAAGCAAAGAGAGTTGTAAAATGAATGAAAACCCGAATTCAGAAAAGAGAAATCTTCGCTCTGCTAGTGATTCACATCAGTGCAGGCTGAGTTCTAAACGAGTTCAACGGCACCTTTCTCACTTGAAAGACCGGAAGTTTGTATAACCCACAGAAAGCACACTACTTTCGCAAGTACACTACTTTCGGTTTTGAGCGCCTCACATATTGTAAGCGTTGATTGGCTGTTTTAAGCTTCATGTAAAGTGACTCGGTCTAAATAAGTGACTTATTTGAAATTAATGTTGATATTATTGGATATATTTGATATTATTTTACAGTGTTATGTTTATAATAATTGATTTCGGGGTGTTTTATGAGATACCATAATGGTATTTATGGATGTATAGTACAGTATGAACGTCATACGTCACTGGAACATACAGTAACAACTTATGTTTTTTTTTTCACGTTACGTTCGGCTGTCTGGAACCAAACTAAAAGGTAAGTTGGGGAGCATCTGTACACATGTGCATCTTTGACAGATGTTCATTCATCCTCCTGGTTATGGAATGTGAAACTAACTTTTTCTTACAATTAAGCAGTTAACAATTAATGTACTTATATGTGATTATATTTTATTGTATGTTTGTATTAATGAAATTTATCTATTGCTTACTATTCATATTCTGTTATGTCCCGTTATTTAAGCCATGTATCGAAGTTCACCATGCTTTTTATACAATATAACTTTGATTGGCCAGTAAAGTTGATCTTGATTGCTTGTAATAAAGAAATTAAGCTTATGAGAAATATGATGTGGTATCTTCTTGACCCCGGACTTCCTCCCCTCCCACAGCATGAATAGTAACTAAACCTTCCATCTCGGTGGGTCCAAATAAGTTTCATATTTTTTATGGTTCATCAGCAAGCTTTCTGGTTTTGTGGGTTGGACCAGAATATATTAAGGTCAGAAACATAGTCCCTTCCCTGTTATAGACTCCTGGTTTATACACATTGGAGCTCAGGTTAATTATAGTATCAACAATGAGAGCAGTTTAGGACTTGGCCATTGCCTGCATACAGTCAGACAAAAAAGTGTGTGTGCACATGTGCAAATGGGAACAAACGACTGACCTATTCAGAGTGCAGAAGTCAGCCCTTTCCTCACCAGGGCACCCTGATAAATCGCTAACTCTCTCTCTCTCTCTCTCTCTCTCTCTCTGCCTCTCTCTGCCTCTCTGTCTGCCTCTCTGTCTGCCTGCGTGCCTCATACAGTTTCACTCAAAGACTTCTACACACAGAAAGAAAAAAAGAAAAGCAGCTATAGTTTACAGCACTGAAAACTGATCCTTAAGTCACTTTCCAAACAGAGCAGAATGATCTTTTGTAAAATGCAGGATTTGCAGTGCTCAAGGACTTTCTGTATGAGCATTACAACAGAACCTGCCTCATTTATATTTCCACTGATTTGTAACCACAGCCATTTGCTGATGTCATTGGTGTCCTTGTGCCAAACCGACTACAGGCAGATGAATTCTGAAAAATGCCTCTACATGAGCCAATGCCTTAATAAGCAGAAAATAAATATTTGCCTGGTGATATTTGTCTCTATGAGGCTGTTAGGCTTTTTAATAAACTTACTGGTCAGGCATATGCAAAGGTAGAAATTGTGTTCAGAATTTAAGCAGGCTTTCCAGCTGGCCCATTACTACTTTTTGGTACAGTTTTGATTCACCTAAGCATGCTTTTGATTCTAGTTCATATTAAGAAATTTCACAATTTTATTACTTTGGAGTTAAGAAGGCAAGGCACTAGTTTGTATCTGGTGTGCTTTTATCTGGTGTGCTTTTCTATGTGGTTTGCACAGTAATATTCACACACCCTAATCTTGCTGAATTTCTGTTGATGGTGATATGAACACCACCACTTAGTGTATGAATAGATGATGCACACTTTAATCTTCTCCTTCAAAGCATTCCTTTAACAAAAACTTTGTTGTTATTTCATCAATTTGATAGATCAAAGTATTCATAAATTCATATCCTGCACTTTCATCGAGTTTCCTAAACTATATTCACTGAGTAACTGCCAATGTTAAAGGGTCATAGTGATTGGTAGTGTGCAGCTGTGAGCCGAAAGAAGCAGGTGGAACTTGAAAACTCCCACCAGAGTTATCTTTTCAGAAATGCAGCAATGTTGATATTTAATAACTCAATTATGATAAACATGGACGAGGTAAGACACCACTGCAGATAAACTTTGTTCAGAATGATGGGGAAGGTCTACCATTTCATGATTTTTGTTTAATTATCTGGAGTACATTATTTCTATAGATCTTGCTTGTAATTTTGTTTGATATGGAAATTGCAGTAATTTTTATTACTCACGTGTTCTTAAACTGCCAATATTTTAAGAAGCTGCTAAATGGTAGGAATACTGTATCGAGTGCTATTTTATAAGTTAAAAGTATTGAATGTGAAAATTACAGTTAGGACTATTCATGTGTGTGTGTGTGTGTGTGTGTGTGTGTGTGTGTGTGTGTGTTCTCTAATTCTCCAGAGGTTCCTTCCATTCTATTAAAAGTTGTCAGTAAGCAGAAATTGGTTTCAGGGACATGGTTGAGGGAGTTTTTGAAGAAACTGCAGAGTTACAATGTTTTACTGCATACTTTTCATCTGGGTGATCTGGGTGTTTTTTATCTTAATAAAAAACTGATCCATTTTATTCAGATGCTCTTTATTTAGATTTAGTAAACCTGATGGCCTGGTACACATCAAATTGTACGTTGTTGTAAAGCAGAGACGGAAAAAAGGGAAAATATGGCAAAGCCTAAATCCTAAAGGATTTAAAGATTCATGGAAAATTTTAAAGTTTAGTCATTACTGTTTTAGAATTTTCCTCAGCACACCATGGTTTCAATTAACTTTGGTCCTGATGCATCATGTTCATTCTTGTTTCTTCTGGAAGGAGTGTTTGTAGGTATTTCTAGACCGGAAAACAGGCAATGGGCATGCAGAAACATGAAGTAACTGTTACTTTAATGAGAAAAATCCCTTCTGTCTGTCTCTCTCTCTCTCTCTCTCTCTCTCTCTCTCTCTCTCTCTCTCTCTCTCGCTGTGTGTTTTACTCTCTTTCAGAGCTGATACAGCAGAATGACAGGCGATTGGAGCAAGTGCAAGCCATTTAGCTTGTGTGTCAATGGATTGTGAATGACTGGTTAAGGCAGGACTCTTTGACGACAGCAGAGATGGCTCGTAATGTGAGCTTCGACACAGACGCAATTTTAATAGAGTCGGGATTGGAGTAAGTGTAATTTTGTCATAAAACCACCACACTCGTAAAACTGTTGTTGCTGAAACTTTGTTCTGTTTCCGCCCCTTTTTTCTTTCTGTACTGTGTTATGTGCTGGTGTATGGAAGCATGTTTTGTGGTGTGTGCTGTAAATTTTGGTCCTTTATCTACTTGTTCCTTCTGAGCTGGACACAGAGTCATGCTTACAACTTTTCACCAGCTTTGTTTGAGAGGCTCTGTGTTTTACAAAAGAAACAAGTGCCTTTGTTTGACTGTGTCCCAGCTGAACTGCACATGTGGTTACTTGTGTCATGTGTGAGCCACTCCCTTTTGTTTTTCTTTTGATTTGGAGAAGAATCGCAGAGCTTTATGAGGGCTGTGGTGGCCTGGTGGTAACGTGCTGGATCACTGATCACAAGGGTGGGGGTTCAAGACCCACTCTCAACAGATTGTCATTGTCCCCCTAGTGCAGCTAACTGGGTTATTAAAGACCAGCCATCTCTCTCACTGTCTATGCTAAAAGAACCATTGCTGATTTTCATCAAGAGTAGCTGCATAGCTGTCAGTGTGTTCCTGCCCTGTTTTCTCGCCCTGAGATGGGCACCAGCAACCCTAATTAGGATTAAGCAGTTCAGAAAATGAATGAATGAAGAAAGGTTTATCTGGTACTACCCTACTCTTCACCAATAGATTTTCCATAAGACATAAATTTTGATCTCAGAAATCACAATTATTGCAAAAGAAACTCATTTCTAAATTTTGTCTTATGAAATATGAGAGTGAATTTTAAATGCTCCCTGAATCTGAGCTCCGACCCAAACTTCTCCTTGTATAATATAGTATTCAATGGCTGTACAAATCATCAATTTAGTATTTTATCAGTTCTTTCCACAATCTTCTGGGGAATTTGCATGTAAATATCCACATCCTTTACTGACTTTTATCTCCTGTAGAATTTTAATGTAACATTTACACAAATAAAAACAATGGATTCTTCTTATCATGTACACTACAGCTAAAATACAAGTCTTCTGTGTTCTTCTGTAACACGTAGACACCATAGAGTAGAGTAATATGATATTTTGCCACATTTATTGACCGATTTACATTGCTTTTTGTGGTTTTATATTTTAGAACCCCTGCGGATGAGGATGTGGTTAACTCTTTCAATCGGCTTATTGAGGAACAGAGTCAAGATCTCTACAGCCATGCAGAGACCATAGAAATATACAATCTAAACGAAGAAACTGAAGGTATACACACATTGATCCAGGCTTTCATGCCCCATGTTACTACTACAGGAGTTTATGATTATATTTATTATGCTTCAGCTTCATAAGTAATTAAGAAAATCAGAGCCTGTATCGTTACTGCTTAATTTAGGGATTTTGCCTTTATAAGTAAGACGCATAAATTTAAATATACCTTTTGTTTTGCACAGGTGCTTCATATGACTTTTTTTTTGTTAATACAGTACTCTGAATGGATTTTGAAATTCTGTTTGTAGTGAACAACATGCTTTGTCACCACTTCTTATTAATCAGACGAGAAAGGGTGAGCCATGGGATGTGTAAGGACTTTTCTTCAGCTGAATAATTTACATAACCCCATATTGCTCATGTAATTTGCAATAGATCATCTACGGTGACGAATGGGGATTGTGGCTTTATAAACCGGACAACTCGGGGTTGCAGATTGTGGTTGTCGTTAAAAAACAATCAAGTTTGGGTCCTATCAAATATAAAATGAAAGTCGGGTAGGCCTACAAATTAAATTGAAGCTTTTTCATCTATTACAATTTGGTTATTTATAATCAGTTATGGTTTCGTCATTGTAGTTAAAAAATTTCTTAATTTTGCATGAATAGATGGAATGTTTCAAACATTTGATGTTTATTTTCAGATTATGTCTGTCTGTCTGTCTTCCTTTCGGCTTTTTCCCTTTTACTTGGGAGTCGCCACAGCGAATCATCTTGATTCGCACGTTTGATTTGGCAGAGGTTTTTTTTTTACGTCGGATGCCCTTCCTGTCACAACCTTTTTAGCAAGGGACAGAAACACGCTGACGACTTTGCAGCTACTCTTTACGAATGTCAGCAAGGGTTCTTTTACATGCCTCTTACCATAGACAGTGAGAGACATGGCCCACCTTTGATAACCCAGTTAGCCGCACTGGGGGGGACAGTGACAACCTTGTGGAGAGTGGGACTCGATCCCCCAACCTTTGGATTAGCGATCCAGCACCCTATACCACTAGACGTGTGGTATAGGGTGCGTCATAGAGTTTAACTGGATAATATATTATACATACAAAATGAAAAATATATATATAACTAAGTAAGACTGTTTATAGAATGTATTTAAGAAGCATATTTTAGCACATGTAATAGATACATAGTATTTTACTTCCTGTTGCTCATTCACGCATGTAATATGATACATGGGGTTTTACTTCCGGGTACAGAACTCGCAGATTATCTTCATTCGCGGGAGGGGCCGGAACCGAACCCCCATGAATATCGAGGGCCTACTGTATTCCTGATGCCTGAAGGCACAATGCCAATCATTATAACAATAAAGAAATGCTGTTCTAGATGATTTTCTTCCCATCTCAATATTTTACATTATAGTGAAGCTAATTCAGGAAGGACTAATGATATAGATGGCTAAATACAAAAAGTAATGTGTGTCGATCATTTCAGATCTTTTGTATGATAGTACCTCATCATCGGAAAAAAACGTTGTCCAAATAGGGCATAGGTTCTTTTACTTTTAGAAGAGTAAAGAATACACAGCTGATTTATGTCCTGCTGGTTGCATTTGTCTGCTGTAATGGACATGTCTGCATATGTTCTAGATGATTTTTCACCCGTTGCTGTTAACCAGCATGGCCGGATGACTGAACCATTGTTGGACGACCAATGGTCTTCTGCCACACTCAGAGTTCTCTCCTCAATGCCCAGCCGCACCATTGGTTAGTACTGCCTTATTAGTTTATATCTGAGTGTCGGTTTGCTGTCAACATTGGAGGACAATAAAAAAAGAGATCCAGTATTTGGAACCTGGATTTGAAAAGCAGTATGGTGTAACCTGTAGCTGAGACGCTATAAGGAACTAAACAAACTCTAAAGAATCCAGAAATGAAAGCTATAGGGGCTCCTGAGTGGCGCATCGATAAGTTGTGTGACTATTAATTCAGAGATCAAGTTTGAATCCAGATTTATGCCACAGCCATTCTTAACCAGGAGTCCATGGGACCAAATTGGCTGAGCACTCACAGGAGAGAGAGATGGTATATGTTCCCTTCCCTATCACTCACAGCAATTGCCAGCCAATCATGGGCATCTGTGAGCTAATTCATATGAGTGAGCACCTAGTGCTGTCACGGAGAAGGCTTGTGCATGCTTTTACCCCACCCTTGTCAGTGGTGGTCGTATGATAGGGAAGGTGATACTTGATGGGTGGGAATTGGATACAACTCAGTTAGGGAGAAAATGCGGGAAGGAAGAATGGGAAAGGAAAGGTCCATAACGCCAAAGATGGCAGTTGTATCTTCATGTCCTCAAGGCTGCTGAACCCTGAAACATATTCAGCTAATCGTGTTCCACTGACACAGATGCAGAATTGAAGTTTAGTGACCTTGTAGCTTATTTTGGGTCAAAGTCACCAATCTTTTCAAGTGTTTATCATATTTGACTGGGATACTAAACATGTAGTCTTTATGTCCCAGTGGTGGTCGAAAGTTATGACTATCTCCAGTTAATCAGATTCTGGCGTGATCACTGCCCGGGTGTGTTATCAGAGCACCGTCTGTGTCTATACAAAACTGAAGAAACGGAACATTAATTCAGTTCGTTTGTTTTTATGTGGGACTTCATACAATTGGCATTTGTTTCGAAGCAGCTTAACGTACTACAAAAAATTGGCCATCAATTAACTTATAATTTTAAGCATTTCTCAATAAATACTTTACATCTTTATTAAGCAAACCTGTGGTGAAAAAAGAGCAAGGAAAATCTCCCTGAACGACAAAATAACGAACGTTTGAGAGGAACCAGACTCAATAAGGAACCCATCCTCATTTGAGTGACATCAGTTAAGAATGCAAAGAGTTTATAATGCCAAACATTTAAAAGGATTTCATCTGTTCCTTTAAATTTCATGAACAAATATCTGTAGTTGACCTGGCGTGCTGTCCATGGTAAATTCTGCTGTCGCCCAGAGTCATAAAATGGCTGCCAGCCTCCCTGCGACCTTAATTAGGATTAAGCAGTTTATAAAATAAATGAGGAATCTGTACTGGGGCTATGTTTAATAGACAGCAGCATTATTCAAGATGTTCTCTGTGGTATGTGCTCGTTTGATCTACATGGGATTTGTAATAAATATGTTCATGAAGGTAGCATTGTTCATGGTCTGTGAACACAGTGTACTGCAACATTATTTGAGCTGGCTGATCTTTCCTGTCTGAAATAATTTCTTCTCTGTTTTCACTTTGAGAACTTGTAAGACTCTGAAGTTGATACTGTATGACATTGTACCAAAGGTCTGACTACCAAATCCTCCACTTTTTTGCATGCTTTGTATGTTTAGTCTGTTGGTTGCCTGCTTTATATGCAAAATATGCCCGACTTCCTATCTTCTTCTTCTTCTTTTACTTTCGGCTGCTCCCTTCAGGGGTCGCCACAGCAAATCATCCGCCTCCACCTCACCCTGTCCTCCGCATCTTCTCCTCCGACTCCAACGACCTTCATGTCTTCCTTCACCACATCCATAAATCTCTTCTTCGGTCTTTCTCGAGGCCTTCTGCCTGGTAGTTCCAACCTCAGCATCCTACTGCCAATATACTCACTATCCCTCCTCTGTACATGTCCAAACCATCTCAATCTAGCCTCTCTGACTTTGTCTCCAAAACATCTTACGTGGGCTGTCCCTCTGATATACTCATTTCTGATCCTATCCATCCTCGTTACTCCCAGGGAGAACCTCAACATTTTCATCTCTGCTACCTCCAGCTCTGCCTCCTGCCTTTTCCTCAGCGCCACTGTTTCTAAGCCATACAACATCGCTGGCCTCACCACCATCTTGTACACTTTTCCCTTCATTCTTGCTGACACTCTCCTATCGCACATCACACCGGATACTTTTCTCCAACCATTCCAGCCTGCCTGCACACGTTTCTTCACCTCTTTTCCACACTCTCCATTGCTCTGGATTGTTGAGCCTAAGTACTTAAAATCCTATGTCCTATGTAAAATCCTAAATCCTATGCCCGACTTCCTATATAACTAGATAAAACCTAACTTGCCGGTCTGTTACTCGGCTCAGTGTAACATTGCCAGCAGTATGCTGTTCATAGCACACAGCAAAGCCAATATACGAGCAAATGTAAGGTGTTTTTTTTTTATTTATTTTAAGTTCGCTTTTGCTCATTGGTACAGATAACAATCTGTAACATTAAACCAAAAGCAAGCAAAGTTGCAGCTCTTTAGTGCTCTCAACATTTGTTTTGCTCAATTTGGGCTTCACCTCACATCACCTCACACACATGCATGCTCAGTTGAATGATCAGAAAAAGAGAGAGAGCACATAAGTAAAATGGGATAAATGTAGCCTGGGTATGGTGTGTTATTAAATGGCCCTCTGTCACCCTCAAACAATTGATCTCTCTCTCTCTCTCTCGCTTTCTCGCTCTCTGTTCTTCTCTCTCGCTTTCTTCTCTCTCTCTCTCTCGCTTTCTCGCTCTCTCGCTCTCTGTTCTTCTCTCTCGCTTTCTTCTCTCTCTCTCTCTCTCAATCTCTCTCTCTCTCTCTCTCTCTCTCTTGCGCTCTCTCTCTCTCTCTGGAAAAAACTAACTTTTAAAGTGCCTCCATGTTACACTCACTTGACTCACAATAGGTTATATTGGTACTATTTCAGTGCATTTAAAGATCAGGTTTATGTTCTTGTAATTTGAATAAAGTACAGTTGTAATGATGATATGATTAATAATAGAACAGATTTGCTGTAATTTTGAGAAGGGCATTTCATGCATCCTAATTTTTGGAATGAAGGAATTTTCTACTTTTCCCTTCTTTCTGTCTTTCTTTATCCCAGGACGCAGCCGTGGAGCAATCCTCTCACAATATTATACCCGCACCATGCAAATGTGCAGACGGAGACAGAGGCGACCATCCATCCACTCTTTCTCGCGGTCCGGTCGGCCCAGCATTTGTGGTCACCGGGTTGACAGCAACACAGAGAATTTTGACAGGGAGGGTAGGGAGACTTTGTTAATATACGGCATGTTCTCTGAAAGTCTGTATGGGTTTAGAAAGCAATCAGTAATTGGTAAAGCATGTGAAATTTAGCTGGTTCATGGTAGGATTTGATGTGCAGTATGTGAATAAAAAATTGTGTGTTGTGTGCAGAGAATAAGAGGGAGCGGCTTGTGAATAACTTGAAGAACTTGTCTGCTGGTGACCGAGTGCGAATGCTGAAGGCGATTCCACTTAGCATGAAAGAGAAGAGTGAACTCAGGTAACTAACTTCTCATCTCCATTCTGTTTTAGTTCAAAGAGAATTAGTCAATCAGTAAGCCTGAATGCATATTTTTGCTGTATGCATTCTATGAACAGAAACAGGCATGCTCACAATATTACTTTCATGGTCTATTCTAATGCACTGTAGTAAGCAAGAAGGGGAGCACAGTGATAATGGCATTGTTTGAAATATGAAGCGACCGTGCTTGCTGAGAATGAAGAGAACATTCCTGGTTGTTTTGATGCATTGGAGTTAACATGTGAAGCATACATTCCTGTTTTGAAACTAACTTGTTGATTTAGCTCTGTACTGTAATTATGAAGGCAGTTATTGAATTTTATGAAGAAAGAAATGAGCTAAAATGTGAGGCTATATAAAGCAAACCCTTCCACTCTAAGGATAAATGCTTTTGAATGAACTCGACATTAAAGATGTAGAGTGTGTGTGTGTGTATATATATATATATATATATATATATATAGAAGGCTTTTTCCCTTTCTCGGGAGTCACCACAGCGAATCATCTGATTCGCACGTTTGATTTAGCATAGGTTTTTACATCGGATGACCTTCCTGTCACAACCCTTTAGCAAGGGACAGAAACACGCTGACGGGCTTGTAGCCTACTCTTTACGAAAGTCAACAGTGGTGCTTTTACATGCCTCTCACCATAGACAGTGAGAGACATGGCCCTGCCTTTGATAACCCAGCTAGCTGCACTATATATATATATATATATATATATATATATATATATATATATATATATGTATGTACTTGTGTGTGTGTGTACAGTATGTATATGTGTGTATATATATATATATATATATATATATATATATATGCACCTATACACCGTATTCAAGGTAATAAGCGCCCCCGCCCGCGGCAGGCCCCCTCCCCAGTGTTGGTTTTTTTTTGTTTGTTTGTTTTTTTTCTTAAGTCTAATAACCGCCCATGTGTAATGGGAGCAAAATTGTAGCTCAAACATACCAATTTTATTTGATCAGTCTCTGTAACGATAAAATGAGGCGTTCACTACCTGTAAAAGTAACAGTAACTGCAACAGTCCAGTGCTGCTTCTCTGTAGTCCAGGTCGGGCGCTTCTGCCACTATTTCTGGTTCAAAAGTGGCTTGACCTGGGGAATGCGGCACCTGTAGCCAATTTCCTGCACACACCTGTGCACGATAGCTCTGGATGTTTCTACTCCAGACTCAGTCCACTGCTTCCACAGGTCCCCCAAGGTCTGGAATCGGCCCTTCTTTCACTTTTTACTTCCCACAGACGTCCCACTGAGGTGGCTTGATACAGCACTCTGGGAACAGCCTATTCACTCAGAAATTTTTGTCTGTGTCTTACCCTCTTGCTTGATGGTGTCAATGAAGGCCTTCTGGACAGCAGTCAGGTCGGCAGTCTTACCCATGATTGCGGTTTTGAGTAACGAACCAGGCTGGGAGTTTTATATATATAATATATATATAAATTATTGTTTTTTTACATTGTTTTTGCTTAAACGTGTATTAACTAAATAAACAACTGCCAAGGACTGCCAGTATTAAGTTTTAAAAGAAATATTTTAAAGAAAGTTTAAGCAAAAGTACAGGTCAAACTTCTTGTATCTCATATTATATGATGTGATGGTGTCTGTGTATGGATATGCCACTCTGTGCTATATGTAATATGATCAGGGTGTCTTTTTCTCCCACAGAAGTTCAGCTTTGAATAAAACTGTCCGCACTAAATACCTCAACCGATCCCCCTGCTGCAGCCACCTCAGAGATCATATTTTTATTGTGAGTTGTGATTCCCAAACACAGAGCTGTCTTGTGTGCAGGACTCCCACTGTGTCATTGAAAATGTTAAGTGTGAATTTGAGGGGTGAACATGATTGAGGATTTTAAGGAGTTGTTGTGGAACCTTGTGTGTACTGCAAAGTCTGTCTGTCTTCCTTTCGGCTTTTTCCCTTTTACTCGGGAGTCGCCACAGCGAACCATTTGATTCGCACGTTTGATTTGGCAGAGGTTTTTACGTCGGATGCCCTTCCTGTCACAACCCTTTTAGCAAGGGACAGAAACACGCTGACGACTTTGCAGTCTACTCAAAGTAACTCATGGAAATGGTGTAGAGCCCTAGACAATGTCAAATAGACACAATGTACTGTATAAATGTAGTATTTATGCCTTAATTTGGCCAATAATCAATTATGCTTATATTTCATCCAAAGTTCCAAAATAATATTATCAGCTCACATTCTTGTCTCAGCTAAATTAGGAGAACACTAATAACAAGCTCATTGCTATTCATCTTATGTGACTGAATGAATTTGATAGTTTAAGTCTGAATGCAATGTTACTAATACAGTATATTGATTGTGACAGACTTTTGTATGCAGCAGTATTTACTATCACAGCTCATGAAAGCCTGTGATTAGAGCTACTTGAATTAGCATATGAGCCGCATCTGGTGTAAATTGTAGCTTTATATTTAAAGGTTGTCATTATTGCCTAACCCCAGTGCTTAAAAATGTAATTCGATCGGGCATTGTTTAGATATAAATGTTATAATAATTATTTCAGGATAATAATTTTAATAAAAAGTAAATTATTTTTATGATATTTTTAATTCTGCAATTTTTAAAGATTGGAATCATGTATAACTGATATGCTGCTAATGTTGCTGTTAGTGTTGCTTTAAAAATGGAACATTAATGAGAATCTATAATAAGAATTTTTCACTTCTGTTTGTGTCGTGATCAGGCTTTGAGGCAAAGCTGGTACAGCTTGCTCTCTTTCCTCTATTCACTGCAGTTATGGCAGATGACTCTGAAGACTGTGAGTGGCCGCTTCGGGACAGGTGTCCTCTCTTATTTTGTCTTTCTTCGGAAGCTGTTTTTCTTCAATGTGTTCCTCTTTCTGGTGACCGGGCTCTTCCTGGTGGTTCCACAAGCTGTGCAGTCTCAGTCAGATCTGGACAATATGACCTCAGTAACCTCAGTCCAATCTGTACAATATGGCCTGGAGGTGCTCACTGGGACGGTAAGACTCCATAGGAACATAGTTTAAATTATTTACTTTACAGTCACCTTAGAGCCACAAAGCTGAACAATTTGAACTGGAAGTTTTTTAATAGATCACACTCTCCACATCCGTAGACAAAACCTCAGCTGAGAGGATGTCTTTTGGATGAATGGTCTTTATACTACAGTTCCAGAAACTTATAGAATCCATTAATGGCAGGTTGCATTGGCTCAAGAACTTATCTTTGGATTTTTCTTTAATTTGTCACTTATCTTCTATTTCAATTTTGTTTGAAAGGGCTGTATATTTTACATCCTCTCTGTGCCAGTGTGGTCGCTCTCACCCAGGACGTGGCCTGTCTTGAACTGTCCATGCATGTCATGTTGTGGTGATCAATCAGGTTTCTGATGGTGGGTTGTGTGCAGCCTTTATGCCTTGCCACCTCACTGTAGCTCAACTTGGCCTCCATCATACCTATTGCCTGGAGAAGTTGTTCATGTGATAGACGTGGCATTATGACGTGCACTAAACCAATAGTAGTGTTCGTTTCTAAACCTTTGTATCAGCTTGCCAAACCACTCCTCTAAATTGTGCAGATACACATTGTGTTTTCCTCAAACTGTATTTGGTACACTTTTGAAAAGTGACCTGCGCATGTACAACAAAGTGTGACCAAACGTCAACTCATCATTTTCTCATGTACCTGATTACACCGATCAATAATGCCACAGGGTTTACCCGACTCCCTTACAAGTAAAGAATATAACGAAAATTCTCACTCAGGGGTTTTAATGACTGCCTGTGTAGCTTTGCTGTGTAGAATCACCAAAAACCCAATATTGCTGTTCTTAATAATAAAATTTTGCCTTTTTCAAATACATTGTACCATGGTCTTAATATGTGAACAAATTAGTATGAGACTTAATGAGTATGAGACTTAATGCACTACTGAATTTTTATAATGCTCTGATTTGTACCAGTAATTGTTATTTTTTGTTTTTTCTTTATTGCTCATATTTCCTCTCACACTCAGGGTTATTTTAAGGACTCCTTGATGTATTACGGCCACTATGGTAAAAACACTTTAAATGGCAGCTCTGATGGACTGTTGTATTCCTGTAATGCTCCTCTATCCTATAACATACCTATGGCCTATTTTTTCACCATTGGCATGGCATTCTTCATCACCTGCATTATCCTTGTGTACAGGTAAGATTTACTATAAACAGCTGAAAAATGTGAGTTTGGTAATTGAAATCCTCCATTCATTCATTTTTTCTGAACCGCTTGATCCTCATTGGGGTCAGCTCACCATGCCATTGCAGGGCCAACACTCACACAACCATTCATACTGGTGATGGGTGATTCATGGGTGAATTGGAGCAGCGAATTAACCTACTATGCATGTTTTTGGACTGTGGGAGGAAACCGGAATACCCAGAGGAAACCCACACAAGCACAGGGAGAACATGCAAACTCTACACAGAAATGCCCGAGCTGGGAATCGAACCCAGTACCTTATTGCTGTTAGCCGGATGTACTAAACACTACGCCATCGTGCCGCAGCAATAAAATCATATTTTTATAATTATTCCATGAATGGTTTACTACATCCATGCCAAAAACAATGTGAGTGTATTTATATTTAATGATTTGGCAAATTGTAAACAACAAATGTATATGTTTACTGATTAAATTAATTTTGTAAAAAAAAAAAAAGTACATCAATTTAGAGCTTAATTTAGAAGTTGTGAGAGAATTACATTTCAGTTCACTTTATCTAAACCCATTCTGAGCACTTGATTAGAGTAAAGTAGTTATAAAACTTAACTCTTATTAAAATAATACAAAAGTGACTATGTTTGCTTGACGTATGTCTTTCTACAGTATGTCCAAGTCTTTTGGGCAGAGTTTCAGGATTGACAGGTCCAAAGGTCTCCTGGCCATAAAAGTATTCAGTTCTTGGGATTTCAAAGTCAGTAAAAAATCCTCGGTTAGACTGCAATCTGAAAACATTGCCACTGAGCTCAAAGTAAGCAACCTTATTCACACATTGTGATGTATTATAAAATAATAATTTATACCCTAATTAATCATGTGCATTCCTATAACCATCATTGATCTAGACCTCTCTCTTGCTCTGCATGGTGCATGTAGGAGTTAGTAGCAGAGGTGAACCAAAAGAAGGTGAAGACTTCATTCATGAAGTGTATGCCAGTTCTGTTTATCCAGATACTAGCTTGGGTAATATGCATTGGGATCACTGTAGTGTGTTCCATCGGAGTGTACTACTTCTCTGAGTATGTGCATGAGGTAGGAAATGTGCACTCACACACACTTTGCTCAATGTGGTTGAAGTGGATGAGATCAGGACTGCGAGCTTTTGTTTGCTAGAGTGCTTAGCCCATTCATAACTTGGCTTGCTCACTCTTTCAACCACTTTTACATCAAATGACAATACACATATTGTTCCCAGTTTAACAGTTATTACACAGGGTGTGGCTTGTTCTGCATCTTTCAAAGAAATGGTAGAAGCTGAATAACATACAGCATGTGGTTATGCACATTGTATTTTACTGTTGTGACTTTGAATTGAACTTTTGACTTCCTGTTTCTTGAACTTAATGTTTATTAATATTATTACCTTCCTTGATTTTATAGTCACCATCTGTTTTGTCTGTTTTTGAACAGCAAATGTTATAGTTCTTATTATCAGTGGGAGCAAATTATAAACAACAAGCCCAGAATTGGTCCAAATAATGCAAGCAGTTTTTTCATAATTTCGTTTCCTCTATAGCTGTAGTATTTTTTTTCTCTTTCCTACCATTTGTAGCATTACACAAACAATACCAGTCACGATCTGAGGAAGGAAGCTAGAATGCTGGCTCTCCCTGTGTGTGTGTCCTCTATTAACCTGCTTCTACCTGGATTTTTCAATATTGTGGCCTGGATGGAAGAGTACCAGTCACCAAGCACACGCAACTATGTTGCCATTTTCAGGTAGTCCTTCAGGAAACACTACACTCTCACATAATAGATGCTATATTAATCGATTGATTCATTGTTAATGGAGGTTCGTGAAAATCTTGTGAGTACTTATCTACAAATTGTTTGCAGTTTAATAACATTTGTGTGATGTTTTTGGAGCTAGACTTCCAATGAGTTTCAAAAACTGTTAGAAAAAACTGGTTAGAGAAGCAGGTTTGGTCCCGAAATATTGCTGGTTCAATTCAGTAACCAGGAAGAAAAGTGTGTGGTGGTGTGGGAGTGAGCTGTACCATCGCTTCCTCCATAATCATGGCTGAAGTGCCCTTGAGCAAAGGACCTAAACCCCAACTCCCGGTGTCCTGAATGTGTGTTTTTGGGCTGCCGCTTCAAAACAATAAATTTAGGATTCTGTAGTCACTGACCCTGCTGATGGGATGGCTGATGGGATGGACTTCATCAATAATAATTTCTATATATTTTATTTTAAGTTGCTCCCATGTCTCTGTACTGCTCCCATGCCAAGCCATCTCACTTTTACAAAACCTGCATTCAACACATTTTCGGGGACTATGGAAATTAAAATGCTCCCAAACTTTTGAAGATTGTGGCAGTGGTGGCCTGGTGGTCAAGGTGCTGTATCACTGACCCTAAGGTTCGGGGTTCAAGCCCCACTCTCCATGGGTTGTCACTGTCCCCCCAGTGCAGCTAACTGGGTTATCAAAGGCCATCCATGTCTCTCAATGTCACTGAGAGGCATGTAACAGAACCATTGCTGACTTTGGTCAAGAGTAGGAACACTCTGTACAGAGTGGAACTCGTCTGTAGTGGCTGACTTACACGATAATCGCGAGACTATTCGACAATGAGATTTGTTGCCAACATTTTTAATAATCGATTTTTATCTATTTTATCAATTCGTTGCTGCAGCACTAGTGTTTTTCAGCCCACTACCCCAAGTGTGCGTACTCATTGCTCACGTGTGTGTGTGTGTGTGTGTGTGTGTGTGTGTGTGTGTGTGTGTTTTCACTTTGGAGGGCTTAAATGCAGTGGTAATAATTTTTCTTTTCGGGATTAATGCAGTATGGCAAAGTAAAATTGTTATTTTACAATGTTGATTTGTGCCCAAATGTTTTAAGAGTTGTAAGTTTGCATAGTTTCTATTTTGTGTACAGCCTGCTTTATGCAACACCTCTCAGGAGCTACTTTATTTGGACTGCATGTTTGTTCAAGTCAGGTTTCCTCCACAGAATTAATTTCTGTTTGTAACAATAGTTAGGCGGTGGTGGTGTTTGTGGAAGGAGGTACACATTCTTTTTTAAAATTTAGTTCTTAAATAATAGATTAGTATGTATTACACATGTTTAACCTTACTGTATTGGTATTCTGTGAAGGAATTTTAAAAATATTATTCTGAGTGAATAATCATCGAATTAAAATGACAGACGCTCACGGTTTGTCATAATCACTTGAAGTTGGTGGAGTCGTTGAATTCATACTTTACAATGGAAGAATAACCAATAAAATGTTGCCTTTTTTGTGTTTTTGCATAGTATATAGTAGTACTTGAATGCATCTTTAAACATATCTTCATGAAGTGTGGTTTCCTTATCTTTCCATGTAGAATACATCAACTTCAATGAGTAGCCTATAAACAGGCATTATTTGCAACACAACATGTATAGACACTGATATAAAGCTCTTATGCTCTTGCTCGTGTGTCTGAATAAAGCTCATGCCTGTATCGTGATTTTAAAAATGAACTAAATATATCATACTCTTGTATTACTGTGTGCTTTTTTTTGATTATGTGTAACGTATATACTAAAATAGTTATTTGCCTAAGGCTTGGTGGGCATTGCTGAATTCAGCAGCATTCACCTTACCTTTGGGGCATAATTTAATTTTAATGTATATAATTGGCATTTTTAACATAATTGACGCAGCTATGTGCAGAATGCTAACACTGGTGAGTCCACTGTAGTCTACCATTATAGCTATAATCATTAAAGTCTCCTTCCATGCTTACTGATGAAAGAGTTGGGTTTAAGACAATGAAAGTGGTGTTTTTAATGACAATAACAGTATAACTTATCAGACTTAACATGAATTTGTCAGTTTCGCATAAAAGTCTGTCAACACGATTGTGACCATGTTTACACTATCACAGCCATTGGGAATGCTCGCTGCTAGAAATTGGTAGTTAAACAGATAGTGTGGACAATGCCTACATAATGTCCATTGATTATATACTTTTTACACTAATTTTCTTTTTGCCAGGAATTTAATGCTGAAAGTGAGTGTTCTTGGAGTCTTGTGTCATCATTGGCTTGGCCGAGTTGCGTCTGACCAAAGCAAATCTCAGGTGAGAGATTCACTTGATATTTCTTACATGCACAAAGAACAGCCCACATGGATTTAGCTGCCGTTGCTTTTATAAACGTAATAGATCATGTTTGGAAATATAACCATATGATATATTCCCTTGCTAAAAAGGGTTGTGACAGGAAGGGCATCCGACGTAAAAACCTCTGTCAAATCAAACGTGCGAATCAGATGATTCGCTGTGGCGACTCCCGAGTAAAAGGGAAAAAGCCGAAAGGAAGACAGACAGACAGACGATATATTAATGTGATAAATTGACACAACATGCTACAGCTGACATTGAATTATGCTACCAAAACCTAGTCACAGACTCAACACTAGAGTCCTTTCATTGTGATCTTGGGTAACTTCAACCACATCACCGTGGACAATACACTGCTGGATTTTGTGTGGTATGTGGGCTGTCCCACAAGAGAGGAGTGAACTGTATGCAAACACGAAGGATGCCTACAGTCCCTCCCCCCTCTCCCCTTTGAGAAGACCACTACTTAATTTACCTTTCTTCATGCTATGTGCCTGTTGAAAAGAGGCAGCCCAAGAAGACAAGGACTGTTAGGAGGTGGTAGAAGGAGACACTGGAGGAACTTGTAATGTTTCAAACGACTGATTGGCCTGTGCTCTGTGAGCCACATAATGATGACATTGATGGGCTTACTGAATGCATTTCACACAACATTAATTTCTGTACTGATACCATTGTCCCAGCTCAGATGGTCTTTTGATATCCAAATAACAAGTCGTGGGTGACTTTCTTTCTTCCTTTCGGCTTTTTCCCTTTCTCAGGGGTCGCCACAGTGAATCATCTGATTCACACATTTGATTTGGCATAGGTTTTTATGCCGGATGCTCTTCCTGACACAACCCTTTTAACAAAGGACAGAAACACGCTGACAAGTCATGGGTGACTAAACACATTAAATTCTTCCTCGATGACAAAAAAGGGCATTCAAGGCTAACAACAGAGGTGAGAACAATCCAAAGTTCATTGAGAGTTAAGATGAGAGAGATGAAGGACAAGTGTAGCAGAAAGTTGGAGAGGAAACTCCAGCATAACAAACTGAGAATGGTTTGGAGTGGTATGAAGACCATTACTGGTTTCAGGCCATAAATCAGCAAAGGAGCTGAGGGCGGTGAGGACAGGGCCAATGAGCTGAATATGTTCTTTTAACCGATTCGACAAGATGGCTAATTCACAGCACCCCTCTAATTCATCTGGAGCAAGCCTGAGCCCCCCGCCGCTGCGGCCATGTCTCGGTGTCTAGGTTGCCATCATCTACCTGCTTGATTGTGTCTAGACCCATCTAGACCAGCCGGCGGGCAGTGTGAGGGCCATGATTTTTTTACTTTTTCAGTGCTTCAACACCATCAGGACAACCCACCTGGTCGAGAAGCTGACATCGCTTCGGATGGATGCCTCTCATGTGTCCCGAATTGTGGACTACCTGAATGGAAGACCACAGTATGTGCGCCTGAAGCACTGTTTGTCGGACATTGTGGTCAGCAACACCGAAGCACCACAAGGGACCGTCCTCTCTCCTTTCATCTTCACCCTTTACACAGTGGACTGCAGGTACTGCACAGAGACCTGCTATCTTCAGAAGTTTTCTGATGACTCTGCTATAGTTGTATGTATCAGTGGAAGTGATGAGAAGGAACATCGGGCTGCAGTGGATTACTGTCACATGGTGTGAGCAAAATCTTCTGCAGCTTACTGTGACAAGAACCAAGTTGCTGATTGTTGATTTTAGGAGATCCAAAATAAAAATTAAAAAAAAAGTGACCCCTGTTTCCATTCATGGCGACAATGTGTGGCGGATTGATTACAAATACTGACAATAAATTGTACTGGGGTAAGAACACTACCGCACTTCATAATAAGGGTCAGAGCCATCTCTGTTTTTTTGAGGAGGTTAAGGTCATTTAACATCAGTCTCACAGGACTCAGGCTGGGCTATTTGTCTGTATAGTATTATCCTCCGTGCTGTTGCATGCTGGGGCAGCAGGCTGAGGGTTCCAGACACTAACAGACTGAACAAAATGATCCGCAAGGCTGGTAGCATTGTGGGGTAGAGCTTTACTCACTCACCGCCGTGTCAGACAGGTGAATGTTGTCCAAAATAAAGACAATATTGAACAATACCTCCAACCCACTCCACAGTCTGATAATCAGTCACAGGAGCACATTTAGTGACAAGACGGATACCACCTAAATGCTATACTGAACGCCACAGGAAATGATTCCTACCTGTGGCTATTAAACTGTATAAAACTGTACTGTTCTCCATGTAGCAACAACAGTCCACTGTTACCCATTTACATTCTATTGTTTATCATATTGAGAATACTGTACATATCACTCACTGACAAGATTCATTTTGTATCTGTTTATATAGATATTAGTAACTCAGACTTTATATATTTATATACCGGGATCCCTCGCTTCTTCAATTCAAGCGGCTTCAGTGCATCGTGTTTTTTTTTTTTTTCTTTTTTTTAAATATTCATAGAATTAAAAATAAGGAAATTAAGGAAGAATAGGGGAAAAAGTTAAGGAAAATGCCGCAAAACAAGGCTCTAATGAACCCCCCCCCCCCCACACACACACACACACACACACACACACACACACACACACCCCTGCCTGACTGACGTATCGGCTCCAGTGTCGGCTCCCTGCAAACCATAGGAATTCCAAACTTCAGACAAGTCTTCTTACCTTTGGTCCATTGACATACTCAGTGTATGACTTGCATACTATGTGTGGTGATAAAGTTTTATCCTGGTCACCAAGTTAATACCAAAATAAGAATGGTAAGCACGCTTTATGAAACCTGTGACTTGATTTCTGTTAGGTACAATGGTGTATTCAGCAGAGACTTAGCAGAATATGTCAGGCTTATTTTTGCAAGATCTTGTAGTCAAAACCATTTCATTCACCTGTTTTATATATATATATATATATGTATATATATATATATATATATATATATATATATATAAAACAATTACAAAGTCATAAGTTGGCACATTTAAAATCTTCAGAATTCGTTTACTGCAAGAAATATGAAAGAATTTTGCATCATATGATGTGAAAATACCCATACATGTAAACAAAAAGTAAAAAAAAAATATGTAGCTTAGTTCAGAAAGTTGACCTGATTGAGTGAAACTAATGTGATTTTTGGATTCAGCACATCAAAATAATCATACATCAGCTAAAAAAACCTAAATAAATTTGGTGTTTACCAGTGTATTCATTAAAGGAAACTGTCAGACTGAATGATGCATTGTCTATGAGAAACTGATGTGTAGGAAAGGATATTTTGCCCGAGGTCCTATATGTTCAATTATACATGTACATGTTCATAAACCTGATGAATGGGTGTGTGGTGGGGGGCTGTGTTTATATGCTGTTTTTTTGTTTTTGGCAGTGCTGGGAGAGTTTTGTGGGACAGGAACTATATAGATTCCTGATAATGGACTTCATCTTCACAATGCTTGATATCTTCTTTGGAGAGTTTCTGTGGAGGTGAGATCACTGTGGTACGGCACCACTTAAACATGACTAACTAAACTCTTTTAACACACACATATGTTTTACAATCCAAGTGAATCTTTGAGCCTGAACTGACAGGTTTACATCCTTTCCTTTAGATTGTTTTCACAGAAGGCTCTGAAGAGGGAAAGAAAGCCGGTGTTTGACATCGCCCGGAATGTTCTCGATCTCATATATGGACAAACATTAGCTTGGTAAATCACACATCCAATAATGCTATAATGTCTTTTTTCTGACAGGAAAATATGACAAACATGCAAAGTATGTATGTATGTATACGGATATGCACGTACACATCTTTGATTTTATCGTTTTTTTAGTATGACCTGTCTTGTATTGAATTAATGAATTCATGCTTTGTAAATGAATTCATGTTTCTGACTTCTCAAAAAATGTATTTAGTTTAAAGTTCATCTCCATGTGTGTGTCTGTGTGTGTGGGGGGGTTGTTTGTGTTTTTGATTTTTTTTTTTGTCTTTCACTGATTTATTTTAGTGTTTTGGTTCTCTCTTGTGTTATGATATTTTAATGTTTGTCCTGTTTAATGTACCACTTTTTCCTTACTTAGCTTCTACTGTTTCAAATTTAGACACTCTTATAATTTGTCATTTCCTGTACATGTTATTTATAAATAAGTGACTTGAAATGACAAATTCTGATAAATGTTTCCATTAAAAAGCTTTTTGAGGGAGCTTTTGATATATTCAACATATTCACTGATCAAATCAACAATAAATCCAATACAGGGATCCCTCGCTACTTCGCGCTTCAATTCATGTGGCTTCAGTGCATCGCGGTTTTTTTTTAAAAAATTAATTAAATAAATAAATATTCATCGAATTAAAAAAATAAGGAAATTAAGGAAGAATAGGAGAAAAAGTTAAGGAAGATGCCACAAAAACAAGGTCAATTATGCGAAAAAAACCCCTAAACCAACAAAAAACAACTCAAAATCTCCCATCAAAACGACTTACATTGTTGCGTCTGTGTGTGCGTGCGCATATGTATGTGTGTCGTCTTCTTCTCATGTAATACCATCTGTATGTGTGTATATTTATACAGTCGGCCCCCTACTGACGACTTTTTCATAATGTGGGAGTTTCTTCAGTAGGGGTCACATTTTATATGTTAAACGCCGATTCGTTCCAAGGCTCCCAAATCTACACCATGAACCCTTTAAAAATGATAAAGATACACTAATTTTGTATGAAATATGTGTTAAAAGTAAAAGAAGATTATTAATTAAACCATTATTACACATTTTTTATTAACACACACACACACACACACACACACACACACACACACACGTGTCTCTCTCTCTCACACACACAATACAGAACGCATTAAATATGTATTCTAGACACATTAAATGTTTATTGTGGAGCTGTGGGCCAGGTCCACAAGCAGAACGCCGTTTAAGACATAGAATTCAAAGCGTATTCCCTGGTTGACAGATCGGAGGTCCAAACTCAACTTTAACTTGATTCCTTGAGGGATCGGAGGTCCACAGTTCTTCAACATTTACTGAATTAAACAACTTAAAAAACGACACTAAAAACTAAAGAGTTAAGCCTCCTTCTGTCTCTCTCTCTCACACAGCACGCATGCACACACTCTCTGGCGGAACAATTCTATTTAAATGTTTAAATGACGGGATGTTTTATTTAAAGCGGAATTACAGTACCTGTTTGAAAGATCAGAGGTCCTGGTTCAATATTAACTTCCTTTCTTGCGAGATCGAAGGTCTTTTTTACACAAACCACTCTGCTCATGCTTCTTCTGCTTCAATATCGTGCCGAAATAATCGCCTCCGTCACTGTATTTCCGCTTTAAGGTCTCCTTCTGGTTCAATATCATCCCGATTGTAGAGGGGTTTTGGCGATAACGAAATATAATGCTGCATGATCAATCTCATAACAAGCCAACAGCCAACTCTCCTTTGGCAAACAGGAAGTATGGTACAGGATGTTTGCTGCGTCATCCCTCCAAGCCAATGGGAGGCCAGCGGGGCGGGATGTTGGGAGACAGTCAATGAGAGAGCAACTCGTGCATCGTGTGAAATTTTGATTGGTGCATTTGAATTTTGAATGGCGCATCTGGCGCTTTTTCATAAGAGGAGGTTGTTTTTATATCCTGGGGACGAAAACTTAGGAAAATGTTTTTCGGAACCCGGGACTTTCATATCCAGGGGGTTTCGTAAGTCGGGGGCCGACTGTATTTTATTTACATCTTATGAGCTACATCTTTTATTATTATCTACATCTTTTTGAATGTTTAATTGTTATTATAAGCATTTATAGCATTGAATATATATTTATTGATATTATATACGCATATATATGTACATATACAGTGGTACCTTGGTTCTCGAACGCTTTAGAAGTCGAACAAATGGGAATTCGGCCTTCTGTACAGCAAAGATGGCCTTCTGTACAGCAGTCAGGTCGGCAGTCTTACCCATGATTGCGGTTTTGAGTAATGAACCAGGCTGGGAGTTTTTAAAAGCCTCAGGAACCTTTTGCAGGTGTTTATAGTTAATTCGTTGATTCAGATGATTTGGTTAATAGCTCGTTTAGAGTACCTTTTCATGATATTCCAATTTTTTTGAGATAGGAATTTTGGGTTTTCATGAGCTGCATGACAAAATCATCAGTATTAAAACAATAAAAGACCTGAAATATTTCAGTTGGTGTGCAATGAATCTAAAATATATGAAAGTTTAATTTTGATCAGTACATTACAGAAAATAATGAACTTTATCACGATATGCTAATTTTTTGAGAAGGACCTGTATATTCTGGGGAAGTCCGGATATTGTTGATATAGTACTAAGGCTAGCGTTAAAGCACTAAAGCTATCTAATTACTCATGCCATATACTACTTCCAGCGACAAATACGATTTAAGAGTACCGAACAGAAAACCCACAGATCGGTTTATAGGCATAACCACCTGAACAAAGTTGAAGAGGATGTATGTACGTGTGTATGTATGTATGTATATATGTATGTAAGCTAAGCTAAGATAAAATGCTAAAGCTAAGCTAAAGTTCTAGCAGCGCTGTGAGCACTTTTAACACTTCCATAAGGTTTTGAAAAGAAGGCTTTTCAAAAAAGGTTAAAATTCTTTTCTTTATTGTTCTTATGCTTTAACTTTTCAGTGGTTATCATTTTAGTGTGTTATGGTCTCAGAAAAGAGTTGCGCGTTGGAGAGAGGCATGGCTGTAACACACTCATCTATGAAAATGGGTTGTGCTTTATTTTTCACAGGTTTCTAGTCCTCGAGCGCTCTAGTTATTGTTTCTAGTGCTCTAGTGCACTAGTGTCTTCCCTGTGAACAATAAAGCACAGCCATTTACAGAGATGAAATGAGGAAATTATACATGGAAATCAAACTAAATCTTAATCCCAATTAACCGTGTAAAGTGAGGGATCCCTGTACCATTTAGTCTTGGCATAATCCATTTTGGTGATGTGCTACATTATTCAATGCTGTGTGACTGTAAATAGTAAGCAGACAGGAAGTCATTCAGAAACTATGTTCTTACTTCAGAACTTATCGGTTCCTTGAACAATACACTTTCATTTTCTGTATTAATTATGATCATATTGCAGGCACTTCTTCTTCTTCTTCTTCTTTTCTTTTTGGCTGTTCCCTTCAGGGGTCACCACAGCGAATCATCTGCCTCCGTCTCACCCTATCCTCTGCATCTTCTGCTGTTACTCCAACTACCTTCAAGTCCTCCTTCACCACATCCATAAATCTTCTCTTTGGTCTTCCTCTAGGCCTTCTGCCTGGTAGTTCCAACCTCAGCATCCTACTCCCAATATATTCACTATTCCTCCTCTGTACATGTCCAAACCATCTCAATCTAGCCTCTCTGACTTTGTCTCCAAAACCTCTTACATGTGCTGTCCCTGTGATGTACTCATTCCTGATCCTATCCATCCTCGTTACTCCCAAACAGAACCTCAACATTTTCCTCTCTGCTACCTCCAGCTCTGCCTCCTGTCTTTTCCCCAGAGCCACAGTTTCTAAACCATACAACATCGCTGGCCTCAACACTGTCTGCTACACTTTTACTTTCACTCTTGCTGCTACCTTCCTATCACACATCACACCGGACACTTTTCTCCAACCATTCCTACCTGCCTGCACACGCTTCTTCACCTCTTTTCCACACTCTCCATTGCTCTGGATTGTTGAGCCTAAGTACTTAAAATCCTCCACTTTCCTTATCTCTGCTCCCTGTAACCTCACTGTTCCTCTTGGGTCCTTATCGTTCACACAGATGTATTCTGTCTTACTGAGGCTAACCTTCATTCCTCTCCTTTCCAGGGCATACCTCTACCTCTCTAGATTTTCCTCGACTTGTTCTCTGCTCTCACTACAGATCATAATGTCATCTGCAAACATCATAGTCCATGGAGATTCTTGTCTAACCTCGTCTGTCAGCCTGTCCATCACCATAGCAAACAATAAGGGGCTGAGAGTGACCCTTGATGCAGTCGCACCTCCACCTTGAACTCTTCTGTCATACCGACAGCACACTTCACCACTGTCTTACATCTCTCATACATGTCCTGCACCACTCTAACACACTTCTCTGCCACTCCAGACTTTCTCATGCAATACCACAGTTCCTCTCTCGGCACCCTGTCATGTGCTTTCTCCAGATCCACAAAGGCACAATGCAGCTCCTTCTGACCTTCTCTGGACTTCTTGATTAACATCCTCAAAGCAAACACTGCAAATGTTTTGCTCGTTCTTGGCATGAAACCAAACTGTTGTTCACAAATGCTGGCCTCTGCCCTTAGTCTTGCTTCCACTATTCTTTCCCATAACTTCATCGTATGGCTCATCAACTTTATCCCTCTGTAGTTGCCACAACTCTGCATGTTTCCCTTGTTCCTAAAAATGGGCACCAGCACACTTCTCCTCCATTCCTTTGGCATCCTCTCACTCTGTAGGAGCTTGTTGAATGTTCTTGTCATGAAATCTACTGCTACCTCTCCTAGACACTTCCATACCTTCACCGGTATATCATCAGGACCAACTGCCTTTCCACTATTCATCCTCTTCATTGCCCTCCTCACTTCGCCCTTACTAATTTTTGTTACTTCCTGGTCCTCAACATTCACCTCCTCTACTCTTTTTTTTCTCTCTCTCGTTTTCCTCATTCATTAGCTCTTCAAAGTACTCTTTCCATCTTCCCAGCACACTTCTGTCACCAGTCAATACATTTCCCAAGTCCTGCAAGTCCTTCCCATCTCTATTTCTCTGATGTGCCAACCTGTATAAATCATTTTCTCCCTCCTTACTGTCCAACCTATCACACAAGTCAATCATATTGCTGGCACCAGGTCTAAAAATTACATGAATATGCAATATGTGATTCAGAAATAGACTAATGTGAACTCCTTGTGTGTAGGTTGGGAGTATTGTTTACACCCCTCTTGCCTGCTGTGCAGGTTATCAAGCTGTTCCTGCTTTTCTACATCAAAAAGGTGAGCTCAGAGCTTTTTTATTATATTTGAAGTTCATTGCATTACGAGTTCAGACTTCTTGTTCGCTATATATAGTCACTACAGTGGTTTTGTGGAAGCTACTGAATATCATGTAACACACTCCCAGTAATTCCACTAGTTATTATCTGTAAGTCCTGCATTTATAAATAACACTGTAGATAAGTTGAATTCTTAATTCTGATTGGCCAGAATCTTTTTAATATATTTTCTATGACCAAAAATTGAAAGATTTTATGTTGTTTGTTTGTTTATTTTAATTATGAATAACTTGTAACAATGATAATGGGACTAACTAGTTTTATGGGTATGAATGGATAATAATATAGACATTTTTATAATGAACACTTGTGGTGGTGTTAGAATGACATCACATCCTTTTTTTTTTTTTTTTTTACTATAACCACATGTTTTATTGATTATATTTACATAAATTGAGGTAATGCAGTATATGCACTGTGCAAATAGTCCGGTTATGAAGTTATTCTTTCCCCTCTTTTTATATCACTGATATTTAGCTTTAATGTTGAAACTGATAAATATGAGACAACTAAAATGGAAGGAAGCTGTTCTGACGTTTTTTTTTTCAAAAATTTGACTGAATATTTTGTGTTCTTCCTCATGTAGACGAGTCTGATGATCAACTGTCAGGCACCCAGAAAGTTGTGGAGGGCAAGTCAGATGACCACATTCTTCATCACCCTCCTCTGCTTCCCCTCTTTCGTAGGCGCATCGGTGTGCGTCACCTATACCATGTGGACGTGAGTTGACAAATTATTATTTTTTGTTCTTTTGTGAATTTATTCCTAAATTTTCTCTTCCTTTTGTCCCCATGTTCCGGTGTGTTCATGTGGATTAGAATAAAACCATCTGGGAGTTGCGGGCCATTCCGTGGCGTTGAAACCATGTTTCGGGTCGGACAAAACTGGGTGCAGGCACTAGCCAATTGTAACAGTCATTTGGCCTGGCTTGCCTTGGTTCATAGGTACCTGGTGGAAAACCCCTTTTTCCTGTTTCTCTCTGCTGGAATCTTTCTGTGAGTCACGTGTTCTTTTCCTTGTTTTATTTATCAACCTCAGTCAATAGAAGCTTTCTATTGCAAAAAAAGAAACATTAACTATAAATGCAACTGATGTATTTCTTTCTTCTCTAGAATTGTAATCTACTTCCACAGTCAAGTGGTAGATGGCCAAAGGAAGATTATTGAGTTGCTTCAGGAACAGATCGAAAATGTAAGTGTATCAATAAAACCTTTTAAAGATGTGACTGAGTAATGGCAGTCTACATCATTTATTTCCATACCACAAAAGTGCATTTTCATAAAAGGAGTGGGTTCAGTACACCGTGCCAATGATGCAATACATTAAAGGCTTTGTGGTAACGTACATAGACCAAGTGAATAGAACCATTTAAGATAAGAAATTACTCACAGCTTTTTTGGCGAGCTTATTAGTCCAGAATCCTAATCCTAACCATCTTCTTCTTCTTCTTTTCCTTTCGGCTGTTCCCTTCAAGGGTCGCCACAGCAAATCATCAGCTTCTATCTCAACCTGTCCTCTGCATCTTCTTCTCTTATGCCAACTACCTTCATGTCCTCCTTTACCACATCCATAAATCTCTTCTTTGCTCTTCCTCTAGGCCATCTGCCTGGCAGTTCCAACCTCAGCATCCTATGACCAATATATTCACTATCCCTCCTCTGTACATGTCCAAACCATCTCAATCTAGTCTCTCTAACTTTGTCTCCAAAACCTCTTACATGTGCTGTCCCTGTGATGTACTCATTCCTGATCCTATCCATCCTCGTTACGCCCAAAGAGAACCTCAACATTTTCCTCTCTGCTACCTTCTGCTCTGCCTCCTGTCTTTTCTTCAGTGCCGTTGTTTCTAAACCATACAACATCGCTGGCCTCATCACTGGCTTGTACACTTTTCCATTCATTCTTGCTGATACCTTCCTATCACACCTCACACTGGACACTTTTCTCCAACCATTCCAACCTGCCTGCACACGTTTCTTCACCCCTTTTCCACACTCTCCATTGCTTTGGACTGTTGAGCCGAAGTACAGTAGGCCCTCAATACTTGCAGGGTTTGGTTCCTGCCCCTCCCGCGATTGAGGTTTATCTGCTAGTTCTGTACTGGAAATAAAACCCCATGTATCACATTACATACACAAATCAGCAGCTGGAAGTAAAATAGTATATATCTATTACATGCGCTAAAATATGGTTCTTGAACACATTCTATAGACAGTCTTACTCATTAATACAGTAGTAATGTAGTAAAATGTAGGAATGATTAAGAAAAACTTTTTTTTACTGTGATAGTTGTTGATAATAAAATATAAACATTATACAGCATACATATAAAAACATTTTTCAATGCATTCTCCTTGAAACATACAGCACTGTAGTTTTCAAAAATGCCCACTAGAGGAAGGTATTCCATTAGGCATGAGATGACTGAATTCAGGTATGAACTCCATTATGTCCGAGCAGCTCAACCACGCCCCTCAGCCGGAGCGAGTAGAAAACAAAGTTTTAGAGTGAGAGAGTTAGAAAGCGTTACAAACCAAAAAAGCAGTGATGTGATGTGAGTCAATCCTCTGGCACAGAGGTGAACATGCTTTTGTTTATAGGAAATAAATGAGAATAGTGAATTCAGGTGTGAGCCATCGAGCAGCTCAGCCATGCCCCTCAGCCAAAGCGGAGAGTAAACAGTCAGTTAGAGGCACAACGCCAAAATCAAAGTCCCCAAACACACAGACCATAACAAAAATGACATAAAAGAACAAGAAATGTAATAAATAAGATATAAAAAAAAAAAAAAAAAATGAGAAACATGCTACACCACAGTAAATAAAATCACACATTCAAACATTATAAACATTAACTTTGGTAATGTACTGGAATAATAATTGAAAAAGACTTTAATAGTGGAGTGTTTTACAATAGTTCAGATGATTATTTCTCTTCAGGCACTTCAGAGGAAACTGTAGTTTCTTCCGGAGAAAGTCTTATTTCTTCAGAAGAGACATCCAACGTCATTACCGTTTTCTGGTGCTTAGCAGGCGTTTGAGTGACATCATAGAACTTAACTAGTAATTAAAACACACTAAAAAAGGCTCATTGACAACTTGTGCGAAAATGAGGAAAAAGGGGCGTGACATGCTCTCAACCAATCAGCAGGAAGAGGATAGCCATTGGCTGAATTTGAATCACGTGAGAGTTGCTCGGCAGTCTGCAAATACTCAAACCGTGAGTGCAAAACCGCGAATAGTCAAGGGCCTACTGTACTCAAAATATTCGACCTTCTTTAGCTCTGCTCTCATTAACCTCACCGGTCCTCTTGGGTCCTTCTCATTCACACACATGTATTCTGACTTAGTGAGGCTAACCATCATTCCTCTCCTTTCCAGGGCATACCACCGCCTCTCTAGATTTTCCTCGACTTGTTCTCTGCTCTCACTACAGATCACAATGTCATCTGCAAACATCATAGTCCATGGAGATTCTTGTCTAACCTCGTCTATTAGCCTGTCCATCACCATAGCAAACAAGAAGGGGCTGAGAGCTGACCCTTGATGCAGTCCCACCTCCACCTTGAATTCGTCGGTCACGCCGACAGCACACCTCACCACTGTCTTACATCTCTCATACATGTCCTGCACCACTCTAACATACTTCTCTGCCACTCCAGACTTCCTCATGCAATACCACAGTTCCTCTCTCGGCACCCTGTCATGTGCTTTCTCCAGATCCACAAAGGCACAATGCAGCTCCCTCTGAGCTTCTCTGTACTTCTCTATTAACATCCTCAAAGCAAACACTGCATCTGTGGTGCACTTTCTTGGCATGATGCCAAACTGTTGTTCACAGATGCTGGCCTCTACCCTTAGTCTTGCTTCCACTATTCTTTCCCATAACTTCAGAGTATGGCTCATCAACTTTATCCCTCTGTAGTTGCCTCAACGCTGCACATTTTCCTTGTACTTAAAAATGGGCACCAGCACGCTTCTCCTCCATTCCTCCAGCATCCTCTCACTCTCTAGGACCTTGTTGAATGTTCTTGTCAGAAAGTCTACTGCTATCTCTCCTATATACTTCCATACCTCCACAGGTATGTCGTCAGGACCAACTGCCTTTTCACTCTTCATTCTCTTCAATGCCCTTCTTACTTCGCCCTGACTAATTCTTGCTACTTCCTGGTCCTCAACGGTCACCTCTTCTATTCTTTTTTTCCTCTCTCATTTTCCTCATTCATCAGCTCTTCAAAGTAGTCTTTCCATCTTCACAGCACATTTCTGTCATCAGTCAATATAAATCATGTTGAAATATCAGTAAGAATCTGCATTTACAAATATTTTCTGAGTTATCACCCCATACAATTTGGGTGTAGGTCACCAAAGATGCCACTCAGTAGATAAAAACTGGTCGTAGTTTAGCGACCGCTGATCTATAAACATAGTCCAATTCTGAACAGGTCCTCTCTTGTGGAAAATTTGGGACATTTTTATATAAATGGTTTTTGTAAAGGTAGCAGAGCAGGGAAGAGAGTACTGATGGGAAACAAATGTTTGTATTTTATTGAAAACATGGCTTTTTTAAAAAGATGGCATCCAGAACACTGACAAGAGATAATGCACTTGCAGTTCAGTCAGTTTTAAGCTATAAACTAATTTATATGACTTTATTGTGTAGAAACTCATCACTGCTGCTCTGAATATTGACAAAATTAACGTTTTTTTTTATTTTTTATTTAGGATTTATGGATCGGAAATGGCAGAAAAATGCCATCAGCTGGTTAAAATCCTGTTAGGGATGACTATGAAAGGCCCATGTTGATATAGAGTTGACTAGTTTGTATGTCTCTAGGTCATGAAATGTAAACATGGAATGTTTACACCCTCTAGTCAGTGCTGAGTGGCTCCAAGTCTTTTGATTATAAAGAAGGGATTTTTATGAAATTGCATCAATACTCTTAGTTTAATGAGTGCAGTGGAATTGTACTAAAATATGCAACAAAAAACCCACCAGATTCTTCTTATCCGAAATATAACAGGTGTCTGTTTGCTGAATAGGACTGGTAAGATTCAGATTCACAATGGTGTGACTGGCTCTATTAAAATATGTGCAATTTGGGATACACTCTTGATGCATCCTTTCTAACATGTATTATTAATAGAGGCCTTATGCCTTTATTATGCAGAAATGTGACCAATAATTTTATAGTTAGATTAAATACTCCTTTCTAAACTGTTTATCGAGCACACGGTCATCTCCCTGCTGTCTTTTTTCAGTTCTCATGAAGTTTCTCCGAATGCCTTGTAAGTTGGTGGTGTGTCTGAAGCAATTCAAAAATTATTGTGGAGGAGGAAGCGCTACATGCGTAGCATCCTGTTCTTTTGTGTTCGGGGAAATCACACTGAAAAACAAGTGAATCGTACTGAATGAGCAGTTGTTTCATAATTTTTTAAAAAGTTCATAATCCAATAGCATACTGCATGGTTTTGCTTAACGATCTGCATATCAGAATGACTCAATGTTGAGGTGGGCATCCTTAAACTGGCAAAACAGTGATGAGTTAAGTACTACACCTGAGAGCAGTAGGATTATAGAAAAGCATCAAGCTTATAGACAAAGGAAAGATGTGACAGACAAAAAGAGAGACATACATTTAATGTAGGTGAATACCGTATTCAACATAATGAGTGCCCTGCTCCAATAAGCACCCCCAAATGTTTTTGATCTTAAGTCTAATAACCACCCATGTTTACTGGGAGCAAAATTGTACATCAAACTTACCAATTTTATTTTGTCAGTCTCTGTAACCGCAAAATGAGGTGTTCACTGCCTGTAAAAGTGAGTTTACACGGTATTCTAAGCACTGCAGTCTCTGCCAGAGGGGCGTGGCTGTCACACGTAGCCGGATTGCGATGCACACACTTGATTCCACTCACCAATCTAACATTCTATAAAGACTAGCAGTGCGCTCCTCCCGGCGCTAGAAGATTGTCCCTCTTCGAGACCCCGTTTCCGTGATCTCTCTGGCTCCTGGTTCTCAGCTCCGTGCTAGTTTATGATTTTCGTGTTTGTCCACATCACCAGCAGTGACTACGTTTTCCTTGTGCTCTAGTGCCTTCCCTGTGAACAATAAAGCTCATTTGTGTTCATACTCTATCTTCTGTATTTTTGGTTCTGGCTGAAAGTTTCTGACATCATACTCCCTGCCACTGGGGAATGTCTAATATTCATCAGTGACAACACATTTGATTGTTCCGCCATACTTTAAAAAAACAGGAAAATATTTTGCTGTTTTCTCTTATTAAATGTCCAACAACTGATGAACCATTAGAAACTGCTACAGCAAAACTATTGTGAGGATTAGATAGCTGATGGTATGTTAACTGTTCATTAAGGAAGAGCTGCCAAATATCATGATAAATATAAAATCCTTGAATAGAACTATCACATATTAAAGTTGATGCCATGCTTAAAGGAAGTGCCGTTTTAGCCCAAAGGCAACCTATATGTACATGACGTAATGACTAAATGTGGAATATTTTTTGGTGGTACTGCTTTTTTTTAACCTAAACGAAAATCAGCTGTTATGAAGGATGCAACATCGTCACACAAGGGGAAACGTGTAAAAGCGTATGATATCTCATTCAAGCTGAAAGTGATAGAATTCGCAAAGAATTCAACAAATTCTGCAGCATCAAAACAATTTAATGTTGATCGGAAACGTGTACGTGAATGGCGAAAAGAAGAACAATATTTCCGTGAAATGGTAGACAAAACAAAATGAAAACGAAAGGCTAGTGGAGGAAGAGAGGTTGTTTATATGCGTATTGAACAAGAACTTTATTTCATGGCTCGAAGCGCTCAGGAAACCATGGACAAGAGTGACCGGCAAGGCTCTTAAACGGAAGCACTACGATTGCATAAGGAGGAACAATCATTCAAACAAGTTGTGTCATTTATGAAACGAAATAAAATTACTTTTTGAAGAGCATTTCATGTGGCACAAAAAAGCGAGGAAGTTTTAGGTGAAAAAATGTCATTTTTACGATGTGTTATCAGAATGAGAAAATGTCAAAACTTTCCTCTTTCCGCTATAGGTAATATGATTAATATAATTAATATAATATAATTTAGCTGGCAGTAAAGATCATTTATTGTTTGAGGAGTCTGATAACGACAGCGATCCCTTTTCAGGGTTTGAAGAATCCACACCAGGCGAAGCTGATACGCATGACCAGCTGACTGAAAACATGCGACTTGAAGTGGGTGCTCTGAATGAATGGAGCAATGAGCCAGATATTGACCGATCTGAAAATGATGACGAGTATTTTTCACTCGATTCTCCATCCCAATAACTTGATAAATTTAAGCACGTTCCTGGACATGTGCTTTGGTTTATGTCCATGTTGATTGGTTCAACGTGGCATGTGCTAAAGTTTACATCATGTTGATTGGCTCGATTGTACTTCAGGGAAAATGTTTAAAGGAACAGCACTGGTAGGGAAAAGTAAGGGGTCTATTTTTTTTTTTATTTATGCTGTTTTATGTTTATTTTCAGTTTTCGTATAAGTAGTTTGGCTGATGACACAAAATGAATAACAAATACCAGTAAAACGCTTTTATTGTTCTGTTATTATTCATGTTTTCTGCCTCGAAAGTAAGAAACACTTACTGTTCTCCTCCGCTGGTAAACATTTTAATAAGCACCCGCCTACTTTGATTTTTTTAAGTGCCCTGGGCGCTTACCACATCGAATACGGTATGTATCTTTTTCTTGATTACATTTTACTGCTGTATATATCAACCATAGCGTTTTTAAAAAGCGACAAGAGAAGTGAATATCAATATCTCATTACAGTGGTACCTGTCAGGTAGTGGGATGTCATTCATTCATTTTTCTAAGCCGCTTAATCCTAATTAGGGTCGAGGGAAGGCTGGCGCCCATCTCAGCCGACTCTAGCCGAGGGCAAAGTACACCCTGGACAGCTTACTGGGCCATCGCAGGGCAGAAACATTCTGACGGTTATTTAGTCTACTCTTAACAAAAAAACGGCAGTGGTTCTTTTACATGTCGCTCACCATAGACAGTGAGAGACGTGGCCGGCCTTTGATAACCCAGTTTAGCTGCACTGGGGGGAAAGCACTGACAACTGTTGACAGTGGGGCTTCAACCCCCAACCTTGAAATCAGAAATCCAGCACCACTGCCCACACCGAAACATACAAAGTCATATTTTCTGTCACATTTTCATGTTCAGGAGGGAGAAGACAAGAAGTTCCTGATAACTAGATTACAAGACCTTCATGAGCAGAAACGTCCACATTCCCAGCAACACAGCAGTTCAGTTAGAGAGGTTTGTCTTACTTGTCTCCAACACATACACATAAAGCACACTTATCTTTGCAAATACTGATTTGTCTTAAGTCCTGTTTTTTTCATCATATGTCTCCATTTCAGGAGTCCAGTTTATCATGACTTCTCCGACTTATCATCATCTTGGTGTGAATGGAGTGGAGTTGCAACTGGAGTGTTGTATTACAAGCTAATGGAAGGAAAGCTACAAGTTTCCCTAACAGCACTGCACTTTGGTGTTCAGGGGACCACTCAAACTGCTGGACTTAACCTTACACTCGAGTCCATAGAAACATTTTTATTACTCCTCAAAGGGATTTTAAAAAAAATATTTCCGATTTCATTTTGTTTCTTAGGCAAGAATTTGCATATTTCTTTAGAAATCTTTTCTAATATATTTCCAGGAAAACTGCTTTTTCAAATAAAGAGATGGAGAGCCTGAGAGCACAATGTACAGTAAGACGATGCTGTTGTCGGAATTGAAAACCAGCATGAGAAATTGTGTCATTCTATAACCAAGTCTGTGAAGTATTTACGAAGTTGCTGTTTTAAAAAGTGTTTTTTATAAGTATTTAAAATATAAATGTCATCATGTCTCATCACACCATACGAAGCCACAACTTGCATCTTGGGGGAGCAACCACTAACCAAAGGAACATTTTCTGATGTTATTTTTGTACAGGAATCTTTATAATATAGTTTCTATAAATCAAATCACTTAATTTTAAATAAATGTAAGAAATGTAATGTCTGTATGTTTGGTAAGTCTAGCAAACAGATTAAGAACAGAAGTCCTCAAATATTAACTGACCACGAAGATCAGGTGGCAGTATTTGATTTATACACACACACACACACACACACTATTTATATATATATATATATATATATATATATATATATGTATATATATGTATATATGTATATATATATATATATATATGTATATATATATGTGTATATATGTATATGTGTATATATGTATATATATATATATATGTGTATATATGTATATATATATATATGTATATATATGTATATATATGTGTGTATATATATATATATATGTATATGTGTGTGTGCATGTATGTATGTATGTGTATATATGTATGTATGTATATATATTTTTATATTTATTTATATATATATATACATACACACACACACACACCTCTCATTCATTTTATATATATATATGGTGGCAAGGAGGTGTAGTGGTTAGCACGTCCACCTCACAGCAAGAAGCCTGAGGTTTATCTCTCTCTCTCTATATATATATATATATATATATATATATATATATATATCTTTTCCTTTTGGCTTTTCCCTTCAAGGGTCGCCACAGCAAATCATCTGCCTCCATCTCACCCTATCCTTTTTATCTTCTTCTCTTACACCAACGACCTTCATGTCCTCCTTCACCAGATCCATGAATCGTCGCTTTGGTCTTCCCCTAGGCCTTCTGCCTGGTAGTTCCAGCCTCAGCATCCTATTACCAATATACTCACTATCCCTCCTCTGTACATGTCCAAACCATCTCAATCTAGCCTCTCTGACTTTGTCTCCAAAACGTCTTACATGTGCTGTCCCTCTGATGTGCTCATTCCTAATCCTATCCATCCTCGTTACTCCCAAAGAGAACCTCAACATTTTCATCTCTGCTACCTCCAGCTCTGCCTCCTGTCTTTTCCCCAGGGCCACTGTTTCTAAACCAAACAACATCGTTGGCCTCAACACCGTCTTGTACACTCTTCCTTTCATTCTTGCGATACCCTCCTATCACACATCACACCGGATACTTTTCTCCAACCATTCCAACCTGCCTGCACACGCTTCTTGACCTCTTTTCCACACTCTCCATTGCTCTGGATTGTTGAGCCTAAGTACTTAAAATCCTTCACCTTTCTTATCTCTGCTCCGTGTAATCTCACCGTTCCTCTTGGGTCCTTGTCATTCATGCACATGTATTCTGTCTTACTGAGGCTAATCTTCATTCCCCTCCTTTCCAGGGCATACCTCCACCTCTCTAGATTTTCCTGCACTTGTTCTCTGCTCTCACTACAGATCACAATGTCATCTGCAAACATCATAGTCCATGGGGAATCTTGTCGAACCTCGTCTGTCAGCCTGTCCATCACCATAGCAAACAAGAAGGGGCTGAGAGCTGACCCTTGATGCAGTCCCACCTCCACCTTGAACTCTTCTGTCACACCGACAGCACACCTCACCACTGTCTTACATCTCTCATACATGTCCTGCACCACTCTAACATACTTCTCTGCCACTCCAGACTTCCTCATGCAATACCACAGTTCTTCTCTCGGCACCCTGTCATATGCTCTCTTCAGATCCACAAAGGCACAATGCAGCTCCCTCTGACCTTCTCTGTACTTCTCCATTAACATCCTCAAGGCAAACACTGCATCTGTGGTGCTCTTTCTTGGCATGAAACCAAACTGTTGTTCACAAATGCTGACCTCTGCCCTTAGTCTAGCTTCCAGTATTCTTTCCCATAACTTCATCGTATGGCTCATCAACTTTATCCCTCTGTAGTTGCCACAACTCTGCACGTCTCCCTTGTTCTTAAAAATAGGCACCAGCACTCCATTCCTCTGGCATCCTCTCACTCTCTAAGACCTTGTTAAATGTCCTTGTCAGAAAATCTACTGCTACCTCTCCGAGACACTTCCATACCTCCACCGGTATGTTATCAGGACCAACTGCCTTTCCATTCTTCATCCTCTTCAATGCCCTCCTCACTTCACCCTTACTAATCTTTGCTACTTCCTGGTCCTCAAGAGTCACCTCTTCTACTCTTTTTTTCTCTCTCATTTTCCTCATTCATCAGCTCTTCAAAGTACTCTTTCCATCTTCCCAGCACACTTCTGTCATTAGTCAATACATTTCCCTCTCTGTCCTTTATCGACCTAACTTGCTGCACGTCCTTCCCATCTCAATTTCTCTGCTGTGCCAACCTGTATAAATCATTTTCTCCCTCTTTACTTTCCAACCGAGCATACAAGTCATCAAACGCGCTCTGTTTGGCCTTTGACACTGCTACCTTCGCCTCACGCTGTGTTTCCCTGGACTCTTGTTTACTCTCTTCGCTTTTCTCCATGTCCCACTTCTTAGCTAACCTCTTCCTTTGGACACACTCCTGCACTTCCTCATTCCACCACCAAGTCTCCTTATCTACTTTCCTTCCAGATGATACACCAAGTATTCTCCTACCTGTCTCCCTGATCACATTAGCTGTAGTTGTCCAGTCATCTGGAAGCACTTCGTGACCACCCAAAGCCTGTTTCAACTCCTCCTTGAAGACAACCCGACACTCTTCCTTTTTCAACTTCCACCACTTTGTCTTCTGCTCTGCCTTTGCCTTCTTCACCTTCCTCACCATCAGCATCATCCTGCACACCACCATCCTATGCTGTCTGGCAACACTCTCACCCGCTACTACTTTGCAGTCACTGACTTCCTTTAAATTACATCGCCTGCACAAGATGTAGTCTACCTGTGTGCTCCTACCTCCACTTTTATAAGTCACCCTATGCTCCTCTCTCTTCTGGAAGAAAGTATTCACCACAGCCATTTCCATCCTTTTTGCAAAATCTACCGACATCTGTCCTTCTGCATTCCTGTCCTGGATACCAATCCTACCCATCACTTCCTCGTCCCCTCTGTTTCCTACACCGACATGTCCATTGAAGTCTGCCCCAATGACCACTCTTTCACCTCTGGGGGTACTCTGCATCACTTCATCTAACTCCCTCCAGAATCTCTCCTTCTCTTCTCGCTCACATCCTGTCTGTGGCGCATAAGCACTAACAACATTGACCATCACACCTTCAAGTTCTAACTTGAGACTCATCACTCTGTCTGACACTCTTTTCACTTCTCGAACATTCCTGACAAACTCCTCCTTCAAGATGACTCCGACTCCATTTCTCTTCCCATCCACACCATGATAAAACAGCTTAAACCCTGCTCCTATGCTTCTCGCCTTGCTACCTTTCCACCTGGTCTCATGAACACACAGTATGTCCACCTTCCTCCTCTGCATCATGTCAGCCAGCTCTCTACTTTTTCCTGCCATAGTTCCAACATTCAAAGTCCCTATTTTCAGTCCTAGACTCATGCCTTTCCTCTTCTCTCTCTGGCAACGGACACGCCTCCCGCCTCTCCTTCTTCAACGTCTTCGACCAACAGTAGTCCAATTTCCATCAGCACCCTGTTGGTTGACGGCACTGATGGCGGTCGTTGTTAACCCGGGCCTCGACCGATCCGGTATGTCATTCTTTCTTGTGATTCGCATAGTTTATTTGGCATTTGTTGTACGCCGGATGCCCTTCCTGACGCAACCCTCTGCATTTATCCGGGCTTGGGACCGGCGTGAGGGAGAGACACTGGTTTGTGTGTGTGTGTCCCCCCCCCCCCATGGCTGCATTTTTATATTTATATATATATATATATATATATATATATATATATGAGAGAGGGAGAGATACTAGTCCTTCTAAAAAAAAATTAGCATATTGTGATAAACTTCATTATTTTCTGTAGTGTACTGATAAAAATGAAACTTTCATATATTTTAGATTCATTGCACCCCAACTGAAATATTTCAGGTCTTTTATTGTTTTAATACTGATAATTTTGGCATACAAGCTCATTAAAACCCAAAATTCCTATCTCAAAAAATTAGCACTTTTTTTTTTTTTTTTTTTTTTATTGGTCGGATGAAAAGTGTTTTTAATACAAAAAAAGTCAACCTTCAAATTATGTTCAGTTATGCACTCAATACTTGGCCGGGAATCCTTTCGCAGAAATGACTGCTTCAATGCGGCGTGGCATGGAGGCAATCAGCCTGTGGCACTGCTGAGGTGTTACGGAGGCCCAGGATGCTTCGATAGCGGCCTTAAGCTCATCCACAGTGTTGGGTCTGGTGTCTCTCAACTTTCTCTTCACAATGTCCCACAGATTCTCTATGGAGTTCAGGTCAGGAGAGTTGGCAAGCCAATTGAGCACAATAATACCATGGTCAGCAAACCATTTACCAGTGGTTTTGGCACTGTGAGCAGGTGCCAGGTCATACTATAAAAGAACCATTGCTGACTTTCGTTAAGAGTAGCTGTACTGTATATCCATAAATATCATTGACATCTCATAAAACACCCCTAAATCAATTATATTTATTATTTTACAATGTTATGTTTATATCAAGTAATATCACCATTAATTTCAAGTAAGTTAAATTTAAGCAAAATAATTTCAAATAGACACATTTTAATCAAATTCACTCATCAAATACAGTATCAAATATAACCTTTAACATTCTCTATGATGCGATCTTTCTGCTTGTAAATGGTTCCGATGCTCGACGGATGGTCACATGGCATGAAGCCGAGCTGAATCACATTACCTGAAGCTGAGTTTACTCACTTTACATGAAGCTTAAAACAGCCAATCAACGCTTACAATATGTGAGGCGCTCAATACCGAAATTACTGCACTTGCTGAAAGTAGTTTACTTCCTTGAAACAAAGCGCGGGTTATGCGGACTTCTGGCTTTCATGTGAGCAAGGGCTTCGTTGAACTCGTTTAGTGCTCAGCCTGCACTGATGTGAATCACCAGCAGAGCAGAGAGTTCTCTCCTGGATTCGGGTTTTCATTTATTTTCCAACTCTCTTGCTGAACTGAGTATGCATGGTAGATTGTGCCGATCTGGGCAGATAGTTAATTCATCTGTGTGTATGAGACTTGCACCCATGCGAGTAGGCTTACGCTTCTAACCAACCATATTTGCTTCGGGTTACAAAAGTCCGCAAAACAGTGGAAACACAAACATCACAGAGAAGACGTATTAACACAAGAGTAACAAGCTATATAACATACATATATATATATAAATAAATAACTGAACTGGGAAGAAGGACGGGCACGTTCAGTCTGTCGTTTGTAAACAATGGATGCAGCATCATTACATCAGTGTACTACGTCTAAACTCAAAATTTGACTTTTTTGGAAAAAAAAAAAAAAAAAATTGATGAATGCAAGTCGGGGAGCAGCTGTATTGCATTTTATTCGTGCAATCCCGGTTTCAAAGAATTCAGGCCTGAAAAGGAGTAATAAAAAGTAACACCCCCCAGTCTATTACAATCTGAATAAAAAATAATAATAATAATAAAATTAAATTTAAAAAAAGTAAACTAGAATTAATTTTAACTTTTTTTGAAGTATATTTTATCAGGCCGGAATTCTCAGCTAGCAAACAAAATTGTGATATCTGTAGTTTGTATTTAGTTATTAATAAGAATGATAAATGACTATTAGCTTGTGTTGGATGAGCAGCTCCTCCTGTATTAGTAGTCTCTTCCTTCTCTTAGTGGAGTCATCATTCTGGCCCATCCTGAGGAAAGCAGGTCATTTCCTTGTACAGTTTTGAGACTACTGTGAAACTGTTTAAACAAAAGGCTATATAAAACTTATTACAGTGAAAGTACCTTCACGTGACTTTGAAACAGTGAGATTGGTCTGAGCAGCTTGAGTCCCATTAGTATTCTTATAAAATACATCTGCATATCAAAATGTATGCATTTCAGTGATGATTTTGCATCCTCCATTAAAATGCAGACTCTTGCCTCAGCTAAGAAATACAGTGAGGGGGGAAAAAAAAAAATAAATGAATCATTCTCAACATGATCACCTTCAAGACAAAGTGTTTGTGTGATTCAAACAATAATTATTCACTTTCAAACTCGTAAGTTAACATGATTTTGTCATTAATTTTCAGAAGATTAAGTTACTGGATTGAGATCACGTTCCAGAAGTGCTTTGAGAATACACCATGTCATCCATCATAAAGCATCATGTGCACCAAGAACAAAATTTTTCACCTACAATTTTTTTGCCAGAAAAAAGTATCCGGATGAAATGGTAACCTGAGATCAAGCCAGGGAACATTGTAGCATAGCAGGTAGTGCAGTCATTTCACGAGATCCCGTAATATTTTTGCGTCATCACTTCATGTCATCTTTGTAATTCCAACACTGCACACAGTTTATCCTGTTGTAGGACGGTGCCGAGACACCTCAAACCCATTCATTTTTACTTCTTGTTTCAGATCAGCATAGTGACGTAGTTGGCACGTCCATCTCACAGTAAGAAGGTCCTGAATTCAGTTCCCCAGCTTGGGTGGTTCTGTCTCGAGTTTGCACAGGTTTCCTCTGGGTACACCAGTTTTCTTCCACAGGGGAATAATATGTACATTAGGCTCACTGACTGTTCTAAATTGCTCAGAGGTGTGGCTAGAAGTGTGAATGGTTGCGTGGTGCCATGTGACACACTGGTGAACAGATTATAGGCACAGCCGCCCTGCAACACAGCCGAAGTTGTCAGTGGTTCCGCAACTGAAGGATGGCGTTCTTTCACAGTTTGAAAACGTGGATACAGTCCACAAGGACAGCTTTAGTACCCTCTCATCATTTGAAGCGAGCATTGGTGTATTTTAAGTTACAGAATATAGATGTGTATTTGAGACATGTATTGATAAGGTCAGAAATTGGTCTTTGATTCTTTGTGCTTTCTTTCTGCAATATCACTTTATTCATTGTCTGGAATTCACACATTACAGATGCTGAAGGCTAAAAACTGCATCATTCTTAAAAAGGAGTTCACAACCTTGTAAAAGGGCCTGCGACTCATTTCAACCTGACATTTTCCTGCTTAACTCTCATGCTTATGGTGTGCGCGGGGTGCATTTAAAGCCAGCTTGTGCACGTGGCTCAGTTGCCATTATTGAGCAAAGCCAGGAGTGTATCAGCATCCATGCCCTGTTGCTGTGCCGCCAGCTCAACGTCAAAACCCATATGCTTGAGGAACTGGGTGACACCCATTTCTCTTCCAGTTATTGGATTTCGAACTGTCGGGCATGTTGGGTTGCACTGAGGCCATGGGCAGCTGTCAATGAGCTGTAATGGACACATGCGTGGTGGAGAGCGATGACTGCCGTTCTTACGAAGGCTGTGGTCCCAGCACTGCAGAGCACGAGGCAGAGATGTACCCTTCACTTGGACCCTCATCCAGTGACTTGACAGACAGATAAACAAATACAGAGTCAAAGAAAAGGCTGTGGACTGAATAGAGGATCACGTCATTTTGAGGACAAATTCAAAATACTCACCCTCTTGTGAGAATCTCATGTGCTAAGCAGGCTGGTACAAACATGGCACTGTTTCCAAAAAAAAAAAAAAAAAAAAAACACCCCACACCATACTTGGTTCAGTGTGTGTATTGTAGGAGTCAGTATATCCAGAACATGCTTTTCTCCAATTATTTTTAAATTAAGCATGTAAAGCACTACAACTTGAAATAATTAGTGGCAAGAAATTACCATAACACTTACATGGGTCTAATTCTGCATAAATAACAAGTGATTTTCAATCAGCAGCTCAAACAGTGTTCCCATCCACAGAGAAGTGCGCTTGTTTTATCGTTTCGTATTCAGAAATTGAACAAAATTTGATCTGGATCATTAAAAGCTCTCATTCAAGGTCCCATCCTGATAGAAATTTCATGAATAATACAAATGAGAAAGCCTTTGTAATCTAAACCATGAGATAGTCAAGTTATGTTTGTTATTCACTCTCCCTCACACACACCCAACCTTACAATAGTTCCAGAATACGAAAAACATTTTCCTAAATTTTTTGTCTCTGTATACGAAACAAGTTCTCCTTACAAAAGGTGTCATTCAAACAATGCACGACTTGCTCTCCTACTGACTATATGTCCCAACATATCACCCCACTGGCCTCCCATTGGTTAGGAGGGATGATGCAGCTCCATCCCATTGGCTATTATGGAGCTGCATCTCAATGCTTTTTCGTGTGAAGGACGGAGTTACTGGCGTTTAACCTTGCATAAACATTTGTAAGATTATAACTCTGCTAAGACGACATGGTCAACACGCATGCGTGTGATTTCTGGGGCGAGTGAAAAGTGGGCATGTGGTATGCGGTTGAGTGATATCGCAAAGGAATCTGGCCAAACCGATCTACCATCGGTAAGATACTGAAGCAGAATGAGGGCTTTAAAAAGGTATGCTTTTATCATTTTCAAAGGGTTTAGGGGTAGTATTGGGAGCCTTGGAACGAATCACACGTTTTACATGTAAAATGCGGTTCAACTTACGAAAAAGGCTCTGGAACTGATTAATTTCGTAAAGTGAGGTACCACTGTGTGTGTACACATTAATTTACTGATGTTACATTATGAAAATGCAGGCTGTGCAACACCACTGAACCGATTCATGGCCAGTCACAGCAAGGCATTTGAATCATTCATTCATTTACTGAACTGCTTAATCCTAATTAGGGTCACAGGAAGGCTCGCTCCCATCTCAGCCGACTCTGGATGAGGGCACAGTAAACCATGGACAGCTCGCCAAGCCATTTCAGGGTGAACACTCAACCATTCACTCCTCGGGGCGATTTGGAACAGCCAGTTAACCTACTGTGCATGTGTTTGGACTGTGGGAGGAAGCCATGTAAGCACGTGGAGAAGATGCAAACGCCACACAAACAAATTAAACCCAGGCCTTCTTCCCAAGAGGCAGACGTGCCAACCATTACACCACCATGCAGCCGGCATTTATCACCAAAGAATTTTGATTTTTTGTTTGATTTTTTTTGGGGAAGCAATTAGTTTCTTAACAAGAATATTCTCTCGTCTCTCGTGCACATTTACACTGATGACTTGTCCATTGATGAAAAAGGTAAATACTTACGAAACATCTTTGAGAGTTTTCCTGAGTTCAGTGCCCAGGTTCTGAACATAATGCCATTGGCTTAGCTGCATTGGCTGCCCCGTGAAGTGAACGTTATCAAATGTCAGCTGAGCCTTGTCAAACAACCACTGCATCACAAACATGGGACCTGGAAAATTGCAGAATTCGATCATGCTCAGTTACTAATGCACTCCAAGTTCCTCTGGAGTCAGGAAATACTAGAGGCCAGCATTCCCCCCCTCCCCCCCTCTTACTTTTCAGGGTAGGGTAGACTTTATAGCCAAAGAAACAGTTCCATTCCTCTCCTGTATAAGCCAATCCACAGCACTCCGGTACAACACTACCCCAGTACCTACAGCACAGAACACCATGAGAAATTCTACTCTTTCATATACTTTTCCTTCTTGTCCCATTCTATATCCTTACCCGATTCCCTTTTTGATTGCTTCTATTGGGGCAGAGTTCATAGTGTCCACACAATCTGTGCAGTTATTCTGCATGTTGTCCAGAAACCAGCCAGAGTCGACCAAACCTCGCACCTGAATTGATTTGTGTCCCAGATTCTTCAGGAGCTCAGCCACTCGATCCACATTCAAGACAACACCTGTGCCTCCAGCACTGATGAACACACATGCACACCTTAATTTAGACATTTTAGAAGATATACACTGACAGATATTGTCGCAAAAGACGAAGAAACAAGAACCAATAGATAGATGGCCAGACGGATGCTTGTACTCCGATCCGACAGTATATCTGTATTTATTTTTAAAAAAAAAATTCCAAGAAAAAAAAAAAATCTAAAAAGGTTATTCACATGTACAGTGAAAACCGAAATATAATTTACATACAGATGCTCCTTGACTTCTGTTCGTCAGTTTTTTTTTTGTTTTTTTTTTTTTAAGTCAAATGGAGTTTAGCTGTACCTACGTAGCACACCAATGTAATGACTCTGCATTCATTGTTTACAAACTACAGACTGAGTGTATATATATATATATGTCTGTCTTCCTTTCGGCTTTTTTCCCCTTTTACTCAGGAGTCGCCACAGTGAATCATCTGATTCGCACGTTTGATTTGGCAGAGGTTTTTACGTCGGATGCCCTTCCTGTCACAACCCTTTAAGCAAGGGACAAACACGCTGACGGCTTTGCAGCTACTCTTTACGAAAGTCAGCAATGGTTCTTTTACATGCCTCTCACCATAGACAGTGAGAGACATGGCCCGCCTTTGATAACCCAGTTAGCAGCACTGGGGGATATTTTTAATATTATATATATATAAAAAATAAAAAAGTTATATAGCATGTTACCCTTGTGTTAAGATGTCGTCTCTGATCTTTGTGTTTACACCGTTTTGCAGACTTTTGTAACCCTAAGCAAATATGGTTGGTCAGACGTGTAAGCCTACTAGCATGGGTGCAAGTCTCATACACAGATGAACTAACTATCTGCTCAGATCGGCACAATCTATATTAGCTTTTAACAGAATCATAAGTGAAGTGTATACTTATTTTTATATTATTCATTAGGATTTGTACTGTTTGTATGCATCTCTTGAATAAAGTTTACTTACACAAAAAGAACTCGCCGCTTTGCTGGGAGACTGCATCAGTGCAGGCTGCGTTCTAAATAAGTTCAAAGGCACTCTTGTGCGCTTGAAAGACCAGAAGTCTGTATAACCCACAGCAAGTACACTACTTTTGGTATTGAGCGCTTTACATGAAACTTAAAACAATCAACGCTTGCATGTGAAGTAACTAAAATAAGATCAAATAAGTCACTTATTTATACGATGTTAGGTAAATAATGGATTTAGGTGTGTTTGAGATACAGTAATGGCATTTATGGATGTATAGTACAGTATGAGCATCATACATCACAGTAGCAACTTGCAGTCACTTTCGGCCATCTGGAACCAACTAAAAACGTAAGGCAGGGCGTGTCTGTATTAATAAATTTAATTACATACTTTAATATGCATCATCAACCCCCCCAAAAAAAAAAATCTTTAAACTTGGAATTACAAACAATTGTATGAATAAGCGACACAAAAGGCACCATTTCAATAGAGGCCAATAATCATTAATTTACCATTGCGCCCCCCCACCTGGTTGTTGAACACTTCATTCTTGTCATCCTTGTTTACTTAATCTGCAAAGTATATTCTGTCCCTTATGATTCTGCACCTCCATCAAATGGATTTACTTATAAAGAACATGCTCAATTTTTTTTGCCCCAAAAGTACTCTGATAATACTAATACGGTTGTCAATTTAGTGTCCTTGTACCATTTGCTCACTCTGAAAACAGTTGAGCAAGATGGTACATTAAGCCCACTCCTTTTGGAAGAAACCCATTATTGGAGAGGAGTAATTGAGCCAAACAAGCTCTGATGAGCCTTTTGTACACAGCTGGTTGACATTGGAAAAGTTGAATGGGGGGGGTGGCGGCTGGCTACATTTTCACAAATGCCTTTATCCAAGACAGGAGGAGAGATGAGTGATTAATATGCTAAGGGTGGTGGGGATTAGTGATCCATATACTGTACATTATTGTTTATTTAATAAAAAGGAATCCCGAATTTCTCTACCTGAAGAACAATTATGTAGTATAAAATCATGATCTTGTGCCTCATGTCCATGCCATCTACACAGATCAGACGTTTAGAAGACTGAAATTTTTTTATTTATTCATTTTATTCATTCATTTCCACCTCACAACAAGGTCCTTGGTTCGAGCCCTGGATTCAACAATGATGGCATGCGGAGAATATGCAAACTCCAAGGAGACCATCATGACTTTCCTCCAGATACTTATACTCTGGTTTCCTCCCACGACATGCAAATTATGCTAACAAGTGTGAATGGTTGTGTTTGTGAGTAATGGCCCAACTATGGATTTGGCTAGCTGCCCCGCCTTAGCCCAGAGCTGGCTGAGATAGTGTTATGAGGAGGCTGGCGCCTAATAGGATTAAAGAGTTCGGAAAATGAACGAACGAGTTCTGGCATCAATATAACAATTGACCCAATGGTTATTTAAAAACAAGAGCTGATTTGAGAACTGGATAAAATCTGTCTCGCTCATTACACTACTGTACATTAACAGTGAACTGAGCACAAATGTTGACTGACCTTCAGCTGCATTACAACCATCTAATCTCCCAGTTTACCCCATACATGTCCAATTTACATGGAATATGTTCCATTTTATCCATATGTTCTTGCAATGAGCATTAAAGGGCTATACAGACAGGTCTTTTATTGCCGTTTTTAATAAACCGAGCCTGGACTTAACTAGTTGTATGGGAACACCTGTACATTCATGCATTATCCAATCATGTATCTGTGGTGATAAAGAATACATGTGTGAACGACAAGGACTCAAGAGGAACGGTGAGGTTACACAGAGCAGAGAAAGAAGGTGGAGGATAAGTACTTTAGGCTGAACAATCCAGAGCAATGGAGAGTGTAGAAAAGAGGTGAAGCGTGTGCAGGCAGGTTAAAGAAAAGTGTCCCATGTGATAGGAAGGTATCGCAAGAATGAAAGGAAAAGTGTACAAGACTGTTGAGGCCAGCGATGTTGTATGGTTTAGAAACCGTGGCCCTGGGAAAAAGACAGGGGGGCAGAGCTGGAAATCGCAGAGGTGAAAATGTTGAAGTTCTGTTTGGGACTAACGAGGATGGATAGGATCAGGAATGAGTACATCAGAGGGACAGTCCCATGTAAGATGTTTGAGACAAAGTCAGAGAGGCTAGATTGAGATGGTTTGGACATGTACAGGAGAGATAGTGAGTATATATTGGTAGTAGGATGCTGCGGTTGGAACTACCAGGCTGAAGGCCTAGAGGAAGACCAAAGAGGAGCTTTATGGATGTGGTGAAGGAGGACAAAGGTCATTAGTGTAAGGTGCAGACAGATGATTTGCTGTGGCAACCCCTGAAGGGAACAGCCAAAACGAAAAGTAGTAGCTGTGGTGATGCTAGTGTCAAATAGCAAGATGTTTTGCATGGCTATTTGATGCAAATTTCTTCGATGTAACTGATTAACAGAAGCATTTCAGAGCAAGTTTAAGCCAGTCAAATCTTTGCCATTATTGTTGAAAAGGAGGATCAGATTACAATCACTTCCCTAGAATTTTTTTTAAATATGGTCAGTCACTGGGTCCCGTGTTTTCCCACATTCTGCAACTGTACTTACTACTAACTGAATTTCTTCACCTCTATGACTGGTATAGATGGTGAAAGTATACAGACAGCTATGGATGTGTGCATTGCTTCGCCCTGGTCTCTTAAAAAGCCAACTGCTCGCAAGACTGCACTTTCGGGCCGACCTGCTCTGGCATGTAATTATTTTTTTTAAATCTATGAATACTTACACGTGTGTAATTGGTATTTTAAAAGCACCACTATTGCTGATTAGCTAGCCCCGTTAGATCATAGTCAGGTTTAGCAATCAAATTTTGACCAAAGAGCTTTACTGTGTCAAATCCACATTATACTGAAAAATCCAAGGACATGTATTATAGTCATGCATTGGGTTAACTGGCTACTCATTTGTCCATCAGCATGGATGAGACAGTAAATGGTTATTTGGGTGTATAGTTGCCCCGAAATCGGCTTAGGATCTGTTCAGGATGCATATCGCCACTTGCCCAAAGTCAGCTGGGATTGGCTCTGCCCATCACCCTGACAGATCAACACTAAAATAATGAATGTTCGCACCAACAAATGTCAGTATTACTTCATAATTTTTGGTATTACTTTTTCTACCTTATTGTTGTATATTTAACACAAGTGCATACAAATCAAGCATTTTTAGGTTAGTAAAATTAAGCAATCACACCCTCTGAATAGACATAGCTTTGATCACAAGCATACACCCAAGATGAAACGAACAAAAGAAAACTCGGTGGAATTTCACACACTTTTTGTGATCAGATTTGACCACGTCAATATTTACCAGTTCTACTAAACCAGACAGATCAACATTTTAGTTTCTCATAGCTTCCAAAACACCTGAAGCAAGAATTGTGTACTTTTTGGTTTTGTACAGATGCATCAAGAGGTGTGGGAAAACTTTAACAAAAAAAAAAGCCAGAAAACTGGTTTGTGGGTGGGCGAGTGAGGACGATGGTAAACTCGGTCTGCTTACCTACTTCCAGCAAGCAGGAGGACTTTTGCATTATCCAGCCCTTTTATCAGGAGGCCCTTCACAATCTCCTGAATGATCAGGGATCCCATGAATGCATAGTCACCTAATGTGCAGGGAGGACAAAAGAGGGTGTTGAACACATGCAGCTCAGCTGGCAGTCACAAATAAGAGAAATTCAGAGATGACTGCATTGTACAGTATTACTCATTCTCTTCCGAGTCAACTGATGAAACGGACCAATGATATTTGGTGTTGTGCCACATCTTGCACCCAGTCATACCCAACAATAATGTAATTACTTGAAACAGCATTATACTGTACTTCAGTTTAACAAGCCTGCAGCATCTTTAAATAAGCCAACAGCTTAATTCAACCTCTCCAAATCTCATCTGATTGACAGTGTATGGATTTAAAATTGCTATTTCGTCAGCCATCCTTACACGGCCTGGTACCATTTTCTCTGATACTGAGGACTTTTGCCATGTTCAATTCCAAACATTAAAAACAATGAGATGATTAAACATTTAAATCACAAGCAGCTTTTTACTGAATAAATTCCCTGAATTGTAGTCAGTCTTTAATTAAGGGGGGGTTTGCTGTGCTTGGTGAAAGTTTGTACCCTGAGGACTCTTAGTAGTAATATTTTTATTCAGAGCAGACTCATCTACTGATCCATTTGTACGTACAGCATATAGAACAAACAGAATTACATTTTTACCAAAATGAATTAGTACCAGATAGGATTAGTCAGATGCTAAAGTACGTCTTCGTGGGTTGCATGTACAAGTGGGCTATGAACCAAAAAATTTTGTCACTCAGCTGGTTATTTAACCACTAAAATATCAGCATTATCCCACCCTCACCTAGAGTTGGCCGAGATGGGCAACCATAATTAGGATAAGCTGCTTGGGAAATAAATGGGGATCAGCATTAATTCTGAAGTAAAGACAAGCCTGATCATACGTTATTCCCACAATTATCTGTAGGAATCCAATCCATCCCTCTTGATATTTTCTCTTCACTTGCAAATATGAACCAGTGAATCAAGCAATGATAAGTGAACACATGTTCAGAGATGATCACTCACTTTGGTTTGTCTTTAGTGATGTTCCACTCCACACATCACTCGAGCAGTAAGGGATGAATCTGTTTTCCCCAGCAATATACAACACAAGTCATGAAGGATTAGTTTACACACGACTATTCATTGCCATTTTGTCCCACAACACATTAAGTGCTTGCGGATACATATTACTCCAAGTTCAACAAATACAGTCGCTATGTTGCAGGAATTGTAGGCTGTATAGCGGTCAGCGCGTTTCTGTCCCTTGCTAAAAGGGTCGTGTCAAGGGCATCTGACGTAAAAACCTATGCCAAATCAAACATGGGACTTCGATGATTCACTTTGGCGACCCCTCAAAAAAAAAAAAAAAATTGCAGGAATTACATCTAGCTTTACACGTGCAACCCTGTGATGAAACCATGTAAACAGCATTTGTCTGGGATAGCCGTTTTCAGCTTTAACTTAATTTCAGACTTTCAAAAAAGTGAAACCCGAAATACACATAGCTACACAAGTGTTGATGCCTCAGAATACGGTTTAAAATTCAGCATGAACATGACAGTGTTATGTTACAGTTGTGTGAATGGAAACATTTTTCACAGCCTCTAGATGTGGTGGCCTGGTGGGAGGGTGCTGGATTACTGGTCCCAAGTCCATGTTGTAACTGCTGTTCCCCTCAGTGCAGCTAACTGGGTTACCAAAAAGCCGGTCATGCCTCCGTTTACGGTCAGAAGCATGTAAAAAGGCTGCATTGCCATCAGCATATTTTTGCCCTGCAATGGCCTAGTGAGCCGTCTAGGGTATACTCTGCCCTCACCCAGAACAGACCGTGCTTGGTGTCCGCTTACCTTAAACTCTACTTGGGATTAAGGCAAGTCTGTTGGGTTTTTACACCCAAGCCTCAGCTTAGCCTTGTGGCTCATCAGGCCGGTGCTTATCCCCGGTTTCCATAGCGTGAAGCGACCAGGAGTTCAACTCCCCCCTGGATGGGCCACTAGTTACCTTCCCAGTACATTTTTACTGGTACCCATTTATACTGCTGGGTGAACAGAGGCACACTTGTGGTTGAGACCTTGCCCAGGGGTCTTAGCACAGTGGGGTCTCAATGGGATTCTAACTCAACCTCCTGATCATGAGCGCAGCACCCTAACCACTACGCTACCGGCCCCATGACTTGGGATTAACTAATCAGAAAAAAAGCATTGCTACAAAAATGGCATTTTGGGCTCCAACCACTACTGGATTGGGAGATTGCATTCCTAATGAACATGTCAGTGATGGGGAAAACCTACTGCTGTGTGAGGTCATGATTTATTCCCACTTCCCCAAAAAAAAAAAAAAGTTACTGATTTCCTGTATACACGTTTTACACACCCACAGCACCAAGAATCTCTAGACCAGGGATCACCAACGTGGTGCCCGTGGGCACCAGGTAGCCCGCAAGGACAATATAAGTTGCCCGCGGACCTGTTCACTGCTATTTTTAGGACAGGCCCATTTTTAGGACAGCGCCACTCTCCATTGAGCTGCATATAATTTTTTTGAATATATTTTTAAATCAAGTCAATATCTTCACATAGATGAATATCATTAATTATTAATAATAACATCTAATTAAATCTAATTAAATGTAAATTGAGCAAATTTGTAATTTCAGAGGTGTGTATCGACCTAGTAGCCCTTCGCATTAATTGGTACCCATGAAGTAGCTCTCAGTTTCAAAAAGGTTGGTGACCCCTGCTCTAGACTATTCTCATGAATCAGAATAATGAACGGTTTTAACAAAAAATGATTTCATAAAGCATGCTAAAAAGACCATGTTCCAACATTAAATGGGACTGAAGCAGCTTCACTCGGAGCTTAGGAGTTATTGCATGGTGTAAAACCTTTGTACTTGAGTAAATCAGGATGAAATGGACCGATAAGTATGACAAATAAATAAGCCTTTAGAATTGAAATACCATTAATAGAAAAGAAAAATGGCACCAAGATTGCTTAAATATATAAATTACCATGAAAGTTTCAGGGGTGAACATACAGCATAATGTCCATCACCATGGGGGCCTGGAGGTAAACTCCTAGCCTTGGAAGCTCCCTTATCAGAATGTAATCAATCTCAGTCACTTTTTTTAAAGTGTTAAATTTCTATATCAAAGTTAATTTGGATGATGAAATACATTGTAAAACTGGTTTTGTGTCCGAGTATTGTTTTAAAGTCTTTTTCTTTTTCCCCTTTTTCAGGGGTCGCCACAGCAAATCATCCGACTCGCGTTTGATTTGGCATAGGTTTTTATATCGGCTGCCCTTCCTGACAACTCTTTAGCAAGGGACAAACACGCTGACGGCTGTGCAGCTACTCTTTACAAAGGTCAGTGGTTCTTTTACATGAACCTCACACCATAGACAGTGAGACATGGCAGGTTTTTGATAACCGTTAGCGGCACTTGGGGGGGCAGTGACAACCTTGAAGAGTGGGACTCGAACCCCCCAACCCTCGGATCAGCGATCCAGCACCCTATACCACCACTGCCCTGGGTATTGTTTTAAAGTAAGACATTTTAAAACATTCCAAAAACTTAAGTCAGTCTAGTGTTTGAACACCTTGAAATTCCCACCTGCAGAGTCCAGCAACAGCAGATGATTCGTTTCCAATATGCTGAATTGATACAGTGATGTGTTCATACACACACACACACACACTAGACCTTGGGTGTTCTGTATTGTATATAAAAGCAGGGAGTAGAAGCGTGTTTGGTTTGGTTCTGTATCCGTTTAAACATGCATCTTGTGTGATTTGAGTAGTGGTGGTTGGCAAAGAGGGCAAGCTGCATTAATGAGAGCTCTCATTCACAGAGACCGGAAAAGACTTCAGGGTGTACATGGAGAGTCCTGGGCTACGGTACTTACACAATGTTTGCATTCCACCACTGTGGATTTTCCTCGGGCTGAGGAGAAAGAATCCCTGTACCTGAAACACACCAAATGAATCACCATTCATCATCAAATCCAAAAGCAGTCACCATTAACACCGACTAACCCGGTTTCGGTCATGCCAAAGTTATTCCTCAAAGCTGGTACCCAACACCAAAAATTAATCTTCCTCCAACAAATTACAATAAATAGCTAAGGTGGGGGGAGGAAAAAAATTAAAAAAACCATTTCAGTGGAAATTAAATTCCCTTCGTGTTCTAGAGCCATTTCAAATTCAGTGATCTATGTTACCACTTAACCAAACTGTGCACAACAGGAAGGCTTCGCTTTTCTCTGTGGGCATGTGTGTGAGAGAGAACATGCCTGTGGAGTTTATTTAAAAAAAAAAAAAAAAAAAAAACTGGGTAAAATAATTCAAGTTTTGTTTTTCCTTCCCTTTTCAGCCAAATGAGAATTTCTTAAACTGGAGTGCTGATCATGAATCAGAGCAGTGATGCTCAAACCTCAACCCACAGCATGTTATTCAACCTGATGAATGAGTCCTGCACAATTTCACTTCAGGCTACAGCAATTCAAACACCAAAAATCAGGAGCATGACAGGAGAAAAATTGTGGGTCCTGCAGCAACGCTGCCGATTCATGTTTCCCCATCTGGGTTTCCATCTCCAATAATCAAACATCTTCAATATCTAATGAAATTCCCTTCACCTTAGAGTTACAGTTTGATCCGTCTTTTCCTTAGTTTTTTGTTTAAACCTTCCTCCTAAGAGTATGTGCAGTTTGGACAAGAATGTGATGTCCACTTGGAAAAGATGCTCAGGGCAGGACAGGTCAGCTAATGTCATCACATTTTAAAGAACCATGCATCTAAATCTTGTTCTCATACATTTTAAAAAGAACCGTATTTGTGCCAATTTTGGTCTACATATGAACAGCACCCACAATTGTTTCATATGCAGTAAATTTGAGTTGTATACAAACTACTGAGGCATCAATTCTCTTTATTTACAAGATCTCGAACTTTTCCCACTTGCTATATAACTGTTGCACTGCCAAGTTATCACTTATTGAATCAATCTTATTATGGTTATTGTAAATGGACACAGAACATATACAAGAGGCATGTGGAGAGCCATCAAGCTGAGGTGGTTTCAATAGGAACGCTTTCTATTGAAAGAAATTGAACCTTGGCATGAAAGAAAGCACATTTTAGGATATTCACACATTAATGGGCACCTTTCAGGGTCTTTATCATGTAGTATCTTTGGGGTAGTGGGGCTTGAACCTTATCTATAACGCAGAGCGTTAACCTCTGAGCCGCATAGTCACAGTATAAATGGGATCAATTACCATATTTTCTGTAGTGTAATCTGAAGAGGGCAGTAGTGGCCTGGTGGTTAAGTTGCCAGCTCACCGATTGTAAAATAGGTGGTTCAAGCCCCACTCTCGATGGGTTGTCACTACCCCCCCATCCCAGTGCAGCTAATCAGCTTATCAAAGGCCAGCCATGTCTCTCACTGTCTATGGCGTGATGCATGTAAAAGAACCATTGCTGACTTTCAACAAGAGTAGGCTACATCGCCCTGCAATGACCTGGCATGCTGTACTCTGCCCTCGCCCCAAGTCGGCTGGGATGGGTGCCAGCCTCCCCACAACTCTAATTAGGATTAAGCAGTTCCAGAAAATGAACAATAAGAACCCAAACAGGCTGATACTATACTTGAGGTTTAAAAAGATGGGGAGGATTTGTGCTCACCCATGCGCGTCTGAGGCCAAGTGGTCGAGCTCATCAACCTCCTCACAGTGTCATACCTGAGGTCACAGTTCTGCTTGTTGAAACAGTACCATCCACCTAGAAGTTATATATATATATATATATATATATATATATATATATATATATATATATATATATATATATATATATATATATATATATATATATATATATATATATATATATATATATATATATATATATATATATATATATATATATATATAAAAAAAAAGGTAGGTTACATCATTTAAGAAAATCACATTGCATCAACATGTCTGGGGGAAGGGGGGAAAAAAAAAAAAAAAAAATTTACACTTGCCTTCCAGGAACAATAGCCATCTTCTGCTACCATGTGACCTTTTAAGGTAGTACCTGTAAATAAATAAATCAGAAACCACTTCAGTTAAAAAAGGTGCAGTCATCAGTTCTGTAGACAGACCGAATTTGACCACCCTTCAATCCGACACCCTGTCCTCTCCATGAGCGTCCCTGTTGCTGATTGCCCAGAGTAGTGTTGAGTGGCCGAGTCCAATTCACCGTGTTTATTTCTATCAGAGCCAGGGCTGTGCAGTTAAACCATGTTCGATTTCTCGCTGCAGAATTTCTAATACAGATGTGTCCCAAAAAGATCAAGTACGTATACTGTCGGTCTTCAGGTCTGAGCTGGATAACCAGCTGGGGGCATACACCCGGCACAGCTTGCTGGTCTTTATTAAAAAGGGTTCCATTGAACCGTGCATGTAAATTTACTGTAGATTCCCCCAACTTTGTGCCCCAGTGCAAGATTTCTTAAGCAAGAGCTACCTAGTTTTGAAGTGTGTAAAGCCTGGCATTATAGTCATTTTTTTAATTCCACATACATGCGAACACATCGGGAAAACAGCAAGAGCATCGTGTCCTCCAGGCTAGGTTTGTTCAAGGCCAACTGATCTCACAGCAACAACTCCAGAGATTAGCATTTTTCTCCCTCAGAGGATGAGAAATTAAAACTTATTCCCATCAGTTAAAGTGTTTAGATCACCTATTTTGATGACCACACTGAACATTGCATAGCATTTCCTCATGTTTCCAGAAACAGGACTATAGAGGAGATATTTATTCCCCCGCTAACCTTCCCGAGACGGGACACTGCTGCATCGTGTCAAACTACTGTTGTGTGAGGTCATGAAATATCCCCATTTCAAAATGGCATTAAGCATCTCATCACTTCACCAAAATTGAGGTATTTGGCTGCAGTCCTATATACAGTACGGACTTCACCAGCATCACCAAATCAGACACACATTGCATCAAAGATAACGGTTCAAATTGTTTCATCGAGAGATGGACGGAGGGAGTGAAAGGCAAGGGAAAAGGGTGGGAGAAAGTGACCATCTACAAGGCTCAAATGCTGTAAACTTCCATCCTTGGATATCCTCATATATACATACTGTCTTTAGGCACATACTTGCATGCATTCTTCACCAGAAAGCCCTCTTTGATCAGTTATACTCAGCAGACAGCTTTGAGTGGGTGTATGAGTGTATGTTTAAGGAAATGTCGACATGAGGGGGGGGGGTTATTTGAATCTGTACGGGTGTTACACACTGTATGGCAGCCAGATAGCACTGGATGTGGAGTACCTGTTTCTTCGAATGGAATTCCTTTGATGCGTCTCTGGCCTTGGTGAATAAACTGTTGTGCTTTAAACATGTAAGGAAGCAGTATACCTCATGGTTAAAGACACTGATCTGAGTCAGCTTTGACATTTCAGCTAATGACAAAACAGAGCTGCTACCCAAGCAACGCAGTCTACTCATGCAAACCTCACGCACTGTTCCTCATTTTGTGATACCCCAAGTCAGGTGTATCCAGCTACCATGCTCCTGTGAGAAATGGTATAGATGGAGGTCACTGAAGACAATAATCAATTAGGTCAATGGTATAACGAAACCATCTGCTATGATGCAAAGGTGATCCCCCCCCACCCCCCACCCGAGCAGCTCAGCCGAGTAACCTCTGCCTGAAATGCATTCAGACCTTAAAATGCAACCACACACAGTGAGACAATGGCATCACCTGCAGGGCACACCACAGGCCCTGCTTAAAGAACAGTGCAGAACACAGACCATTTTTGTACAGCAACAATCTGACTCCGATATTACCCCAATTAAACCTCAGTGCAGAGATCCTTTCTTGGTAGACTGCCAGGTGTCTGTGATTAAAGGCAAGCATAGAGATTTTTCTTTCCAGCATACACAGAGTACTTATTAAACAAGTTTGTCTATGAATGTAGGGAATTTACTCCAACTTTCATTCCTAAATGAAGACATCATTTCTATTGGGGACAGTGGTGGCCTGGTGACAAGGTGCTGGATCACTGATCTAAGGTTGGGGGTTCAAGCACCACTCTCCACAGGTTGTCACTGCCTCCCCGTGCAGCTAACTGGGTTATCCAAGGATGGCGATGTCTTTCACAGTCTATGGTGTGAAGCATGTAAAAGAACCAATGCTGACATTTGTAAAGAGTAGGCTGCAAAGTCGTCAGCGTGTTTCCACCGTGCAATGGCCTGGTGAGCTGTCCAGGGTACACGCTGCCCTCGCCCAGAGTCGGCTCAGATAGGAATTAAGTGCTTACAGAAAATGAATGAAGACTTCTTTTGGTTTGCTGTGGGGGCAGTGGAGGCCCACCGGTAAAGTGCTTAATTACTTATCCTAAGGTTGGCGGTTCAAGCCAGACTTCCAATCGTTGTCACGATAGCCGCCCCCCCAGCACATGTACAGTTGTTTACTCCCAATCTGGCAAGCAGTTAGGTTGTAAATAGACAATGTACAGTCAGTATTTTGTCGTTTGCCATTTCCTCACTATACAGGGATGTGGAATTAGTCATGTTTTCAAGCTCAGTCTATAAAAACATACAATGTACTTTAACCAAGAAAACTGGGGAAAGTATGTTGTGATTTATACTACACATCTGGCGAATATTGCATGGCATCTTTCACAACATCCCAGACCAAGTACAATAAATAGTAGCCACATTAAAGGAAATACAACCCAAAACATTCAGTAATATTTTACCTAGTTACCTTGGTCCTGGAGATGGACATCAAGACTTCCATTTTTCTCATTGTTTAGTTTAAGTGACGTTCAGTGAATTTTGATTCATTTCTTTCATAACTGAAATGATGGAATTATTGCAGGCAGCATGGTGGCGTTGTGGCTAGCACACCCACCTCACTGCAAGAAGGCCCGGGTTTAATTCCCAGCCCGGGCATTCCTGTGCAGAGCTTGCATGCTCTCCCCATGCTTGAGTGGGTTTCCTCCAGATACTTCGGTTTCCTCCCACAGTCAAAAATATGCACAGTAGGTTAATTACTTGTTCCAAAGCCCCCTTAGGTGTGAAAGATTGTGTGAGATGGCTTGGCGAGCTGGCCAGGGTGTACCGGTTGGCCGAGATGAGTGCCAGCCTCCCCGTGATCTTAAGACCAAGCAGTTCAGAGAATTAATTTTTTTCAGCATTTTCCCCTGGTTCTCGAGAGTCGCCACAGCGAAATCATCTGATTTGGCATAGGTTGTTATGTCTGATGCCTTTCCAGTCACAACCCTTCAGCAAGGGACAGAAACACGCCGACGGCTTCGCAGCTACTCATTATGAAACTCAGCAATGGTTCTTTAACATAACTCTCACCATAGACAGTGAGACACGGCCTGCCTTTGATAACCCAGTAAGCTGCACTGGGGAAGTTCAGAGAATGAATGGCTCTCTTAATCTGCTGAATCTTACTAGGGACGCAGGGAGGCTGGTGCCCATCTCAGTCAACACTAGATGAAGGTGGGGTACACCTCGAACAACTTGCCAGGCCAGCACATGATCTCTCACACAGGGACAGATTTTGGAAAATCTGTGAACGAATACGCAGGTCTTTGGGATAAAACTGGAGTACCCGGAGGAAACCCACAGAAATATGGGAACAGTCCGATTTATTCAGAGCACAACGTGAAGGATTTCTGGTATTAAATATGGTCATTAAAAATCGGTTTCGTCGGAACCGACTCACTTGAAAGGTTTGTTCGAGGAACCGATTCGTTCTCGACTCGGTTTGTTTAGTAGTACAGTACTGTAATTGGGACTCGAAGCCTACCCGGCGGGTGTTCCGTCGTTGCAGGTCACTGAGGAGTTCTCCAACAGGTGAAGCTTCATGTCACCGTCCAGCTTGTGAGCAGAGCACGAGTAGAGGGATTGAGCCAGCTTGGTCACCTGCCCCAAGAACGTGTCCACGTTGCCTTTCTGCACGGCTGAGAAGTCCAGAGGGAAGCTCTCTGTAGACTCACTCTGGGACCGGTGAGTCGGAGACCGGCCACCGTGGGACTTTCTGCCCGCCGAGCTCTCAGGGACCAGCAGGACCATCACAAACAGCGCTAACACCACCGGAGTCCCACGTTCCATCTCAAAACAAAACGCTGTTTAGATGCCACTGTCCCTCGAGGAGCCTGTAGCCTGTTGGTCGCCCAGAAGTGGAGACAGCTGCGCGTGTACTGTGCAGCTTTAAATCACTCACGTGTTTTCCTCTAGCGCTCACTTTTCTGTCCTTCTCTAATAAATTACTTGTTAACCAAAAGTACTAAACCAGTGATGAAGGTTCTTCCTATCATCTGGAACATCACCAGTCAGCATCACATCTCCTGAAATGCGACTACAGATGGAAATCGTCAACATCAGCAACGATAAAATGCATTTCCATTAAAAAAAAAAAAAAAGCGAGAGAAGAAAGATGAAAGCCAGAAACAACGTGATGACTTCCTTGGGTTGTTCTTAAAGCCCGTGAGAGAAATACATCCCTCCGCACCATCCGTGTCAGCTGCGGGTTCATAATTTCTACGCGGCACGTTTGGTGGGATTTTATTCAAATATTTCACCTTGCGCGCTCTCCTCTCAGCCAATCATAGCAACGGACTGGTCGGGGGCGTGGTTCACCGGCACGCACGCTCTCTCGTTGGCTGAATCCTCAATTACTCCAGCTGCTCGTGAATCACGTGGGGGTTACAAAATACTGTAGTTTATTCGAGGAGAAATAAAGCACACTTTCGGAGAGCTGTTTTGGATTCAACTTTTATATTTATTAGGAAAGATGATGTTCTTTTGTGTTTTTGAGGATAAACGCATGCTCCAAAAAATAGTTCATTTAAAATTATTGTAGACATTCCGTAAAAAAATGATTTAAAAAAATATATAATAATGTGAACTGTAATACACTGAGTTGTAGCGGCACGGTGGCGTAGTGGTTAGCACGTCTGCCTCACAGCAAGAAGGCCCGGGTTCGATTCCCCGTGCTTGTGCGGGTTTCCTCCGGGCGCTCCGGTTTCCCCGCAATCCAAAGACGTGCACTGTAGGTTAATTGGCCGTTCTAAATTGACCGTAGTTTCGCTCCTGCACTGGAACCCAGTCGTATCGGCACTTGCCTTTCCATTGGATCCTTCCGCTTGGGTAACAGCCTGTCCCTCATTACTCCCTACCCAGGCTCTGTGCACTGGGGAGTCTCACCAGTCGGGATACTGGCCAGAGCGCAGCCATAGTCCTTCGGGACTGACGGAGGCCTACGCTAATACACTGAGTTGACCAAAGCGATTTTTAAAGCCGAATTCACACTGAAAACATCATTGAGCTGGGAGGTGCACTGCACACTAAATGCAACTTTAAAGTCCCTTAAGAACATAAATTAGGTCAGTCATCCATTCATAATCATTTTTGTCATGACTACAGATATTATTGCATTCAACCTTAGATCAGGATTATCAGACTCATGCAACATAGGGCCTTGTCGCTGCAGGTTTTTGTTTCAACCAGGCAGCAGCACACCTGACTTTGCTCTTCCAAACAACTGATCTGAGTCTTCAGGCAGTTGATTGGTCCATCTTGTGTCACGTGCTCTGTACAAACACTGACCAATCAACTGCCTGAAGACTCAGACCAGTTGTTTAAATGAGTGAAGTCGGGTGTGCTGCTGCTTGGTTGAAACAAAAACCTGCAGCCACAAAGCCCGATGTTGCATGAGTTTGACACCTGTGCATTAGACAACTAATTGGAAAAACCACATCAACATTCATACAGAGCTTGAAAAGAATCTGAAAAGGCTGTTTTTAAGAGAGTATTTGAAGTTTTATTCACTCACTGATTGTTTGGACAGATAAGAAAGGCACTATTTGTTTATTCAGATGGCAGCATTTCCATCCAGTCAAAAACAGTCTGTCTGTTACTTCAGTGCCCTTCAATATGCGGAAAGGTGTAGGCCACAGAAATCCACCCATGTGAGTGAGAGTGAATTTTTCCATCAATCAGCGTGACCTATAATGTTTTTGTGTGTGTGTGTGTTTTCAATAATTAAGGGCAGTGGTGGCCTGGTGGTAAATGGTGCTGGATCACTGATCCTAAAGTTGGGGGTTCGAGTCCCACTCTCCACAAGGTTGTCACTGTTCCCCCAGTGCAGCTAACTGTGTTATCAAAGGCGAGGCATGTCAAAGAGCCATTACTGACTTTCGCTAAGAGTAGCTGCATAGCCATCAGTGTGTTTCTGCCCCTTGCTGAAGGGTTGTGTCAGGAAGAGCATCCGACATAAAAACCTCTGCCAAATCAAACATGCAAATCAGAACGTAAATTCGTATTTTCAATAAATTATTTATTGAAATTACTATTTGAATATTTTTTATTATGTCATTTCAATTCCCCGTTAAGATTTGCTGGTATTTATTTGCACTCATAAAATTAAATGGACTGGCGAAATGGAAAGAAGAGCTTTGCATGAGTCCAACTCCGATTTCTATGACGAATAGCATGTTTTCATAACTTTTGTGTAATTATAGTCTATATAACACTTATCAATGTACCTTAAGTATTCTACCATATTGGGTTAATTTATATTATTTGTACCTTTTAAACCATTACAGTTATTCTGAAAATACGAATTTACGTTATTCTGATCGCATTGTACACTAACTTGTTCTGAAAGTATAGTACATTAATTATCCTGTCTGTATAGTACAGCACTGTAAACAGTACCTTATTAAGACAGTAAAATAAACTGCTATGTTGTTTGAGTATACCACTTTATTCTATTGTACCTGGTATACCACCTTATTCTATCATAGTATAATACAGTATGGACATGATGGTAGAATCCCTTATGTAGAGAATGTAGTGCAGTACCTTACCCTGACAGTATAGTACAGTAGCATGTGCTGAAATAAAGTGCAGTACATTGTTCTGAGAGTACAGTACCTTAATATGTCATTATATAGCACACTATCCTTTCCTGACAAATTTATTCTGAGTATCCTTTTAATAGCATTTATTTATCACCAGCAGTGTTCACTTGACGCATATTTATTTACTTTTAATGTACTGTGTACTGTGGACCTGCCTCGTTCAAAATCAGAGATTTTTTGGATATGCAGTTAAGCCAACCGGTATAGTGACATGATATGTTCCAGCTATAAAATTAGGAAGAGCCTTGTGATCAAGGACTTCATTCCAGAGCTATTCAAACTCCTGCCTACGCCTGAGTGTGTGCATACTGTATGTGTTTGTAAACCTCATTCGGGATTCCATTAAGTTTATAATCTTCTTCTTCTTCTTTTCCTTTCGGCTGCTCCCTTCAGGGGTCGCCACAGCAAATGATCTGCCTCCATCTCTCCCTATCCTCTGCATCTTCTACTCTTACTCCAACGACCTTCATGTCCGCCTTCGCCACATCCATAAATCTTCTCTTTGGTCTTCCTCTGGGCCTTCTGCCTGGTAGTTCCAACCTCAGCATCCTACTACCAATATACTCACCATCCCTCCTCTGTACATGTCCAAACCATCTCAATCTAGCCTCTCTGACTTTGTCTCCAAAACATCTAACATGTGCTGTCCCTCTGATGTACTCATTTCTGATCCTATCCATCCTCGTTACTCCCAAAGAGAACCTTTTCATCTCTGCTACCTCCAACTCTGACTCCTGTCTTTTCCGCAGGGCCAAACCATACAACATCGCTGGCCTCATCACCGTCTTGTACACTTTTCCCTTCATTCTTGCCGATACTCTCCTATCACACATCACACCGGACACTTTTCTCCAACCATTCCAACCTGCCTGCACGCGCTTCTTCACCTCTTTTCCACACTCTCCATTGCTCTGGATTGTTGAGCCTAAGTACTTAAGTTTATAATCTGTCTGTCTTCCTTTCGGCTTTTTCCCTTTTACTCGAGAGTCACCACAGTGAACCATTTGATTCACACGTTTGATTTGGCAGAGGTTTTTTTTTTTTACATCGGATGCCCCTCCTGTCACAACCCTTTTTTTAGCAAGGGACAGAAACACGCTGACGACTTTGCAGCCTACTCTTTACGAAAGTCAGCAATGGTTCTTTTACATCCCTCTCACCATAGACAGTGAGAGACATGGCCCGCCTTTGATAACCCAGTTAGTCGCACTGGGGGGGGGACAGTGACAACCTTGTGGAGAGTGGGACTCGAACCCCCAACCTTTGGATCAGCGATCCAGCGCCCTACTTAAGTTTATAATCTATGACACGTAATTTCACAGTGCTTTATTTTAACGTTCACCCATTCTGTTTTTACTCTTTTTTTTGCAAACCTAAATTTTTAAAGTGGGGCAGTGAAGTTTGATTGATGTGCTATACTTGTCAGCAATTAATAGCTGGGCTTTGTTACAGTTGATTGGCAGGATCCTTTGCAAGTGCCTTCATCCTCTGTTTCTTTTGATTCGTGCACACTTCCAATAGACTTATCTGGCACTTATTTTCCTGATCACATCAAAGAGAATTAGTGCAGGATCACTTTCACCAAACAGACAGGGAAGCAGTGATTGTTAGGGGCATGTATATAAATGTGACTGTGTAAAGGTGTCCATAATTAGTTTCAGAGTGTACTGTAACTCGTGTCACATGACTCAGCTGTAAGGGGGTCTGGAAACTTCGAGATGGACCTGCTTCCGCATGCACCCTTGTGGCGGGTCAGGTGATTCAGGAACTTCGAGAATGGAACTTTCCAGAACTTTGGGGAGGTTATGTTAAGGACCCGGTGCCGAGTGGCTCCAGCCTCTTCCCATCTTGTGCAGCTTCTTCCAGTCTCTTCAAGGCTCTTCCAGTCTCTTCGGATCTCTTCGCCCCAAAGATCCTCTAAATAAACTCATCGCGGCGGCTCATCTCATCCAAGACAGATCATGGAAACTTCACCCAAGTTTCGTCGTTCGGGACTTCATCGCCAAAGTCCATCGTTCATGTTCACCCACAGCCAATGCGAGGATGTTCATCATTTGTTTCTGTCTCACGTGGGATTACAAGCCTTTCCCCACCAGTGCGCGTGCCACTTATAAATTTGCCATTCTGCAGGTGCTTGGTGACGATGGAACCCTTTTGTTTAAGTTGTATTTTGGTTGAGCTTTAAGCTGGTAGTATTATTTTGCCTTGACTTGTTTATATTAGTAAATTGTATATAGTTTATGTCGTGGTCTGTCGTGCTTTAGTGGTTTCACAGGGCAATTTACTTCTCAATTTCATACGTAACAAAATTGGGGGCTTATCCAATAGAATCCATTTGGCATACGTAACGGTGATCGAATCATTAGAAACAGGTGAAGGACCCCAGCACCTACGTCGATGCTTTTAAAAACATCTGTCAAAGTAGCGTCACCATCTTCTTGGCCAATCTGAGTGAAAGGAGGAACTGGACTTCACTTTAATTCAGTCACCAGATCCTGTGTGAAATAACAATCTGGAAAAAAAAATATAGTAGCTGCCTCAGAGTGGGACATGGCAGACTACATTCCCTGCAGGCTGCAATGGGTGTTCCTGGTGCATATCATTATAAGTATTTAAAGATAAGATGTTTTAACACCTGGTCTTTGGCTACAGATTTTATGTTTGTAAGTAGGGCTCATGGACAGGGAGGTGGTATGAGCACATCATAAACCTCACATTTTTGTAGAATCTGGGCAGGACAGGTTTTCATGATTAAAGTCTACTGACATGGACTGTATGTTTTCAAATAAATTGGTAAAAACACACGATACAGTTATATTGTAAGTAGGGTGTAGTTTTGGATATACAGGGATCCCTCACTTTCCGATGTTAATTGCGACCGAGATCCCCCCACGATAACTGAAATCCGTGAAGTCGGATCAACCCCCCCAACCCACCCCCCTGACTGACGTATACGTACATGTATGTGTGTATATAATATCAATAAATACATAGTCAATGCTATAGGGGCAGTGGTGGTCTAGTGGTTAGGGCACTGGATCGCTGATCCAAAGGTTGGGGGTTCGAGTCCCACACTCCACAAGGTTGTCACTGTCCCCCTCCAGTGCAGCTAACTGGGTTATCAAAGGCGGGCCATGTCTCTCACTGTCTATGGTGAGAGGCATGAAAAAAGAACCATTGCTGACTTTCGTAAAGAGTAGCTGCAAAGTCGTCAGCGTGTTTCTGTCCCTTGTTAAAAAGGGTTGTGACAGGAAGGGCATCCGATGTAAAAACCTCTGCCAAATCAAACGTGCGAATCAGATGATTTGCTGTGGCGACTCCCGATTAAAAGGGAAAAAAGCTGAAAGGAAGACAGACAGACATATTCAATGCTATAAATGCTTATAATAACAATTAAACATTAAAAAACAATGCATAAGATATAAATAAAATATAAATACACACACATAAAGATGCATGCATGCAGACGTGCACCTCACATAAAAATTTCGTTTTGATGGGAGAGTTTGGGTTGTTTTTTGTTTTGTTTGTTTAGGGTTGGTTTTTTTTTGCATAATTGGCTTTGTTTTTGTGGCATTTTCCTGAACCTTTCCCCCTTTTCTTCCTTAATTTGTTTATTTTTAATTTCAGTAAATGTTTTTAAAAAAACCGCGATGCACTGAAATATAGAAATTAAATATTCTATTTGTAGGAACACCTTGGTATTCTAAACACTGTCCTTGGTGAGATTTTATTTTGTTTTTTGATATACATACAGTACTGCATTAATACCGGGAAATTATTGCCTCTGCATTTGAACCTATTCAAAGTGAACACACACTTGCAGTTGAGGGTTATCACACACTGAGACACCCAGAGAGCAGTTGGGAGATAGGTGCCTTGCTCAAGGACACTTCAGCCATGAATGTGGAGGAAGGGAAGGTGTAACTCAATCCTTCGCTTGTACACATTTTTCCTGCTGGTTCCAGAATCAAACCAGCGACATTTACGTCCCAAAAATTATTATTACTGAATTACTGACTATTTCTCATCATCAGACTTGCAGCTACTGTTTGAGGGGTTCACACCACATCATTAAACACCGAGAAACTTGAACATGCTTGAAGTATTAGTTCCTTCACGATCTTTGGTCCAAAAATCTCATCTCTGGATGATGCCCACTACGTGAAGAGTCATAGTGGAGCTAACAGGGAGTAGTGGCTGGATCAGGTTGCTTGTAGTTGTTGAGTGCCAGAATTGGTGGATATTCAGTCAGTGGATAAAATGGAGGCTGACAGTTGCTTCCTCTAAGATGCATTGGTCAGTTTACTGCATTTCTTTTAGACTGCTGCTTGTGCCACATCACTGGGTAGTGCAACAAACTCTGAAGTCTGCTCTCCTGTGCATACAGAGTCACACACGTGGTTGCCTCGGATCATTGTGAGTGACAGGATGGGTATCTGTGGCACTGTTAAGATTAAGAATTGTACAAATAAAATATCCAAAACCCTCCAAATGATCGAAGATCATTGGGAATGTTATTGATACAAGTAGAATTGTCTGCATTATTAGTTAGTTATTTGGTGTATCGTTTTATAAGCTGAGTCCGTTATGAGCTCTTTCTGTCTAGCTGTTGATGGTATTGCGATGAAGCTGACTTAATGGTGAAGTATTTCTTTCAATTTACAAACTGTTCAGTGTGGGGGAAAAGCTAGAATATACTACGACTGTATGTACCTGCAGACATGTGACATTGCCTGAATTCACCATATGGATTTAGTGCGAGATTCGTGCGAGAAAGTGCTTAAACTCCATGGTGCTGTGTGATTGATTTTCCTTCGCTATCGTGCAGTCCAGAACATGATGTGTGCTCCAACTTTACTGCTACAACTTGGGTCATAAAAATAATCAGCGCCTTGTTTGAGTCGGTGTTCCAAAACCTTTATTTGTCTGCTTTGAACATTTTACTTGCATTTTTCTGAACCGCATACGCTCATATACCTCTTTCTCCATTTATTTTTTGTGTGCCGGTATAATTAGTCATTCTTATTACGGGGCAATGTGGCTGGGTCTCAATGTGTGAGAAGGCCATGGCATCCTTTTCAAGTCTTAAAGCGGTTCATAAACAGTCTCCTCCTCTGGGTTGTGTCAAAACATACCATTTCAGAAGTGGGCACATCTGCAAGCAGGTTCTGTGAAAACCACCCACCTTCTGACAAGATTTCATATCGATTACAGCTGATTGTTTGTTGTGTGTTTGTAGAGGAAACTGATTACTTCAAGCCTTTTTGATGATGGGTGAGAGTTAATGGATGGTTTCTAAGAACCAATGATTTCTTATTGGAACTGATTTCAATAAAGCTAAAAACACAAAGATTGGGATTGTTTACATACTTTAGATACAAACAAGATTAACTAGAACTCAATATGATGTCATTATTAGGACTATTGGTGTGTAATAAGTACTTTCCGAATAACCTCCACATTTTACTAGCTATTTAGAACATGCCGAAGAAAGGATGCTGTTTTTCACTTCCACATAATTATAAGGTTATAATGAAATAATTGTTTTCTGTCGAGAGACCGGTATCACCTCGCACATTCACAGCATGAATAAAAATACTGCAGTGGATTGGGATGTGCCTTTCAGAGTGTTTTCAGGCCAGTTTCAGTGCATAATTGATGTTTAGTGCTGATAAAAACCATGTCCTGAAGTCTAAAGAAACCTTTTATAGACTTCCACTGTCAAATTATGTTCGAGAGACAACTCTGGGCAAAAGTCTCAAACCATTGCTACAGCCAAGTCATGGTCAAATGAGGTTTGGATATGTTCAAATTCATTAATCAGGATAGAATGGCTTTGATTGGGGTGTGTCCAAAGATCCCAGTGGCATATTGTAGACATTTACAGAAGCGTGAGAAAAAGATTGTCAAGTCTGTTATAACAACTGTAACCTTTAGCCATTAATTCCAAGTGCTATGTGTGACGGAAACCAAACATTTCCACTAGTATGGTGAAGCATAGTGCTGGTTCACGGGGTGCTTCTATGCAGCAGGGAGAGGTGAACTAGCCATTGAAGAGAAGGATGAATGCAGCCAAATACAGACTTTGAAGAAAACCTGCGACAGACTGAACATTACCTCAGACTGGAGTGATGGTTAATTTCTGTTACATGCCGCACACTGGAAAGACTTTAATGAGACATTTACTTACATAAGATGCAGTGACTTAGTTGCAGATGCAAAAATAAACCTAACTATATGCCTACCTGAAGATACCGTTTTCCGGACACTCCCCATATCAAATCTGATTGAGTTTGAGAGGCCGTGCCAGGATGAATAGAAGCATCTTGCCACATTAAGGTGCGCAGTGACTGAAGAGACTTTTCCAAAATGATGTGACGTTCGAATTGCTTTAAAGTATAAAAGAAAGGGTTTTTTAAAAAAAAGAAAGATTTCAGTCTTTGGTTTAATTAGGTTTCACCTCATCATTGTGGGTTATGATGTGTATTCTGGTGGCCATGAAATTAAACTGAATCAATCTGAAATTAAATTAATAGTGCAGTAGTGGGCATAAAAATTGTATGGGTTATGAATGGCATGTTTTCAAGGAATAGTCCAGAACTGCGGTCCAGAACAGGAAAAAGCATTTACTGAAGATGGATTACTGAAGGAATTTAACTAGGCAAGTCAATGTAAACAAGATCTTATTTATTATAGTGACCTGGTAAACTGGAACTGTAAACTGTCGGGGCAGTGGTGGTGTAGTGGTATAGGGCGCTGGATCACTGATCCAAAGGTTGGGGGTTCGAGTCCCACTCTCCACAAGGTTGTCACTGTCCCCCCCAGTGCGGCTAACTGGGTTATCAAAGGCGGGCCATGTCTCTCACCCTCTATGGTGAGATGTCATGTAAAAGAACCATTGCTGACTTTGGTAAAGAGTAGCTGCAAAGCCGTCAGCGTGTTTCTGTCCCTTGCTAAAAAGGGTTGTAACAGGAAGGGCATCCGACGTAAAAAACCTCTGCCAAATCAAATGTGCGAATCAGATGATTCGCTGTGGCGACTCCCGAGTAAAAGGGAAAAAGCCGAAAGGAAGACAGACAGTAAAGCACCACTGTCCCATTATCGAAAACCACTTATTACAAAAATTGTAAAAGTGATGACTTGGGGAGAAAGCAGGTACACTCTCTTAAAAAAATTCTAAAAATCAGAAATGGGCATACATTTATCCACCTATTTTGGAGTATATATTTAAATCTTTTGAATTTTAAAGCTAAACTGCTGTTCTTTATGGGAATTTATTGCCACTGAACCTACGGGGGGAGGGGGGTGTCAAAAGGGGACTGTCAGCAATAGCAATGCATTGTTATACATTATGCATACATTAAACACCTGGAATAGTATAATCTTCAGAAAACTGATTGATCACATAAGCAGCTGGCCTTTTGTTGTTCATGTACACTTGGAGCACAACCCTGACACTCCTAAGTTTCATCATAACCAGTATACAGTCCATCACACCAAACGCACTGTCAGATTTTATCTGCTGAGGGAATATGGAGGAAAGAAGACCTGTGACTTACAGTAGATTAATTTCGGGCGAGTGTCTTTTACACATGTTTGTGTGTGTCCTGAACTTTTAGAAATGTATGCGTAATCAAGCTTATTTTCTCTTGGTGTTGGATAAGAAGAAAACAATCTAGCTGAGAATTTCGCTAGATAACTTTGAAATTTTTATTTGACTTCATTTTACTGTTTTTTTTTTCCACTGCTCAATGTCACGGGTTTTTACTCATGCCTGGAATTCCTCTTTAACTAATGCATGTGTTGTGTTTTCTGTACAAGCACAATGTAGGTGTAAAAGTAATACACATAGCTTTTAATTCTCTATATTCTCTCAGAGGATAAAATCAGACAGTGTAACATTTTAATCACCAACATTTTACACTCAGTTTCACAAAAGTGGAAAAAAGGACATATGTTATCTCATGCTTGTAGCTGTAGTTCCAACGCTATGGCTCAAGCTCAGGATGCAGTATCTCCTTGATAAAGTGACAAGCATCAATTCTTTCAGGATGTCATATGACACATGGTACTTGTGGGTGTCATATTTGTATGAAAAACCAGCGTGTCTTACAGCGTCAAATACTGTAGTTTGCAAAGTCATATACTTCCAAATGGAGTTAGTGGTTTCTTGCTGGTCAAGATTGGAACGTCATTCAAAAATGAAAATGTCCGTCTTCCTTTCGGCGTTTTCCCTTTTACTCGGGAGTCGCCACAGCGAACCATCTGATTCGCATGTCATTCAAAAATGAAAATAAACTTTATTAAATAAATGAATACAATGATCAGAGCTGGTTCAGAGATCACGTTCCTAGGACCTACCAAAGGTGGTCCAAAGAAGGACAACCAATTAACTGGTGAAAGGGTCATGGGCGTCCAAGGCTCATTGATCCCGCAGAACAATTACTATAGCAGAAACGCTGACTATAAAACAAAAGTGTCAGAACAGCTTGTTGTGTATGGGGATGCCTTGCTGGTAAAGTTATGACTGACTGGTGAAGTGCACCTTTAAAAACATTTCAAGGTCCATACAGTAATTGGAGTTTATGTATCAATGGTAAAAACATGAATTTATTTTCTGAACCATTTAATCCTAAAAATTCACAGTCAGACTCACCGCAAGGGGCGATTTCGAACAGACAATTGGTTAACTATGCATGTTTTTGGACTGGACGATAAAGTATGAATGACTTCATATATTGCAGTATTTGTCACTGCAGGCATTCTAATACTGCAATACCTTGTATTACTAATAATATCAGATAATATATTTTGCCATCCATATATATATATATATATATATATATATATATATTATACACACGGTGATGAGGCCAGCAATGTTGTATGGTTTAGAGACAGTGGCCCTGGGGAAAAGACAGGAGTCAGAGTTGGAGGTAGCAGAGATGAAAATGTTGAGGTTCTCTTTGGGAGTAACGAGGATGGATAGGATCAGAAATGAGTACATCAGAGGGACAGCACATGTTAGATGTTTTGGAGACAAAGTCAGAGAGGCTAGATTGAGATGGTTTGGACATGTACAGAGGAGGGATAGTGAGTATATTGGTCGTAGGATGCTGAGGTTGGAACTACCAGGCAAAAGGCCCAGAGGAAGACCAAAGAGAAGATTTATGGATGCAGTGAAGGCGGACATGAAGGTCGTTGGAGTAAGAGTAGAAGATGCAGAGGATAGGGAGAGATGGAGGCAGATCATTTGCTGTGGCGACCCCTGAAGGGAAAAGCCGAAAGGAAAAGAAGAAGATATATTAAACACACACACACACACACACACACATATATATATATATATATATATATATATATATATATATATATATATATATACACACACATATATATATATATATATACACTAGTCCTTCTCAAAAAATTAACATATTGCGATAAAATTCATTATTTTCTGTAATGTACTGATAAAAATTAAACTTTTATATATTTTAGATTCATTGCACACCAACTGAAATATTTCAGGTCTTTTATTGTATTAATACTGATGATTTTGGCATACAGCTCATGAAAACCCAAAATTCCCATCTCAAAAAATTAGCATATCATGTTCAGGTAGTCTAAACGAGTTATTAACCTAATCATCTGAATCAACCAATTAACTCTAAACACCTGCAAAAGATTCCTGAGGCTTTTAAAATCTCCCAGCCTGGTTCATTACTCAAAACCGCAATCATGGGTAAGACTGCCGACCTGACTGCTGTCCAGAAGGCCATCATTGACACCCTCAAGCAAGAGGGTAAGACACAGAAAGAAATCTCTGAGCGAATAGGCTGTTCCCAGAGTGCTCTATCAAGCCACCTCAGTGGGACGTCTGTGGGAAGGAAAAAGTGAAAGGGCCGATTCCAGACCTTGGGGGACCTGTGGAAGCAGTGGACTGGGCTACAGGTGCCGCATTCCCCAGGTCAGGCCACTTTTGAACCAGAAACGGTGACAGAAATGCCTGACCTGGGCTACAGAGAAGCAGCACTGGACTGTTGCTCAGTGGTCCAAAGTACTTTTTTCGGATGGAAGCAAATTTTGCATGTCATTCGGAAATCAAGGTGCCAGAGTCTGGAGGAAGACTGGGGACAAGGAAATGCCAAAATGCCTGAAGTCCAGTGTCGAGTACCCACAGTCAGTGATGGTCTGGGGTGCCATGTCAGCTGCTGGAGTTGGTCCACTGTGTTTTATCAAGGGCAGGGTCAATGCAGCTAGCTATCAGGAGATTTTGGAGCACTTCATGCTTCCATCTGCTGAAAAACTTTATGGAGATGAAGATTTTCATTTTTCAGCACGACCTGGCACCTGCTCACAGTGCCAAAACCACTGCTAAATGGTTTACTGACCATGGTATAACTGTGCTCAGTTGGCCTGCCAACTCTCCTGACCTGAACCTCATAGAGAATCTGTGGGATATTGTGAAGAGAAAGTTGAGAGACACCAGACCCAACACTGTGGATGAGCTTAAGGCCGCTATCGAAGCATCCTGGGCCTCCGTAACACCTCAGCAGTGCCACAGGCTGATTTCCTCCATGCCACACCACAGTGAAGCAGTCATTTCTGCAAAAGGATTCCCAACCAAGTATTGAGTGCATAACTGAACATAATTATTTGAAGGTTGACTTTTTTTGTATTAAACACTTATTTTTTTTTTTTTTTAATTGCTTGGATAAAATATGTAAATTTTTTTGAGATGGGGATTTTGGGTTTTAATGAGCTTTTATGCCAAAATTATCAGTATTAAAACAATAAGACCTGAAATATTTCAGTTGGTGTGCAGTGAAGCTAAAATATATGAAAGTTTATTTATTTTTTTTATCAGTCCATTACACAAAATAATGAACTTTATCACAATATGCTAATTTTTTGAGAAGGACTAGTGTAGGAGTTGGTACCATAGCAGGAACAATATATTTCTGCTTCTTTTAAACGCTGTGTTTTCACTATCTGCTACAGAATGCTGCTGGACTCAAAGAAATCATGTAATGATTGCCATTTTTTATTATTAAAAGTAAAAATAAATAAGACATCAGGGTTGGATGGTGTGCTGCCTACAAACTCTTGGCCATATAATTCTCACTCTGGGACACACTCTCACTTGCCAAAACACTTAATCCTCTCAGTATAGCAGGGAAGCTGGAGGGTATCTCGGTGCACCATGCGCAAAGACAGGGTACACTCTGAACAGCTTAACGGACCATCACAGGGCAAAACACCCATTCACACTCGCATACACAGAGGGGCAAAATTAAACAGCCAATTATCCTACTGTGCATATTGTTGACTGTGGAAATTCACAACATGACACAGCACCCAGGACCTTTTTGCAGTGAGGTGAATCTGCTACCCAATGTGCCACCCTTGATTTGATCTCACCCGACTGACCAGAAAACAGAAATTTATTGACCTTTTGTTAATAATTGTTGCACAGTCATTTTTATTTCATAACTGATCTGGGTTAGGAAAAAAAATTAAACAAAAATGTCACCAACTTCACTTATCATCTTCTCATTGCTATCTCTTTTGTTGTGTTTCTGCTCCATGTCAGCTACTAGACTGATGTGATTAAGATCAGAACTTCAAGGTTTAAAGCCATGAAGACCCTGCTTCATCAGAATGCTTTATTGATTCTGGAGGAAATTGCGTGGACATGTATCTGTGGTTATGAATCTTGATCCAATGACCCGCACCTTTTTTTGTGTGTTTTTTAGAGTTTTGAAGGAGTAATCACAAACATCAAATACCAGCTTCTCCCACCAGAGGGAGCCAGAGAGCTCTTTTTTGGTTACGTATTATTGTTGTCGCCTTTCTCTAACTGCCTTACACTTGGCCAGGGTGGACCAATGGGTAAAATTAAGGCCAAAATCCAAATTTTTGAAGTTTCCCTGAGGAGGTGTGATCAAGCTTGAAAAAGTGCCAGCAGAAACAATATTGGCCTTGGCTCATCCGCTCTGTCGTGATAGTGGAAAAATGATGACTGTAATGCTTATATTACCACCTTGATGTCTTGTACTCTGACATGGAGCACTAATATATTAGAAGCAGTTAAATGCCTGCAAAATGATCCAATTAATATAATGTTTTTAATTGACATATGGGCAGTACAGTGGCTATTGCATAAATGGTTAACATAGCCACCACAGAGCGAAAAGGTTTGGGGTTTGATTCTCTGGTTCAGGTCAGAGAGAGTGGAGATTGCGTGTTCATGTTTGTGTGGGTTTCCTCTGGGTATTTCAGTTTTCTCCCAAAAGCATGCACATTTGGCTGAAAAGATGACCGAACAGCTCTACACTTGTAGAGCAAAAGAAAGCTTAATATATGTATTCAGACACAGACTCTGAATGTGTTTTGCTAGAATTAACTGGACTAGTTCTGAATAGGCGTGGATTACTTTTTTGCAGATTTTTTTTTTCTCTTTCTAAAAGCCACATACCCAGATAGTTTTAAGCTTTTAGTCACTTTGTTTTTGTGTTGATGATAAAATACTCTAATACCATGTTTGCATGTAAGGTGGAGTGGGGTTTGATAATCGAGAAATGTTGAATTTCAGTGAGCACTGAAGAAAACATTTCAGAGAGGCTGAAGTCATGGGGAAAACACATTTTATTATCCAGAAGCTACATACTTGTAGATTGGTCCCATTATGAAAGTGAATAAATACACAGCATTTAAACTCCTTAGAACATGTACAAGGCCGTGTCGGCAAAAATAATCTGGGAGTTTATTCATTTTTCTGTGGAAGAGCTGCCTTCACCAGCTCATATATTACAAATGCTGTTCCTATAAAACAAATACACAAAAATAAAAAACTTCATTAGATGATAAACATTCAGTCATGGAAATAAAAAAAGCTGCTACAATCTTTCTGCTCCTAAAAAGCTTCTATCCTAAAAATGACGTGTCTTATACAATTGGGTTTCGGATATACAAATCAACTAGCTGTTCATTAATTGTCGATGTGGAACTGTTGACAGTTGTTTTTGGGCACTACTGAGACCAGACACGGTAACGGTACACTTATGCGTCATTCCCTAAACATTAGCGCGGCGATGAGTTACTTCCAGCTTTCAGGGTAGTCTGAGCCACACAAATGCATTTTGAGAATTGATGACTCACAAATATATTATTATTCACTTTAAAGGTAAGATTTAGTGGTATCAGCATCGAGTGGCGAGTTTTTAGAATGCAACCAACTGAACTGTCATTCCTGACCCCTCCCATCTGAATGGTTTTAGGCTACTGAAGAAATACAGTCGTGCAAGATGGTGGCCTCCAAGAAAGGAGCCCTGTGCCCCATGTAGATATCAACAGCTACTTTCAAGATTCTGAAAAACTCGACATATTTTCGAAAATAATTTTATAGATTATTGAAAAATGTATTGATATACTTAAATATTGTTCCTTAAAATAAATACATCTGAATTCATGTTCAATCATAAAGCCCAAGTAGCACTGAAGTGTTATTAGTAGCCTGTATGTGAATTTTAAATTAAAAAAAAAAAAAAATTCATTGCTGCTGCTCAAGTATTGAACACGACTGATAAATCTAAACATTGATATCCTGAATCCTTTTTCTCCTTTATCCATTGGATGATTACCTTTTTCTTCTAAATTAATGCTCAACTTGTTAAAAATGAATATCCATGTAATCCCCAAACTCCAGAGGCTTACTGTCCGCAAGATAAAGACAATTTTCCATCACATACCCAAGATAGTGAGGCCCATTGTGGTACGGTACAGGATGGCATCACCAGCCCCACCTTTCAGATGAACTGGTACACCATTATTCTCCTAAGGGACACCAAATAACAGCAGATTATTATGCATCAGGCAACAAATGATTCATTAGATCTTAATATTATTAATATTTTAGAAATAAACCATGCCACCAAGTGATTATGATTGCTTTAAGGTACATACACATGACACCGATCATGATCCCAATTTGAGCTAATGATATTCCGTAGTCTGATGTTTCAGCTGATTTTGTACTAAAAAACATTTTTTTTCAACATTACCAAAATACTGTATCACTTTCCCCGAAATGCTACACTGTCCTCATATATTCTCCAATTTCCTCTGATGTAACATCACAATATGATCAGGGCAAATCGGGATCAGCACATCTTTTATTAATGTCTTTTAATGTTATTTTGTATGTATTTCTTCTTTTCCTTTGCCAAATTGGGTGATTCTGATTTCGCAAGCAGATATTACTGTTAAATAAATCTAGTAATCGCAAAACACTCATTGTCATTGCTTTGCTGTCATACATTTACTTCAGTGGAACGCCTTTAGTGTTACTATAATGACGGCTACAACCAGAACAAACTCCAACAGCAGTTAGGAATGAGTGCACTCCAGGCTGCAAGCATGAATCAAACTGCTGTATCTATAGGCTACAGTACATTATGGTTCGGTTAGACTCAATCAGCACACCAGAAGCAGGTTAGCCATGTTGTATTATATTATACAGCCATGTTCAGCTAAGACATACTTATCTGTCGAACCTGTTTTGGGTGCAACCCGAGTGTAAAGTGAACACACTGCTTTTATCAGAAGTTAATTTTTTCAGAGCTCTGCAATTAAATCTTTAGATTTTACATGCAAGAGTCTTGCATGTTATTGACTGCAATTCTAAGCACCACGCACAGGCTCGCAGTTCTAGGTCAGTCCAATTTTTTTTTGCTTTATTCAGTACACTAAAGGCTGCACTAAATCACAAGACTGTACAAAAAAGGAGATGGGACGTGGCCACTGTGCCGGTTGATCCAAGGGAATTCTCTGGACTTTTCTGACCTCCAGAAATAACACATAAAGGAAGACCAAGGGAACAGACACAGTGTAAAACATGTGGAAGTGCAAAGTCAGAGGTGTGGATATTTTAATTATCTATTACCAGGGACTAATCTGATCAACTCACCTGGAACAGCTTCTGCTTCTCTGGAACTTTATTCACTACCTGCCTGCGAGCGCTGCTAGTTAGCGTCCGTCGGGACAGCCAGTGAAGTGCCTGGAAACACACAGACTGAATATTACAACACTGCACCCTACTGCTGGATTGGATTATTCTCCGAAATGATCTGCAATTTTTTTCAAGTCGTTATCAGATAACAAGCACACATTCTGAGGAGCAAATTTATTTAATGAAGACAAAATAATATATTGCATAATAGTGCTGCAGGGAGCACGGAGTGGTCTTCTGAGCTCCGGTGTGTGTGTGATTGGGATTCCCACATTTAAATGATCTCTTCCAAGTTCCACAAGTTTCCTTTAATCTCCCAAACACAAAGGTAAGTGATTAGATTGGCCAGAATAAACTGCCCCACAGCGTGAAGATGTGTGTGTGCACTTGGTGTTGTCGATGGACAGGTGTCCCATCCAGGGTGTATTCTTCCCTCACACTCTGACCATACCACCACCACCAACAACCCCACCTCCATCCTAGCTTCTTTTTTTAGGACCATGTATAATCGAGATGACCTAATGGGTAGAAACCTCTACCATTACATTCTGTAATGCATGAAAGAACTTTAGATCGACAAGATGCAGTTCCTCCTTCCACTGGGAAGATCAGACAACTTAATTTACCTTTCTTCATGGGATGTGCTGTTGTGAATAGGCAGTCTACAATGACAAGAACTGTTGGGAGATGGTAGGAGGAGACTATGGAGGAACTTAAATACACGTTTCAAATGATGTATTGGCCCATGCTCTGTGAGCCACGCAAAGATGACCCTAATAGGCTTACTGAGTGTAATTTCTGCACCAACACCATTGTCCCAGCTCAGACCGTCTTTTGTTACCCAAATAATAAGCCATGGGTGACTAAAGACATTAGATCCCCCTTCAACAACAAGAGGGCATTCAGGGCTGGCTGCAGAGAGGAGGTGAGAATGATCCAAAGTTCACCGAGAGTCAAGATCAGGGAGGCAAAGGACAATTACAAGAGAAAGCTGGAGTGTAAACTTGAACAACATGAGAAGTTTGGAATGGTGTGAAGGGCCATCCATCATCAATCAACCGAGGAGCTGAGGACGGGGCCAATGAGCTAAATATGTTCTTTAGCTGATGTGGCTAATGCATAGCACCCCTATAACTCATCAGGAGCAAGCCTGAACCCTCCTGCCACACCACTTTCCTTCCCTCTCAGTGCTTGCCTGCTTTCTGTGATAGACCTGATACCCCTCTGACACTTGTCAATTTCACTGAGCAGGTTGAGAAAAGATTCCACTCAGACAAGGCAGCAGGACCGGACAGGTTGCCCCGCCAGCTCTGTGGATCTACAGTGGGTCCCGGTGCAGTAGAAGACGTCATGCCTCGTTCCTGTCCCAAAGACCCCACATCCCATTGGCCCCCAGGATCACAGATCTGTGGCATTGACTTCACATGTCATGGAGACCCTCAAGAGACTAATACTGGATCAACTCTGACTCTATATAAAGTGTGATCCTTGTGAGAATGATCACACTTTATATAGACCCATTCATACCAGTGCAGCAAGTGGGTTTCAGACCACAAAGAGGCACAACAGAACAGGTCCTAGCCCTAACATCACATATTGAAGCTGGTTTTGAAAAGAAGCTGAAAACAGGAGCTGTCCTGGTAGACCTGTCTGCAGCCTACGATACAGTATGGATACAGACTTATGCTGAATCTTGCGAAACTAATACCATGCAAGAAAATTCTCAACGTTTTGTCCCTTATGATTGGCACCTGACAGTTCCACGTGATACTTGGAGGAGAGAAGAGCAAATCGAGAAAGATAAGGAATGGTGTTCCACAAGGCTCAGTGATTACTCTGACTCTCTTTAACATCTACATTAGTGATATGCCAGCAACATAGTCTCTACAACTAGGCTATGCAGATGACTGGGTCTTGGCGCATCAATCAAAAGCATGGACAGAAAGGGAAGAAATACTCAAAGACACATCTGCTCTTAAAGATTACTTTGACACATGGTACCTCAAAATGAACACAACAAAGTCAGTTTCTACTGTATTTCATCTCAACAAACACGAGGCGTCAAACACTTAACATCCATGTCAAAGACAAGGTTTTGCTAGCAGATTGAAACTTAGGCATGACCCTAGACAGACCGCTCACCTATCGTAAACCTCTTGAAGGGTGTGCCAACAAGATCGCAATAAGAAACTGCATATTCTTAGGAAGCTTACAAGAACCACATGGAGTGCATCTCAAACCGTTCTGTGAACATCAACCTTGGCCTTTATGCTTTAGCGCTGCTGAATATTGTGCCCCTGTGTGGACCAGAAGTTCACACACAAAACTTATTGAGACTAAGCTGAGGGAGTCAATCCGAACCATCGGAGGGTGCCTCAAGTCAACACTGAGCCAGTGGCTTCCAGTTGTGAGAATATTGATAATTTTGGCAAAAAAGTAAAAACCAAAAATCCCTATCTAAAAAAATTAGCATATTTCAAGCGACCAATAAAAAGTGTTTTTAAAACAAAAAAGTCAACCTTCAAATAATCATGTTCAGTTATGCACTCAATACTTGGTCGAGAATCCTTTTGCAGAAATGACCGCTTCAATATGGTGTGGCTTGGAGGAAATCAGCTTGTGGCACTGCTGAGGTGTTCTGGAGGCCCAGGATGCTTCGATAGCGGCCTTAAGCTCATCCACAGTGTTGGGTCTGGTGTCTCTCAACTTTCTCTTCACAATATCCCACAGATTCTCGATGGGGTTCAGGTCAGGAGAGTTGGCAGTAACTTTATACCATGGTCAGTAAACCATTTAGCAGTGGTTTTGGCACTGTGAGCAGGTGCCAGGTCGTGCTGAAAAATGAAAATCTTCATCTCCATAAAGTTTTTCAGCAGATGGAAACATGAAGTGCTCCAAAATCTCCTGATAGCGAGCTGCATTGACCCTGCCCTTGATAAAACACAGTGGACCAACACCAGCAGCTGACATGGCACCCCAGACCATCACTGTCTGTGGGTACTTGACACTGGACTTCAGGTATTTTGGCATTTCCTTCTCCCCAGTCTTCCTCCAGACTCTGGCACCTTGATTTCCGAATGACATGCAAAATTCGCTTTCATCCGAAAAAAGTACTTTGGACCACTGAGCAACAGTCCAGTGCTGCTTCTCTGTAGCCCAGGTCAGCCGCTTCTGCTGCTGTTTCTGGTTCAAAAGTGGCTTGTGCACGGTGGCTCTGGGTGTTTCTACTGCAGACTCAGTCCACTGCTTCCACAGGTCCCCCAAGGTCTGGAATCGGCCCTTCTCCACAATCTTCCTCAGGGTCCGGTCACCTCTTCTGGTTGTGCACTGTGGTCCCACAGACGTCCCACTGAGGTGGCTTGATACAGCACTCTGGGAACAGCCTATTCGCTCAGAGATTTCTTTCTGTGTCTTACCCTCTTGCATGACGGTGTCAATGATGGCCTTCTGGACAGCAGTCAGGTCGGCAGTCTTACCCATGACTGCGGTTTTGAGTAATGAACCAGGCTGGGAGTTTTTAAAAGCCTCAGGAATCTTTTGCAGGTGTTTAGAGTTAATTGGTTGATTCAGATGATTAGGTTAATAGCTCGGTTAGACTACCTGAACATGATATGCTAATTTTTTTAGATAGGAATTTTGGGCTTTCACGAGCTATGTGCAATGAATCTAAAATATATGAAAGTTTAATTTTGATCAGTACATTACAGAAAATAAAGAACTTTATCACAATATGCTATTTTTTAGAGAAGGGCCTGTATTTGTTTAGCAAATAAGGTCCATCCTTCTGGCTATTTTCCTTGATACTTGAACGCAATAGAAATGTATTTCAGTGTATAGAGTTGTACATATGCCCCCAGTGTGGCTAACTGGGTTATCAAAGGTGGGCCATGTCTGTCACTGTCTGTGGTGAGAGGTTCATGTAAAAGAACCATTGCTGACTTTCGTAAAGAGGAGCTGCAAAAGTCGTCAGCGTGTTTCTGTCCCTTGCTAAAAGGGTTGTGACAGGAAGGGCATCCGACGTAAAAACCTCTGCCAAATCAAAATGTGCGAATCAGATGATTTGCTGTGGCGACTCCCGAGTAAAAGGGAAAAAGCCGAAAGGAAGACAGACGGAGTTGTACATATGACAGCCAAGTCAGTAATTTTCTACATTCATCCCTCTGTAAGCATCCATTCCTTTTACCATTTTAATTATTGTTGTTGTTGTTATGATTATTATTACTTTCAGTATATCACTACAAAAAATGTTGTGGAGATGAAATTAATCTGAAGTTGAGATGCAACCCATAAATTAAAAAAAGATGAGGTGAGGGTTACCCATTGCTCATGAAGCACAGATTCTCATCCCTGGTCAGAGAAACATGACACCGATCTCGAACATTACATCAAATTCACGACTGGAACGGACACCTCAGTTCGAGAAGGAAGTTCATTCGTTTTCATTTTAACTCTAACACGGACAGAACAGGAAATACTCCAGGACAAGTCGTGTTCATATGTCCACGCATACCGTCGTATTAACAATAATCAGCTTTTATTATTATTATTATTATATTATTAATAATATAATAATAATAATAATAATAATCTGTCGGTTTTGCCCCCCCGCGACTGATAGCACGTATGCAGTGCCATAAATAGCATAAGAACTACCCGAACATGAATATCAACCATTTATAAAATAAAAAACTTGTAACTCTTACTGGATTAGTATTAAGATTTAAATGATTTCCCCTTTTTGAATTTGCTGTAGTTGGTGAGATAAAGTTAATATTCCTGCAGAACACTTCCTGATGGATTTCAAACCAGTAGCAACCGAGTAACTGTACCAGGTTCCTTCTGTCCTCTTAAGTCTGTCCACTGAACTCGTTATCGACTGAAATAATTAGTTTAGTGCAGACTGAAAATAAATTTAATTCACAAACTCATAACTACACCCCTAGTAATTCCTTTACAGCACTTAAATGTTTGTTGTAAACTCACCGCAATGTGCCTATACATGATTTCCTGCTTCTGCCGAGTCTCCTCTCCTGCCAAGGACACAGACACGGAAATATCAATAACATCTCAAACGACTTTCTGCTCCCTATATCAGTGCACTATGACACAACCTGAAACAGCCGTCTTCTGCACCCTACTTAGTGTACGATACAAGTCTCAACCTGAGATATTTTGGGTGGAACCAATTTTAATGGCTGTACTTCATCGGTACATTGAGTCTACTGCCATGTGCTGTTCTGGCGTAGTACTGCAGTTTTGTTTTTGTTTTGTTTTGTATTAACTCATGGCTTCTTTCGGATGCTCGTCATGAGTGAGCAGCCGCCGAGGCCCCTGCGGGTGTATGGGGTGTGTGTGTGTGTGTGTGTGTGTGTGGGGGGTGTTGGGGGCTCCCAAAGGTTTGGGATTATACTTACAAAAAGGAGCTTAATTGATGTCTCATGGAAAAAATATTTTTAAAGAGAACCTTATAAAAATTTAATTCACATTTATAGGCATACAGTGGAACTAGTTTTAATTTCAAATACTTTAAACCAGGGGTCGGGAACCTTTTTGATAAAGAGAGCCAAAAAAAAAGACATTTTAAAATCTAATCTTCTGAGAGCCTAATATAAATATATACTGAATACAACTAAATTTATATAGTAATACTGAATACAACGAAATTGAAAACGAAGACCAACAATTTTAGAGTATAATAGGACTCTGAATTTATTTTAAACGACATTGTCGTAATGAAGTTCTCGTCACCGTGATAAGAAAAGTACTTCTTACTATCAGTGCTGTAGTGGTCAAAAAATAAGTCCATACAGACGCTGCCCGACTTGCGTTCACCCGTTTTACGTTTTTTCGATTTTACATTTGTTTTTTTTAAGTAAACGTAATGACGCCGCATCCACTGTGTACAAACTACAGACTGAACGTGTCCCTCCTTCCCAGTTCAGTTATATGTATATCGTTTTATGTTATATAGCGTGTTACTCTTGTGTTAAGACGTCGTCACTGTGATCTTTATGTTTACACTGTTTTGTGGATTTTTGTAACCCTAAGCAAATATGGTTGGTCAGAAGTGTAAGCCTACTAGCATGGGTGCAAGTCTCATACACAGAGATGGATTCAGTATTTGCTCAGATCGGCATAATCTTTATATTTATCTTTCAGCAGAATCCTAAGAGTGTATACTTATTTTTATATTAATATTCATTAGGATTTGTACTTGTTCTTTGTATGCATCTCTTGAATAAAGTTTACTTACTTACTTACACAAAAGAACGAGCTTTGCTGGGATTCACATCAGTGCAGGCTGTGTTCTAAACGAGTTCAACGGCACCCTTGTGCACTTGAAAGACCGGAAGTCTGTATAACCCACAGCAAGAACACTACTTTCGCAAGTACACTACTTTCAGTATTGAGCGCTTCACATAATTTAAGCTTCATGTCAAGTGACTCGGTATAAATGAGTGACTTATTTGAAATTAATGTTATTTTATATATTTGATATTTTACAATGTTATGTTTTATAATAATTGATTTAGGGGTGTTTGAGATACGGTAATGGTATTTATGGATGTATAGTACAGTATGAGCGTCATACGTTACTGTAACAACTTACGGCCGTCCGAACCAATTAAAAACGTAAGTCGGGGAGCGTCTGTAAACGTTGGCAGCGAAGCGACCGAGGCGCGCAGGTGCACGGAGCTCGGGGAGGGTGTGGCTTTGTCTTTGTGTAAATAAAAAAAGCGATGAAGTGCGAAATAGTTTCAGTCACTGAAATTTACGTTGATCAACTATAAAGTAGATCAAATTAAGTCAGCACACGCAACTCGGCCACTAAAACAAGTGGGTACACAGCGTGTAACTCAAAAAAAAAACCATGCGCAGTCTGTGGCTGTTATAATCCAACAAAATTAGAGTTTCAAGGTAGCGGACCCACCCACATACAGAAAGGATTAGCTCTCCACTTTGCGCCGCAGTGATGTGGCATTGAAAATAGATGAAGAGATTTAAATGCGTGAGATTTATTCATCCGTTTTTGTTTTATTGATGGCATTTTTTTGTATTTTTATTTAAATGACAGTGAAATTATGTATTCGTTATTCTGTTCAGAAAGGCCACCTGATTTCTGAGAGCCAGATACAGTCATCATAAGAGCCACATCTGGCTCGCGAGCCAGAGGTTCCCGACTCCTGCTTTAAACTGTGTACTGGTAGGCCTATTGGTAGCATACCGTGTTTAATAATATCAGTAGAATTTAATACGACAATAACACTTAAATAATATCATTCATAGTCATATTTCTACATAATGCTGCTCGATCACTTCTGTTGATGATCTGACATTTGCTCTCTGGGCCACAGGCCCATGGCAAGAATACCAGACTGGCATATCATATTACGATGCCTGACACGTGCAATAAACCAGAACCAGCTGTGTTTAACTCCACTTGGCGATATCAACAACCGCACAGATGAGCAAAACGAGGGTAGCACCTTGCGTATTTGGATATACTGTAATATGACTGGATGACCAGTGATGATAGCACTACCCCCCCCCCCCCACACACACACACACACACACATTTTTACACTGGATTTGCATCGATCTCAAATGAATATTACAAAGTGCAACTTTTTTGTCCGGGCCGTGCACATTCTCAATTGTCTATTTTTCTTGGAAGTATATGACTGATATAACTGTTGGTAAGTTTTTGTTTTTAATTAAAACACAACTGGTTCTTTAGTTTACTCAGACTGTCCCTTCGAAATATGACCTAAAAAATAACCCTCATTTCAGTTAGTATTAAAAGGGTGATTTAAAATTAAATTATCTGCACACATGAAACTTCAGTCAACCCAGTTTTTCATTAATATTTAATATTTCTTGAACCATTTCTTTCCACATTTACCTTTTGAATGTGGGAGGCTTCTGCTTGGGTCTTCCATTTTGTTGGGGAGTGTCACCCTGCAGTACAATAAACTTGTACAGAGATAAGCAGTGAACAATGAATAAACAAATGGAGGAAGGACCGCCCCCCCCCCCCATGGCACCACATAAGAGAACTCGCTATAAAATAATAAGCTGAAAATGTATTTCCATCTAATTTTATTTCTCAGGAAACAAAGACCAACACATCCATAGAAGTAACCAAACTGAAACAAAGCTTCCCCAAGCCTCAACTGAAAAATAACTGGATATCATGAATGTGATGACCTGCAACACTCAAAAGGTTCTAACCATAAAATCAAAATCCCATATTTTAAAAATATAAAACTATTAAAAATTAGGGGAGGGCACCCCGTAACTTACATAAGCCTGAACTGTGTTAGTATTGATCCCCAATTACTTGAACTTTACAGTGTATGTACTTCAGTGTTTGGCATTAAATTATAAGCACTTCATTGTTAGTTTAGTGCAAAATATTAATTTGGCTGATGAAGCTGTAAGGTTCATGCTCGGAAGATGGTGACTTCCTGGAGCCAATATCAGTTTCTTTCGGCAGCAACACTTCAGGAAGAGTTCAGCTCTGATGGTTATACATTGAATTGGTTTAATCAGATAAATGCTTTTACACTGCTGTACGAAGCACAACCTGTTCCAATGTGCACATGGAGGAATACAGAAGCTCATGAGCCAGACTAAAATACTGACTAAACAAACATAAAATGGCCTAATACAGTATATCATATTCCTTTAAAAAAATAAATACATAAGAATTCAACACCTATGATAAACGAAAGCGCTGTGCAGTGCTGCCATCCAAGCATAATACTCATATATACACACACAGACTAGACGATAAGCAGCTGGACCCCATCATGCATGGAGCAGATGACATGCAGGTGATCACATTTAAGTTAGTTAGGAATGTCAGAGCTGTTGCTGCGGTTTCCGTATTTGTGGTGGATGAAAAGCAGGACGACTCCGAGGAAGAAGCAGACGGAGCCCACGGTGATGTAGGCGATGCCCAAGAATGGGTTCTTCCCTCCCATCCAGGAGATGGTGCTGAGGATCATGCGCTTCTGGCCATCGAAGCTACGCACGGGATAATCTGAACGGGCAGGGTTAGGGGTCATAACACACAACAGCATTCACCAAGCATTTTGATTTTAACGCTATGAGGTACTTTCTCATGAAACACACCAGAACTTACTCCTTTTATACACAGTTTCTGCATTTTACTGTCTGAAAAATAAACAGAAAACAATTGGAAATAAATTTACTGAGGGAAAGAAACCTCACAAAGGATTCCAAAAGACCAATACATACTTCTACCCTGTTTCCTATCTGCCTGGGTTGGATTTGTAATAGCTACAAATGTCTGCAACAGGGACTCGACCAACTGAGACTGATCCACTTACTAAAATCAAATCACCTTCTACGTAGTTCCAGCTGCTTCTTCCTCACCATCAAAATTCTATAATATCAGCCAGCAGTGGCTCAGTGGTTCAAGCTCGACGTTTTTGATCAGAAGATTGGAGGTTCAAATCTCAGTCCCACCCTTGGGCCCTTAAGTGAGGTCCTGAACCCTCAGCTGTGCAGATATAAATGAGACAAAATTGTAAGTCACTCTCGATAAGGGCATCTGCCAAATGTTGTAAATGTAATTACTGATATGTTAAGATAACACTGAGTGCATGTTTAGTTTAGGTACCTCAATCACACAGAATAAATAATGTAGAAAATAGGCCTTATATGATGCTGCTTTTAACTGCCAATGTACGAGTCACACCATACGTTCAACAGTATACGAGTTCACCGAAACAGCCAAAAAGTTCTTGTCATACATGGTCTTCTATGAGTGTTCAATAGTAACCCCATGTGCATGAAGTAATCAGCGCTCTACCGCTAATATTTTTGACCTTACGCTAACCTTCACCTTCGACCTTAACATTCCAAATTCAGGTCATCTCTGGGACTCAGGTTGTGTAGTGTCCCCACCCATTTTGGTGAAAATCTTTGCATTAGCATGGTCAAGATTTTGTTTACAATCAGACAGACAGACAAACTTTTATAAATGTTGACAATTGCAATGGATTTGCCAAAACTCTGTTCTGGGTTGAGGTAATAAATAACGTTTGGGGCCTGATAGCTGTAGTTATTACCAAAACCAGCTGAATCCTCCAACTAATCCAGTAATTAGACACTGTCGACTCACTGGCCACACATGTGTCAATTAAACTTCCGGTAATCCTGGATCTGAACTGAAAGGATACTGTATGTAACTTCCAGAGTGTAGTTACCCCGGGGAAGTGTTGGGGTCATGTTATTCTTCTTTTGGATGATACGGTAGAGTTTCCTAAACGTGGGCAGGGCAGCTGTACGCATCCACACGATGAAGTCTTCGTTAATGAAGCCGTTGTTGTCCAATTCAGAGTCTAGCTCAAAGACGGGTTTTCGCCAGTTTACTGGCTTCGCGGTTCCTAAATGACACAAAACATGCTTTAGAGAAGAGAAAAATGTGAAACACTGCATACGATAAAAGTAGCTGCCTGCATCCTTCACTGCAGCCTGAAGGTCAAGACTTTTTAAACAAGCAATTAGGAAAGAACAATGAAAACATCCACTCAAGTTTCCTTACACATGAACGTGACACATGGATCCCACAACACAATGAGTCCAGCCGCGAACAGTATAAACAGAAAACCAATTGGTGCTTCTTACCCTTAAATGGATGGTACTGTATATACACACACGTATATACTTTAGATTACACATATTTGCTTGTTAGGTTTTTTTTTAAATTGACACACCACACACAAGATCTTCCCTTCTATCCTGCAATTTTCTGACCTTGAAATACAACAGTGAGGTTTGGGTTGTTTCCCCCTGGATTTCTGAATTTCACATGCTTATCTGTCCACCAGGCGATGCCCTTCTTTGTCAGTGGAATAGTAATCCTGGTTCCATTGGGATCAAGATAAAGCAATTCCAGTGTGTCTGCAGAAATTAGGGAAAGAAAAGGTTATCAAGTTCGCTGAGCACCACCTGGACTTTCATTTAATCTGTTATCATACTCAATGCCTTTCTGTCTTACCGTTAAACATGCTATTAGCAATAGCACCACAAGGGGCGATAGGTGTGCTTCCAATCATACGGTACGGCTCGCATTCTTTACTCGGATCCTGGGGTAGAAAAATATGTACTGTGAGGACTCTAAGGATCAAAACACCCTCATCTCCATTGATCTACTGTACTGAAACTCATTCAGATCAGTCTACATCGTCCATACCTTCAGAGAGGACTGGTCTCCGTTAAGCTGGCTGTCGTCTCTGGACTTCACATAACGACGATGGTTTTGATAGAAATTTGAAAGGCCATAGTACATAAACACATTGCTCTGGGGGATGGTAAAAGTGAAAATGGTATTTTCTTTAATATTACTCAGTCCACACATACATACAAGAAAACTTTTACAGGAAAGTAAAGCTGAAGACCTAATTCTACTGTGATGGAGTTCAGATTGATTTCATTCCAATGATACCATCACAGGCGTGTATGGAAAATTTTTAAGATGAGAATTAAATTTCAATGGCTCTTGAAGTTTTCACAGCCGGAAACACCTTTAACTTAAAGGAAGGAGTGTAAGGAGCTTTTTCATGAACAACATTTCAGAGTTTTCTATTCCCGAACTTTTCAAAGCTAGAAGGTCGAGTTGAATTTAATGTTTATAATTTAATGACCCGAAACAATAATCCCTTCTACAATAGTGTGAGATCAAAAAGTGTGAAGTCAAGGAGTCTACTCTGAGAAGCAATGATGCGAGTTATTACTACTGCTAAATCATAAACCATGTATATGTGGAGAATGTACCACAACACTGCACCCAAATGCTTAGGAATTAATTCCCCTGAATAGTCCCTCCAGGACTTGCATCCTTTTTGAGGACTGTTGAAGTCTAAAACATTGTGTGAATGTATGTGAGAGGGAATACCATGATTGGGGGGATTCATTGTATAATACCATGCCAAATTGACACACACACGTACATATATATTTGATATTTCATTGACAATGATAAATCTATTTCCATAATTGAAAAAAAAAAAATGTATGATCTAGTACATTGTCAGATCAAAGAGTTGCCAACTTGATACTTGACTACATTATATTTATAAAGTGAAGTATGAGGAATGAAGCCAAGCTGCAGACTTACCTCAAAGGGCTGCTCAAGAGAGAACGGCAGTGAACATTTACATGGTGCTGTGCTGTTCCAGCTGCTCTGTGAGCAGTTGTAGCATGGGCTCGAGGGGTCTACCCCTGTATAATCAATCTGTTAACAAAAACAAGAAAAATAGAAGTATTAATTTGATATATATATATATATATATACACACACACATACACACACACACACACATACATACATACACAGACACACGTACAAATGTAAATCTGATCAGAGCAGCTGTGCTTGAGAGGAACCAGGAGTTTAAACACGGGACATAATGATATTGATAATGTACAGGTGATTAGAGAGAGAGAGAGAGAGAGAGAGAGAGTGTATACAGTACAAACTCATAGGGTACTCATACAAGGTTGAAACATATGTTCCCCTCTAAAGAATGCCCTGTAACAACTTCGGAACAAATTCATCCAACGAACGGCTGTCTGGGACCCTCGTTCATAAGCTGGGGAACGTCTGTCTGTATGTATGTACCACCTCAGTTGGGGGGGGGGGGGGGTTTCCAATCCTACTTCTCGGAAAAACGGTAGGGTCTCTGTCCCCATTAACCTTGGAAAGTGAGAGATCCAATTTTTTTTTTACATACAGGGATTCCTTACTTTCCGCAGTTAATTGGGGCCGAGATCCCCTCGCAACCATCAAAATCCGCAAAGTAGGATCATCACCCCCGACTGACGTATACGTACATGTACAGGGATCTCTCGATACTTCGTGCTTCAATTAATGCGGCTTCGGCGCATCGCATTTAAAAATAAAAAAATAAATATTCATCGAATTAAAAATCAAGAAAATTAAGAAAGAATAGGGGGGGGGGGGGGGTTAAGGAAAATGCCACAAAAACAAGGAAAACAAGGCCAATTATGCAAAAAAAAAAAACAATGTACAGGGATCTCTCGATACTTAGCTTCAATTAATGCGGCTTCGATTGCATCGCATTTAAAAAAATAAATAAATATTCATCTAATTAAAAATCAAGAAAATTAAGAAAGAATAGGGGGTTAAGGAAAATGCCACAAAAACAAGGAAAACAAGGCCAATTATGCAAAAAAACAAAAACAAAAACAAACCCTAAACAAAATAAAAACAACCCAAAATCTCCCATCGAAACCATCACGAACAGGGCGAGGTCGAAAGCGAAATGAAATTGAAGAACAAATAAAAATGGAATAAAATCTAAAGAAAGATATATCAAATATAAGTATGAAATATGATTAAACATCCTGAAGTACACTTAATACTAGGCTTCTGCAGAGGGGGGGGTCGTGGGAAAGAAGCAGAACGATACATTTCTGAACTCCTGCCAAAACTTTCATAGAAGAAACAAATTGACTCCAGTATTATAATGAACTGGATAATAGTGAAACTCTCTGTAAATCTGATCAGATCCGCTGTGCTTGAGAGGAACCAGGAGTTTAAACACAGGACATAATGCTATTGATAATGTGATGATTGTGGAGAGAGAGAAAAAGAGAGATTATATACAGTACAAACTCATATAGGTTACAAGGTTTAAACATCTGTTCCCTGAGAAGAATGCCCTGTAATGACAAACAAATTCATCTAACCGGCTGTCAGGAAGCGTCTTGACTTACATTGCTGCATGTGTGTGCACGCGCATCTGTGCGCAGGCATGTATGCCTGTCCTCTTCTGCTCATGCAGTTCTCTTATTTTTTGAATGTTTAATTGTTACTATAAGCATTTATAGCATTGAATATGTATTTCTTGATATTATAGACACATATACATCAGTGGGGAGGGTGATCCTACGGATCCAAACAGCCCTCTTTACCCTCAAGAACTAATCAGTGTCTACAAGCCATCCAGAACCCTAAGATCTTCTGAACAGTCCCTCTTGTCCCAGCCTGTATGTGCCAATAAGATGAGTGAGAGAGATTTCTCCATTGCAGCACCTCGGCTATGGAACAATCTATTAGACATTAAAACCAACATCTGTGAAACCTTGAAAAGCCAAATCAAAACTCATCTCTTCAGAACTGCTTCTGACATTTGACAATTTTCTCAGCCTCCCTCATAACCCTTTCACAGCACCAGTGAGCAACTAGCCAGATGGAGTCTAGGCGCTATAGAAATTTATTATTATTATTATTATTATTATTATTAGAGTGATTAAGGACAGAGTGGGAAATGTATTGACTGATGACAGAAGTTTGCTGGGAACAGAGATAAAGAAGGTGGAGGATTTCAAGTACTCAGGACAACAATCCAGAGCAATGGAGAGTGTGGAAAAGAGGTGAAGAAGCGTGTGCAGGCAGGTTGGAATGGTTGGAGAAAAGTGTCCGGTGTGATGTATGATAGGAAGGTATCGGCAAGAATGAAAGGAAAAGTGTACAAGATGGTGTTGAGGCCAGCGATGTTGTATGGTTTAGAGACAGTGGCCTTGGGGAAAAGACATGAGGCAGAGCAGGCGGTAGCAGAGATGAAAATGTTGAGATTCTCTTTGGGAGTAACGAGGATGGATAGGATCAGGAATGAGTACATCAGAGGGACAGCACATGTAAGAAGTTTTGGAGACAAACTCTGAGAGGCTAGATTGAGATGGTTTGGACATGTACAGAGGAGGGATAGTGAGTATATTGGTAGTAGGATGCTGAGATTGGAACTACCAGGCAGAAGGCCTAGAGCAGGGGTGGCGAACAAGTTAGACACAAAGAGCCAAACTTTTTAACTGTGAGAGTTAAAGAGCCACACCACATGCTGACCTGCCAAGTCGCACACACACACACACACACACACACACACACACACACACACCTCTCTCTCTCTCTTTCTCCCTTGCTCTGACACACAACTGCTGAACACACTTCAGATACATAGATATGGCCTGTATAATATAAATTGATGAATATTGAAATATACACACAATCATGTTGACTCAGGTGTTTTTTTTACCTTTGGGGAATTCCGTGTCAATATTAGCATGGAGTTAATAAAATGACGATGAAAATTTGAATCCTTGAAATGTGATATTGTGGTACTGCATAATAAACAGAGCGATTTGCCATTCCGTTCAATAAAAAAAGTAAGCATCTTCCCATTCTCCCAGAAATGTCCTATGATCATCTTCATATTTTCGTTTAGCTTTGCATTTTGCCATTTTTACAAAGAGGGTAAGCCTGCATGCAAAGAAAATGTTTAATTTCCCAGCATTAGACATCATCTACTCAGATGATTGGCGGTCACTTATGTGTCAGACGCAGCATAAAAAACATCAAACCTGTCAAAATTATTTTAAAATAATATTTATTTGTTTTGAATAACCTCTGAAGGATTTAAATTTAAGATTAAAAAAACAAACATGAAAAGAGGCAAAGAGCCACAGTATATAGAAATATGATAAGAGGCAAAGAGCCACATTCTTATTGATCAAGAGCCGCATGTTCGCCACCCCTGGCCTAGATGAAGAACAAAGAGAAGATTTATGGACATGGTGAAGGAGGACATGAAGGTAGTTGGAGTAAGAAGAAGATGCAGAGGACAGGGTGAGATGGAGGCAGATGATTCGCTGTGGCGACCCCTGGAGGGAACAGCCGTGCACGCGCCTATGTATGTGTCGTCTTCTCATGCAATACCATTTGTATGTGTGTGTATTTATATTTTATTTACATCTTATGTTATTTTTTAATGTTTAATTGTTATTGTAGGAATTTATAGCATTGCATATGTATTTACTGATATTATATACACGTACGTATACGTCAGTCGGGGGGGGGGTTGATCCTACTTCTCAGATTTTGATGGTTGCGTGGGGATTTCCGTCCCAATTAACCACGGAAAGTGAGGGATCCCTGTGTATGTATGTGTGTATCTATCTATATATAGCTGGCCCTCTACTTACGAAAACCTCTGAGTACGAAAAATCCAAGTTACAAAAAACATTTTCCTAAATTTTCATCCTTTTTACAAAAAGCGCCAAACGAGCCATTCTAAAATTCAAACAATGCGGGAGTTGCTCTCTCATTGGCTGTCTCCCAACATCTCGCCCCGCTGGCCTCCCATTGGCCAGGAGGGAGCTGACCTGTACTCATACTTCCTGTTTGTTATACACATGAAGGAGAGTTGAACAGGACTGTTGGCTTGTTTTGAGATTGATCGTGCAGCATTATATTTCGTTATCACCGAAACCCCTCTACAATCGGGACGATATTGAAGCAGAAGGAGACCTTAAAGTGGAAATACAGTGACAGAGGCATAAGAAGCATGAAAACAGAGTGCTCCGTAGGACAAGACCTCCAATCTCGCAAGGAAGCAAGTTAATATTGAATCAGGACCTCTGATCGTTCAAACAGGTATTGTCATTCCGCTTTAAATACAACATCCCGTCCATTTAAACATTTAAATAGAATTGCTCCATCGGCTGCGCGTTGTGTGTGTGTGAGATAGAGAGAGACGGTGTGTGTGTGTGTGTGTGTGTGAGAGAGAGAGACTGTGTACAGAGTCATTCAGAGATGAAAGGAGGCGTTCTTTTAACTCTCTTTCGAGAGCGCACATTGAAGCTTATTTTTCGTTTTTTAAGTATTTTAATTCAGTAAATGTTTAATAAATGTGGCACGCTCCGCCGAATGTGACCAAAACGCGGCTCATCTGGACCGCCGATCCCTCAAGGAAATAAGTTAAAGTTGAGTCCGCACCACCGATCTGTCAAGCAGGGAGTGCGCTTTGAATTCCCAGTCTTAAAATGCTCCGGCATCCTGCGTGTGGGCTTTCTTTTACTTTTAACACACATTTCATTCAAAATTGGTGTAGTTTTATAATTTTTAAAGGGTTTATGGGGTAGTCTTGGGAGCCTTGGAACGAATCATGCGTTTTACATACAAAATGCACCTCTACTTATGAAAACTCCAGGTTACGAGAAAGGCTCTGGAACGGATTAATTTCCAAAGTAGAGGGCCAACTGTATGTGTATATATACACACACACACACACACACACATATATATATATATATATATATATATATATATATATATATATATATCATACAAAAATGTGTTAAAAGTAAAATAAAATTATTTATTAAACTATTTAAACATTTCATTAACACATGCAACCATTTTATTAACATTTATTAATTAAACCATTATTAAACATTTTTTATTAACACACACACCTGTCTCTATCTCTATCTCACACACACACACACACACAGACGCATTAAATGTGTATTGTATACACATTAAATGTTTATTGTAGCACTGCGGGCCACGCCCACAAGACTTGGATTTCAAAGCACATTCCCTGCTTGACAGATTGGTGGTCCAAACTCAACTTTAACTTGATTCCTTGAGGGATCGGAATTCCAGATGAGCTCACACGCGCCACATTTATTAAACATTTACTGAATTAAACAACTTAAAAAAACTAAACTAAAAACTAAAGAGTTAAGCTTCCTTCTGTCTCTATCGCTCTCGCACGCACACTTTCTCTCGCTCTCTCTCTCACACACACATGGACGGGATGTTTTATTTAAAGCGGAATTACAGTACCTGTTTGAAAGATCAGAGGTCCTCACTGTATTTCCACTTTTAAGGTCTCCTTCTGGTTCGGCGTCATCCCTCCTAGCCAATGGGAGGCCAGCGGGGTGGGATAATGAGAGACAGCCAATGAGAGCGCAACTCGTGCATCGTGTGAAATTTTGATTGGCGCGTTTGAATTTTGAATGGCGCTTTTCGTAAGAGTAGGTTGTTTTCGTATCCTGGGAACGAAAACTTTGGAAAATGTTTTTTGTAACCCGGGAGTTTCGTATCCAGTTGGTTTCATAATTCGGGGGCCAACTGTGTGTGTGTGTATATGTATATATAAAAATATATATATATATATATATATTATATTATATATACACACACGAACAAATTCACTTCTCACCATCTGAAAACACATTTGCACATTTGGATCATCGCTCCTCTTACTACTGCCCCCACTGGGACAGCTTTTCTCAAGCATCATAACCACTTTCCTATTGCATCACTGCCAATTGGGCTGACTTCTTGTGGTATCACTGCTAATGAAACAGCAGACCAAAGAGCACCGTCACCACTGGCACAGTCTTTCTACTGCATGATCTCCACTGGTACCACTATCTTGGTGCACTGCAATCACAGAGACAGCCTTCCTACTGTACTGCTACCAAAAAGTAACACTGATAAGTGCTTAATATTACAAGAATAAAAGGTTATTGTCATAGCAAAAAGTGTCCAGATCATGACGCAAGAGTCCAAACTCATTTTCAGGTGTGTGCTTAGCCTTTAGGAAAGGAAGAGCATACAATCAATCACACCAAAGCATTTGTTCAGAGAGAAATATCTCAGACCCAGATTGCAAACTCACAATGAGTGCCCATTCCACTCTAATTGGTCAATCATGAGGTCATGTCTCAACTTAACCTTGTTCTGAGTGGTCCCTCATAATATGATATGCCATGCCATTGAGTTGTCCTTGAGGAATTTTGACTGGATGCCCCATTGCATAGGATGGCCATTTTGTTTCTTTTTTTAGGTCTGACATTTTGTTCCACTGCTCAGTGTGGAACCAATAATCTTCCACACACGTCGGTGAATAAACTCCTAATTCAATAATCACATAAATCATAAAACAATCAAATAGAGACGTTAGTCATACAAATGCTCTTCTACAGGCATAATTAACAATTAAATATGTATAATACTTCATTGGACAGTTCTCCATTTCATGATTACAAATGTCTTTAAATAAAGAAATATGATCACTCATTCCAAAGCTAGAATTTCTGTATCCATATTTATATTGATTCTGTACTACAATGTCTGTATTAATATTTATGCTGTTAATGATCGATAATTAATTCAAATACACGATAAGGGAATGCAACTATTTGCATAAGATTTATTGAGGACCAAATATGACATTTCAGACCACAGTCTGGGGCAGTGATGCTCTAGTGGACAGGGTGCAGGATCGCTGATCCTAAGGTTGGGGGGTTCGAGTCCTCACAGGGTTGTCACTGTCCCCCCAGTGCAGCTAATTGGGTTATCAAAGGCGGGCGAGGTCTCTCACTGTCTATGGTGTGAGACATGTAAAAGAACCACTGCTGACTTTCGTAAAGAGTAGCTGCAAAGCCATCAGATGATTCGCTGTGGCGACTCTCGAGACCGGGAAAAAGCCGAAAAGAAAAGAAGACCACAGGCCTCCTACAGTTTATCGGTCCAAAGCACACAGCGCCCCCGAGTGGCACCTGATACACTGCACTTCCTCATGCATACAACACTAAACAACCTTCCTTCTCCTTTTAAACTTTTCATTTTCTTTAGTAAAATAACCCAGAAATCATCTATGCAATACGAGACAGATCATATGAAACCAAGATCATAGTGCTGCTTATCCTCACCTCAAACTCCTTGATGTTGTTGGATGTTACATACAACCCGATACCGATAGGGATGAAGATCAGCCCGATAACGAAAAACGCCGGTAACACCGTGCCAGCCGTAAGGATCGGCTGCCACGCCGGTAGTCGCTGCTGTTTGAAAGCCGTGTTATCTGGTTTTTTATTCCGGACAGTGTTTCCAGCAGCTCCCGAGGCCCCAGAATGATGGCCGTCTTCTTCCTTCGCGTTGTAGCTGGAAGCCATCATGTTTGTTGTTGAAGCCAGTCTTGTTTATCTTAGCTAAGAGTTTCAGTCAGCTGAAATACGAGACACCACTCTCTATTAAAATCTGTTAATTATACACATACGCTTTAGCGAGCGATAAAGATCCCACTTGGAAGTCAAACCACAATTTTCATCTGTGTTATGTTCATTTCTTGTCGGAGAGGGGTATTTCCGGAACTTTTGATCCTAACTAAACGTGATGACATCATGCGTTCGTGGGAACGTTGGCCGTGCGTCATGACGTATACTGGTGTAGGTCATAGAAAGTTTCAAATATAGTATTTCATGGTTTCGGTATAAACTACTGTATTATGATTTCGGGGTAGATTTTCACAAGAATCCTGCAAACACCCCCCCCCCCAATTAATTTCTTAAAATTGCAGATTTAATTTAAGCCAATAATTTTACTATATTTGCAATGCTAAATCTGCATTCAGGGATTCTTGTCATTTTATCCTGGTGGGGGCCTAGTGGTACAGTATAGGGTACTGGATCGCTGATCCTAGGGTTGGGGGTTCGAATCCCACTCTCCACAAAGTTGTCACTGTCCCCTCAGCACAGCTAACTGGGTTATCAAAGGCCGGCCATGTCTCTGATTGTCTATGGTGAGAAGTTCATGTAAAAGAACCATTGCTGACTTTCGTAATGAGTAGCTGCCTAGCCAATGTGTTTTTGTGCCTTGCTAAAGGGTTGTGTCAGGAAGGGCATCCGATGTAAAAACCTATGCCAAATACTTGCTCATCTGCAGAGCCACAATCCTAACTAAGGTCACGGGGAGGCTGGAGCCTATTTCAGTTGACACTGGGTGAAGGTGGGGGTGTTCTGTGAACAGGGCCAACACATATCATTCACATTCACAGTTATAGGCAACAGGCAATTATTAGACAAATTTGTGTCTATGAACAGTGGGAGGAAACCCACCCATGCACATGGAAAACATGCAAACTCCACACAAAAACACCCGAACTGAGCCCTGGACTCTAACCCAGGATCTTTTTGATGCACAATACACATGCTAATCACTAGACCACTTTAATGGCCGCAACAGTGCACTACATCATTATACTAATTAGCAATGCAGTCAGCAGAGTCCTACACACACACACACACACACCTCTCATTATAACAATCAGCAGTGCGATTAAAAACACCTTCAGACAGACAGACAGAGCGAGAGAGAGAGAAATGTGAAGCACTCATTTTAATTTTCTCAATCGAGTTGGTTTTCATATTGTACCAGACAAGTCAGACTTCAGAGACATGGCAGTGCATTGTCAGTGGAATCCCAGCTCAAACTGTTGACTTATTCATGCCTGACTAGGGTGTTTTGAATTTAAAGAATGGGGTTGCTGGAATTATGTGACCATAACCTAGATATGGTAAAAGGTAAAGTCCTTTGGGCTTTTTACACCCAAGCCATAGTGGCTCATCAGGCCGGTGCTTATCCTCAGTTTCCATAGCGTGACACAATTAGGAGTTCAACTCTTCCTGGATGGGACACTAGTCCATCACAGGTTACCTTCCCAGTATATTTTTACTGGTACCCATTTATACTACTAGGTGAACAGAGACACACTTGTGGTTAAGACCTTGCCCAGGGGTCTTAGCATCGTGAGGGTCTAACTGAGATTTGAACACACAACCTCCTGATCATGAGCACAGCACCTTAACCACTACACCACTGGCCCCAACCTACATATGGAACATACTGTTAGTGTAACATCGAAACCTACATGCTGTTCTTCCTTACACTTTCTGCTGAAAGTAAGTCCCAATTTTACCACAAGCTGCAACATTGATAAAACTATGAGACTATTGAACATAGGGGGCAGTGGTGGCCTAGTGGTAAAAGCTGGATCACCAATTCCAAGATTGTGGGTTCAAGTCTCATTCCCAACAGGTTGTCACTGTCCCCCCCAGTGCAGCTAACTGGGTTATCAAAGGCCAGTCATGCCTCTCACTGACTATGGTGGGATTCATGTAAAAGAACCATTGCTGATTTTGTCAAGAGTAGGCTGCATAGCCATCAGTGTGTTTCTGCCCTGTGATTGCCTGACGAGCTGTCCACAGAATACTCTGCTCTTGCCCAGAGTCAGCTGAAAAGGGCACTAGCCTCCTTGTGACCTGAATTAGAATTAAGTGGTTCAGAAAATGATTGAATGACTTTAATAAAAGTGTCCACCGTTTTAGGCTTTACTAATAACCTATTCCAGTTTACGTGCTTCCCATTTAATAATGACAATATGTACCAGGTACTTCATAGCTGTATTTCCATTCTGTCAAAAATTTCTGTTTTAGCTACAAATCTTGACTGTGCAGATTGTACCATGTGTAATTAGCCCTAATAAAATTCCTCTGGCCAATGAGACCAGGGTCCATATTAATTTGGCAATTATAAACAGTAGCTCTATAGTCTCAGTGATTGTATCTGCATGTATTTCCAGAAATATCATAATAGTTGTATATACTGCACATACAATTATGATGCCTTCATAATTAAATGAAAGTAAAATCAATATCACGTATATCCCGCATTCGGTGATATCCTGTAAATATCAGTCATGTTTACATTTTATTATATATGCTGCTTCAGTAAAATTTCAATCCAGCTCTTTCCAATTCATTCACATGCATTCTTTTTCCATGTTATTTCACAACTTTCTTTTTTCCAACACAAAACATCCGTCACTGTTGAATCACTCTCTGTTAAGGATGTAACAAAACATGTCAGATGTGTGTGTGCTCCAGACTCATAGCTTGGTTCCAGGAGTAAAGTTCATGGTGATGTTGATCCAGGTGTCAGCTGAGGAGTTGACATGAAAACAGCGATCTTAGCAGGGAAAGGGTTTAGTCCTACACCTCAGTCTCAACGAGGCTCAAAAGTCATGTGAAGCACAATGTTTTCTGCAGGTGAAAAAAAGAAGACTTAATTGAAGTCACACCTAATAGTTTTAACCTTTTGTTGTTTGTAAACTTAATTACCTTATTTTTACGCATACATATTGATTTTTTTCTAGATCACACTGACCAAAATTAGATTTATATGAATAAAAAAATGTAGCAATTTTTTTTTCTACAAAATTTAAAGGTCAAATCAAGGACCATGGCGGTTTAAAGGGGATTAAGCATCAAATATTTATTGATGGGGTAATTTAAGTCAGGAAAGGAACAATAATGAACTTTTATGAGATTATTGATATTGAATACTCACTAGAGTTTTTAATTAATAAAAGTGATTCAGAAAATTAATGTAATTTTCCCTCTTTTTTCACTGTCATGTCAAATTCATTTCAGACTGTCCATTTTCTAAATGCTTTGCTCAAATATAAAACAATAAAAAAAATCTATAAATATTGTTTGGCCTTCTTTGTGGGACATTCAAACCTCTTAGTTTATCATTAAGAGAATTCCAATACTTACTAAACTCTGATGTTACCAAAAGCTGAAAAAATAAAATAAAATAATGTTCTGTAAAGCATTCAGATAAAAATAATCTGTTTATTTTACTGACACATCTTCATTTGCTGTTTTGTTCTGCTCATGATCAAGATTCTATTCTGGGAATACATCCTGGAAGGACACTTGACCGTTACAGGACACCATGTACCCATGAAAATTCTACATAATCAATAATCCAGATTCAGGGTCAAATGAGAGACTGGAGCTGCCACAGTGCTCCACAGTGCCACACAACGGATGCTCCTCAGTTGCATTTTCACTCAGATGTTTTTTATTTTTATTTTGAAATACTGTATTAATCCTGTCAGTGAAATTATTTAATGGCATCCACGCAAGTGGGATTTCAATTAGGGGAACTAAAAGTTCAAAGCTATGTTTTTTTCTGCCCCTGCCACCTGTGCTTTGGTAGGGCACTCTTTCCTGGAGCAAGAGAATCCCAGCTTGAAACGTTCCTTTCATCCCATTAAGCATTCGAGTTTTTGTGGACAGTGGCCTTTATATATGTAGTAATGCTCCAAAGTTGGAGTTATAGCTTTATTTTCACGTGAGCCAAAATACCCTCCAATGTATTTCAAAATCTTATTTGGTATCATCCATAACTTTTATGTTAATTTTCTATTAATATTATCCCAACAAAACCATAAATACCCTTACTCTGTTTACAATAAAAATATGTTTTAGTTTTATTCACACTGGGGTAGCCTCACAGCAAGAAGGTCCTGGGTTTAAATCCCAGGCTTGGTCAGTTGTTTGTGGCGTTTGCATGTTCTCATCACGCTTACATAGTTTGACAGTCCCCCCCCCCAATTTCTTTCCACAGGACAAACACATGCACATTAGGCTAATTGGCTGTGTATAAAGATGAGAACATTGAAACAATGAAATTGTCTGTGAAATGTAATACAAACCGGATTCCAAAAATGTTGGGACACTATACAAATTGTGAATAAAAAATGAATGCACTGATGTGCCAAAGTACCAAATTTCAATATTTTATTTAGAATAGAACATAGATGACAGGGTCAAAAGTTTAAACAGGAAATGTATGCTTTTTAAGGGAAATTGTGTTGATTTTAAATTTCATGGTGTCAACAAATCTCAAAAAAGTTGGCACAAGGCCATTTTCTTCATTGTGAGGCATCCCCTCTACTACTTCTTACAACAGTCTGCAAACATCTGGGGACCAAGGAGACAAGTTCCTCAAGTTTAGAAATAGGAATGCTGTCCCATTCTAGTCTAATACAGGCCTCTAACTGTTCAACTGTCTTGGGCCCCTTCCTCTTTATGATGCACCCAATGTTCTCTCGGTTAAAGATCTGGACTGCAGGCTGGCCATTTCAATACCCGAATCCTTTTCCTACGCAGTCATTATGTTGTAATTAATGCTGCATGTGGTCTGGCATTATCATGTTGAAAAATGCAAGGTTTTCTCTGAAAGAGACGATGTCTGGATGGGAGCATATGTTGTTCAAGAACCTGAATATACTTTTGCATTGATGGTGCCTTTCCAGATGTGCAATCTGCCTGTGCCACACACACACTCATGCAACCCCATACCATCACAGATGCAGACTTCTGAACTGAGCGCTGATAACAACTTGGGTTGTCCTTGTCCTCTTTAGTCCAGATGACATGGCATCCCAGTTTTCCATCAAGAACTTCAAATCGTGATTTGTCTGACCACAGAACTGTTTTCCACTTTGCCACACTCCATTTTAAATGACACCAGGCCCAGAGAAAACGCCTGCGCTTCTGGGTCCTGTTTAGAAATGGATTGTTCTTTGTACTGTAGAGTTTCAGCTGGCAACGGCGGATGGCACGGTGGATTGTGTTCACCAACAATGGTTTCTGGAAGTATTGCTGAGCCCATTCTGTGATTTAACTTACAGTGGCATTCCTGTTTGTGGTGCAGTGCCACTTAAGGGCCCGAAGATCACGGTCATCCAGTATGGTTTTTCACCCTTGACCCTTACTCACAGATTGTTCCAGATTCTCTGAATCTTTGGGTGTTGTTATGCACTGTAGATTATTATAACTTCAAACTCTTTGCAATTTTTTGCTGGGAAACACCTTTCTGATATTGCTCCAATATCTTTCTGCGCAACATTGGGAGAATTGGTGATCCTCTACCCATCTTCAATTCTGGGAGACACTGCCACTCTGAGAAGCACTTTTTATCAGTCCCAGGCTGCTGAGGACCTGCGCAGACCAGCTCTGTGTGGTACTATGCTACCTGTACAACCTGAGCCTCAGCCTGGAGAAGGTTCCAGTCCTCTGGAAGACCTCCTGTGTGGTTCCGGTTCCCAAAACAGCACAAGCGAAGGAACCAGCCCACTACAGACCTGTCGCCCTGACCTCCCACCTCATTAAGATCATGGAAAGGCTCCTCCTTGAACACCTCCGCTCTATGGTGAGCCCCACCCTAGACCCGCTGCAGTTTGCCTACAGGCCCAACATCGGAGTAGAAGATGCCGTCATCTACCTTCTGCAGCGGGCACTCACCCACCTGGAGATCGCCGGCAGCGCTGTGAGGGTCATGTTCTTTGACTTCTCCAGCGCCTTCAACACCATCAGGCCAGCGCGTCTGCGGGAAGCTGGAGGGACGTGGGAGTGGACGGGCATCTTGCTGCCTGGATTATTGACTACCTTACTAACCGTCCACAGTGCGTGCGGCTGCTGGCTGTAAGTCAAAGGTGGTAGTCTGTAGCACGGGGCACCGCAGGGCACCGTCCTCTCACCCTTCCTTTTTAACATCTATACCTCGGACTTCATATATAACACAAACAGCTGCCACCTCCAGAAGTTCTCGGACGACTCCCCCATCGTGGGCCGTGTGTCAGAGGAGTACGAGCTGGAGTACCGGTCGGTCATCGCCGACTTAGTGGACTGGTGTGGCGCAACCACCTGTGCTTGAACACTAGGAAGACGAAGGAGATGGTGGTCGACTTCAGGAGAAACACTCAAACACACACACACACACATTTACTAGTGAACATCCAGGGACAGGACATTGAGACAGTGGACAGTTTCAAGTACCTGGGTGTTCACCTTAACAATAAACTGGACTGGTCCCACAACACCAACGCCCTGTACAAGAAGGGCCAGAGTCGCCTCCACCTTCTGAGGAGACTCGGGTCCTTCGGCATATGCAGACCTCTGCTCAGGACATTTTATGACTCTGTGGTAGCCTCTGCAATCCTCTACGCTGCCATCTGCTGGGCCCCGGGCAGCACAGAGCGGGACAGAAAGAGACTGAACAAGCTGGTCAGGAGGGCCAGCTCTGTCCTCGGCTGCCCACTGGACTCTGTGGAGGAGGTGAGTGAGAGGAGGATGGTAGCAAAGCTCACATCCATCCTGTTCAACAGCTCTCACCCACTGCACCAGACTGTCGAGAGCTAAGCAGCTCCTTCAGTGGGACGACTGAGGCATCCTCAGTGCAGGAAGGAGCGCTACCGCAGGTCGTTCATTCCCACCGCTATCAGACTGTACAACGCCACTTTGTAACTGTCTGTGAAAATACCGGTTATGTGCAATAAAAACCCCCATGCACTTTAATCAACCACATCTACCCCACTGACTGTCAACCATATCAACCCATCTACTCTGCACTCAGATACATTACACTTTAATATAGGCCAATCTATAAAGTTGCTCCATTCTTTTCTTTTATTGTTTAGTAATTTATACTATTTATGTATCTATTTATTTATTTACTTATATATGTATGTGTGTATGTTCGTACTTGTATCTATTTTTGCACCCCCTACTGATAGTACCTCAAGAGCCTGTAACAGTGAATTTCTCCATTGTGAGATTAATAAAGCTGTATCTTATCTTATCTTATCTTATCTTATACTCAATCATGTTGCCAATGGACCTCATTAGGGGTAATTGGTCTTCCAGCTGTTCAAAATAAGTGCAATTGACTTTTCCAGCCTCTTATTGCTACCTGGACCAATTTTTTTTTTTAGATTTGTTGACATCATGAAATTTTAAATCAACATAATTTTCCTTTAAAATTATACATTTTCTCAGTTTAAACTTTTGCCCCATATGAAGAAAAAAAAATTATGCTCCCCCCAGCATGACTAGAAATAGTGTTTACTGCACTTCATATCGTTTGCTCAGTGCATTTTACCTACACCATAGAAAACACAGTGAGAGCGCCACTGCCATCTAGTGTAGAGGATGTGCAATCACACTTATAAAGCTGGTATGTTGAAAAAGCATGTTCCCCAGGGCTGGCATTTGTCACGTGCACGCGCACAAAGGTGTTTCTTTTCTGTGGTTTGGATTTTGTGACTTTTGTAGTCTTATTTTTTATTGTGAATATTCCAGTGTTTCAAAGATGGGTCTTAAGAAGGTGGCTGGTGTATTCAAGAGGAGAAAATCAATTTCTCTTGAAACGAAGCTTGAAATCATAGATAAACATGAAGAAGTAGTCTCTGTGGCTAATTTGTGTAAGGAGTTTGGGAAGACTGCATCGACCATCTGTACAGTTCTCAAACAGAAGGCCAAGTTGAAGAATATTAATTCAGCCAAGGGGGTTACTATTTTATTGAAGGAAAGATCAGGACTCATTGAATAGATGGAGAGGCTTCTCCTATGACATGACATGTTCATTGTTGTCGGTCCTGTATTCATTGACTCATCATCTGGTACATCATAGACACCTCCCATGTTAATGCTGAGGGGTTTGCTGTGTAGGACATTTTGACCATCTTGCAGTCTACACTTGTGTTATCTTGTAGAGCTCAACTTTATCCTTTTTAGGGAATATTGGAAAATTCCCAAGCATTTAAACCCTACCTGTCATAAAGCTCATGGCTTCATAAGGTTCAGATGTTGTTCCCTGAGGATTGAACATGTTAAACACTTGAAACATTTGAAAGCTTGTTGTCCAACTAGAATGTGAGGAAATCAATCAGTCAGATGAGTACTATGTATTTCAGTATATGAGAGGATGTATTTCAAGTGTAGGTTGGATCCTGCATCGTAAATGTTATTTATTTTATGGTTATATTAGTGTGGAGACTTTGGGGAAACCATTCACAAGATAAATTTTAACATTTTTGACAAAGTTAATTTATGGTGATTGACTTGAATCATGATCATTTCATGGCAGTAAGTAATTATCCAACATCTTGAGCAAAGCATGATACAAATCACATATCTCCACACAATTTTATACCTTGAGACAGAATGATTGTTTTGACCCATTTGATTGTGTTGCTTTTGTTGGCTACTCAATAATTCAGACACAGCCCCCATCTGATGGTTTTCCCTACACCGTCAAACAATTGAGATAAAATAAATTAAATTATGCAAGATGAATTTAAGGGTGGTATTGTGGCATAGTGATTATCATATCCATCTTATAGCAAGAAGGTTCTGGATTCAGGCACTTCTTTGTGGAGTTTGCATGTTCTCACCGTGCTTGCGTGGGTTTCCTCCAGGTACTCCCTTTTTCTCCCGTAGTCTAAATACATGCAAATTAGGCTAGTTGACTGATTCAAATTACCCTTAGGTTTGAATGGATGTGTGTGTTGCCTTGCGGTGGTCTGGCAAGTTGTTTGACAAATGTCGGCTGAGCTATGTTCTTGCCCTACCACATCCCTAAGAGTAGGATTTAAGTGGTTAAGATTAATTTGTAATTGTCATTTCTATCTTACTTTTTTAATCAAGTCTGATACTGCAAAATTGAACTTTGGTCCTACGAACAAACAAAAAGGATTCATGTACGCTCTGTAACCAGAGAATGGCACGTGATACCTGTATGAAGTGATTTGTTTGGGAAGTAATTGTTTTGAGAAATGTTTTTCTTTCCTGCAGTAGTGTGTAATATAGTTATATTAATACAATTGTGATTAGGGTGTAACAGTAATTCTAGCTAACAGCAAGAAACTCTTGGATTTTGAGTCCTGGGTTTGGCGAGCCCATTTCTGGGTGGAGTTTGCATATTCTCCTTGCACTTGCATGGGCTACCTGTTGGTGCTCCCGAATCACCCACAGGTGTGTGTGTGTGTGTGTGTGTGTGTGTGTGTGTGTGTGTGTGTGTGTGTTTGTGTGTTGGGCCTGCGATGGACTGTAAACCTTTTCAGGGTGTAAATGGCCGTCACACAGAGTCAGCTGAGACCAGTCAAAGCCTCCCTGTGATCCTTCAAGGATTAACCGGTTCAGAAAATGAATTAATTAATGTTTTTAATGACTATGGCATGCTCAGTGAAGCAATGGTGTGGTATTATTGTTTGTGCAGATGAAAGAATTGAAGAAAGCATTATGGATTTCACTATGGTACACCTTATGGAGGTTTCCTAGTGCAGGCTTTATGCAAATTATACTGGAAACTCCTGATCCATGGAAATGTTGCAGTATCCAAAGTAAAAGGTAAAGTACTGAAGTTGAAGGATGAAAACATTCCATTTATTAAGGCTTGGGACAAATAATGAAAGCCGACAGATTACATTAAATAAGCAAAAAAAAAAAAAAAATGATGGAAACCTCCACTAGCAACTATCATGTGAAACAAATCAAGAAAGAAATGATAAGAGAAGGCAATTAATGAGAAAAAACCCAGCCAAGGGGTTAGTAGCCTAACACTGTGCTCTAGTAAGAGAAATGATGTTACATGAAAGCCAAAGACTCATATGTTCAGTATGTTCAAATGTTGACACTATATACATTAACTAGTATGTATATACACAAAACTATATACATACTATATACTTTCCATACCTTAAATTTAAAATAAAAAGACAATAATTTGAAAAAAGATACTTATGCTATCTTGTATCTGGAAGTGCCTCATGATTGAGAGTCCTCATGATTTTACATCTACTGTAAAATATTTAGGTACATCAGTGCCTGTGCAGTGCATAGATCAATTAACTGTAACTATAACAGAGTGCTACACACTCAGCTCTTCCCCCCTGCTGTGAACATTGAGCTGATAATTGCAGACTTCTTCAGTTCAATTTTCATTGACTGGCTTTCAGCTCGAGACTCTATCCTGGATACTGCGGCGAGACCCGTTACAGTTTTGCCTGGTTTCATACCTTTTGACATTGGGATTCGTGTTGCTGAACAAGACCGAGTGGATTGCACATCTGTTCCGGGCTGCAGTTTAAAAAAGGGAAAAGGATATGTGTCAAAAATTCATTCATTCATTCATTTTCTGAACCACTTACTCCTAATTAGAATTGCGGGGAGTATTGATCATTTTCTTATATTGCAAAAGCATTATTGTAGATTTTTTTTCTTCACAATTTTTTGAATAAAATCAAAAGTAAAAATTATTTTGCAATCTTTGAAGATTATCCAGTAACCAGTACAGATTGGCTCAACTTTACTCCCTCACTGAATGAAATACAGCTATAAAGTCACATGTAGTTTGAACACATAGAGAGGAGACAGGGAGATGGCAAGCCCCTTCACTGCAGATCACAATTTCTAATTAATTTCAAAACAATTTGGAATCATTTCTGGATAAATTCCAACACCATTAAGGTTTACTGGAGAAAGGGATAGCCATCCATTTCATTACAAATACAAAACTAACTATTGCTTCAAGCAATAAAGTTTCTTAAGGAACTAAATGGCTGATTACTATTTAAATAACATTTAAATAATTTATTATTTGTTTAATAATGTTCACAACCTACCATGTACCCAAGAGTGTCGAAAAATAAATGATAGTTTAGGATCCAGCTCTTGAATTTCTATTGTGCTTCTTTTAGTTCAGATTCTTATTGTGCCAGGACATGTATTTTAGCTCACTCGTATTTGCCCACACATGTAAACTAGCTAATGCTAAGTGCTAGGCAAATAATTCAGGCTAACATGATGGTTAAGTATGAGGGATCAGTCAGTTGGTGCCAAGTAAAAATATTTTAACAATCGAAGAAAATCATTTGACTTGTTTTGGATGGAATTGGCACAGAAGGTCATTCCAAGGTTAGTTACCAGTCACATATTAGGTAATATATTGCACTTATCTATACCCGGACAGAGGTTTATCTAGGGAGCAGAGCCCCTGATATCATTTTGAAACAATTCAGAAGCAACTGTAATGTAGAAGATTGTACATCATGTTGTTTACGGTCACAAAGTCACACATTTTTATTGATTGCTAAATTACTGACAACCAAACAAACAAGTGGCTCAAACATTTTTGATTTGCAGTGTATGCTTACTCACCACAGACTGGGTTGGCTTTGAAGGAGCAGACGTGATGGGGGTAATGGTGATGCTACTTGTCATCTTGCCAGATGTGCTTTTTCCTAAAGAGGTTGAGGACTGTCGGGGGGAACGCAGGACCGTCCCCGTGCTGGGTGTCTCCTTGCTCTCGGTGCATACAGTCAGAGGTCTTACTGTGAGTGTTGGACTGTTTCCAGACTCCTGAGATCTCTTGAATTGACTCCCAAGATGAATATGGATTTTGTTGTCTTCTGTTGTTATGATGTTGGTGTTGGAGTTGAATTTGCGGACTGGTGTAGCCACTGTCTGCTTCTCCGGCGTCACTTTAAATATAGCTCGGCCCATACTTGAGGCCTCCTGAGGATCTGGAGAAAAGGGCGCCTGCATCACTGGGCTTGTGCTGACTGTGATGACTGAAACAGGGGAGCTTGGAGAGTCAGGGGAAGAGATCTTGTTTTGCTCTGGGGACTTGGCTCTAGAAAAGGTCGTAATGGTCACTGGAGACTTGGTCCTGTCCATTACATCATATCGGCCCTTTGGTGACACAGTAGTGGGTTTAGGAACTATAGTTATCCGTGGTTTCTGCAGCCCTAAAGTAGGGATAATTGTGGTACTAGAGAAAAAGTCCTCAGCACGAGGACTTGTGATCTCCAATGTGGCGGTACTGTTTTGATGATCTGGAGTCACCCTTATATGGAGTGGCCGGCCTGGTTTTTGTGACATGGTTAACTCTGATGGTTGAGGTGACACATCTCCATTTACTTTATAAGTCAACTTGTCTAAGCCATCCTGTGCATCAACACTTGATTCTTTCTTCTTCATCCAGGGAATCAATGACTTTTTCATGCTTATTTCTGCAGATGTAGGTGAATAACGATCCAACATTGTTGTTTTTTTAAGACCTTTCTGCCTCAAATTGCTCATCACATGATTTTCTTCCAGAACAGATTTCCTTATGAAAACTGCTGGAGTCTCTTCTTCAAGGACTTCATTAGCATGTTCGTCTGTCTGGACAGCTGTTGAAGTAAGAGGGACATCCACTATCCTCCTACCATTCATGCTGGGCCGTAGTGCTCTGCTGTATCGTTTAGTCACTTCTAACTCTTTGGTAAGGTTTAGGATCTGTTGACTCATATTTTTCTTTCTTTCCTGCTCTTCGATGAGCCTCTGCTGTAGAACCGCGTAATCAACCTGAAGTTGAGATAACTGATCCTCCTTGTTCATCAGCTCATGAATCTTCTCTTTTAGAGCCAGGACATCTGCCTGTAAATCTCTGGTTTTGGCTTCCTCCATCTTACACCTCAATCTTAGCTCAGCTTCTTGGCTCACAGCCTCCCCCTTTTCGATGGCCTTGTTTCTGGCAATCTGTGACTTCATTTCCTCCAGCAGTTGAGAAAGAACATTTGCTTTATCCTGCTCTGTCCTGAACTTCTTTTCAAGCATGTCATATTCATCCTCTGTCTTCATCAGATCACCCTCCACAACTTCTAGCTGCTTCAAGCGGTTCTTCAGCCTATCAATCTCCTCTGTTAACTCCTTGACCTTATTGTCTTCTTCAGCATATCTTGCCTTCTCTACATCAGGTCTGCTTCTGAAATTTTTTTCAGCCTCCTCCAAACAGTCCACCCTCTTTTGCATTAGGTTGACCTTTGCATTGAGATCATTTTGCTTCTCTTCCTCACATGCTAGTCTGGTCCTTAGGTCATTTTTCTCCTTTGTGAGTGCTGACACTTTCATCTCCATCTCTGACTTCAGTTTCAAAAGCTTTTTACTCTCTTCAATCAGCTTCTCTGTGATTTCCATAACCTTGCTTTGTTCAGTCTTATACAGCTTGCTCATGTCTTCACTTTTTTTCTCCTCTTGCTTCAGTCTTTCTGCCATATTCTTCCTCTCATCGACTAATATCACAGTAAACGACTTAAGTTTTGTCAAATCATCCTTTAAGCTACTTTCTGCCTTTTCAAATCTTGACTCTGCACACTGAAGCTCTTTAACATGATTTTTAACCATTTCCAGCTCCTTGGTTAAGTTCTTTGTCAAGTTCTTCTCCCGTTCTAAGCTTGAATGGAGCTGTGTACATTCTGATTTGCTCATGTTAAAACTTCCCTCAAGTTTCTCCATGTTTGCCATCCTTTTCTGTAGCTTTTCAATTTCAAGTTTCAGCTCTCGACTGTGACTCTCTTCATCCTGAAGTTTTCTCCTCAGCTCCTTGCACTGTGCTTCTGCCTTTGTGATCTCTTCATCCTTTCCTTCCATCTCTAACACTTTCTTACGGAGAGTTTCAAGTTCAGCCATGAGGGTTGAGTTTCCACATTCTCCCCTGCTGATTTTGTCTCTTAACTCTTGCAAATCCTTCTCGGATTTCTGAAGTGCTTTATTGCTATCCTCCAGCTCCTCAATTCTCCGGCACAGACCAGTCAGCTTAGTGCGTAACTGTCGGTTTTGGGACTCCTGACTGGAGAGCTTGATGGTCATGTCCTCATGCTCCTGTGAGAACTTAGCAGCTTTATGCTCTAACTCCACTTCCAACTTCTGAATTCTCTGACTGTCCTCATTGCATTTGCTGGTGACATTTTCCAAATGTTTATCTCTCTCCTGCAATGTTTTGTCGAGGTCCATGATCTTCTGGCTCTGCTGATCAATCTGGTCAATGTGGAGCTGTCTCTCGTCCACCAGCATCAGAGCAAAGGACTTCAACTTCACCAGCTCTTCTCGTACTTTCTCCAGCTGCCTGCAGTGATCCTTATCTTTACGAGTTTGGTATGCCTTCTCCTGTTCCAACAGTTTCTTTAGTCTGGGAGGAAATACAAAGGGAATCAAAAATATTGTAAGATAAATGAGTCATTCACAATTATTTAATTCATTAGCATAAAAAGAACACTGATTTTTTTTTCACATGCAATTTTTTTTTGCCCTACATTTCAGTTGTTTACCTGGAAAAGGGAAAGCCCACAAATAGTCCTGTCAAAACTCAATCAGCTTCTTAATTAATAGGATGCAAAGCAGAGAAGAAGAAAAGGGGAAAATGATGACAGCAAAGAACAAAGAAGGAGTTAGAGCTGATTCTGAGCTCTCATGTGATTGTCTCTGACAACAGATTAATGTGTTTCACATGCTTGCACGATCACAGCATTGTAAAACTTTGAAAAGTAACATGGCATGAAAGACTTCTACTAAATCCCTGTTACTCTTATACATGCTTTGCTGTCAGGAACATCTAAAAAGCAACCATCCGTGATGGTGGTAAATGTTTACACTGCTTTAGCTCTGCAGGGGACCTTTGTGTCAGCACAATAATTCACTGCAAGCTTATCAAACCTTATTAGATATAAGTCGATTTTTTTCCCTAGTCAAAATATTTGCAAACATACTTAATGTCAGTGATCGCAAGATTCCTAAGACTTAAATCCAAGCTGTATCCAGTGGTGTGCTCATCTCCTCATTATCTGTCAGATTCTTAACAGAGTTCAAACTCACCCACTAGCTATGATGTGTTCCATGTGAGTCCATGTATAATAAGTCTTCAGCTGTGTCTGTCGGTACGAACTATTCAGACTTCGACAGGGTCGAGTGAAGGTCCCCTGCTCCCTGCAGAACTAGCCATCACATTCCAAAGATGTCATCGGTGCGAAATGAAAGGTGAACACTGCGTTGAACGGCACTGCTCCACTTGCTGGTGATATCATCCTCCCATATAAGGCACAGAATTGTTCTCCCCTTGTTTGGGCAGAAGAGGAGGGGACTGACTAAGGGGGTGTCATTTCTCACAAAGTCTGTCCTCACTCTCTTTTCACTGTTTGCTTAGAATGAAGTCAGGATGTTGTCTCAGGAAGTGGACAGGACAACAATCAGTCAAAGTGCCAAGTGGTCAAAGTACTTAAAGATTGCAAGAATTCACAGTTCACACAGCCCATAAACTCCGAGTCCTGCATGACCTAAATATTTCCCTTCTCTTTCATGACCAAATGTTTCCATGGAAACAAGAAAACAATGCAAAAGAAAAGTTTTGTTTTGTTGAGGGAAGAATGCCAGACTCATTCTCTGTCTAGCTCAAGCCTGTTACACAGAAATATCACTGGTAAGGATGTTTTTATTTTATTTTATTTTTGAGTTATGAGAATTGTACAACATCAACACAGTGATGGAAAAGCTTTAAAACTGGTATGAGTAGCATGTTGCATGCAGGGCATTTTATTGTAGGAGAGGCTGCTAAAAGCAGCCGTTGGTTTAGGATAAATATTTATGCAAAATATGCAAAATGGCTGAAAAGCTATGACTACGTTGGTCCAGAGGCCCAGAGCATGCAAATACCACAAAGATGATGTAATCTTCGATCTTAGGTGAAGACATGCAGTCTGACCTTTTCCTAATCTGAAACTGACTGTAGATGACCAAAGTGTTCTGGTTCGTTTATAGTAGTTCTGAATATAATCTCAAAACAGTCAATATTTAAGCAGATAACAGATTCTGAAATCTTTCTGTTTCAATTCATGGTTAAAAATAAACAATTACGTCAGCTTTGAGAATGTGACCAGGCTGAATTATAAGCCTAATACAACGTAGCTTTAGGCTTAACCTCCATCAGGAAATGATTATGTCATTTAGAAAAGGGAATTCAAACATTCGAAGTATATTTGAAGCATATTAGAATGGTCCTTTATTTGGAAAATGTTGCACTGTAAAGAAAGTAAAAGCATCCCTTTGCATAAAATATGAAATAATTTGACGAAAAAGATGTTTTAAAAACAAACATACGTAATTTGATGCAGAGCGACAGCAGCAAGCGAGGGCTCCCCGTTAAAATGGCCTGCACAATAAGTTTTATTGTTCAGGGTATGCCTTTCTGCTTAGCGCCCTTCTAACCAATCACAGGTGCTGTGGGGTCCATATGACATCACCTGTGATGCATTTCTGAGATGAGCAGATCGGAGAAGAATGCGCTCACACGTTGCTGAAAGATGAGCACTCAAACAGAGCATGAGGAGATGTGTGTCTGTGTGTGTGTGTGTGTGTGTGTGTGTGTGTGTGTGTGGGGGGGGTTGTCAGAAAGGGCAACTGCAGCAGTACAAACATGCCCATATACATACACCATATATGACAACCAGGATAACGACAGTGCAAATAGTTTTATAAGACAACAAATAAAAGCTGGTGGTATACTTGTGTCGCGGTTAGCACGTCTGCCTCGCTGCAAGAAGGCTTGGGTTCAATTCCCAGCCTGGGTGTTTCTGTGTGGAGCTTGCATGTTCTCCTCCGTGTTTGCATGGGATTTCTCCCACAATCCAAAAACAAGCACAGTAGGTTAATTGGCTGTTCCAAATCACCTCTAGGTTTGAGCGTGTTGGCCCTGCAATGGCCTGGTGAGCTATCCAGGGTGTATCCCTTGCCCAGAGTCAGTTGAGATGGGTGCCAGCCCCCCTGGTGACTCTAATTAGGATGAAGCGGTTCAGAAAATGAATGAATGAATGATCACATAAAAGCTATGTTTTAGTAAAAATATCTCAACTGAAATGGAAAAGTGCTAGTGAAAGGACATATTAAGTGCTAAAGCCCTTTCAAGTGTGAGGCAAAGATGAAATATATATATATATATATATATATATATATATATATATATATATATATACACGGTGGTGCCTCGGTACACAACCATAATTCGTTCCAGACGGCTGGTCGAATTCCGATTTGGTCGAATTCCGAATCCACTTTTCCCATTACAAATAATATAAATGGTCTTAATCCGTTCCGTTGTCTTTCGAACAGAAGTTAACGGGTGTGGTAACTCATACCGTAGGTCCTCAAATTAAGTGAAAAAATTATTGAATACAGTACACTTTGTTATGGTCTGTGTGGTGAGAGACTCTGGTTTTGGTGGCTCTAACTCTCTCTATATGCATGCTGGAGAGGGGCGTGGCTGTCACACACGCGTGGAGTGCTAAGCACACACACCTGATTCCACTTAGCAAGCACAGGGCTTCTCTAACAGTGACTACGATTTCCCTGTGCTCTAGTGCATTCCCTGTCAACAATAAAGCTCATCCGTTTTCATCACACCCTGTCTCCTGCATTTTTGGATCCGGCTCTCATCTCTGAATATTCCTGCTGTCACAGAAGGCTAGAAGATTATTTGATGCCAGAAACATTCAGCCAGACCCAAAGGTGCAGGAGACAGAGTGTGATGGAGGAGCTTTATTATTCACAGGGAAGGCACTAGAGCATAGGGAAATCGTAGTCACTGTTAGAGAAGCCCTGTGATTGCTAAGTAGAATCAGGTGTGTGTACTCATCACTCCACCCGTGAGTGACGGCCACACCCCTCTTCAGCGCTGCATGTATTGAGAGAGTTAGAGCCACCAAAACCAGAGTTTCTCACAAAAGAGACCATAACACACTAAAATAAAAACCACAGTACAGTTAAAGCATAACAACAATAAAGGTAAGAATTTTTACCTTTGTGGTAATGAGCAGTTGGCATACGTAAATGTTGGAGAGGGAGAAAGGAAGCGGCTCCCCTTCCATAACAGAGAGGGAGAGAGGCGGAGGATCCCTTTCCATAACAGAGAGGGAGAGAGGAAGCGGATCCCCTTTCATAACAGAGAGGGAGAGGGGAGGCAGGTCCACTTCCGTAACAGAGAGGGAGAGGGGAAGCGGACCCTCTTTCATAACAGCTTCAGGTGAATCAGCCAAAGGTGTTTTTTTTCTCTTGCTATTCTGGCATGAATGACTCTTCTTCAGGATGTCCCTTTCTTTTCTTGAACATTTCTAACTGGCTTGTTTCTTCTTTTCAAAACTTTATGGAAGTAGCTCATGACCTCATCATTAAAGGTGTTCACAATGATACATAGTTTCAACAACTTTCAGACTTCCCCAGAACAGCGCTAGCTTTATCAGGGTGATACGTAGTATCTTCAACTTCCTGACTTCCGGAAAGCACGCATTTCCCCTCCCTCTCGGTCTTGTTTTTTCTCGTGCTTTTTTAGCGTTTGACTTCCAGATTTTGGTCGACTTACGGGACAAAAAAAAAACCGGATTTTTTGGTCGAATTCCGAATTATTTGACCTCTAAAGCGTTCAAGTACCGAGGTACCACTGAAAATGTACTGATCCATGCTTTTTTTTTTTTTTTTACAACAACCAATAACCATGGCAGTGGTCGTCCGGTGGTAAGGTGCTGGATTGCCAATCCTAAGGTTGGGGTTGAAGCCGCACTGTCAGCGGTTGCCACTGCTATACCCCCAATGCAGCTAACTGAGTTATCAAAGGCCAGCCATGTTTCTCATTGTCTATTTTGCGAGGCATATAAAAGAACTATTACTGCCTTTCGTCAAGAGTAGGTTGCATGGCCATCAGCGTCAATCCTGCGATGGCCTGGTGACCTGTCCAGAGTGTACTCTGCCTTCACCCAGTGTTGGCTGAGATTGGTCCCAGCCTCCCCACTACCCTAATTAGGATTAAGCGAAATGTAATGTAATGCTGGACAACGTGTGCTGTTTACATACAGAATAAGTTTTGTCTCTTGCCAGTAAACATTGTGCATATGGCAAAAGCAGCAGCAGTAAGTAATGTAAATACTGTTTTCTGTATGACTGCACACACGCTGTGAACAGTAAGTAGTGAATTTCATCTCTGCATTTATAACCCATCCTTACACACCAGAAGTGAGCACACACAACCACTAGGCAGAGGAGCATGGGGAAGCAAACCTGCACTGAATGGGTAGCACAGTGGCTCACAGCAAGAAGGTCTTAGGTTCGAGTCCCAGGTTTGGAGACGGCATTTTTGTTCATTCTCTCCCCATGCGTTCGTGGGTTTCCTTTGGGTACTTCAGTTTCCTCCCACAATCTAAAGACATGCACACTAGGTTAACTGGCTGTTCCTAATTGCTCCTAGGTATGAGCGTGGATTGTTTTGTGTGTGTGTGTGTGTGTGTGTGTGTGTGTGTGTGTGTGTGTGTGTGTGTGTGTGTGTGTGTGTGTGTGTGTGTGCGCGCACATGGTGGCCTATGATGGACTAGCAAGTTATTCAGGGTGTACCCTGTCTTTACGTAACATCAGTTGAAATGAGCTCCAGCCTCCACACAGAGGTGTACTGGGGGTCAGACTGAGGGTGAACTTAGTTAGCATCAGATTGTATAAAACTTTGGGATTTTTCTTGTCAGTCTACAGATTGATTGTACAATTCACAGCCAAACGGCAGTATCTCCATTAACTTAGGGATTGTGTAAATCTATATATAAAATTTAAAAATTATTTTGCTATTTACTTACACCTGTTACATATGAATTATTATTATTATTATTATTATTATGATTATTATTATCTCATAATTAATTTATTAGTCAATCTGACTACCATTATAGTGCAACCAAATGCTCTGAGACATCTTGGGATTAGTAGGCTGGAACATAACACATATAAAAGCAGCAAAATATGCTTTCAAGATTTTTTCCCTCGGCTAGCAGGGTCACCATGTCAACTTTCCATAAACTGTTGTGAGCACCCTTGGCATGAGTGAAGCACCCTCTTTAATGTGAGTAACAAGCATTTTATAACACAGGCATGTGGTGGAAGCTTAATGCATGTTTCTGCCATCACACATTTCCAAGAAACGCCACCACAAATAAATAGGATAATTAGATGAGGCTGTAATAGGAACTCGTTTCCAAACTTCTAAATAAATGAAAGACTGTAAACAGGTTTCTGCAGAACTAAAACTTTAATCCGTTCACCTCAAGGCCTCCTACGTCTATACTGAGCACAAGCAAAAGCCATCATTTATACACCAAGACAAAAGCCTTAGACATGCATCAGGTTGTCAAAACTTGGAGTAAATTATCCATGCAATGCTGGATGAGATGAGATCAGTGTGTGTGCATTTGAGCGTTTTCATGCCTTCATGATGAGTACACAAGGGAGTCTGATAGCAATCGTCTTCTGTAAGGGATTTATCAGATGAGGCCAGAATATTACGATGCATGTGTCCCAACATGTCAGGCCTTGAGAATGCGAACACAGAGACATGATGTTCAGGTTGCCCAGTTGTGTGTGCTGCCTATCCAAATAGAGTATAAACATAGCTTTGCCACAGCTAATGAGAAACAGCATTTCTCTGGTGCGCTGATGTAGTCCAGTGGTTCCCAGTCCTACGCCTGGAGTTCCCCTGTGTTGAACACTGTAGTGTTCATCCTGCTCTAACACATCCGTGGCAAGTTAGGAACAGCCTGTTAATGAGCTGATCAGCTGGACGAGGTGTGAAGGCAAGAAAAACAAATCAGGTTTCTCCTGGAACAAGATGGAAAAACCACTAAATAACCGAGAAGCAGCTGTGTGTACTACATTACAGACTGAGTCTGCTAAAGTATAATATTGCAACTCATTCAATTTTTCATTGTATTGTGCCTTTAACAACAGACAAAGGGGCTTTACAGACAAGGGACATAAAACATCCCTGCTATAACAAGAGGAATAAATCCCCACAGAAAACAGGCTCAAACAGACCATCTTCTTCAGGTGACACCAGATAGTATGGATTTCACTCATTACAGTCTCCAGATGTAGTAGAGTAAGGACAACAGGTCGAAGTGTGTTGATAGAATGTTTAACATGAGAAAACTGTAAATAAATGTCCTCGAGAACAGAAAAGGACTTAAACCTCTTCTTTAGCTTGAAGCCTTCGCTGTATTTGCTGGCATAATTCACCTTCCTGCTGCAGTGGAAATCTGGATGTCCGACTGACTTACACTCTCCCCAAATTTCAGATCTGATTATACAATTCAACTGTTTTCCTTGCACTCATACTTATTTTGTTGTATTGTAATTTGCTAAATGAGCAATATTATCAAATCTATTGTCAGAAAATTAGAGTAGATTCCCAGTGGAGTCTTGTTCTTTAGCTGAATATATAACATTTTAGAACAGATTTTACCCACAAGCTGTTAAATGTTCTGATCGCCCCTTTTAATGCATTACTCATGTTTAGAGCAGGTTTCTAACATTATATCACCTTGGGGGGGAATGGTGGTGCGGTGGCTAGCATGTCCACCTTACAGGCAAGAATGTCCCGGGTTCAATTCCCGAGCCCGTGATGTTTCTGTATGGAATTTACATGTTCTCCCCATGCTTGTGTGGGTTTCCTCTGGGCACTTCAAATTCCTGCCACAATCTAAAAAACATGTACTTTAGGCTGACTGGCTTTTCCATGTCATCTCTAGGTGTGAGTGTGAATGGTTGTGAGTTTGTATGTTGGTTCTGTGATGGACTGGTTAGAGCTGTTAGAAAAGGCTTCAGTGTCAGCACCAGCCTGACATATCCCGAGTAGGTTTATGTGGTTCTGCGTATGAATAAATGAATGAACGTCTAAAGTTCAACTATGCCTCGACAACCATGAAGGTCTTATCACATCCTTACCAGTTTCTACTGGCTTCCTACGACTTTGTATGGACTAAGTGTGATGGGTATTTTACCTGTGGCTGGTTATTAAATATTTAAATTTTAAATCTACAAGTTAAATATCTAAACTGGATTTTTCTGAAGCAGCTTTGTCATAAGGTCTACTGCTTCAGGCCTAAATGCGTAAAAATAAAAACATTATACATTTTAATAATGTTTTAGGAGTGCATAGATATTAACAATTGACTAAACTAAACATGGAATGCAATCTGTTTATCCCAGGGTATAATAATATAAATTTTGTTGCTATTATAAAAAGACAAATATTAGTAAACATATAAAAATGTAACTTGGGGGGAAAAATAGTTGAAAAATAATTTAGACTGTATGGTTTTATTTAAATAGTTACAGGAAGGGAATAAACCATTTTTTATGAACAAATTCGAACAACTTGTAACATCACAGTTTCTTTAAAAAAAAAAAAAAAAGCACAAGAATGGAGGCATTGCACCATTCTTCAGCTGTTTGACAGCAGAATGGTAGAAGACATCTTTGAGATAAAATTACGACTCATTTAAAATATCGAAGTTCATAATGAGAAGCAGTGTAATCTTAATAAAAACAACTGTTGGTCATAGTCATGAAACCTCCTAAATATGATGAATAATTATGCCCTGGACAATTCACAAATGTGATAATTGGCTCAAAATGAAAAAAAAAATGCAAAGTGTAGAAAATAAAGTTGATATTTATTGGTGGCATGGTAGATAGTGGTTCGCGTAACCCCCTCACAGAAGAAGGTCTGGGGTTCAGGTCCCGGGCACAGCAAGGGTGTTTCATTTTGGGGTTTGCATGTTCCACTCATGCTTGGATTTGTTTCCTCCAGCTACTCCAGTTTCCTCCCATAGTCCAAAGGTGTGCACTTTAGGCTGATTGGCTGCTCCAGATGTCCCTGTAATGACTTGCAAGCTATGTCGCATGTACCCTGCAGCCACCTAGAGTCGGCTGTCATGGACTCCAGAATTCTTTTGTCCCAAATAGGATTCAATTTCTGACTGTTTGAATGAATGGAACTTGATTTGTGTTTTAGATCAGCTGGCTGTGTCATTTGTTTGTGAATTGGCCAACTTATTTATTTGATCAGTGTTGACTGCTGGATTGTAAAGTGCAGTGGTGTTTTATAAGGCCTTAATCATCTTCTCTGAGCCTAAAATGTAGCCCAGTTGGTTCATCTGATGCTCTTCTGCTTCATGTGCTGCTGTGTGGCAGCCTTGTGATTACATTAAATCTGAACCAGACATGTTTATGGAGACAGTGTGTGATGTGTATCCTAGCTCGATGATTCATTTCTGACCTGGTGAAAATCGACTGTATCATACCGTGCTGGAAGAAACTCGAGCATTTCAAGTATTGCTGAAACATTAAGCTCCAAAAGAACTTCATAACACATACATTACAATCACACTGAAAGAGTAATGCTTGACTCTAAATCAAGAGCTCATGACAAGATTTGTGAAATGTTCAGAGATTTTTTTTTTTGTGAAGTAAACGGAGAGAAAGTAATGACTCTATAAATGACTCATATGCACTGAATAATGTACAAACATCTGTATAGCCTGAAACTAAATTCTCTTCTAACATTAGGTCATTTTGAATATAGGCAACATATTTTAACAATACTGCATGATTATTTATTATGTGTTCCAGTAATGGAAAGATGACATAATTTTTATCCAAAGTAAATGCATATGTATTGATAATAGATAAATAATGGCTTAATAACGCAGATATCTGTGAGTGAGCATTTATGATTAATGAACACTTTTGCTGGAGTTATAAGTCAAGTCTGTGTTCGTATTTTATACCTTCCAACAGCAGGTATATGTCACTGTAAAAAGATTCATGTACTGTATTGTAAGCTTGTATCCTTCATGTCTCAGAAATTACATTTCTGAAGTGTTACTATAATTCATTCAAGAGATTTTCTTCTTTCTGATTGGTGAAAAGCCATGGAATAATTCTTGGTATCACATCATTGCCATGGGATAACTTAATTATTGTTATCCTACGAACTGTTGTGGATATTGTTATCCTGTTGCCATGGGATAAGTTGAAAATTTTTGCTACACTGGTACACGCAATACGAATGAGGCAAAGTATAATATAGAGAATGGTTCGGTCGATGGGGTGGCATTTGCTAACACCAAATCATAAAACGCCACCCCATCGACCGAACCATTCTCTATATTATACTTTGCCTCATTCGATCATTGCTTGTTATTAAAAATAATTTTATAGGAGTGTCCTGTTTCTTAATGCAGCAAATGAGCTCTGCAACAAGGAACAATAACTCAGACAATTTCTTGTGATTTTAGTTTTATATGATAATTAGTAAGTTATAAATTCATTATAGAGCAGCACTATTGAATTCTCTCAAACCAGATATAATATCTTCATATATTTATTCTTCAGTGATAGAGGACTGTAACAGGCAGTACATATTCAGTACAGAGAATTTTGTGCTTCGGTTTCTAGACCACATACAAAGCTGTTTATTTTTTTAATTACCTTTAACTTTGGTCAAGGGTGTTGATCGAATGTCAGTACGTTGAATTATCTATATCTCTGCTGGACGAGGGAAGTACGTCCGTGAGGATAATTTTGCTGGACATTTTCTGTACATCCTGCCTTGAAAATTGTCTTTTATTTCTTTATTTACATATGCATAACATATATACCAGTCGGCCATAACATTAACACCACCTGACTGGTCTATAGCGGGCAACTCCGTACACATACCCTGTGGGTACAAAACTCTCTTCTGCTTCTGTCATTGATGTGTTTTTTTCCCCAATAACAGCATGTCACCAAGTGTCTTGCTGTTTACGTCTTTTCTCTGACTTCTATAAAAAGGATTTTATTTAAAAAAAAAGGAAAAGAAAGAAAAAAGAAAAAAGAAAATGCCTCATGTAATTTTGGGAATATGGACAAAACATAATTATATATTCTCACGCATTATTTGTATAAATAAATAATTCAATGCTGGTGAGTGTGTTCTGGAGTCCTTATGAAGATAGCTTTCATAGAAAGTCTTCTATAAATATTTAATCACAAATCAAGCGTTGTGTGATTGTAACTGCATTACAAATGCGCTTTTTTCACTTTCTTTTTGTGCTATTTTTTTCGCTCATGTTTTGATCTTGATCATGTTTGATGGTGTTTAGATGTATTTTATTTGTAGTCATTCAGCATCATTGTGCACATGTGCTCACTCTCAATGTGTTTCCCAAGATTTAAGTAAATGAAGTGACGTGGAACAAAGCTCCCTTTTCTGTGTAAGAACAATGTACTGCACACTGTGTAATAATCTCTCTCTCTCTCTCTCTCTCTCTCTCTCTCTGACACACACACACACACACACACACACACACACACACACACACACACACACACACAAACACACAGAGTGCTGTCTCCTCACCTCTCACGCTCATGCTCCAGCAGGTTAGTGAAGTCATCGCTCTTGTTCATGAAGTCAACGTGTTTGCGCTTCTCACATTCCAACTCGGTAACTGTGCGACGGTGGAATTTTTCAGCCAGTAAGAGCTGCTCGAGCATCCTTCTGTACGTTTCTCTATGCTTCTCTTCCAAATGGTCCAGCTTTACATCAAAGAATTCAGATTTTTATTTGTTTAAAGAATATTCAAAACATTTTCATCTACACATCAGTGTTATTCCAAATATGAGACTTGATGTGCTGGACAAACATAATCTTTTACATTTTACTTACAAGTCATTAAGGAGACAGTCAGAAATTATTACGATATTCTACACATGGTGCAATCTGATTTTTCTGCTATCTGGAGATTAAAAACATGATCCCAAGTGGGTCGTGCCTGAATCAACATTAAACTTTCTCATTTTAGGCAGACGTTCTTCTGTTCCCATGTAGTATATACTAAAACTGAATACATTTGACAAGACCCACAAGCTACACAGCGCTTACAGCCCATACGGCTCACCTGTTCTGTCTCTGTCATAGCCCAAATATTTAAAAATAAATTATAAAAATGTATTTTTGCTTCTCATGTTCCCATGTACTATATACTCCAATAATTATTTGCCTATTTTCAATGTTGTTTCAAAATCCCAAATGTCAAGTCAGAGCCTCGTCCCGTCTTTTGAGGATGAGCCTCAAGACTCAAGTTACAGCGTTTGAATGAACTATGACTCGAGTTCTCATTTGTGCCTGAAGTTGAATGTTTTAAACATAATATGCCAAATAACTAACGTGTGTCTCTATCTATCTGTCTGTCTGTCTGTCTGTCTGTCTGTCTGTCCATCCGTCCATCCATCTGTCCCTCCGTCCCTCCGTTCCTCTGCCCGTCCATCATTTTCCTTATCACATGCCACTAGAAGGGTTTATGAGCATATGAGTCTCTCCTTTTTCAGTAATATTATTTTTATTATGCAGCTACGGCAATTGTGCACTAATAAGCCTCATCTGATATGTGTACACCTAAACCATCTCAAAATAAACAGGTGATGTTTGGTAATGTTGCAGTGTACACTATATTACATGCTAAGTAAGATGGTGCCATGTATTTCCATTTAGGATCTCGAACCTCCATCATGGGGACCTCGTAGACGTCTTCCTCACGTGTCCTTTTATGGGTGAGCATCCTGTCTCTCTGTAAGGCCTGCAGTGGTGTAACAGGGACAGCTGATCCATACTGAGCCTCCAGGGACTCGGGCCGTGTCTTTTCTGATTGTAGCATGTGAATAATATCCTCACGAGCCTGCAGAGGTAAATGAACTCCTGTGGTTATGACAGTTGGATTAGGAAATCATGATGCAATTTTAAGTGGATTGTTTTTTTTTTTTATTGAAAAAAATTACAATCCCTTTATATTTAGATATATTTTATGATCTTTATTCAAACTTTTCCATTAATTGTTATTAATCAGGTGTTTTAATGTGTGCAGTACTGTAGTGAAATATTTAGAAATCAACTTCCACCTAATGTATTGTGTGACAGAAAAGTTTAAGTTATTGAAAGGTAATATTTTTATAGTCGGATGTATTTTTGTGCATCGTGATTAGCACGTCTGCCTCACGGCAAGAAGGACATGGATTCGATTTCCAGCTCAGGCATTTCTGTATGGAGTTTGCATGCTCTCCCCATGCTTGCATGGGTTTCCTCCAGGTCCTCTGGTTTCCTCCCACAGTCCAAAAAACATTCACAGTAGGTTAATTCATTGTTCCAAATCACCCCTAGGTGTGAGTGAGTTGTGTGAGTGTCGGCCCTGTGATGAAGGGTGAGCTGTCTTTGGAATCCCCCGCTCTCGTTCAAAGTCGGCTAAGATGGGCGCCAGCCGTGACCCTAATTAGGATTAAGCAGTTCAGAAAATGAATGTAAAGATAAATTAATGTATTTTTGGCGTAGCACAGTGTTGTACAATAATGCTTAACTTGTCTGTCTCACAACAAGAAGGTCCTTTCGATGGGCATTTCTGTGTGAAGTTTATCTGTTCTTCCTGGACTTGTGTGTAATTACTGCAGATAGTCTAGTTCATCCCACAGTCCAAAGACATACACTTTAGGCTAACTGGTCGAAATTTCCCAATTTTTCCTAGCTGTGGCTATGTGTGTGTGTGTGTTGCCCTGCGATAGTCTCGTAAGTTGTTCAAAGCGTATTCTGCCTTTGCCTGAGATAGGCTCCAGCCTCCAACTGACTCTAGTAGGATTAGCAGTTCAGCACATGAGTGATGATGAGGGACAGCAAATTCTTCATTAGCAATTACTGTATCAATCAATCAGTGAGATAAAACTGAAAAAAATTGTAGAATGAAGACATTAAAAATGTGAATAAACACATGCTGCCTATATAGGGCATATGCTCACTGTAAGAACCTTCAGGACTCAAATATTCCAAGACCATGTGCTGGAGAAACACTCCAGAGCTTTCTCTCTCTCTCTCTCTCTCTCTCTCTCTCTCTCTCTCTCTCTCTCTCTCTGTTTATGTGTGTTCAATTATGGTCTTTGTTGCTGTAGGGTTCGTCTCACTGTTGCTACTGGCTCTCGTGTTGGAAATTGGTGTTCTTTGATTGCTTTAAGATAAGTGTGTACTGTGTTCTCTTTCAGATGTCTATTTATTTCCTACACTTCTACTCTTTCTATCTTTTTTTAGTGAAATGTACTAAATACATGCCTTCTATGCCAATTATACTGTGAATTGTTTTCTCTTGATCCTAAGTGTGCCTGAGAAGTACTTTTTCTTTTAGAAGTGATTAATCAAAGTCTAGTGGTATAGGGCGCTGGATCGCTGATCCAAAGGTTGGGGGTTCAAGTCCCACTCTCCACAAGGTGGCCACTGTCCCACCCAGTGCGGCTAACTGGGTTATCAAAGGCGGGCCATGTCTCTCACTGTCTATGGTGTGAGTCATGTAAAAGAACCATTGTTGACTTTCGTAAAGAGTAGCTGCAAAGCCGTCAGCGTGTTTCTCTCCCTTGCTAAAAGGGTTGTGACAGGAAGGGCATCCGACGTAAAAACCTCTGCCAAATCAAATGTGCGAATCAGATGATTTGCTGTGGCGACTCCCGAGTAAAAGGGAAAAAGCCGAAAGACAGACAGACAGACATAATCAATTTTATGTTTTGTATAAAATGGAACTGTGACTAAGCACAGGGTGTTTTTGCAAATGTGACCACAAGAGGGAGACATATAGCCAAATGCTGTCCCATTATCGATGGGAGGACGTGCCATCCCCAGAAAGGTTGAACTGTATATACGTAATACATTGAATTGACATAAATTGTAAAACCAGATTGAACAGATATATAAAAAATTGCTATGATAGTGGTTAATATTTTTACGGTGACATTTTTACCTAGTTAGCCATAATACTGTATATTTGGGGTTAATTATATCTGCTGCTTTGCTTTTGGTTTGTTTGTTTGTTTGTTTGAAGAATTGTGAAAAAAATTGTAGAATTGTGCACATTTTTATGACGTGTGGCTTTTTTTTAAACAAGAAAGACTCCAGTGGATATTTTAAATCCTACTTAGGATCACGAGGAGGCTGGCGCACCAGTCAGGCCATCGCAGGGCAAACACTCACACCATTATTCACACTGACATCACACTTCGGGGCAATTTTGAACAGCCAATTAGCCATATGTGCATGTTTTTGGACTGTGCGAGGAAACTGGAGGACCCACGCATGCCTGAAGAGAACATGCATGCTCCACGCAGAAATGTCAATGCCAAGAATCAAACCCAGACCTTCTTGCTGTGAGGAAGATATGCAAACCACTGTGCCACCATGCCGCCTTATTTACTTACATACTCACCTTCTTACTTATTTGTATTAGTTTGAGTTTTTAATTTTGTACTTTACACTGGATCTACAAGGCTTACATTGCAGCAAAGTAAGAGAAGCTTAAAGCGACTGGTTAGTGTAATTTAAATTGATGATAGTATTATTTATATTCATTATATTTCTACTTTTTTCTGTGATATGATGTAGCGTTGTCGAAAAACAGCCAGGTCCAGCTAGATTTTAAACCTAAATCACCATTTTCTTCTGCACCTTATTTGGAGCTCCTCACAAAAATATGACTATACACTAGGAGAAAATATGCAGCATAATACATTGAAGGTACAGTTACCTGAACCTCTCCCTCCATGATGCTGAGCAAGCGAAGCAGTTCATCCTTAGATAGATGCATCAGCTCTGCCTTCTTCGTGCACGTTTCTCCAGAAGCATTCTGCATTCTCTTGTCTGTCACATGTACTGGACCATCCTCTACTTTCTCCTCCTTTTCCTTCTCCACAATTGTGGGACTTTTCCTAATCATATCCTCAATGCTGTTTCCTTCATCTTTATCTTTTTGGTAACTTTTGCTGGGCTGTTTGACTTGAAGGCGTCCGCTGTCAGGAGCCTCCATCCCACTGCTCCTGGACCTCATTCTACAAGACATACAGAAAATGCAGCATTCAACATGGAAGAACAACTCAAATTCAACATTTATATTTATATATATGTTATTATGTACAACTCATCCTTCGAGAAACTTTTTCAAACCCATCAAGACATTTAATATGACTTTCTTCAAAATTTAATTTGCTTTTAATTTGACTTAATGCTATATTTTCCTCTTCTTCAGTTAGACCAACTTGTATTTTAAAATTTGACTTAATATAATAAGTATGTAACTCGAGGCTGTGATTACTGAATTTTATATGTACAGCTGTTATATTGGTTGAAATGATCTTTACACCACAATAGTAATCAATAACTTATGATCTGAAAAAGGTCATAAAACTCCAGACTTGTGGAAACTGTAATCCTGTATAAACAACAACCAATCACTGCCTTGTGCTCAACAGCAAGTAAATAGCCAAGCAAAAGCTCCCCTTTCTTCCTGCTAATGCATGACCGTACTATGCAATATGTGTGTGTGTCTGGGGTGTGTGTGTGTGTGTGTAGGGGTGTGTGTGTGTGTGTGTGTGGGGGGTGGAGGGTCGAGGAAGTCGAAGTTCCTCCAAGGGAAGTCGAGGGTTAAGCTGTGGCCCTAAAGAGATGGTACTTTCAACTTTGCAAGTTTTCCAGCTCATTTTTTTTGTACAGTGTGCCTTCAGGGATTTTTTTTTTTCCATTTCTTGCATTTTTGTTTTGATGGTTAATAAAGGTTAACTGGATGAACTGTGATTACGCTCTGATCACAAAAGCTACCTCCGAACTCTTTATATCCTTTTACTCCTTTGCTTCCTGCGGTTTATTTTTTATGGTTGTTGTTTTGATATTGGTCTTAAGATTTTAAGCAGAGATAAATGTTCTATGACTATTCATGCCTTCATGCCTTCAATAAAGAAGTCATTATTTTATAAACATATCCAATTAGGCTGTTTAAGTAGATTGAATAAAACAGCAGTGATGCACAGATTTGAAGTTTTAAATTAAGAATAGTTGCTGAAATATTTTTTCCATTCATACATTTGCACTAAAGAGTAGTCAACAAATTAAGCAAAGGTTGTTCCTCAGACTGTTTGTACCTCAAACGTGAGCAAAGGCAACTTGAATGGCTATGTTGTTGTTTTTTTATCTTTTTGAAGTTGATGACAGCATGATTTGACATTAGGTCTACATGTGTAAACACCGAAGGCACTTGGGTGGTCTGAGTGACATCACCAGGGAATGGAGGGTAGAGTATGGGTAACTCAAGCTGCTTGCAAACACAACAGTCATGAAGTCATAAGATACTGCTGACTCCCTGTATCCGCCAATGGCATTTAAATTGAAAGATCACTAGCGTGAAATAAAAAGTCATGAACATGACAATCCAGCTTGATGAGCTCATTCGTGGACATGGGTAATAAACTGGTACATATCCGAATTCATCAAGTCACCTAAACAAAGATCTGCTATTTTACCTCTAAGGCCCATTGTCTACATTGTGTTTAGTTCCTGTTTTCCTCACTGTTGTCCTGACCACAGTTCCTGGGCTGCGTTAGCGCTTTTGTCGTATTCATTCATATGTAGGCTATGTGTTCATCTCATTACTGTATGATTAATGGAATAATTTGGTGTAAAAACCCTTCTTTGCAAGTTTCCTTTTATCAGGGGTCGCAATCTCTCTCTCTCTCCTCACACACCAATTGCTGGTTTTCAGTCAAGGTATATTTTGTGTTCAATGTTTGCTTCAGAAATATTGTACTGCTGCTCCAAGAATAATGTTGCTAGTAAACCTAAACCTATTCTGTAAATCTGGGTCAAACTACATCCAGTAGTTCAGTGTTCCTTTGTTGATCTAAAGAAACCTCTGCTTGCTTGTGTTTTAAGTTACTGTATTATATCAACAATTACATTATAATTATTAATATAAGCCAGTTTGGATTGCCATATTGTTTTTTTTTTTTTTGTGGCATTTCTTAAAAAAGTGGAGGATTTAAAATATACAGTAATCTATTCACCCAAAAAAATAATTTATTGCCTCCTCCGCAAACTGATGTTTTTGCTGGATATATTGTAATCACTGGTGATTGTTTGCCCATCCATCTATTTGTGATTGTTTCTTTGTTTGTCAGATTGTCCATGGAAAAAAAAAAATCTTGACCACATCTGTGTAAAGATTTTCACCAAACGTGATGGGGACAGTTACCATTCCTGAGTTCAAATTTTTATTTGATTGTGGAAGGTCATGGTTAAAGGTGAAGGCCAGATCAATGTCTTTGAGTGACCTTGAAGAGTCAAACCCCCACCATGTTATAAATCCTTAAAATGAGAGTTTGTCGTTATTTGCTATATTCTCCATGTTAGATGGTAAAGACACTTTGAATGTACCCCTAGATGGACTCTTTGAATGTACCCCTTCTTTCAAAGTTGGGTTTTGTGGCTAATACCATTTCAAGCAAATGCCAAGTGTAAAAAATCATTTTACTTTGGACCTATGTCTGCATTTTGGATCACACATAAGAATTCCTTCCACTTTTTAATTTGTGTTCTGATCCTATTCCTGATTCATGTCATGTTTTTTGGACAAGCAGCAAATGTCCCACTAACTTCTGCTTCCTATTTTTACTTCGTTATTGCTAGAACTAAACATTGGCATTGTAGTCATGTAACATTTAAGAGTAGAGAACATTTGTACCAATAAGGGTAAAGTACTCTCAGTCTTCAAACCCAATCCAGGTACATAAGTTCAAGATGATCTTTAACAAAAAAAAAAAAAAGATCGCAAAGGCAGTGATTCTGCGTCTCATTTATTTTTGCAGTAAATCTATATTAGCCCTGTTCCCAGGCACTAGTGATTTGTGAGGGGATTTCCCTCTGAGAGAGTGGGAGAGGGAGAGAAAAAGAGAAGTAAGAGAAACAAAATGCCTCCCTGTGTGAAATGGAGTTTTATGTAATCCCCAATAAGATCAAGCATGACGTCAAGATTTTTGATTAACAGCATATTCACCGCGCCTCACCAATGATGTCATATATGACCCCTAACCCTGATCTCATAGCCTCTATGCTGAAGAAATGTGCTCCAGGGGAGACATGCTCCCACATACTCTGCCTTGCGACTGGATCTGATGAGGTGATGGGGTGTTGAGCTCATGTTCACATTGGGACCCTGAGCTATATTCTGTTGGACAGAGAGTGATTTTTACACCAAATGAACTTCAACAGTAACAGCGTTGATTTTAATTCCCAATTAAAACAAGATGCTTGAAAAATTCCGCAGAGGCAATGTGGGTTTTTTCCACCCTATTATCAAGAGATGTGTAGTTAGCTTCTTAATGATTTCCAGATATTTTTCTTTTTTTCTTTTCTTTTTTTGCAGATATAATAGACTAAATGATTGGATCAAAGATGGCATCCATACGTCATAAACATTAAGTGAATTTAATTGTTATTGCCTGAAATTGCATGTGATCTAAGTAAACACATCACATTAATAATACTATTCATTCATTTTATGAATCGAGTGAACCTAATTAGGGTTGCGAGGAGGCTGGTGCCCATCTCTGCTGGCTTTGGGTGAGGGCGCAGTATACCCTGGACAGCTCGCCAGGCCACCACAGGGCCATCATTAATAATATGGTCATACGAAAAAAGAATTGCACTTCATCAAAAATTCCCATTTGAAGAATTAAATTAACCATGTGTGTATTTTTGCATTTGTAATAAATTAATTATATGGGATTAAAAAAATGAACTCTAATTAAAAAAATTACTTGAAAAGAAAAAATGTGTTTACCATAAGGAACATAAACAGTTCACAGCATTAAGATAATGTAAATGACTGTTGAGCTATAGAAAAAAAACTTTTTTTATTCACACCTAATGGAGATTTGGAACAGCCAATTAACCTGCTTTGCATATATTTTCAGACTGGAAGGTACCCATGCAAGCACAGGGAGAACATGCAAACTGCACACAAAAACATCCGAGCTGGGAATTGAATCCAGGGATTCTTGCTGTGAGGCAGCATGCTAACCACTACAGCACAATGCCTCCATGCATGAAGATATTTTAATCATGAAAAAACCTCAGGAACCAATTGAAATAATGCCCAAAGATATCCACAGCATAGCATGTAGCACAGTAATCATAGCAATACATTGGAGCTAAATTTAAAAAAATGATTTAAACTTTTTTGTTCATACCATTCAATTTTAAAGAAGTAAAACTTACATAAACGCTTCCGATGGGAAATGCTGGTAAATAGCTATAGCATGAGCTAGCGTAATTGTCAGACTATCAGAAATGTCATGGCATAGTATTGTTTACTTCCACGGTCCAATATTTTATTGTTAGAGAATTTGTAGAAAGAATCTTTAGTTTATGTCTTCAGTGTCTTTACAAATGGAGAGCCATGTTCACGCACTGTACAAACAAGATTGTTATTGTTGCTATTATTATTGTTGTTATTGTCATTCATTTTCTGAACCGCTTAGTCCTGCAGTCACGGGGAGACTGGTGCCCATCTCAGCCAACTCAAGGCAAAGGCAGAGTACACCCTGGACAGCTTGCCAGGCCATCGCAGAGCAGAAACTCACTGACGGCTATGCAGCCTCTCTTTGCGAAAATCAACAATGGTTCTTTTACATGCCTCTCACAATAAACATTGAGAGACATGGCTGGCCTCTGACAACCCAGTCAGCTGCATTGGGACAGCAGTGAGAACCATTGACAGCATTAAAAAACAGAATGAATAGAAGATTAAATTCACATATCTATGGTTCAACTGTATGATGTTATTTTTAAGTATATTAAAAAAATAGCTCTAATTCAGCCATGAGGCGCGGGGGGGGGGACTAACTAGTGTCTCTCCCCCCTTATGCTGGTCCCAAGCCCAGATAAATGCAGAGGGTTGCGACAGGAAGGGCATCCGGCGTAAAACTTCTGCCACATTAAAAATGCAAATGGTCAAAACAAAATTCATACCGGATCAGTCGAGGCCCAGGTTAACAACGACCGCCATCAGTGCTGTCAACCAACAGGGTGCTGATGGAAATTGGGCTACTGTTGGTCAAAGACGTCGAAGAAAGAGAGGCGGGAGGCGTGTCCGTAGGCAGAGAGAGAGGAGGAAATGCGTGAGCCTAGGACTGAGAGTAGGGACTTTGAATGTTGGAACTATGCAAGGAAAAGATAGGGAGCTGGCTGACATGATGCAGAGGAGGAAGGTGGACATACTGTGTGTTCAGGAGACCAGGTGGAAAGGTAGCAAGGCTAGAAGCTTAGGAGCAGGGTTTAAGCTGTTTTATTACGGTGTGGATGGGAAGAGAAATGGAGTAGGAGTCATCTTGAAGGAGGGGTTTGTCAGGAATGTTCTAGAAGTGAAAAGAGTGTCAGACAGAGTGATGAGTCTCAAGTTAGAAATTGAAGGCGTGATGGTCAATGTTGTTAGTGCTTATGCCCCACAGGCAGGATGTAAGCTAGAAGAGAAGGAGAGATTCTGGAGTGAGTTAGATGAAGTGATGCAGAGTACCCCCAGAGGTGAAAGAGTGGTCATTGGGGCAGACTTCAATGGACATTTTGGTGCAGGCAACAGAGGGGACGAGGAAGTGATGGGCAGGTTTGGTATCCAGGACAGGAAGACAGAAGGACAGATGTTGATCGATTTTGCAAAAAGGATGGAAATGGCTGTGGTGAATACTTTCTTCAAGAAGAAACAGGAGCATAGGGTGACTTATGAAAGCGGAGGTAAGAGCACACAGGTAGACTACATCTTGTGCAGGCGATGTAATTTGAAGGAAGTCAGTGACTGCAAAGTAGTAGTGGGTGAGAGTGTTGCCAAACAGCATAGGATGATGGTGTGCAGGATGACACTGATGGTGAGAAAGGTGAAAAAGGCAAAGGCAGAGCAGAAGACAAAGTGGTGGAAGCTGAAAAAGGAAGAGTGTCATGTTTTCTTCAAGGAGGAGTTGAAACAGGCTTTGGGTAGTCAGGAAGTGCTTCCAGATGACTGGACAACCACAGCCAATGTGATCAGGGAGACCGGGAGGAGAGTACTTGGTGTGTCCTCTGGAAGGAAAGTAGATAAGGAAACTTGGTGGTGGAATGAGGAAGTGCAGGAGTGTGTACAAAAGAAGAGGTTAGCCAAGAAGAAGTGGGACATTGAGAGGACCGAAGAGAGTAAACAGGAGTACAGGGAGACACAGCATAAGGCGAAGGTAGCGGTGTCGCAGGCCAAACAGAGGGCGTATGATGACTTGTATGATAGGTTGGACAGTAAGGAGGGAGAAAATGATTTATACAGGTTAGCACAGCAGAGAAATAGAGATGGGAAAGACGTGCAGCAAGTTAGAGTGATAAAGGACAGAGAAGGAAATGTATTGACTGATCACAGAAGTGTGCTGGGAAGATGGAAAGAGTACTTTGAAGAGCTGATGAATGAGGAAAATGAGAGAGAAAAAAGAGTAGAAGGGGTGACCGTTGAGGACCAGGAAGTAGCAAAGATTAGTAAGGGAGAAGTGAGGAGGGCATTGAAGAGGATGAAGAGTGGAAAGGCAGTTGGCCCTGATGACATACCAGTTGAGGTATGGAAGTGTCTAGGGGAGGTAGCAGTAGATTTTCTGACAAGAATATTCAACAAGGTCTTAGAAAGTGAGCAGATGCCAGAGGAATGGAGGAGAAGTGTGCTTGTGCCCATTTTTAAGAACAAGGGAGATGTACAGAGTTGTGGCAACTACAGAGGGATAAAGTTGATGAGCCATACAATGAAGTTATGGGAAAGAATACTGGAAGCAAGACTAAGGGCAGAGGTCAGCATTTGTGAACAACAGTTTGGTTTCATGCCAAGAAAGAGCACCACAGATGCAGTGTTTGCTTTGAGGATGTTAATAGAGAAGTACAGAGAAGGTCAGAAGGAGCTGCATTGTGCCTTTGTGGATCTGGAGAAAGCATATGACAGGGTGCCGAGAGAAGAACTGTGGTATTGTATGAGGAAGTCTGGAGTGGCAGAGAAGTATGTTAGAGTGGTGCAGGACATGTATGAGAGATGTAAGACAGTGGTGAGGTGTGCTGTCGGTGTGACAGAAGAGTTCAAGGTGGAGGTGGGACTGCAATAAGGGTCAGCTCTCAGCCCCTTCTTGTTTGCTATGGTGATGGACAGGCTGACAGACGAGGTTAGACAAGAATCTCCATGGACTATGATGTTTGCAGATGACATCGTGATCTGTAGTGAGAGCAGAGAACAAGTGGAGGAAAATCTAGAGAGGTGGAGCTATGCCCTGGAAAGGAGGGGAATGAAGGTTAGTCTCAGTAAGAGAATACATGTGTGTGAACGACAAGGACCCAAGAGGAACGGTGAGGTTACAGGGGGCAGAGATAAAGAAGGTGGAGGATTTTAAGTACTTAGGCTCAACAATCCAGAGCAATGGAGAGTGGGGAAAAGAGGTGAAGAACACGTTCTGCTCTCACTTCAGTGTTAGGAAGGCTAATCAGGTTGACGTAGGTTTCGCATGTTAAAGTGTGAGCCCATTGTTTCCATTATCAAAACTAGATACACTCATGATTTCCATGAGGTCGGATTCATGACTTGTTTGGATCTTTTTGGTGCTTTCTGGTTCAGTGACTCTATTTTGTCTTTGAGAGGATGCTGAAAAACATTAATAAAAAGTTCTGTGATCAAAATAACATGTTCATTCGCTAAACCCATTAGTGAAGTACACTGTTGGGAAAGAGATTACTTATTATTTAAATTATAAGGAAACAATTCCAAGTATGACAACATCATCATCCCGACATGTCCAAATCTTTGCAAACTTGATTAACGATAACCATACACACTACCTCATGTGGTGGTGGTGGAGGAGGAGGAGGAGGAGGCAATTTGGCAAGCCGTTTTATGACTGTTTCTGGTAAATGTAGTTCACACATACGCTTGAGTGCAATAAGTTTAGGGCCTCACACGTTTGTGGGATGCTGATGAAACCAGCGTGTGACTCAGTGGATCTATAATAACTCGTTTAGTGTTTAGGTTATTAATAGTCATTATAGGGGAGCAGCCAAGCACTCCTGTGGGTGCTGCCTTGATTTCAAACCTGAGTATGGAGTCTGGCATCCTCAGCTCAGGGTGGAATGCATCAGTGTGTAGTTTACACAAAGATTGAGTGTCACTTAAGTTTATAGAAGCAGCAATTCAAAACAATAATGTCTTGTTACGTTTACTTGAACAACAGCATTTCAGTAATCTGGCTGTGTGGTCTGGATCAGAGTACAAACTTGTATATTGTGCAATGTTGTTGTATTTATTATTTTAAACAGCAATTTTGCACGCAGCAGATTTTTCTAAAGCTGTTTCTGAACTATAACCTCCTATTATGTATAAAAATATAAAGGGGCAGTGGTGCTCTAATGGTTTAGGGCGCTGGATCGTTGATCCTAAGGTTGGGGGTTCGAGTCCCACTCTCCACAAGGTTGTCACCCCCCCCCACCCCCCTGTGCAGCTAACTGGGTTATCAAAGGTCGGCCATATCTCTCACTGTCTGTGGTGAGGGATTCATGTAAAAGAACCATTGCTGACTTACGTAAAGAGTAGCTGCAAAGCCGTCAGCATGTTTCTGTCCCTTGCTAAAAGAGTTGTGTCAGGAAGGGCATCCGACGTGAAAACCTATGCCAAATCAACTGTGCGAATCATTCTCTGTGGCGACCCCTGATAAAGGGAAAAAGCCGAAAGGAAATCTCTCATTATGTATATAATAGAAGATTTGAATATTGATGTTCAAGAATAAAGTAAATATTTTTATTATATCCATTAATAATCTAAAGATATTTCAATGCTTGTTATTTAATGATGTTGTTCAGAAGCCAATAATCTCAATACCATATTATTGTTGAACATTCTCAGTTTGTCTCTGTAATTCTGATCAGTACTGATTTGAATCTTACAAGTGTTAAATTCCCTGCCAACAGTATCAACAGAGAATCTGTTAGACAGTTGTGT
>CM045737.1:26422347-26472347 GCA_024760905.1 Plotosus lineatus | reverse complement strand
ATCATAAATCTAGCTTAAGCCTAATTACTTCCCAGCCATCTGCTCTGCGCTTTCGTCGCTTTGCATTTATCTTTCGTATAAGAGTGATGTGAGAGATATCCTTGGATGACATATGGTTTGATGGTTGTATGTCTGAAATGCTACCGGAATCTCCAGCTCTTTTTTAAAAACCAATCTTAAGCTCCTGCATCTTTAAAGTTTGCATGATTACCAGAGGTAGAATTCCTTGTATTTAGTTCGTCGAAACTCGGGAATAATGGTAGTTAAAGGCCATTTGTTAAAATTCATCAAAACAGATTCTGAAACTATAATTGTTTTATTATAACAGGTTACTATAAGGTCTTAAGATGGGAGGGAACTGAGAGTAAGTCTTACCAAAGTTGATCTTATGAAGCTTTATCCAATACAGTAAAAAGTAATTACAGTTTCTTACTCTTAGGCTTTGTGGTATCCATGTGCAACCAGATCCACACAAATACAGTGGTGACGCATAACCACAAATTCTTTCCAAAAGTTTTTCGACATCTTGAAAAGGGTGAATTATACAGATTTAATCAGCTATGTCCATATACTTATTGTGTACTAATGTTTGATAAGTATGTACTATCGGTCCTCACTTTAAGTATATTCCTTTAGTATGCAAGCAACTAGCAAGCACAACTCAGACATACTGTGCTGCCTTATTACCTTTCCTATCAGCCAACTGTTTTTAGCATTACATACCATTAATGCATTAGCATTAGCATTAGCATTAATTGAGCACTAATGGAAATTTAGGTCAACTTGTAGTTCACAGAATTCATTAATTAAGCTTCCTGTCACTCTAATAGATATATTACCTTTAGTGAAATTTTACCACCTAGTTTTTCAACGACCGGAAAGTATTTAAGTGTTGCATTTGGTTTCACCTTCCTCTGCCATTTTGTTTCTCTTATTTTTGTTCTGAGAAATGGATGTCTTTGGTTATTCAGAGGTTTTAGCAGAGTGATGGAATGTGGTGATAGAGAGTGGTATTTTCGGATACTTCAGATTAAGTACATAGCCAGGTAACTTTTATTCTGACATCATACTTACTATATATTTGTATACCGGTAGTAAGAATGCCGAAGTATTTGGAGCAATTAATTGTATGTGCTAGTATAGATGGTATTGATAACACAGATGGAGGTTTGGTTAAGGTTCTGTGGTGGTCTGGCAAATTGTTTAAGGTGTCCTCTGTCTTCATCCAATGTTGAATGACATAGTTTCCAACCTTCCCATGACACTTAGCTGGATTAAGTAGCTCGGCAAATGAATGAGTGATCTAGTAAGTGAGTTTGAGATGAAAAACTCAAGTTTTTCTTTTATATTAATGAATATAGATTCATTATTATCCACTAAAAGTAAATGTAAGCAATTAAATTAATCTGGCTTCTGTTAATTTGGATCTGCGGATGTCCATTTTTACACATATCATTATACAGTACTTGATTTTTTTAAACATTAATTTGTAATATGAATCCGTGAATAATTTGTATTGACTCCAATTGAAGAGTTCAAGGAAAATCTGAAAGTTAGCATATCTAGAGATGGACTTTCTATCAAAGTCTATTTAAGCTGTCCTTCACATGAACATGACCTTATTACAGGTCACCTACAGTGGATGAAGGGCCATAACTCCAGAGCTTGTATAAAAATAGACATCATAAATGTAGGCCTGAGTTGGGGAACGTCTCCAGAGTTACTGTACTTCATTACAGACCAAGCAAGAAACAAGGCTAGTTGTATAAAACTTGGGTTCATGTTTCATTTTTAAGGTCTGAAATAAGTGAGATGTAAAAAGGAAGAAAAATAGTTCTGGGGCTGCGTGAGTGTGATCAATGAGTGAACACTGGTGATAAGTTTGGAAGTTCATCTTCACAGACAGAGCCATCCATGTACAGAGGAGTGACATCATTGGCCAGATGTACTCCTCAAACAGTCTGCTCTTGAATGCCTTTCTGCTGGGATGGAAATGAGATCACTTCCCTCATAAAGTAAATGCAGAAAGAGCAGAGAAAGAGTGAGGGGAGGAGAGAGAGAGAGAGAGAGAGAGAGAGAGAGAGAGAGAGAGAGAGAGAGCAAATGCTGACTATGTCCAATGTCTTCACCACTTATGATGGCGTTTCAGAACTATCTTCCAATGCTAAAGGCTCTCAAGGGTTACATTTACAGTGAATCTCTCCAAATAGCTTTCAAATTATAGAATTATGTGATATAAGTTTAAATCAAATATATATCACAGCATTCCCATGATGCCGTTCTCAAATGTTTAGGAATGTTTGGAAGGACAAGTTGTGAAAAGGAGGTCACCATTCCGTCAGATTCTTTACTATCTGCAGCTTATTATCCGAGTGTGCATGATGAATGATTAGCTCTGGTGTGTGGGGTCATGTTATGACAACCAGGATGTAAAGAAATTTTCGTTTCATGGCTGTAATTACAAGAAACACCCACTGAAATTCAGCTGCAGACATTTAGATGTTTATATGCAGACTGTTCACTGTGTTTGTAGCATTTTTCTACAGATTTGTTCCAGCTTAAACATAAGTACTTTAAAAATAAAAGCTTTTAATCTACTTTTGCAGCCTATCTGCTAGAGTGGAGTTTTTTCACTCAAGATGTTGTACAGTACTAGGATACAGTATTCAAGCTATGAAAGTCCGTTAAACAAAATAATACAAAACTCAGATCTATTATTATCTGTACGCAGAATGTTGCATCTACATCACATACGTAGTATAATTAGATTATTCTGAGAAGAAATTCTGATATTTAACCAAAATTAAATAAGTCAGATATGAAATAATGCTGTGAGCTATAAAGTCAAATGATTGAGTGTCTGAACCAGCAACATTTTTGTACACGTGAGTATTCTGTTCTTTTCTACAATAATACACAATAGAATTCTTTCAGGGAAAACCCCTAAACCAATATATCACTGTCCTGTCTGTTATGTTGCTATGCATCAAGCAGATTGTGTGCTGATGTTTCGCTCCCTCAGTGACACTGCTGAGCTGAATTAGGTTGCTGATCTCATGGGCAAAGTTGCTTATCGCTTAGCTTTCAGCTGTGACGCCAGCTTTGGCTACCGTTTAAAAGAAAACATGGTGTTAGCCGTTCCTGAGGGTGAAAGAGGAAATTAAGTTACATAAAAAACAATGACAAAAAGTAAAATGCCTCTGTGATATTGCAAAGAAGGACTCCATCATTTTTGAATACTTGATAGCAATTCCTCCTTGAAATTGTCCAAGATGTTTTATTAGTGTTTTTCTAAATACTGAGATATTTCCATCATTACACCTGATAGCAAGAGGATCCTGGATTCCAACCCCAGGCTTGTGGATTTCTGTGTCTGTTTTTCCAGTACTTGTGTGGGTTTCCTATGGATACATTGGTTTCCTCCCACAATCCACAGACATGCAAATTAGATTTAAATGACCGTTTAAAATTGGCCTTAGGTGTGAGTGTGCATTGTGTGTGTGTGTGTGTGTGTGTGTGTGTGTGTGTGTGTGTGTGTGTTGCCCTTATAATGGTCTGGCAAAATCTTTAGGGGGTACCCTGCCTTTTCCCAATGTTGGCTGAGATAGGCTTCACCCGCACTGCAACCGTAGTCGGAGTAAGCTGTGGTAAATGAGTGAGTGACTTCTAAATACTGCTAGTTATTATGATTTGTATTATTTTTGTTTTTACGGTTGTTGTTTTAATGACAATAAACCGTATAATACTTATGCAATGTGACCAAAGAAAACGAAATGGATTCAGGAAGATATTTAAATGTGTGTGTGTGGGTATATATATATATATAGGATTTTCTGAGTAGATCCTTCCGTAGGAGAGTGCTCAATACTTTTTGGTAGAGCAAATAAACAAAAATAAAAGGACAGGACAAAGACTTTCTATTGAAACTCCATTTATCACGACAGATCTGTTTCGAGGGGTGGTGAAACCATCCTCTCTCTTCAGGTGATTATAGAAGATAATATTATTCTTCTATAATCTATATAATATATTCTTCTATAATCACCTGAAGAGAGAGGATGGTTTCACCACCCCTCGAAACAGATCTGTCGTGATAAATGGAGTTTCAATAGAAAGTCTTTGTCCTGTCCTTTTATGTATATATATATATATATATATATATATATATATATATATATATATATATATATACATACAGTACATTATATATTTATACTGATGTATATTATCTTGATTAACTTCCTATGTAGAAAGCAAAAACAAATTAAATGGTGTCTGTGGCTGATTTATATATTTGGCTTAAACAAAGCATGTTGAAATATTGATTTATTTATTTATTTTTGGTAAACAATACAGTGTTACTATCTAAAACTATTTAACAGTTATCTCATAAAATAAGGTCATACATGCTTAAATACTGACATGATTTTACTTGCAATAAGTCAATAATAACTCCAAATCAAGTATCACAAAATCAGAAATACGGTAATACATAATCCATAGTTTTGCATTCCTGCTCAGAAGCAGAAAATCAATGTTTATTCCTGTTAATGTTTTTTTTTCCTGTTTCTGTAAGTTCATGACACGGAGCTGTCGGTATTTATTGATTTTCATGAATTATTACAATTGGAAAAGTTTAAAAATAGTTCTTGAAAATCTAAAAAAAAAAAAAAAAAAAAAAAAAAATCGTTTTTTTCGTTGTTAAAAATGTGTTACTTTTAAATCTTTTTTCAAGTTTTGTTTGCAAGGACCGTATAGTCAGTTCACAAATCTTGGCACAGTCTTCGTTTTATGTATTTACAGTACATGAGCTGATACGATAGTTATCAAGTAACCAATCCAAACACATGATTGCTCATATCCAGTGGATGTGTATATAATAAATTAGGATGTACACTTATTGTCTCTCTTTTTGATTATTATTTTGTAAACATTGGATCCTAGACTTTTAAACTGGAATATTTAAATACACCGCCAGAGACCATCGAACCGTGGTGTCTGGGTCTGACTCATGATATTGTTGCTGTATCGTTTCCTTGTTGAAAGCATACCTCTCACCTAGCTCCCCCAAGTGTGATGCTGAGCTTTCCCAACCCCAGAGATGTAATCTGTAAAAAGCAAGGTATGAAATAATTTCCGAAGCAGAGACTTTGCTGCAACTCAGAACTGCAGCCAGAGGTTTTTGAGTGATTGTTTTCCCTTGAAAGTGGGACCCTGAAAGTAACTCAAATGAGCTGTATAGCAATTAGTCAATACACACATTCTACAGTTTTGGTGATTATCATTCCCATACACATAAATCACTAATGGACAGGAATAAAAAGAAAAAAGTCTAAAAGACTAAATCTGTCCACAAATGGCAAAGACATGTGGACACCACTGGATGTGGGAAAATTGGGAAATGTTCAATAATCATTTTAACCATGAGGTTCTTGCTCAGTTTTAATATCTGTACATGGCAGTTCATTCAACCAGGGTTGGATGTTAGACATAACCAACACAAGCTGAGAAACAAGAGCAGTGTCCTACCTTTCAACACTGGTCCCAAAGTATGAAGGCTTATAGAAAGCAAATGAACCCCTAAAGAATTTCGCAGTCTTTCTTCTGTCTTCAGTCGAACAGCCCAAAAGGCGACACCGTGTGAAAGGCAACTCTTTCCAACCCTCTTTCCTGCCTCTTCCTCCCTGTCTGTGTTTTGTCCTCTCTCGAACTCTGCGAGCCAGTAGTGACACTCTGACATGCTTAGAAGGAGAAAAGGAGAGTGTGGTGTGTGTGTGTGTGTGTGTGTGTGTGTGTGTGTGTGTGTGTGTGTGTGAGAGAGAGAGAGAGAGAGAGAGAGTGAGAGAGAGAGAGAGAGAGAGAGAGAGAGAGAGAGGGAGAGAGAGAGAGAGAGACCAATCAGAGAAAGGAGGTGGTCAGATCCTCTCTATCACCACCAGCACTTAAAAATTCAAGCTCCAGGCTCCGAGTAAGCAAGGTCAGAGAGCCAAGCAGACCGTTGGTGGACTCCCACTCCTCCTTTTTGCTCCACAGAGTAAAATTAAAGTGGTGTGTAGAAGGTATGGACAAGAAACTAAGTCTATATTTAACCTGTGTTCTCACTCACTCATTGCTGTTAGCAGCTGAGCAGATTGTGGTTGAGCTTTCCAGGCCCAGCTGACAGCTGAGCTCTCAGTCTCCCCCATAAACACAGAGATCATTCCAGTAAAGCCATATTATACACCCTGAAATGGACCTGGTGAACACTGGAGCAAGTTTATATCAAACCTGGGTGTGTGTACACATCAAATATACAGTGTAAAGCTTTATTTAACATTTTCAACACAAACATGTTTCATGAAAATGGATCAGCTGTGTTCCAGTGTACTTAGTTTTCTCTAAAAATATCAAAAGCAATGCTACTATTTATGTGAAATATACAGAATCTGATTCTATCAAGACATAAAATTCATTAAATCCTATAGTGAGTTCTAGAATAATGTCATAGAAAGATAATAATAATAATAATAATAATAATAATAATAATAATACATCCCCAGTGCAGCTAACTGGGTTATCAAAGGCCGGCCATGTCTCTCATTGTCTATGGCGTGAGGCATGTAAAAGAACCATTGCTGACTTTCGACAAGAGTAGGCTGCAAAGCCGTGTTTCCGCCCTGCGATGGCCTGGCGAGCTGTCCAGGGTGTACTCTGCCCTCGCCCGAAGTTGGCTGGGATGGGCGCCAGCCTCCCTGCGACCCTAATTCGGATTAAGCGGTTACAGAAAATGAACTGAACTGAATAATAATACATTATTATTATTATTATTATTACTCACTCATTCATTTATTTGCTGAGCCACTTAATCTCATTTCGGTTGCAGGAGTCTATCTAGTTGACGCCAGGCGAGTGTGGGTACACCATAAACAGGCCGGCAGAACACTGCAGGCCAAAACATGCAAAGCATTCAGACCCACACCTAGGGGAAATGTGGATCAGCCAGTCAGCCTTATGTGTATGTCTTTGAACTGTGGGATACCGGAGGACCACATAAGCATGGGGAGACCATGCAGGTTCCAGAAAGAAATGCCCAAGCCCAGGACTCAGATCCAGAACCTTTTTGCTGTGAGATAGACTTGCTAACCACTATGCCACCATGCCTCCCTTACAGGTATTATTATTAATACTAATATTCTAATTCTAAATAATTAAATAAAATATAGCCATGCAATAGACTTCCAACTGTACCGGAGATACACCATTGGGAATAGCTCTTGCTTCCCTGGGCAACCCTGACAGATAAGCAGTAAAGATTATGATAAATGGATAAATAAAATATTAAGAACAATTTTATAGCTCACAAGTCAGACTGTCATACTGAAAGACAACAGTAATTGATGCCAAAAAGGAAGTACACAGTGATATCCTTCATTGATGTAACCAAAAAAAAAAAAAAATATATATATATATATATTCCCATTGAATCTTTTAAATCAAACTTTATTTATTTACTATTGTATTATACCATTCCATAGGCAGTTTTTCTTTTTCGCCATCACCTCTGGATTGTTCATCAGAGATCTAAACAACATTTCTGTAAAGCTGCTTTTGGTCAGTGTTTATTGTTAAAAACATTAATTGACAACTGAATTAATTTCAGCTTATTCTCACAAGGTTTTCGGTGCCTTTTGATGAAAAGCAGTCCCACAACATCACAGATTGTTAATGACACATAACACTGGGGCTTTGTTTCTATACTGTATAACCTCATTCCTTTTGCACAAAAAGAATCAATCCCAGGTGGCACGGTGGCGTAGTGGTTACACACCCACTTCACAAAAAGAAGGTCCTGGGTTCGATTCCCAGCTCAGGCGTTTCTGTGTGGAGTTTGCATGTTCTCTGTATGTTTCCTCCCACAGTCCAGAAACATGCACAGTGAGTTATTGGCTTTTCCAAAGCACCCCTAGGTGTTAGTGGGAGTGTGAATGGTTGTGTGAGTGTTGGCCCTGAAATGGACTGGCAAGCTGTCCAGGGTGTACCCTGCTCTCACCCAGAGTTGGCTGAGATGGGCATGACCCTAATTAGGATTAAACGGTTCCAAAAAATGAAAGGATGAGAATCAATCCCACATGACCTGCAACCTCAACTCTTTGTATAGCATACTTTCTATCTGTATGTTTTCTATCATATTAGTGTATAATGTCTGTTAAATTCAAAGAATCAATTACTGTAAATGAAAAAAAGATCATTATCATCATTATGTACAGCTTTATTAAATGAATCATATGAGATGCTGTGAGCAACTTGTGCAAGACTCTCACTGAAGTATGACTGACAGGAGATCTTCAGACACTCACTCCGAGACATCTCGTTACTCTCGATGAGGTCACTGAATGTGGATTTGCATACACAGACTCTTAACACAAGATCTTAGAGTCTGTCTTCCTTTCGGCTTTCTTCCCTTTTACTCAGGAGTCGCCACAGTGAATCATCTGATTCGCACTTTTGATTTGGCAGAGGTTTTTACGTCGGATGCCCTTCCTGTCACAACCCTTTTAGCAAGGGACAGAAACACGCTGACGACTTTGTAGCTACTCTTTACGAATGTCAGCAATGGTTCTTTTACATGAACCTCTCACCATAGACAGTGACAGACATGGCCCGCCTTTGATAACCCAGTTAGCCGCACTGGGGGAACACAAGATCTTAGAGTAAAACATTGAAATGTTTAAAAACAGATTGAGATTGATTTTAGCTGTCTTTCAATTTACTGGAGCCCTAACACAGACAGCACCAGAGCAGATGGATATTGTAATGGATTTTACTCTAAATGTCACTCATTTTTCTCATATACTTTAATTAATTCGAATAAAAACAAAACTTGTAGTTACTACTTCACCACATTAGCATAGTCTTGTTCAGTCATTGCACATGAAGATCATTCATGCATAAACTAAAACAAAATACAAATAAAATACTTATATAAGGTAGGCTGGAACAAAGCTGGGGCAGCATGGTGGCACAGAGGCGAGCATGTCCACCTCACAGCAAGTAGGTCATGGGTTTCAGTTTATGCATGAAGCTTGTATGTTTTTCCCATTCTTGTGTGGGTTTCTTTCGCGAACCTGGGTTTCTTCCCACAGTTCAAAGACATGTGCGCTAGGCTAATTTGCTGTTGATCCCAGGCTTGAGTGTTAGTGGTTGTTTCTCCATTGGCCGTGCGATTGTCTGGCGGTGCTGTTCAGGGTGGACCCCAACTTTGAAACATTTTTTCATGAACAAAATTATTTTTTGACTTTTGCGTTTTATTCATCTTCTATGTGGCTTATCCATTGTGGGTTGTGGGTGAACTGCAGCTGATGGCAGGTCTAATTCCAAACAAGTGGTGCAGAACAGGTAAAACAGGTCTCTCTCTCTCTCTCTCTCTCTCTCTCTCTCTCTCTCTCTCTCTCTCTCTCACACACACACACACATATACACACACACACACACACACACACATCAACCCAGAGAACTGACTGTTCATATGCTGCTTAATATACCTCATCCCTTGAGAGATGCCATTGTAATGAGATAATCCCTGTTATTCACGTTCCCTCTCAATGATTATAAAGTTATGGCTGATCTGCATATCATCACATCTCAGCATGCACTAGACATTGAACCTTGGCTTACAACAGGAGAAAATCTAAATCAGGTTCTTTTCTTTTCTTTTCTTTTCTTTTTTTTTACTTTGTGCTACAGCGTCCTCAGTCTTTTCTCTGCTTTGGCACTAAACTGTATGCTGGGTAAGAAAGAGATTTTCTTGAAGAATTGACACCATAAGTGGTTTTATGTTTGTCATGTCTGTAAAAATGAGATGAATGAACATTTATATCCTATGTACAGTATACACTATAAGAATTTGCTGAATCCAGCAATCCACCCCAGTTTTTACATCATTTACAATCACCATAATCCTTCTACTTCACTCAGCCTGTTCCTCATTAACCAACACTGGACGTTCTGTATATTTGACACCACTCAACCAACACTTCATGATGTTTTTCCTCAGTACCTTACTGCTGTGTAGGGGCAGCTGGTTTAAATAGGTGAATGAGGTTAAGTTCACCAGATGCTCAAACATTAAATCGAAATCAAATAATTTACTGGGACAGTGGTGGCCTGGTGGTAAGGTGCTAGATTACCGATCCTAAGGTTGGGGGTTCAAGACCCACTGCCAACGGTTGTCACTGCTGTCCCTCCAGTACAGCTAACTGGGTTATCAAAGGCTGGCCATGTCTCTCACTGTCTACAGTGAGAGGCTGTAAAAGAGCCATTGCGATGGCCTGGCAAGCTGTCCAGGGTGCACTCTGCCCTACCCAAGAGTCGGCTGAGATGGGTGCCAGCCTCCATGTGACCCTAATTAGGATTAAGTGGTTCAGAAAATGAATGAATGACTTACTGTGAAGAAAAGTCTAAAAAAAACAATTGCTATGATTTCTTTTTAAACAGAGTATGTTCTTATCCTATTTTCAGAAACATTTTTTTTTACAAAATGTAATAATAGCCAAAATCTTTGATCTATTAATTTATGTAAACCTTTACTTGACTGACAAAAATTCAAAGAAAAGATTTTCAATATTTTTAATGACCAAATTATTTGTTTGTTTTTAAATATAAACAAAGTTAGAATTTGCCTGCGGCACATTCAACGAAAGTTTAAATAGAGTTGAAATACAAAAATTAAATTGAAGCGAATAACCTAGTAACAGTACTTGAGTAATTGGTAGGGATGAGGTATCATCAGCACTTAGAATAATTTGCAAAATCATTTCCCAATCATGTGCAATGCAGCTACTCCATTAGCCTCCAGTTCAGACATCCTACATTCTTTTATTTACAATCTGACTCCCAAACAACTTTAAATTTTAACATTTTTTGGATTCTTTGTATTTCTTTGTACTATTGGTTTTATATTTGTGATTGTTGGTATTATATTTACCAGCTGCGATGGCCTGGTGAGCTGTTCAAGGTGTACCCCACCCTCACCCAGAGACAGCTGAGATGGGTGCTGGCCTCCCTGCAACCCTACTTATGATTAAGTGGTTCAGAAAATGAATGGATGGATGAATTATATATTTACCAGCCAATAATTTGAAAAAAAGCGTAGCATTCATCAAAGGCTCAGTCTTTGCAAGCAATGACGGGTTATGGCTCACCACTTTGTTTCAAAATTCATGGGAGAATTACTTGTCAGACCAAGTGGAACATTTTTCTACACAGAATTGAAGAGAATTTCAGTCTTTCAACAGCTCCAATACATAATATTGTGAAAATGTTAAGCAAATTTAGACACATCTCAGTGTATCAAAGGCAAAATTGAAAACCATAATCCATATTATTCACACCAAAACAGCAAAACCCAGCATCTGTAATGACATCAGTGTTCACAGCAAGAGTAAGCTTATGTATGTAAAGATACTATTAATGTAAAGTCATTTTTGGGATTTTAATAAAAGATATATCTTATTATCAAAGCAACTTTTAGTGCAGGGGCAGTGGTGGTCTAGTGGTATAGGGCGCTGGATCGCTGATCCAAAGGTTGGGGGTTCGAGTCCCACTCTCCACAAGGTTGTCACTGTCCCCCCCAGTGGAGCTAACTGGGTTATCAAGGGCCGGCTATGTCTCTCACTGTCTATGGTGTGAGGCATGTAAAAGAACCATTGCTGACTTTCGACAAGAGTAGGCTGCAAAGCCGTCAGCGTGTTTCTGCCCTGCGATGGCCTGGCGAGCTGTCCAGGCCTCTGCCCTCGCCCGAAGTTGGCTGGGATGGGCACCAGACTCCCCGCGACCCAAATTAGGATTAAGCGGGTACAGAAAATGAACTGAACTTTTAGTGCATGTATATTTCAGAAGTCCAATGTAAGACCTCATTCTGCATAAGGTACAAAGGTATGGCCTGCTGCCAGTGGGAATTTGTCTCCTACTGAAAATGTATGGTCCATATTAAAATAGAGAAGACATCATAGACTGCTGAGCAGCTCTCAGTTTTCATGTTTTCAGCAATTATTCGTCTCAATTTTCAAATGATTAAAGTAATTACTTTAAAAGGGGAGCTTTTAAATTAAAGACATCAACTACAACCTTCATTTTCGTGTCTTAACTGGCTTAATATCAGTGATGCTATTAATTATCACCTGGGCTGAATATTTTCAGCCCATTGTGCTGACACATCTGTAGCACATCATCAACAGTGACTCACTCACTTATTTGCCAAACTTCTTAATCCTACTACAGTCACAGGGAGGCTGGAACTTGGCCAACACAGGGCAAAAGCAGGGTCCACCCTAGGCAGTTTGCCAGTCTATCACTGGGCCAACACACACTCAACCATTAACACACACACATCCACACCGAGAGACAATTTGGTATAGCCAGTTAGCCCAGTGTGCATGTCTCTGGTTTGTAGTAAGCAACCAGAGTACTTGTGGGAAACTCACACAAGCACCGAGGGAAATGTCTCCACTGAGCAGAAATTCCAGAGCCAGGAAATTGAATCCATGACCTTCTTTTGGTGAGGCATATATGCTAACCACTATGCCACCACGCTGCACTCAAAAGTGACTGAGGAGTTGGAATATAAAGAGCTATGAATATGAACAAATTGGAATATTTATTCTTTTCCCCAAAATGCCATTAGAATACACATATTGTCAGATGTTTGTGGACATCTGTCACTTATGTACTTTTTGAACATTTTATTCCAGATTCAGTCCAGTTATTATTATAATAATAGTAATCCATTGAACTGGGAAAGCTTCCCACTAGATTTTGGAGCATGGATGCATATTTGCTCTCATTAAGCCAGAAGAGTCAATGTCAGGTCATTGACGTTGGGTGAGAAGTCCTGAGATGCACTTTGTGTTCAATCGGATTGATGTCTAAGCTCCAAGTGTGGAAGTCTTCCACTCCAGCTTTGGCAAACCTTGTCTGGAATGGAAACCATGTCAGCTGGAACACGTTTAGTTCCAGTGAAGGGAAAATATAATGCTTATACAGACAAAAACATTCTGCTCAATTAAGTATTTCAGGCAGCACTTTGGGGGAAAAAACCACATATGAGTGTATCATGTGTCCCTAAACTTTTGACAATATGCTGTGGCTAGACTAACCAACTCAATTTATGAGCATTTGGGTCTTTCCCCCCTATTTTGTCCCCTTTTAACAAGGACCACTTGCTTGCATTTTGCACCATTTTTTCCTTTTTATAAATTTACATTTTTCTTTGAAAGCTTACACATGTAATTGAATGTTTTATTCTGTCCATGACAATGTGAAGTGTAATGGTGCTATTGTGAGAGGAAAAACTTCAGCCACAACTAAAGGATGTTTTTAGTTGTACTATTTCTCTCATCCTGCTTAATGGGGCGAACAATAAATTGATTTTTAAGACATTTTAAAAATTATATTGGTATTTTAAATGCCACAGGGAAATGACAAAAATGTGACCAAACAGCAGGAGACTTCCAATAATATAATAACTAACCAAAAATTCACAAAGATGAAGAGACAACTGTGGTATATTATTGTAAATAAATGCTGGAATTTGGTGTGTTGCCAATTACAAAGATAAAAATATACTGTTGCTCTTTTGTCCACTGGATTAGGTGAAACCTCTGTAATTTTTCCTGACAAATTACATAAAACTATCTACATATTTATGAAAGTTTATTGCAGTAGGTAAGGCAATGGCAAACCACTGCACTAAACCTGCCAAGAAAACCTCCATGAAGATGATAACCAGGGCGTTATCCTTCATGGCGGGTCGCTAATGGTCGTGCTACGACTCAGGCACTAGATAGATAGATAGAATGCAGTAGGTGTTGGCTGTCATAAAGACTTTTTGAAAAAGTATAACAATGTCACAGCCTTGTTGTCACAACTTTGTTTTTTTGCAAACGTGCATTTCTTATTTTTGTGTCCAACATTTTTTGGAACATTTTTGAAAGTTGTGCTACTGCGGTGACAGTTATGTGTTTTGTCTTAACATTATTTGAGTTAGACAATATGTTGCTTTCACATTAAAATTTAATGCACTGTTATGTCATGGTTGAAGTTTGCATGTTCTCACTGTGCTTGCATGAGTTTCCTCCAGGTGCTCTGCTTTCCTCCCACCATCCAAAAACATGACATTAGGCTAAGTGTCTGTGCCATATTGCCCCTAGGTGTGAGTGTGAATGGTTGTGTGTAGGCCATGCAATGGACTGGCAAGTTGTCCAGTGTATACCCCTCCTTCACTTAGTGTTGGCTGAGATAGGCTCCAGCCCCATATAAAGGATACAGCAGTTCATCAAATCAATGAATGAAGTGTTCATTTAGGTGGGAAACCTCATAAATTGGTAGCAGCTGATATCACTTACCACTTTGTTTCTATAAGCTTCACCCAGTGTTTTCATAGCATGAAATGGAGATTTTTTTTTTTCTTTTTTGGTTGCTATTTCCTGATGACATCATCCTCAGACATGCCCTTCCTAAATCACCAAACCCATTTCAGGGAACTATCCTGTACTGTAATGACTCAGGCGATTATATTACGAGCCTGTTTGCTTGTGGGTTGTTGTTTCTTCTTCTTCTTCTTCTTCTTCTTCTTCTTCTTCATTGGAAAGAGGTCTCAGCCAGAGTTCAAGCTCATAAATTGAAATCATTTCAAACACTAACACAGTAAATAGCACAGTAAAACATGAGTATTTTGGCTTAGGCAATCCTTCAAAACTTTGGCCCATGGATTTGGAGTACTAAAAAAAATTATATGTTGCACTGTCGTGTTGGACTGAGATGTCTTATTATTGTACATTTCAATAAGTGATAGCATAGCATATGTAAGAGCAGAGAACAAGAATACACAATATGTGATGTTGACCAATATTTTCTTTTATATAATCCGCTCATTAGGGATCACAATTCTGTATGTAGATATGCAAGAAATAAACATTCACCTAACTTAATACTGTCTGCAAAGGTGAGACAGATATTTATAATGAATGTGTACATTTGTAAATATGAATGCATTTGATTTAGCATGTTTCAAGTTTTCGGTGAAGGCACGGTGCACATCCACCTCACAGTGGAAGGCCTGGGTTCAATTCCCAGCTTGGGTGTTTCTGTGTGGAGTTTGCATGTTCTCCCTGTGCTTGTGTGAATTTCTCCAGGTACTCTAGTTTCCTCCCACTGTCCAAAAACAAGTAAAGCAGGCTAATTGGCTGTTACAAATCAACCCTAGGTGTGAGTGTGAATGCTTGAGTGTTGGCCCTGTGATGGCTGTCCAGGGTTTATCCCACTCTTGCCCAGAGTCGGCTGAGATAGGCGCCAGCCTCCCCACGACCCAAAGTAATTAAAAAGTTAATTGGGACCGAGATCCCCAGATAACCCCCCACCCCCAAATGACGTACATATATGTGTATATAATATCAATAAATACATATCCAATGCTATCAATGCTGATAATAAAAATTAAACATTGAAAAAAAATAACATAAGATGTAAATAAAATATAAATACAGACGCTCTCCAACTTACCAACATTCATTTTGCAAACATCCTGAGATACCAACAAAGCTGTCCAAGGTCGAAAATGAGTGAAAGTGAAATGAAATTGAAGATTAAGTAGAAATAGAAATGGAATAAAATCTACAGAAAGATAGATCATAAATATAAGTTTGAAATATGATTTTAAATTATTCTGAGGTACACTTAATACTAGGCTCCAGCTGAGGGCTGCGTGGCTGTGCAGATGCAACAATGTATTCAGTTTTGAAGGGAGATTTTGGGTTGTTTTTTGGGGTTTTTTGCAGAATTGGCCTTTTTTGTGACATTTTCTTTAACTTTTCCACCTATTCTTCCTTAATTTTCTTATTTTTTAATGAGATGAATATTTATTTATTTTTTTTTTTAAAAACCACGACGCACTGAAGCCGCATTAATTGAAGCGCGAAGTAACGAGGGAACCCTGTATATATATATATGTGTGTGTGTGTGTGTGTGTGTGTGTGTGTGGGTGTGTGTGTGTGTATATATGTATATGTGTATATATATATATATATATATATATATATATATATATATATATATAAAGAATGTTATGTTTATAATAATTGTTTTAGGAGTGTTTTATGAGATACGGTATTGGTATTTATGGATGTATAGTACAGTATGAGGATCATACGTCACACATCATAGGTCATACGTCACTACAACAACTTACATTCACTTTCAACTTACGTTCGGCCAGCTGGAATAAATATATACACACAGTAGGCCCTTTACTATTCGTGGTTTTGCACTCATAATTTGCATATTTGGGAACTGCCGAGCAACTCTCATGTGATTCAAATTCAGCCAATGGCTGTCCTCCTTCCTGCTGATTGGTTGAGATGATGTCACGCCCATTTTTCCTCATTCCCGCACAAGTTGTCAATGAGCCTTTTTTTAGTGTGTTTTAATTACCAGTTAAGTTCTATGATGTCACTCAAACGCCTGCTAAGCACCAGAAAAAAGGTAATGACGTTGGATGTCTTTTTTGAAGAAATAAGACTTTCTCTGGAAGAAACGACAGTTTCCTCTGAAGTGCATTAAGAGGAATAATCGTCTGAACTCTTGTAAAACACTCCACCATTAAAGTCTTTTTTAATTATTATTCCAGTACATTACCTAAGTTAATGTTTATAATGTTTGTACGTGTGATTTAATTTTCCTGTGGTGTAGCATTTTATCCAATTTATTACATTTCTTGTTTTTTTATGTCCTTTTTGTTATGGTCTGTGTTTTGGGAGACTTTGATTTTGGCACTGTGCCTCTAACTGACTGTTTACTCTCCGCTTTTCCTGAGGGATGTGGCTGAACTGCTCGGTGGCTCACACCTGAATTCACTATTCTCATTTACTTTTGTTATTAAACAAAAGCATGCTCACCTCTGCGCCAGAGGATTAACTCACATCACATCACTGCTTCATTGGTTTGTAACGCTCTCTAACTATCTCACTCTAAAACTCTGTTTTCTACTCGCTCCGGCTGAGGGGCGTGGCTGAGCTTCTTGGACTTAATGCAGTTCATACCTGAATTCAAACATCTCATGCCTAATGCAATAGCTTCCTCTAGAGAGCATTTTTGAAAAGTACAGTGCTGTATGTTTCAAGGAGAATGCATTTAAAGGTGTTTTTATATGTATGCTGTATATTGTTTATATTTTATAATCGATAAATGTCACAGTAAAAAAAACAAGTTTTTTTTAATCATTACTACATTTTACGATATTAATACTTGAATTAATAAGTAAGACTGTCTATAGAATGTGTTTAAGAAGTATATTTTAGCACAAGTAATAGAGACATAGTATTTTACCTCCGGTTGCTGATTCACGCAAGTAATATGATACATGGAGTTTTACTTCCAGGTACAGAACTCGCGGATTATCTTCATTCGGGGAGGGGCCGGAACCGAACCCCCGGGAATATCGAGTGCCTACTGCAGATATATATATATATATATATATATATATATATATATATATATATATAATATATACACATACAGTACTTCTGATTATATAATGCTGACTATAGTTGTTTCATTGCAATTGTTTTTGTCCCTTGAGAAAAATATAATGAAATAAGTGTAAAAAATCCTGAGATTTTTTTGGTAAGTGTTCACTTAATAGCTTTACCACAGTATATCTAACACTTGCATCAACAATCACAGACTTCTCCAGCTAGGTATCTATAAAATGAAACAGGTCAGTAAAGAACCATGATTGTGAGATCATCCATCGAAAAACTTGTTTAGAATTATTTTGTTGAACATGGCTACTAATGTGATCAACACTTTCTAGTAAACAAGAAAAATATAGCAGGATGACATGATGATGATTTTGCATGAGGAATCGATAACAGTGGTACATTGTGTCATTGTGTATACCCCAACACAAGCATTCTACAGGCAAAACAATCAAATTCATGACATGCATGTCCTGATAATATTACACAATACTCACTGCTGATGGACATGAAACACTTGTGTCTGTCTGTGGCGGGGGAGCAGACATTCCAGGAATCCCAGCATATCATTATAACTCTCTTAATTACGCTGAGTTGAAGGTATGTACATGTAGATGAATGTAACAGAACAGAGCTCATATTCAGAACATGTTCTGAGAGACACAGATGCTCGATTCACATGCATCTGTTGATAACGGTAGTGTGTAACTTGATTGTACATAAGCATGATGAGAATGTGGTTTTGACATTTAGTTATGATAAACATCATCTGGCAAAATGTGTCCAGTAAAGAAAAAGTATCAAAATTAAAAAGTTACAGCGAGGGGAAAATAATTACATTACGATTATACTTTTTGTTATTTACTATACATATACTGGACATAATCCATATCCTTTCAATGTAACACAGAGAATACTGTTTTACCTTGCCATTTTAAATATGAAAAAATGTATGCATTAATAATAAATAAGTGAAAGCTGTTTAAAATTAATAAGTGTAAAATATACTCTCAAATATTTTAAAAAAAACATTGTTTACAAATTGAGAAATCTTTGGTAAGAAGTAATTTGCTTTTTTGCAGAAGTGCAGTTCAAAAATGTGTTCTTCAGTCTTCAAGTCCTCAAGGTCATGAAGGTCCCTCTGATGGACTTTCAATTTCAAAATCCACAAAGTTTCAATGGGATTCATGTCAGGAGATTGATTAACCCATGGAAGATCTTGATAAGTAGTTTTATCCGTATATTTAGGGTCCTTGTTTTGTTCTTTGCAATTACTTTAATTATTAAATGCCTAATTGAGTTTCTGTGTAGAGTTTACATGTTCTCCCCATGCTTGCCTTTGTTTCCTCAGGGTACTCCTTATTCCACCCACAGTAGAAAGACTTGCACATTAGTCTAATAGGTTGTTTCAAATTGCCCCTAGGTGTGAGTGTGAATGAGTGCGTGTTGTATGTGACATGGTCTGAGCTGTTCAGCGTGTACCCCGCCTTCACCCAGTATCGGCTGAGATAGGTTTCTAGCAGTGATCCTAATTTTTAGGATTAAACAGTTTGCTAAATGAGTGAGTGAGTAATTGCTCTACAGATCTATTCCAGTGACTTCTTGGCACTCTAACATTCCTTATCATTAGTCTGACAGCATGCTGTTCGATCAGCCTTGCATAATTTTATCATTGTAATATTGTGCATTGAAAACAATGTGTGCTTTATCTCCCAGTTCTCAGAGAAAATGAGAAAAAAGAGAGGAGAGAAAACAAGAAGGATGAGGAGAGAAGAAGAGAGTAGAATAAAGACGAGGGCAGTGGTGGACTGGTGGTAAGGTGTTGGATCACTGGTCCCAAAGTTGGGGGTTCAAGCGCCATTCTCAACTTGTTTTGACTGCCCCCCAGTGCAGCTAACTGGGTTATCAAAGGCCAGCCATGTCTCTCACTGTCAATGATGCATGTAAAAGAACCATTGCTGACTTTCAACAAGAGTAGCTGCATAGCCGTCAGCATGTTTCTGCCCTGCGATAGCGTGGTGAGCCATCCAGGGTGTACTTTGCCCTCGCCCGGAGTCGGCTGGGATGGGCGCCCCCTGGCGACCCTAATTAGGATTAAGTGGTTCAGAAAATGACGTGAATAAAAGACGAGGAGAAGAGAGAAATTATCTGCTCACTAGATGGCACCAGTGTAATCACTTTTATTAATAGTACTCCTTCTCAAAAAATTAGCATATTGTGATAAAGTTCATTATTTTCTGTAATGTACTGATAAACATTAAACTTTCGTATATTTTAGATTCATTGCACAACAACTGAAATATTTTCAGGTCATGAGAACCCAAAATTCCTGTCTCAAAAAATTAGCATATCATGAAAAGATACACTAAACGAGCTATTAACCTAATCATCTGAATCCACAAATTAACTCTAAACACCTGCAAAAGATTCCTGAGGCTTTTAAAAACTCCCAGCCTGGTTCATTACTCAAAACCGCAATCATGGGTAAGACTGCCGACCTGACTGCTGTCCAGAAGACCTTCATTGACACCCTCAAGCAAGAGGGGAAGACACAGAAAGAAATCTCTGAGCGAATAGGCTGTTCCCAGAGTGCTGTATCAAGGCACCTCAGTGGGACGTCTGTGGGAAGGAAAAAGTGTGGCAGAAAACGCTGCACAACCAGAGGAGGTAACCGGACCCTGAGGAAGATTGTGGAGAAGGGCCGATTCCAGACCTTGGGGGGACCTGTGGAAGCAGTGGACTGACTCTGGAGTAGAAACATCCGGAGCCACTGTGCACAGGCGTGTGCAGGAAATGAGCTACAGGTGCCATAAGCCACTTTTGAACCAGAAACAGCGGCAGAATCGCCTGATCTGGGCTACAGAGAAGCAGCACTGGACTGTTGCTCAGTGGTCCAAAGTACTTTTTTTGGATGGAAGCAAATTTTACATGTCAGTCGGAAATCAAGGTGCCAGAGTCTGGAGGAAGACTGGGGAGAAGGAAATGCCAAAATGCCTGAAGTCCAGTGTCAAGTACCCACAGTCAGTGATGGTCTGGGGTGCCATGTCACTTGCTGGTGTTAGTCCACTGTGTTTTATCAAGGGCAGGGTCAATGCAGCGAGCTATCAGGAGATTTTGGAGCACTTCATGCTTCCATCTGCTGAAAAGCTTTATGGAGATGAAGATTTCATTTTTCAGCATGACCTGGCCCCTGCTCACAGTGCCAAAACCACTGCTAAATGGTTTACTGACCATGGTATTACTGTGCTCAATTGGCCTGCCAACTCTCCTGACCTGAACCCCATAGAGAATCTGTGGGATATTGTGAAGAGAAAGTTGAGAGACACCAGACCCAACACTGTGGATGAGCTTAAGGCTGCTCTCAAAGCATCCTGGGCCTCCATAACGCCTCAGCAGTGCCACAGGCTGATTGCCTCCATGCCACACCACAGTGAAGCAGTCATTTCTGTAATAGGATTCCCAACCAAGTATTGAGTGCAGAACTGAACATAATTATTTGAAGGTTGACTTTTTTGTATTAAAAACACTTTTTTTTTTAATTGGTCGGATGAAATATGCTAATTTTAATTAGAAGGGTTTTTCCTTACTTTTTTGCCAAAATTATCAATATTAAAACAATAAAGGGCTTGAACGACTTCAGTTGTGTGTAAAGAAGGACTTGTATTTACATTATTCGGCAGACACTCACAATTATTTTCTTTTTATACATCTGAGCAATTGAGAATTAAGGGCCTTGCTCAAGGGCCCAACAGTGATGATACTGGGGATCGATCTCGCTGCCCTGTCCACTAAGCCTCCACTGCCCTTCATATGTTTGTGTGTTTATGTGCTTTGGTGAAGGTGGCGTGAAGACCTAAAACTAGATGTGCTGCAGTGGCTATTAAAATAAGTGAAGCACTTGGACCACACACACACGCACACACACACACACACACACAAGTGCATGGTTGATTATTTTGCTTGATTTTAATCGATTTTTCTGTACTAAGATAGTTTTAAGGACCATTTGTTTATTTGTTTGACTTTTTAAATAAAATTTGCTTATGAAAAGAAGGGTAGTAGAAGATTATTAAATAAGAAAATTATTTAATAACCTTCTATTACCCTTCTTTTCATAACCAAACATCTTCAACCTAAAAATCACCAAAATCTAGTTAAAGTTATTAACTATACATTTCATAAATCGGTGCAAAAATTCTAAAATTGTATAATTTGTGCATATGTCCAGACAGAATATTAATCTTTTTTATTTTAACACAGTGAAATTACAGATGTTGTTGTTTCTGGGTTGTTTTTTTTACAGCAAGTAAAATGTTTTTCTTTCTTTTTCATGATTCTGACTTTTTCCACAACTGAGACATAGTTTGTTTAAATAACACCTGCAAACATGCAGCAGAAATGTGCAGGAAAAGAAATGGAATTCTGAGGGGAAATCCTGGAAATGCTAAAATTAAAGACACAAATAAACAAACTTGTTTCTAATGTGTTGTGTCAGAAATAAGCTTCTTCTGTAAAGTAATACCGCCAGGCTGAGCAAAAAAAAAAAAAGTTATCAGTCTTTTGTTAATTCATTACTTTGCGAAACTGCTGAATCCTTCTAAGAAGGGTGGAGTAGTCCAAACTGACCCAGAGTCAGCTGAGATGGGTGCTCGCCTCTCTGTGACCCTAATTAGGAGTAAGCAGTTCAGAAAATGAATGAATGAATAAGCGACTGGATTGTGGTAAAGGTGAACCAGACCCTTTAACACACACCTGCATTGATGTTTCATTGTAATACAGTCATATCATTTCATTTAGATTAGATTAGATTAGATTAGATTCAACTTTGTCATTACACGTGTAATAAAAAATGGTAATGAAATTTAGTTTAGTATCCAATCCAAAGTGCAGAGAGCAGCATGTGCAATATATATATATATATATATATATATTAATTATATACCAAATCAATTGTGCGAATCAGATGATTTGCTGTGGTGCCCCCTGAAAAAGGGAGAAAGCCAAAAGGAACAAAAGAAGATATATACAGTGGTACCTCACCTTATGAAATCAATCCGTTCCAGAAGTGGTTATGGAACCTGATTTTTTCGTAAGTTGAGTAGCATTTTACATGTAAAAGGCCTGATTCATTCCAAGGGCCCCCAATACTACCCCCTAAACCCTTTAAAAATTATAAAAGTATAGCTTTTAAGCCTCCTTCTGCTTCAATATCATACCAATGGTAGATGGGTTTTGGCCATATGTCTTTGCAATATCACTCAACCGCATGCCACGAGCCTGCTTCTTCTTTTCAATCGCACTGGGAATCTCTTTCAAAGTTTAAAGTTGCAATGAGCACACTCGAAAAACTCACGAAGCAACAGTAACTCTGTCCTTTATGCGTGTTGGAACTCCGTGACGAACAATGGGTCGAAGGCACATGAAAAGCATCATGGGTATTATGTAGATACAGCTCCATAATAGCCAATGAGAGGGAGCTGCAGCTCCGAGACAAACAATAGGTCGAAGGCACACGAAAAGCATCATGGGTATTATGGAGATGCAGCTCCATAATAGCCAATGGGAGGGGGCTGCATCTCCATGACGAACAATGGGTCGAAGGCACACGAAAAGCATCATGGGTATTATGGAGATGCAGCTCCATAATAGCCAATGGGAGGGAGCTGCATCTCCGTGACGAACAATGGGTCGAAGGCACACGAAAAGCATCATAGGCCAGCGGGGCAGGGTGTTGGGAGACAGCCAATGGGAGAGCAACTCGCGCATTGTTTGAATTTTTGAGATGGTGCGTTTCGTAACGTGAATTTTTTTTCATCTAGAGATGGAAATTTTAGGTAAATGCGTTTGGTAACTTGGATTTTTCATTTGTTGGATCTCTCGTAAGGTGAGGTACCACTGTATACAGGAATCCCTCACTTCCCGTTGTTAATTGGGACTGAGATCCCCCACGATACCTGAAATCCGCAAAGTAGAATCAACCCCCCCAACCCCGATTGATGTATACGTACATGTATGTGTATATAATATAAATAAATACATATTCAATGCTATAAATGCTTATAATAACAATTAAACATTAAAAAATAATGCATAAAATGTAAATAAAACATAAATACATATACATAAAGATGCACATACGCAGATGTACACCTCACAAAAATGTAGTTTTGATGGGAGGGTTTGGGTTGTTTTTTGTTTGTTTAGGGTTTTTTTTTGCATAAGTGGCCTTGTTTTTATGGCATCTTCCTGAACTTTTTCCCTTTTTCTTCCTTAATTTCCTTATTTTTTTATTTCGATGAGTATTAAAAAAAAAAAAAAAAAAACGCGATGCACTGAAGCCGCATAAATTGAAGTGCGAAGTAGCGAGGGATCCCTGTATATACAGTATGCTGTATATATATATATATATATATATATATATATATATATATATATATATATAGTGTGTGTGTGTGTGCAGTATGTACAGTTAGGAAGTAGTTGTGTATATATTATGTATCAATAAGTTATTAGGTTATTAATTTATACCACAAAAACAGTTAAGTGTGCAGTATTTCTTTAATGAAACTTTTTTGAGTCTAAATTGTACTTAATTGAGGGAACAACAAACAAACAAAAGTGCGGTACATTGTAGAAGTGGATAGTGTACAACTCACAGCAAGAAGGCCTGGGTTTGATTCCTGGGCTTGGGCGTTCATGTGTGGGGCTTGTTTTCCATATGCTTGAATGGACATCTTCCAGGTACTTACTTTTCCTTCCACAGTATAAACACATGCACATTAGGTTAACTGGCTCGTCCAAACTGACCCTGGTGTGAATGTGAATGGTTTTGTGTGTGTGTGTGTGTGTGTCGTGATCGACTGGTGAGCTGATCAGGGTATACTCCACCCTTGCCAAGTGTCAGAGGAAATGGCTCCAGTCTTCCTGTGACACTAGCAGGATTAGTTCAATAAATGAGTGAGATTAGAATGAGAAGAGTATTGGACACATAGTTTCAAAACAAAAACCATTGGATTGTGGGCCTACAGAGCCTGCCATTTTAGCTCCAGCAATCATATATCATCATCAGGTAATTTCATACCATTTAGTTTACAGTGAAAACCAAACAAACAAGAAAACAAACAAATAAAAGCATTACACTGGATTGTACTTCATTAAGTAAAATCAAAGATAATCAAACAGAAGGGTGGCACTGTAGTGTAGTATTGAGAACATCCACCTCACAGCAAGAAGGTTCAATTAATTGACTCGGATAGGCCGTTTTTCTGTGGAGTTTGCATATTCATGCTCGCCTTGGTTTCTCCCACCTACTCTGGTTTCCTTTCACAGTCCAAAGACATGCACATGAGGCTAACTGAGTGTTTCAAATGCACCCTGGTGTCAGTGTGAGTATGGATGGATGTGTGTTCTGCGACGGGTCGCGTTCTACCAGTGTTTCACCCCGTGAAAGGGAGGATTGGGCAAATGAGAGAAGTTTCAGTGTGACCAGTTTTTGAACTACCTTTCCCATGATGCTCCTGTTTAAAAGCTTCCGGGTTTTGATAGCAACATCACTGTTGTCAGTCAGACAAAAGGCGAGACAGTCCGCCTCTCTGATTGAACCCGAACGAGCAGGGCCGGGGCAGGGCTGCAGAAAAATAAATGCAGGATATTCAAATGTGAAAAACAAATTGGATTTGTTTGTCGTCAGCACTCAGTGAAGTCATTAAATGGTCTGGGACGTTTGCAATATCCACTCGTAGCCTAAAGGTAGGACTTTAAATGTTTTATTTTTAAAGGAATTAGCTTGCTATTAGCAGCTACCTTCAGCACTTTATTTGATATATTTCAGGCTGTTGGTTTGTGTATTAAATACGCATCTCTCGGTAATTCAGTGCAAGTAGAGAAAAGGCCTGAATGCATGGACTAATTAAAAGGTAAATATTAAAGCGAATATATTTGGAGAGCTAGTTAAGTTGTATGCTAGTAACCGAGCTAGCAAAGGAAAAATCAACAGCGATAACATCTGATTTCTCAAACTTGACCAGAAGAGGAATGCAAGTTAACGAGTTACTGCAGACTTTTATAGCTGCTATATAACTTTTATATATTATATATATATTTAAGTCTCAAATTAATTTTAGTGCGTTTTCAACTAAACTGTCCTTATTAAAATGCGGTTTCGATTAGCACATGTTCTGCGGGTCCAAGATTAATGTTGGTTAAGCTTCTTGTGGTTTTATTTTTTATTTATTTATTTATTTATTTTATTTTTTTGTAAAAAGATCTTGCAAGTGAAACCGCTATGATTGATGCATTATGGTCCGAGCTGTCCTTGTCAGCAGGGTCGACTTGAGCGGTCTTTTGGCTTTATTTATTTTTTTATTATATAAGCTCAGGGTAGTGTTAAATTTTCTGTAATTCTGACAAATAAAGTGTTTGCATTGTATTTAGAGAAGGTTTTGAAAATAAAGAACCTAAATATCACAGGCTTGGTGCAGGGACTGATGGAAGGGTGGCTTGATCTTTTATTTTTATTTCAGCAAGATCGTGAGAGTGCAGTTATTTTTGGCTTATAATGGGCGGTTTACTGCAATCGAGCTTTTGCAGGCCAAGCCCAGAAAGCCCGAGGCCTTATATTTAGATATCTGGCAGGAATAATGAGGATATGCATGTTATTTTTCATTCCCAGTCCCCATGTTTAAAGGTTAGCGTCACGTGACTTTTTTTGACACATCCATAGAGTCATGATCATTCTTGGAAAATTTCATGCTGTAGTCTAAAGTAAGATTAGTTTTTGCATGTTTGCTTTTTCTTTGTGGCAAGATTGAGTTAGGAAATGGCCAGCATCTTACTAGTAGTTAACACCTTCACTTCATAGCAAGAATGTCCTGGGTTAGAATCTGTCTTTTTTGTGTGTCCAGGTCTTATGTTGTGTGGGTTTCCACCAGGTACTTCAATTCCCTTCCAGAGTCCAACAACATGCACATTAGGCTTACTGGCTGTTCTAAATTGCACCTAGGTGGTGTGGATGTTTGTGAAAGACTGTGTGTTGCCCTGCGATGATCTGATGAGTTGTTCAGGGTGTACTTGCCAACTGTTAGCTGAGAAAGACTTCAGCCTCCCCGTGACTAATAAGATGAAGCAGTTTGGCAAACTGAGATAGTGAGTGATAAGATATTGAAAATGTTAAGTGAGATGAATGATCCTGTCCGCTCCACCCCCAGAATTTTAGGTAGCCCACAATGTATTAAAATGATTGACAGGTGGTGTACGCAAAAATGAACAAGTGTTCTGACAAATGAGTTTTCAAAACTGCTTGTCTCTGTGTTTTAACACACTTTTTTGGAGAAGCTTTACAAAATTATTTTAGTCATGTTTTGTGTATCTTCCAGGTTAAGGAATAACAGTAATAATTATGAGAAGACTATTGTATCTGCATGTGATTCATGTTTGTACACATTAATGAATTAAACTTGAGTCCTTCTTGCATTATTTCCTTTTAAATCAATGAAGTCATTTGCATTTTGGATAAATCACCTATTGCGGATAAATGACTTATGCTGTAAAATGTCTTCCCAATGAGCAGAATGTCACGGCTTCACATTTGTTGCGACTTAATAATTTCACTGAATGTCGAGATTCATCCAAATGTACATAAATGTTTGTTGAGAGCGTCTGAGATCAGTCATGATTCTGTTATGCAGTCCAAGCACATTTAGTGATTGATTTTGAGAGGGAGCTGATTTACATATTGCATCCTCCCTCGCTTTTACCCCTCCGCTGCCACACTCTGCGATAAGATGTTGCGCTGCATTTTTAATTGCTGGAAACTGTAACCTGTAAATATCTTTGAACATGAAATAGTATACGGAAAACCAAGACGCTTTTGATCCCATGAAAATTCTACAAGTAGATGTGCACAGAGTAAATACTTGCTTTGGAAAATGGGTACCAGGCAGTAATCGTGTATCAATTGAGTATTTGAGCAGATGTCTAGGAATAATAATATAGAAGGATAAGTGAACCTAAACTCTTCCGTAGGCTGTCTTGACGTCAAGGGGGAATTTTATGCTGGGGGAAAGTTTTAGTGTCCTTCAAACACTCACCATGTGCAAAAAGGGTTTGAATCATGGGTATCATAGGTTCTTAATCAGTATTAAAGTACGTTTTAATTTGGTTCCACTTTCTAAAGCAAATATCAAAGGTACAAAATATATCTACTTTACGTTAACTGGGCCATTTTGTAAATAAATGACAATCTGTCTTTAATTTGACTTCAAACGGTTTTACAATTACTGTTTTTCAGAAGTAAATGAACATCTCGGCTGCAGTATAGGGAAGGATCATAATGCTATAAACATTCCTGCGCAAATCATCTATCATCATCATGGCAATGCGGAGAAATGGTGCTTCTGTTTTTTTCCCCCCCTTTCTTTTTTCCCCTCCTCAATAAAGAGATGATGGTGTGGATGTATGCAACATTGTCACACACGATTAAAAAAAACCCTCAAATTAAATCAGGATGCTGCAGAATATTTAGAATGTGTGTAATCGCCAGCCATATTTGATTCCCTGTAGGTGTGTTGGAAGAAAGTGACTAAGGGAAAAATGATGCTTTTTTTTTTGGTGCAGTGCCCTGCAGCGGTGGTGTTACGCAGCATCTGATGCATGTGTGCGTCCGTTCTCTCGATGACAGCCAGCACCTGCAGCGTCATTGCTGCATCCTAGCTTTCCCTGCTACTTTACGGCCCTGAGGAAAGTGGCCCTACGTGCGGGATGACTCCATTTTCAATGTTTGACTATGCCAACCTGCTGATCAGAGCACTGATGAAATGCAAGCTGGTTATGTTTATGCTACAGATTATAGCAGCTTGTCATATGTGCTGCTTTATTGCAGGCTTTCTCGCTCCATTCTGTTTGCATCTCTTTCACACTTGGTTATTCTCTCATGTTCTTGTCCCATGATATGGCCTATTTTAAGAATGAACAGTCTGCCTGTTAATTGTGTTTTCTTGTTTCCTACATGAGTGTTTAATAAGAAGTAAATGAAACCAGTTAAATCTAGGTATTTTGTATGCATCCAGACTTGAATTTGCCGGTATTATATGGTTTACTACAGTCTTTGCATGAGCTTTTAGTGTTATCGAATAAAATGAAATAAAACAATGGTCTTAATCTTTAATAGGCCCAGTGTGTCCAAGTCACAGTTTTTGTTTTTTTTTTTTTCTTTACCCCCTTCTCTCCTCCTGAGATTTTTCCTTGTGTATGTTCCAGAAAGTAGGTTAACTCTTGTGTATGTATACAGGTCAGTTGAGTCTAAGGAAAATGATCTGGAGACGCTGGGCATAAAACGAACACAAATTGGTGTACAGTGTTGCTTGTTCCGATGCATTATTTCAATAGTAACAGTGTACACAGTGATCTGTACAGCACTCACTTCATGCAAGTGGGTCTGAAAACAATTTGATATGAGGGGAGATGGTTTTTAAAGGAGTCTCCAGTGTCATTCAGGGATAAAGCTCTGAGATGAGTATTCAATTGCATCTTGGTAGCAAGAGCTGAGTTTATTTTATTTATTTTTACCTTTTACATAATAATTTTTGAATAACTGCAAGCCAGGAAGGGAAAGTTATGAAGAAAGATGTACTAAAGCTGTTTTTTTTTTTTGGGGGGTCCAGTATAACTATAAACTAATAAAACTGGTAACCATTGACAAATTATTGTTTTAAAAAAGCAAAACTCTTGTTGTTTTATTACAAAAAATAATCAGCTTTGTTTCTGCCAGTACAGCACCACTTTATCGCTGATTTGTTTTCATGTAACCACTTGTATTACCATTTATTTCTTAATAATGTTTGCTTTGTCCAACACTACTGATGCAAACCTTTAGACATCTCCCATGTCTTGGCTAATCCACTACTTGTCCTGGTGTATGGTTTGTAGAATCGGTGAACTCTTAACTTGTGTACACAGGCCAGTTGACTCGATGGCAGGTGGACCTGAGGCTCCTAGCAAAGAACAAACACAAATCCGAGTGCGTTTGGCATATTGCTTTGTACTCACTGGTACATGATTAAACTGCTTTGTTTATCTATTAACATAAAACCGATTATAAATTATCTGACACGGAAGGCACAGAGTCTGGCTAAGTGAATAGCTGGTAGGTGACTCGGGCACAGAATTCAATAGGGATGAAATTTGTGATTTGATCTATTATATCGGTACACTTTTTTTAAGACTTAGTCTGCTCGTGTGTTTGTATGTAAGATTCAAATAACCGAATAGAAGTGTCTGTCTACTGCTCTAAGACTCAAGTTTTTTTTTTTAACACTTGAATGCCACATAATTATATTGTGTTGATGGCTATAATGCAGTCTGAGATATCATAAACATTTTTTCCATAATTCCTTAAAAAAAGTCATTTATAGTTTCTCTGATTTTTTTTATTTATTTTTATTTATTATTATTTTTTTTTTATCACCCTGTGATGGACACCCAGAGTCGGCTGAGAAGGGCGCCAGCCTCATCGCAACCCTAAGTAGGATTAAGCAGTTCAGAAAGTGAATGAATGAATGATTCTTTATAAAATAATATTTCACCTGTTCTCTTTTTGTGGAGAGGTGGCGTAGTGGTTCGGGAGCTGTGCTCATGATCAGGAGGTTGTGTGTTCAAATCCCATTTAGATCCCCACTGTGCTAAGACCCCTGGGCAAGGTCTTAACCACAAGTATGCCTCTGTTCATCCAGCACTTTAAATGGGTACCAGTAAGTTATACTGTGAAGGTAATCTGTGATGGACTAGCGTCCCATCCAGGAGGAGTTGAACTCCTGGGGCCGGTTGTTCAAAACAGTTATTTTTTTAACCACTGGTTAAGTAGCGTTAACCGACCGTTAAATTTAACACTGCCATTATCTTGTTGTTCAAAACTCGGTTAACTTTAACCGAAGAACCTAAGGACCGCCGTTCAATTTAACAGTGTGGTTAACTTGCAAGATGGCGTTCATGGCTAACGCTGCATTCATGATGCCGCATCAGTGGGGGTGGATTCTTATGAATATTATTCTTATTATTATAGTTCAACCAAAAACATTCTTGATTATATTTCAAACTACATGTGCTAAATACATTTACAAATTGAGCTAAAGTTATTTGCAGTGGTATGAAAAAGTATCTGAACCTTTTGGAATTTCTCATGTTTCTGTATAAAATCACCATCAAATGTGATCTGATCTTTTGTTTTTTCATCTGTGTGGTTTTTGACAGTGTCTGCTTTAACTAAAACCACCCAAACATTTATAGGTTTTCATATTTTAATGAGGATAGCATGCAAACAATGACGGAAGGAATAAGTAACTGAACCCTCTGCCTAAGGAGACTTAAAGAGCAATTGAAACCAATTTTTACCAAACAATTTCAGTCAGGTGTGTGCCCAATCACTGATGAGTGGCTTAAAGCTGCCCTGCCCACTATAAAACACACAGCTGGTAAGAATTGTCTTGATGAGAAGCATTGTCTGATGTGCATCATGGCTCGCTCAAAAGAGCTGTCTGAAGACCTGCGATCAAGAATTGTTGATTTGTATAAAGCTGGGAAAGGATACAAAACCATCTCTAAAAGTCTGGATATTCATTAATCGACAGTCAGAGAAGTTGTCTCTAAATGGAGAGAATTTGGCACTGTTGCTTCTCTCCCAAGGAGTGGCCGTCCACCGAAGATGACACCAAGAGTTCAGTGCAGAATATTCAGAGAGGTAAAAAAAAAAAAAAAAAAACCCTAGAGTGTCTGCTAAAGACTTACAGAAATCACTGGCACAGTCCAATATCTCTGTGCACACATCAACTATCTGTAATACAATGGCCAAGAATGGTGTTCATGGGAGGACTCCAAGGAGGAAGCCACTACCGTCTTAAAAAAAACAAACATTGTTACTCGTTTAATGTTCGTAAAAAAGCACTTGGACACTCCACAGAAGTTTTGGCAAAATATTTTGTGGACTGATGAAACCAAAGTTGAATTGTTTGGGAGGAACACACAACGTCATGTGTGGAGGAAAAATTGAACAGCTCACCAACATCAACACCTCATCCCCACCATGAAGCATGGTGGAGGGTGCATCATGGTTTGGGGCTGTTTTGCTGCCTTGGGGCCTGGACAACTTGCAATCATTAATTGAAAAATGAATTCAAAAGTTTATCAGGATGTTTTTCAGGAAAACCTGAGGCTGTCTGTCAGACAGTTGAAGCTAAAAAGAGGATGGATGCTGCAAAAAGACAATGATCCAAAACACAGAAGTAAATCAATTTCAGAATGCTTTCAGAAGAGCAAAATACACGTTCTGGAGTGGCCAAGTCAAAGTCCAGACTTGAACCCCATTGAGATGCTGTGGCATGACCCCTCAATACAGCAATTCATGCCAGACATCCCAGCAATCTGACTGAACTACAGCAGTTTTGTAAAAAAGAATGGGCCAAGATTAGTCCTGATCGATGTGCCAGATTGATCTGCAGCTACAGGAAGCGTCTGGTTGAAGTTATTGCTGCCAAGGGGGGGCACAAAATATTAAATGTGATGGTTCAGTTACTTATTCCTCCCCCTTCTGTCATTGTTTGCATGCTATCCTCATTAAAATATGAAAACCTATAAATGTTTGGGTGGTTTTAGTTAAAGCAGACACTGTTTTTTTCATCTGTGTGATTTTGACAAAGATCAGATCACATTTGATGGTGATTTTATGCAGAAACGTGAGAAATTCCAAAAGGTTCAGATACTTTTTAATACCACTGTATCTATTCAAAGGCATAAACAAATCTTCATAGATATTTACAGCACAAAGACATACTATTTTTTTAAATATATTTTATTGTTTATTTATTATATTTTTTTATATACAGACGCTCCCCGACTTGCAATCATCCATTTTACGTTTTTTCGATTTTACGCCCCCCCAAAAAAGTACAATTTTGAGAGTTTAGATGTACCTACCTAGGTATGCTGATGTAATGACGTTGCATTCATTGTTTACAAACTACAGACTGTGTGTGTGTAATATATATATATATATATATATATATATATATATATATATATATATATATATATATGTAGAGGATTTTCTGAGTAGATCCTTCCGTAGGAGAGTGCTCAATACTTTTTGGTAGAGCAAATAAACAAAAATAAAAGGACAGGACAAAGACTTTCTATTGAAACTCCATTTATCACTACAGATCTGTTTTCGAGGTGTGGTGAAACCATCCTCTCTCTTCAGGTGATTATAGAAGAATTTATAATATCTTCTTCTATATATATATATATATATATAAAATAATATAAACTTAGAGATATAACGTGTTACCCTTGTGTTAAGACGTCGTCTCTGTGATCTGTGTTTACACTGTTTTGCGGACTTTTGTAACCCTAAGCAAATATGGTTGGTCAGAAGCGTAAGCCTACTCGCATGGGTGCAAGTCTCATACACAGAGGTAAATTAACTATCTGCTCAGATCCGCACAATCTACCGTGCATACTCGGTTAAGCAAAGAGAGTTGTAAAATGAAAACCCGAATCCACAAATTACAGAACAATTACAGACATTATCCTTTAGCAGAATCCTAAGAGTGTATACTTATATTAATATTCATTAGGATTTGTACTTGTTCTTTGTATGCATCTCTTGAATTAAAGTTTACTTACTTACACAAAAGAAAGAAGTCTCCGCTTTTCTGGGATTTACATCAGTGCAGTCTTTGTTCTAAACAAGTTCAAGGGCACCCTTGTGCACTTTAAAGACCGGAAGTCTGTATAAGTCTGTATAACCCACAGCAAGTACACCACTTTCGGTATTGAGCACTTCACATACTGTCAGTGTTGATTGACTGTTTTAAGCTTCATGTAAAGTAACTCTGTATAAATAAGTGACTTATTTTAAATTAACGTTGATATTATTTGATATTTAACAATGTTATGTTTATAATTGATTTAGGGTTTTTTTATGAGATACGGTAATGGTATTTATGGATGTATAGTACAGTATGAGCGTCATACGTCACTGTAACAACTTGCGTTCACTTTCAACTTGTGTTCGGCCGTCCGGAACCAATTAAAAACGTAAGTCGGGGAGCGTCTGTATGTTATTAGAATATATTTGATAAAAGTACTGACCATTAGGCAGCAGATACAGGCTGGACGGCTTATGATTATTTTAGCCATTCATTCTCTGTGCATCAGTGTTTGTGTTCTAACACATGTGCAGGAGCCGGAGGCAGTATGAACAAACTGTGCTTTATTCTCACACTCGAACTTTGTTTTATTTGACAGTGTTCAGCTATTATTGCTTACTGATATTATGTTTGTTTGATTGGTCAGCTGAGCAGCTCAGCCACGCCCCTCAGCCGGAGCAAGTAGAAAACAGAGTTTTAGAGTGAGAGACTTAGAAAGCGTTACGAACCAAAGAAGCAGTGATGTAATGCGAATTAATCCTCTGGCGCAGAGGTGAGCGGGCTTTTGTTTATTGGGAGTAAATGAGAACAGTGAATTCAGGTGTGAGCCACCGAGCAGCTCGGCGATGCCCCTCAGCCGAAGCAGAGAGTAAACGGTCAGTCAGAGGCACAGCGCCAAAATCAAAGTCCCCCAAAACACAGACCATAACAAAAAGGACATAAAAGAACAAGAAATGGAATAAATTGGATAAACAAAACAAAATGAGAAACCTGCTACACCACAGCAAATTAAATCACACATACAAACATTCTAAACGGGGGCAGTGGTGGTCTAGTGGTATAGGGTGCTGGATCACTGATCCAAAGGTTGGGTGTTCGAGTCCCACTTTCCACAAGGTTGTCACTGTCCCCCCCAGTGCAGCTAACTGGGTTATCAAAGGCGGGCCATGTCTCTCATTGTCTATGGTGAGAGGCATGTAAAAGAACCATTGCTGACTTTCGTAAAGAGTAGGCTGCAAAGTCGTCAGCGTGTTTCTGTCCCTTGCTAAAAAAAGGGTTGTGACAGGAAGGGCATCCGACGTAAAAACCTCTGCCAAATCAAACATGCGAATCAGATGATTCGCTGTGGCGACTCCTGAGTAAAAGGGAAAAAGCCGAAAGGAAGACAGACATACAAACATTCTAAACATTAACTTAGGTAATGAACTGGAATAATAATTGAAAAAGACTTTAATAGTGGAGTGTTTTACAATAGTTCAGACGATTATTTCTCTTCAGGCACTTTAGAGGAAACTGTCGTTTCTTCCGGAGAAAGTCTTATTTCTTCAGAAGAGACATCCAACGTCATTACCTTTTTCTGGTGCTTAGCAGGCGTTTGAGTGACATCATAGAACTTAACTGTTAATTAAAACACACTAAAAAAAAGGCTCATTGACAACTTGTGTGCGAATGAGGAAAAATGGGCGTATACATCTCAACCAATCAGCAGGAAGGAGGACAGCCATTGGCTGAATTTGAATCACGTGAGACTTGCTCGGCCATCCGCGAATACTCAAACCGTGGTTGCAAAACCGCCAATAGTCAAGGGTCTACTGTAATGGTTAAAAATACCTATCAGACACCCACTAGAGGGAGGAATTGCATTATTTGTGAGGCACTAGACCAAATGTAGGCGCTTGTCGCAAGTGACCTATGGTGATTGTGAGACAAAGCACAGCTTATCCGGACTTCCGATCTTTCAAGTCAGCAAATGAAGGTTGAGTACTAAACAAGTATTCATTGCACACTTGCTCACTTGAAAGTTCGGAAGTCCGAATAAGCTGCGCTTTGTCTCACAAGCACTATACAGTCAGCCCTCTACTTACGAAATTAACCCGTTCCAGTGCCTTTTTCGTAACCTGGCGTTTTCGTAAGTAGAGGTGCATTTTGCATGTCAAATGTGTGATTCGTTCCAAGGCTCCCAAGACCACCCCATAGACCCTTTAAAAATGATAAAAGTCCACCAATTTTGTATGAAATATGTTTTAAAAGTAAAAAAATTATTTACCTGTTTTTAAATCTCTCGAACCACACATGTGACGCTTTAAAGTCCGGGGATTTCTGGTCTGAAGAACCCTCATTCCCACCCCCGCCCTCCTTCACGAGGTCCTTAAATATGGCGCTTGCTTTTTCTGAAATAATCGCCCCAGTCACTGTATCTCCGCTTTTAAGGTCTCCTTCTGCTTCAATATCATCCCGATTGCAGAGGGTTTTCAGCCAATACTCCTTTGCGATTTCGCTCAACCGCATCCCACTTTCGTATTTTTTTTATTATTATTATTTTTTTAAATCTCCTGCTTCACTTCGATCAATAACAGAGCCCGCTTCTTCTTTTCGGTGTCACCGGGAATCACTTTCTTGGGGTCCGTGATGGATAACGAAATATAATGCTGCAATGATCACTCTCAAAAAAACTCACAAGCCAACAGTCCTGTTCAACTCTCCTTCACGGACAAACAGGAAGTATGGGTACAGGAATGGGTACTGTTCAGCTGCCTCGTGGCCAATGGGAGGCCAGCGGGGCGGGATGTTGGGAGACAGCCAATGAGAGAGCAACTCGCGCATTGTTTGAATGGAACGTTTGAATTTTTGAATGGCGCGTTTGGCGCTTTTGGTAAGAAGAGGTTGTTTCGTATAGAAAGGATGAAAATTGAGGAAAATGTTTTTTGTAACCTAGATTTTTCGTATTCAGAGGTTTTCGTAAGTAGAGGGCTGACTGTGCGTCACTTGCGACAAGTGCCTACATTTGGTGGAGCGCCTCACATTTATTGTACTGTACATAAAGAACATAAGTGTGACATAATGATGCAATGAGCTTTCAACCAGACCCAGGAGGCAGCATGAGAAATGCAGAGTGGATTTGTTATTCAAAGGGGAAGCACTTAAGCAGCGTGCTTTAACTGAGGTGAGCTTACTTGTGTTTATTGGGAGAAGATAAGAAGAGTGAATTCAGGTGTGAGCCACTGAGCAGCTCAGCTACACCCTTCAGCTGGAGCAGAGAGAAAACGGAGTTAAAGGAACAGCCGCCAAAATCAAAGTCCCACAAAAACACAGACCATAACAAAAAGAACATGAAGTTTAATAAATTGGATAAACAAAACAAAAGGATAAACATTCCACAGCACAGTACATAAAATCTCACACGCGCACGCACACACACACACACACACACACAAACAAACATTCGAAACCACTACCACTTCAGGAACGAATTCATTTCGTAATGTGAGGTACCACTGTATACAGGTCCTTCTCAAAAAAATTAGCATATTGTGATAAAGTTCATTATTTTCTGTAATGTACTGATAAAAATTAAACTTTCATATATTTTAGATTCATTGCACACCAACTGAAATATTTCAGGTCTTTTATTGTTTTAATACTCATGATTTTGGCATACAGCTCATGAAAACCGAAAATTCCTATCTCAAAAAATTAGCATATCATGAAAAGGTACTCTAAATGAGCTATTAACCTAATCATCTGAATCAACCAATTAACTCTAAACACTTGCAAAAGATTCCTGAGGCTTTTCAAAACTCCCAGCCTGGTTCATTACTCAAAACCGCAATCATGGGTAAGACTGCCGACCTGACTGCTGTCCAGAAGGCCATCATTGACACCCTCAAGCAAGAGAGTAAGACACAGAAAGAAATCTCTGAGCGAATAGGCTGTTCCCAGAGTGCTGTATCACGGCACCTCAGTGGGATGTCTGTGGGAAGGAAAAAGTGAAAGAAGGGCCGATTCCAGACCTTGGGGGACCTGTGGAAGCAGTGGACTGAGTCTGGAGTAGAAACATCCAGAGCCACCGTGCACAGGCGTGTGCAGGAAATGGGCTACAGGTGCTGCATTCCCCAGGTCAGGCCACTTTTGAACCAGAAACAGTGGAAGAAGCACGTGACTTGGGCTACAGAGAAGCAGCACTGGACTGTTACTCAGTGGTCCAGAGTACTTTTTCTGGATGAAAGCAAATTTTGCATGTCATTCGGAAAACAAGGTGCCAGAGTCTGGAGGAAGACTGGGGAGAAGGAAATGCCAAAATGCCTGAAGTCCAGTGTCAAGTACCCACAGTCAGTGATGATCTGCAGTGCCATGTCAGCTGCTGGTGTTGATCCACTGTGTTTTATCAAGGGCAGGGTCAATGCAGCTGGCTATCAGGAGATTTTGGAGCACTTCATGCTTCCATCTGCTGAAAAGCTTTATGGAGATGAAGATTTCATTTTTTCAGCACGACCTGGCACCTGCTCACAGTGCCAAAACCACTGGTAAATGGTTTACTGACAATGGTATTAATGTGCTCAATTGGCCTGCCAACTCTCCTGACCTGAACCCCATAGAGAATCTGTGGGATATTGTGAAGAGAAAGTTGAGAGACAACAGACCCAACACTGTGGATGAGCTTAAGGCCCCTATCGAAGCATCCTGGGCCTCCGTAACACCTCAGCAGTGCCGCAGGCTCAGAAAATAATGAACTTTATCACAATATGCTAATTTTTTGAGAAATACCAGTATATTCCATCTTACTAACGAGTTAGGTTCAGGATGGCCGTTTTTAGAGGACTTTGTTTGTAAATCGTTACAGGACATTCTTTACAGGGGGACTTATGTTTAAACCTTGTATAAGTAATCTATAAGAGTTTGTACTAGGGGTGTCATTGAAAACCTATTATTGGTATCAATATATTGCTAAAAAAATTTCAGATGCGTCGATACATTAGAATATTGTTGTCCTATTCCATAAATGCATTAAATAGAACAGACTAAGATATATTGCAGTAGTTTGTATAATGCGTTGAATATTTTATAATAAAGTGACCAATTACTAAAGCCGAATCGTAAATAAAAGGCAGGAAATAGTTTTCCACTGGCAAGATTTTAATTAACACCTTTCTGTATTTAACAAATCTATAAACAATTGTTTACTAGTTAATTTCAAGCAAGTTGTTTCTATTCTACAAACACTTGTCAATTGAAATGTTTAAGAGATATGCATTTTTACAATTCATAATTATGATGCAAGAAGATGCACATATCTGCATTATCCGGTGAGAAGTGTCTCTTTTTGTTCAAAATGTTCCCTGCTGTTGAGAACACGTGCTCTGATGGCACAATAGAAGCAGGGATGTACCCTTTACCATACAGAGAGGCGGGACGTACCATTTACTAGGAATGTCATTGAAAATGGCATTTACTACAGACGCTGTGATGAACACAGGAAGCTTGGACCCTGGTTTTCGATGAAACTATATAACGTGTTTTCGTACATTATTTTATTTATTAAAAGCTGTCGCTTGCTCTAGTTATTTAAATTAAAACAGCTTTGTATGAGACTTAATATAAGATGAATTTTATATAACATTAGAAGTATCGATTGACGTCATTATATCAGCGATATTCCGATTGTCAATGACATCCCAAGTTTGTATTGTATACGATCTCTCTCTCTCTCTCTCTCTCTCTCTCTCTCTCTCTCTCTCTCTAATCATCTATACATTATCAGTATGTTCCGTGTTTAAACTCCTGCTTCCTCTCAAATACAGCACAGCGGATCTGATCAGATTTACAGAGAGTTTCACTCTTATCAAGTTCATTATAATCCTGGAGTCAATTTGTTTCTTTTTTGAAACTTATGGCTGGAGTTCAAAGCACGTGTCAGCCATGCCCCCCTCTGCCGGAGCCTACTATTAAGTGTACCTCAGGATACTGTTTAATCATATTTCATACTTATATTTATGACACATCTTTCTATAGATTTTATTCCATTTATATTTCTGCTTGTTCTTCAATTTCATTTCACTTTCACTTTTGACCTCGGTCTCTGGATGTTTGCAAAACGAATGTTGGTAAGTTGGGGAGCGTCTGTATTTATATTTTATTTACATCTTATGTTATTTTTTGAATGTTTAATTGTTATTATAAGCATTTATAGTATTGAATATGTATTTCTTCTTCTTTTACTTTCGGATGCTCCCTTCAGGGGTCGCCACAGCAAATCATCCGCCTCCACCTCACCCTGTCCTCCGCATCTTCTTTTCTGACTCCAACGACCTTCATGTCTTCCTTCACCACATCCATAAATCTCTTCTTTGGTCTTCCTCGAGGCCTTCTGCCTGGTAGTTCCAACCTCAGCATCCTACTGCCAATATACTCACTATCCCTCCTCTGTACATGTCCAAACCATCTCAATCTAGCCTCTCTGACTTTGTCTCCAAAACATCTTACGTGGGCTGTCCCTCTGATATACTCCTTTCTGATCCTATCCATCCTCGTTACTCCCAGAGAGAACCTCAACATTTTCATCTCCGCTACCTCCAGCTCTGCCTCCTGCCTTTTCCTCAGCGCCACTGTTTCTAAGCCATACAACATCGCTGGCCTCACCACCGTCTTGTACACTTTTCCCTTCATTCTTGCTGACACACTCCTATCGCACATCACACCGGACACTTTTCTCCAACCATTCCAGCCTGCCTGCACACGCTTCTTCACCTCTTTTCCACACTCCATTCCAATCCATTGCTCTGGATTGTTGAGCCTAAGTACTTAAAATCCTCCACCTTCGTTATCGCTGCTCCCTGTAACATCACCGTTCCTCCTGGGTCCTTCTCATTCACACACATGTATTCTGATTTTCTGAGGCTAACCTTCATTCCTCTCCTTTCCAGGGCATACCTCCACCTCTCTAGATTTTCCTTCACTTGTTCTCTGCTCTCACTACAGATCACAATGTCATCTGCAAACATCATAGTCCATGGAGATTCTTGTCTCACCTCGTCTGTCAGCCTGTCCATCACCATAGCAAACAAGAAGGGGCTCAGAGCTGACCCTTGATGCAGTCCCACCTCCACCTTGAATTCGTCGGTCACACCGACAGCACACCTCACCACTGTCTTACATCTCTCATACATGTCCTGCACCACTCTAACATACTTCTCTGCCACTCCAGTATTGAATATGTATTTATTGATATTATATACATGTACGTATACGTCAGTTAGAGGCGTGTGTGTGGGGGGGTGATCCTTCTTCGTGGATTTCGATGGTCGCCATGGGATCTTGGTCCCAATTAACCGCGGAAAGTGAGGGAACCCTGTATATGAAATGTGGGAATATCAATTTTTGTGAAATTATTTTTCTGACAGATCTTGATCAAATAAATATAATTAAAGTTCAGAAGCGATGTGGTGACGACCTAAAAATGGTAATGGTTCTGTTGTCTATTAAGAAAATGATAGTTCTGCTAAATCATGATACACCGTTATTTGATGAATTGAATCATCAAATTGTCACCCCAAGTATAATGTAATAGCTATTAAACCACATTCACACAGGAAGCAATGAGCGAACCGATGAGCAACATCGTCTGACAAGAGAATCTAATTATGTCACCGCTCAGCTCTTGCTGCCTATGTAACTCCTTCAAATTTTCCACATTCAGTTCTTTCCAAGTGAAAGTGTAATTCGTGGATTTCGATGGTCGCTTGATCCCAATTAACCATGGAAAGTGAGGGATCCCTGTTTGGGGGTGTGTATGGACACTTCCTAGATCACGTACGAGTTACGTTCCAGTCAGCCGTTTGTTTGATTAATTTGTTTGTAAGTCGTTACAGGGAATTTTTTAGAGGGGAACGTACGTTTAAAGCTTTTATAAATAACCTATGAGTTTGTACTGTGTACAATCTCTCTTTCTCACTCTTTGCATAATCATACAGACGCTCCCCGACTTGCGTTCATCCGTTTTACGTTTTTTCGATTTTACCCCCCCCCCCCCAAAAAAAGTCAAATTTTGAGTTTAGTCGTACCTACGTAGTATGCTAACGTAATGACACTGCGTCCATTGTTTACAAACGAGACTGAACATGCCCCTCCTTCTTCCCAGTACAGTTATATAGCGTGTTAACCTTGTGTTAAGATGTCATCTCTGTGATCTTTGTGTTTACACTGTTTTGCGGACTTTTGTAACCCTAAGCAAATATGGTTGGTCAGAAGCGTAAGCCTACTAGCATGGGTGCAAGTCTCGGACACAGAGATGAATTAACGATCTGCTCGGATTGGCACAATCTACCATGCACACTCAGTTTAAGCAAAAAGAGTTGTAAAATGAATGAAAATCCGAATCCAGGAAAGAGCTCTCCCCTCTGCTAGCTCCACATCAGTACAGGCTGTGTTCTAAACGAGTTCAACGGCACACTTGCGCACTTGAAAGACTGGAAGTCTATATAACCCACAGCAAGTACACTACTTTCGCAAGTACACTACTTTCGGTATTGAGCTCTTAACATATTGTAAGCGTGATTCGCTGTTTTAAGCTTCATGTAAAGTGATTCGGTATAAATAAGTGACTTATTTGAAATTAATGTTGATATTATTTGATATATTTGATATTATTTTAAAATATTGTTTATAATAATTGATTTAGGGGTGTTTTATGAGATACGGTAATGGTATTTATGGATGTATAGTACAGTATGAGCGTCAGACGTCATGTGTCACTTTAACAACTTACGTTCACTTTCTACTTACGTTCGGCCGTCCGGAACCAATTAAAAACGTAAGTCTGGGAGCATCTGTATTTCATTCTATTGAATTTATCATTGTTATTGTGCTGACCCTTTTCTACTTCAGTAGAATCAAGACACTTTCGTAAAAGTATATAAGCACATAAATACCCTTAACCACGGGTTCATAAAACATTCGGCTTGTTAACTTGGTTATACTGAGTTCAAAGGACAATTCTAATAAACAGTTTGATCCGAAGTTTATTACACACCCAAACTAATATAAAGACATTTTCAAGATCCACAATAAACAAAGGCTGATTTCAAAGGGAACAGAGATGATATCTGAGCTACTTCCTGATAAGGAATTCCACATCAACGTAGTCGCCAAATACAGTAAACCAACAAGGATGATACATTGTGCAATCAAATATCTAATTCACCAACTTGGACTAAAAGTAGATTTTCAAAAGATGACTCTAAAACACTCAAATCCAGTTTCTGAGGTTATACAGACGAGTCACACAAAATGGGTCAAATCTTTTTACACATGGAACGGCACCTAAGAACTTACAAGTGACAATCTTACATGTCTCAGCAATTTTTAAGGACAACACACGAATAGATGTCTCTTGTCTACCATGCTAAATCTTCCATAAATTAATACACCTCTCGGGATTATTACAATTCCAAAGTAGGATTTCATGCATTCAATCAATAAGAGATTAAGAAAACAAACACCCGGTTCAGATGGTGATAAACTGTGCTCAACGCACCTAAATCATGTCCACAAAATCTGTGGTCAGACATACACCATTCCGGAATTCCACTAACTCCACGGAAAGAACAAAGTCTTTTTCACTGATCAGTCAGTAGGTCATAGTCGCTTCATCAGCGTAGAACGGCGATAACACATTTGTTTTCTATTCTTTGCGCCGAAAAGTTAAGAATACAACCAACTTCATAAGTTTACAGTGTACCATCTTGCCAGGCCGGTAGCAAGTCTAGCTAGCACATCCTTACAATATGAGTTACAGTCCAGCAAGCCAAGCTCTGAAGCGCGCTTACGCTTAAATAGCGTCAGAGCGAATGTCAGGGAAGATGCCCCATGTGACCTAGCTGCTAGCTCTGAAATTTACATGAACGTGGGGAATATTGTGTTTTCTTCAACACCTATAAGCTAACATAGCACAATAACTACAGGTTGTAGCAGTATAAACTATACATCAAAATAACGTGGACGACCTAAGCAGTGTCTGTAAAGAGTTGGAATTTCTGACTTTTGTCGGATTTCAGCAAAATTGTCGAATCAAGTTGGATTTTTGTTATTTTATGCCATTTTGTGGTTTTCCGCCAGATTAAAAAAAAAAAAAAAATCACTCGTAACCATGCTCATTTGACTTGTTTTGTATGTAAGTAACCGTGCTTACTCCCCTAAGCCAGTACGCTCGCATGCACTCGTACATGGTTTTCAGTGGGAGGCTTGTTAACTGTTGGAACAGCTCTCTGAAGTCTCGCTATGTTCTCTCATAAGAAGTTGATTTACGTTATTTAGCGCCATATTGTTTTTTCTGAAAGTCCGTGATCGATCGTGCATGCAACACTGCCAAGAATGCCAGCATGATTTTACACTTTTTTCATCAGATTTATTAAAGGCTTCCGATTCCAACAATGGAGTTTATGGGGACTGGCTCATTAAGAAAGATGAGTTTAATGTCACATGCATATTTTGCAAATATAATATTTGTATAAAAGATTGTGAAAAGGCACTTGGCAAACATAGTTCTACAAACAAATACAAGAAAGCAACTAAATCCCAATCGGGAAGCCAGAGTATTGTTAATTTATTTATTTTGTAAAATTGTTTAAAATGTTTAACATTCAGATAATTTTATGTTTTGTTTTTTTTTTGTGCCAAACAAGTTAGTTATGACATTGATCCAACATATTATTGTAAACTGAATCCCCATTTGAAATACTCAATACTGGAATAACTGTAAATTATGTTTTTTTTTATTTTTTAATTTTTTTTATTTTTATTTTTTAATTTTTTTTGCATTTGACAAAAACAATGCACAGTTTGATAAATAACACGAAAATTAAAATACCGGAAATATGGAATATTCTTTAGATTTATACAGTGTATATTGAATAAAATGTCTTGACTTAATTTCAATTTTCTGGTAGATGAATCTCTTATGTTAAATTCCACATACCTGCTGTCTATCTTTTATAGATTATTATACTTAGCAGTAAATCACAAATTCTTGGCCTCAGATACCAAGTGAATACATCTCAAAGCTCCCATTTTGAAAAATTCGTCATGAAAAACCTCTATTTGCATTACATAGCCGAGGCAATTAAAGCGGCCATAAAATGTACAAAAGTTTTACCTATCAGAACTGGGGATATACCGATTATACCCAGTTTTGTAACAATCATTTATTGGTACAAGGTGCAAACCTAAATGCACCATAAATTATCATGCTAATTGTGACACCAGGGACTTTCAGCCGGACCCAAAATGCAGGAGACAGAGTCGGATGAACATAGAGAAACTTTATCGTTCCAGGGGAGGCATGTTAGCAAGGGGAAATATAGTCAGTGAGCGCGGAGCTGAAATCAGGAGCCAGAGAGATCACAGGAAAACAGGGACGTGAAGAGGGACAATCTTCTAGCTCTGAGATGAGTGTGCTGCGTCTTTATAGCACGGTAGATGGGGAAACAATGTCAGGAAACTTTATTAAAATTCTTTACAAAACATAGTATACATAAATTTAAAAAAAATTAAATTAACCCACATAATTGGTATAATAAACATTAAAATGCTAAAAATATAAAAAAATTTAATTATAGAATGAACACTTTGTACATTATCAATATCATTATGTCCCATGTTTAAACTCCTGGTTCCTCTCAAGCACAGCACAACGAAACAGCCGAAAGGAAATCTCATCATTCTGATCCGGTTCATTATAATGCTGGAGTCAGTTTGTTTCTTCTTTGAAAGTTTTGGCGCAAGTTCAGAAATGTATCGTTCTGCTTCTCTTCCTTGACCTCAGTATGTGTCAGCCACGCCCCTCTGCTGGAGCCTAGTATTAAGTGTACCTCAGAATAATGTTTAATCATATTTCATACTTATATTTGTGATATGTCTTTCTATAGATTTTTGTCCCATTTCTACTTGTTGTTCTATTTTATTTCACTTTCGACCTCGGGCAACTCTGCGCAAAACAAATGTTCGTAAGCTGGGAGCATCTGTGTGTAATACTTCTATTTTTCTTGTTTTTAATATATACATATATATATAATATATATATACACACAGTGGTATCTCATCTTACGAAATTAATTCGTTCCAGAGACTTTTTCTTAACCTGGATTTTTTTTTTTCTAAATTGAACCGCATTTTACATGTAAAACATGTGATTTGTTCCAAGGCCCCCAATACTACCCCTAAACCCTTTAAAAATTATAAAAGCATACCTTTTTAAGACCTCCTTCTGCTTCGTACCAATGGTAGATGGGTTTGGCCATATTCCTTTGCGATATCACTCAACCGCATGACACGATCCCACTTCTTCTTTTCACTCACACCGGCAATCATTTTTTCCGGGAATTACACGTGCACTGTGTGCGCATGCACGCGTGTGTGTTGACCATGTCTTCTTAGCAGAGTTATAATCTTACAAATGTTTATGGAAGGTTAAAAGCCTGAGTCAAAAAATAAAGTTGCAATGACTCAAAAAAACTCAAACAATAGTAACCCTGTCCTTTACACTAAAAGCATTATGGGAGATGCAGCTCCATAATAGCCAATGGGAGGGAGCTGCGTCATCCCTCCTAGCCAATGGAAGTCCAATACATACACACACCCAAAAACACCCCTGTATCACCAACTCCTATGAACATGAATGTTGGCCAGTCCTTCCCTGCCCAAGATATCATTGATCTCTACCCATCACAATGCTGGTTATGTTTTTATCAGATCTTGCACTATTTATTTTTTTGTTTTGTTTCAGAACTGTTGTCTGATAACGGACTCCTTCCAGCCAGTCATCCGGTGTAATAAATGCAGCACATTATGTTGCTTTCCATTTTTTCATGAGAGTTTCAGAAATTTGTTTTTCATTATGTGAGAATGTACACAGCCTCTGTTAGGGTCAGGACCTATTGATGCCAGTTGCATTGGGTAAATAATGCAATACTCAGTCATGTACACACAGAGAGAGATAGAACCGTTAAATGTCAGTCACAGCAGAGTGACTAAATAAAATGTATATGACAGATTTTTGATCAAATGTTCACACCCTATAGATGCTATCCCATATGCTACCCCATTTCCATTCCACATCTTCATCACCCTAGAAGAGATCCGCACTTCTTTCCAATAGCCATCATTATACATAGAGCAGATCACTCGTGAACAGATGTGCATGAGAATGTGAACCCAAGCGCTCTTCTGTGTCTTAGCATTTTATTTATACCACAAGAACCTTGAACATGAATATACACCAAATATAAAGTAAACTGTTTAAACTAAACAAGCTGTGCATCTCAATAGAGAAGCTCTCCAAGTCTGCCAATTGCTACAAATGTAAAATGTATCTAACCCAGCACAGGCTATATCCTTTGGAGGGTTTACTATTTTTATTCAAATTTTTTTTAGGTTATTAAGAAATGATATGATGTACAAGGCAGTTGTTTTGTCATTTTGTTTAGTAGTTGGCAGGGTTTGCTTAATTACCGTTAAGGCTTCGTGCGAAGCTAAACAAGTATAAAGAAAAGATAAATGCTTTTCACTATTAACTTTCCACTATCACAAATCATTATAGAAAAGTATAAGCTTGTTTTTCTGCACGTTCAATTCAGGGGTTGATGAATTCCGAACCTGAGATGATGAGACTCAATTTACAATAACTGATTTTTTTTTAACATAATCTAAACAAGGTCATCAGTCTTGTAGTTGATCATGCTTCATACAGTTAAACCCAAACTGGTTGATTTTAGCCAAATAATGCAGGTGGTTTTAATTATGAACACAAAGCGTTCACCACTGGGGCTCAAATATATGAAAGTATGTGTAGCACACACTGTACAATATGGCGGTTTATTGTATCTCAGTATGTTGGTATTCTCCATCTGGAAATATGACAAATGTGTCAGAAAGTTATAAATCAACCGTATATCATTTCCTCTTTGTGTGTTATTGATTTGCACCAAATGATCAAATATGGGTCTGCATACCACAAGAATAAATCATATTACAGATCATCTGAGGAAATTGCATATCAGAGCTGAAGGGTTTCCATGGCAACAGCAGAAGTGATAAGTCACAATGAGACATATTAATGAAGGGAGAATGTTTCCAGACTGTAGGAATTAGGTCACGTATAAAAAGGATTTTCCCTTTTGTCAGGGCATGCTGCAGAGTCATTTTGCTATGAGGAATGTCAGCCATTTTGAGGCATAGCTTCATTTCACAGCTAATAATAATAATATTAATAATAGTAATAATTTGCTACTCTTTTGTTTGTGACACTGTCTGACATTCCCAATGCTGTTTAAGAGCTGTTTCACAGTCTGGACTCTCTTTTTAAAATGGTACAAGAAACCCCTGTAAATAAATGACCAGTATACTTTTATACTTTGTTGTTTATTATTTATTGTTGCACAGAGACACACTAATCTCTGATATACTCGTGCTATCTTTTTGGAATTCTGATAAATTCTTTTTGAAGTAACTCATTCTTCAAATTTTGACCTGGTACAGATTCGATTCATTTTGCTGCAATAAAAGTGGTTAGCTTTTAACTGGTTAAATTCACAACTGTACTCCTAATTATGACAGTTTTACTTTGGAAATGTATTTTCTTTTATTCTAGAAAGACATTCAACTACTTTTAAAATAAATTTATAATTTAAATGGCTTTGTCAGGATCATTTGCCCTGGGAGATTAGATGTTCATTTTTCACATTGTTTTTTCTGAAGCAGTTTAGCACAATATAGCTTGCTGGAAAATATAATATGGATGTGAAATATTTTCTGTACAGAGCTTCACACGAGCTTGATAAGAATTTATTCTCCAGAAAACCACAGTGATAGTCACTGACAGTAATATAAACAACTAATGTTGCATGAATACTGCTTTTGGGTTGTTTTCATTTGTAATACTATGAAATTTCTCCAAGTGTATGTGCTTGCATGCATTGTGTCAAAAATGTCTGCTTCGGAAAGGATTTAGAGAATTGAAGAGTGGTATATAGCATAATTTGTGCATTTTTCAACATGTATAACCTTGAATGCATGTTGAATAGATTTTTTATGGAGATAGGGGCTTCAAAACCTTTAGATTTGACTCATGTGTTTTGCTTTGCTAATAGAACCACAAATTGGGAAATAAATTTTTAAGTGAAATAAAACAAGATCTCAATCATGATGTTTGCTAGTCAAAACCATTCCTCAAAATTATACTCCATTATTATAGTCTAACTTTGTGTACATTTAAAATGATCAGCTTCATAAGTTACTCTGCTCAAAGATTTTTTTTGTAGTTTACCTCAATTAATTCTTAGAATGTTTGTGCGTGAGATTTTATGTTCTGTAGCATGTTTAACAAATGATACCAAAAGGATAAACTTTATTACACTTGACGTCCTTTTACATTGAACTTGGAGTGACGTGTCAAGATGCCACTGCCTAGAGGGCAACCTCGTGGAGTTCTCAGAGTCAAATTGTTGACATGAAGAGTACTGTTAAACATACTACTGAACATAAAATCTCACACATAAACATGAACTTAGGTACTGTACTAGAATAATAATTGAAAAAGATTTTAATACAACGGTTCAGAGAAAGGAGAGAGTCTTATTTCTTCAGAAGAGACATCCAGCGTTTTCTATCGTTTAGCCAGAGAAGACGGTGTTTGAGTGGTATCATAGAGCTTAACCGGTAATTAAAACACAGAAAAAAGAGGCTCATTGACAACTTGTTTGTGAATGAGTAAAAAGGGGCAGGACATCAGCTCACCCAATCAGCAGAAAGGAGGCCAGCCATTGGCTGAATTTGAATCACATGCTGGTTGCTGGGCAGACCGTGTAGCAAAACTGCGAATAGTCAAGGGCCTACTGTATCTAAAATGAATTATTAAAACTTCAAATTTTCTTTTGAAGTGAATGTCATTTTGTTTCTAGGCTGATGTAAATACATTCCTGTACATGTTTTACATATTTCAATGTATATTAACGAGCACAACGTTTTGTTGCAAAATTTCTAAGGTAGCACTCGAAACGTTTATGAACTTTTGAGGAGACAAATGCTGGATTTTACGATTTTAAAAGACCATATCAGTGTAAAATAGTTATTTTAACAAAATTTAAGCACCTATTGCTTTATCCGTTGATGGTTGGTTTTAATGCACTTTTATCGTAATCTTTGGTAAAAACACCACACAAACTTACTTAACATCTCGTTTGTCTCTGAATAACCAAATCCCATTTACAGCTTCAAATTCCTTTTTTTGTGCTTTATTCCAATATACTGCAAGGCAAAGTACTTGGCCTTAAGATAATGTACTCATATTATACCTTCATTCTGTGTAATGTACATTGTTTGATCTGTAGCTCTGATACTTTGCCCCAAATTATACCTTATGTCTTATAAGGTGGTGTTTAGCAACAAGGAAGCAGATTTTTATTTTTGAGCTGCTGTGAACCCAAAAAAGTACACCCTGTTAGTGAAACATCCCTTATCTTGGCATATTGTAATTCTTGATGAAGAATGCTGGGTGCTTATCTGTATCATGCCTGGTTACTTGCATTAACGAATATACAGATAAGCCCTGTATCTTCTGCCCAGATGTATTGTGGGTAAAGTTTACCGTTCGTTACTTGTTTTGGGTTGTTTTTTCCCTCCATTTTCACCTTTCATGTTTTTCATGACCCAAGTGTGCAGATAAACTTCTTCATTTTCACTGATTCACCCCAAAGGTATACTGTAATGTTTTATCTTAAAACCCAAACCTCTCTAAGATATAAAG
>CM045737.1:26399847-26417347 GCA_024760905.1 Plotosus lineatus | reverse complement strand
TCAATATTTAAGTGTTTACCTAGTTGTCTTTTATTTTAAAGATTGCCTGTTCTTATATTTGAGCTAAGTGCTCTTCGTCAGGTTTTCACTTTTGACCTAGCAGACTTCATCAGGTCCGGTTTTCACCTAGTGGCCTTGACTAAGCCTTTGCTTTTAACCCAGTGTTTCAGTATCAGATACTGAACTTCAAGCTTCAGATTTTTTCTTAAATGCATACATCAGTCTGACCTTTATTGGTCTTAGGAAAAACATTGTTTTCTCTCCTTGATATAAAGGTTAAAAGCTGTTGCCCTTTTGTTCTTCGAGTTAATTTTTGTTGACTCAAAGTAATGCTGTATATACAATTTTGGGTTTCTGTCTGTCTGTCTGTCTCTCTCTCTCTCTCTCTCTCTCTCTCTCTCTCTCTCAGGAATCAGTCAAAGTCGGATCTCACATTGGCTCCTGCAGCAGGGATCTGATCTGAGTGAGCAGAAGAAGAGAGCCTTCTATCGTTGGTACCAGCTGGAAAAGACCACTCCAGGTCAGCTGTGTGTGTATGTTTGTGTTGTATGAACTCTGAAATGAACTTGGTACACTTTAAAGTCTGTCATTTTTTTTTTTTTTCACTGAAGATCATTTTACTGTAAGTTGCAAATTTTTTATTGACAACATTGCTACATACACATCAAAGTTTTTTTCCTGAAATAGAAATACCCTTCTGGTCTAACAGTGATCATGTATACCTGTGAATTCCTCCAAGTACCCAATAACTCTGCGAAAGTGAAATGATGTCTAGTGATTGGTGAAATCCCTGGACTTCCTTTCTGACCTAGATGGATACCTAGGTCATTTGGGCTGCTGTATCAGTATGTGGAAATGATCACACATTTGGAGTGCACATTCTGTCTCGGACCTCTCCGCCCAAACCACAAAAGTTCTGTCTCATTTATTTGGCCTCTTTCTGTCCAAAGATCAGCAAAAATGTCTATAGTTAAATTGGTAACATTTTATATGCTCAGCTTTTGTGGAGTATTAGACGTTTTTTTATATGGAGTAAAATTTGCGTGAATCAACAGTTGCAGTGGGAGACATCATGATCTACCTTTAAAAAAAAACAAAAAAGTGACTGACATTACTAAATTCTGTAGCATTTTTATATAAAACTTGAACCAAAAAAGTTTCTGAAATTCATTCATTTGCTGAACTAATTTATCCTGCTCGGGCTATGGTTGACTTTACATAAAGGTAGGGTACAACATGAACAGTTCGCCACACCATTGCAGGGGAAGCACATACAGCCACTCAAACCTAGGGACAATTTGGAAAAGCAAATTAGCCTAATGAACTGTGGGAGGAAACCGGAGTACCCTGATGAAATCCATGCAAGCATAGGGAGAATGGGCAAACTATATACAGACATGCTCTTGCTGAGTCTGGGATTTAAACCCCAAACCTTTTGCTGCCTGTCTGACGCACAGTGATCAATCACTATCTCAGCAATAATCCTTTGTTTTTGTTTGTTTTCCAGGTGCTACTCTGAACATGCGTCCTGCCCCAATGACCCTGGATGAAATTGAGTGGCGTCAGACTCCACCTCCCATAAGTTCAGCCACAGGCAGTTTCCGCCTCCGCCGAGGTAGTCGCTTCACTTGGAGGAAGGAGTGTCTCGCTGTGATGGAGAGGTGAGCAAGAGGTCAATCCTACTGAGACAAATGGCACAGACACAGAGAGTATTAGTGGAGGAATGGACATGAGTGTTTTAGGGTGAAGGTAATAGGTGCTTTTGGTGTTTCAGTGGACATTTTATCATCTAAGTGACATTTCAGCATGTTGAGGTTCTCTTTGGGAGTAACAAGGATGAATAGGATCAGGAATGAGCATATCAGATGGACAGCACATGTAAGATGTTTTAGAGATAAAGTCAAAGAGGTTACATTGAGATGGTTTGGACATGTATCGAGGCGAGATAGTGAATATATTGGTCGTAGGATGCTGAGGTTGGAACTACCAGGCAGAAGGCCTGTGGGTACCCTTCCAAAAATGCTCTTTTAGGGTTGAAAATTACATAGATGAAAATTAACAGTCACGGGTGTGGGTGGATATTTATTTGGTGTGGGCGGGGTGATTTTGTGTGTTCTTATAGACATGCCTATCGTAATCAACTACGTTGAGAGTCTGTGTTTTTGATCTGCTGTGTTGGTGGATTTCCAAATTCTTGTGCTCATGGCAAGGAGTGTTCTCACTATCAGCAGCGCGGCGAGAGAGAGAGATTTTCTTCGCCACCGGGGTTTGTAATCCAGGAACGGAAATCACAGCTGAAGTAAGAGACGGTGAATAAGATTTGTTTATACACAGTAATCTCCGAATTAAATAACTCCCCTCCCAGCGACAAAATAAAAGACTGGGTGTGGTTCAGTCTCCACTCTGAGAATGGGTCGGTCAGTGCAGCATTAATATTATTTAAAAGAATGTTGAGCAGGCTCCTTCTAAAATAAGTACTCATATACTTTTGTGTTGCTGTCGTTTTTGTAAATTAAAACTATGACAAAACAACATTAATATAATGAAAAAGAAACAGAAGATTCCACGAAGGGCGTGATGGTGAGGTCGGCTATCCAACCCGTTAACACATCTGGCTGCACCCCGTCCCACACTTTGTGGGATAGATATGCTTTTTCTTTTTAAAAATACAAGAAGGACATGAACAGATTCTTCATTTTCTGAACCACTTAAACCTGATTAGGGTCGTGGGGAGGCTGGTGATTTTTTTTTTTTTTTTTTTTTTTTTTTTTTCTCTTTTTTTTTTTTTAAATCTAAATGTTTTTGTTGCAAGCAGAATTGTAATTTAATTGTCTCTGCAGTTGTTTAAATCAATCCAACACATTGTTTTATATTAACATGAAGGAAAAAGGAGGAAAACATTATATGCAGTGTTATATGATTTTAAATGTCAAAAAAGGATTTGTGGCTCCCATTGTATTCTTTTATGTGGAAAACAAATGACTCTTTGAATGGCAAAGGTTGCCGACCCCTGACCCAGAGGAAGACCAAAGAGGAGATGAAGGTAGTTGGTGTAAGAGAAGATGCAGAGGATAGGGTGAGATGGAGGCAGATGATTTGCTGTGGCGACCCCTGAAGGGAACAGCCGAAAGGAAAGATTATTTATGTACACCTGGTGGCAATTTTTTCACTCGTGTTTTCTGTTTCTAATTTGCATTGCTGTTTGTTTAATCCTTGCCATGAGTGCTCTGAAACCAGATCTTTATGACCTACTGTTACATAAACCATTCAAACATTACAAAATACAGAGGACGATGAAACCACAGAAGTATTCAAACCTGTTTTCTTATTATAAACTCGGGTGATGCGAGATCACCAAAATCTCATCTTCTGTTGGACGTTTTTTCATATCCTGATAATAATGCATATCCCATTATGGCATGTCTTCTAGGGCAGTGGTGGGCTGGTGGTATAGGGTACTGGATCGCTAGGGTTGTCATTGACTATCGGAATATCGCCGATATAATTATGTCGATCGATAATCAATACCTATAAAAGGGATATCGATACTTCTAACGTTATAGCTTCATGTGTTCATGACAGCATCTGTTGTAAATGCCATTTCAATGACACCCCGAGTCAATGGTATGTCCCGCCTCCCTGTATGGTAATGGTACGTCCCGCCTCTCTGTATGGTAAATATTACGTCCCTGCTTTTAGTGTACCGTCAGAGTGCGTGTTCTCAACAGCACGGAACATTTTGAACAAGAAGAGACTTATCACTGGATAACGCAGATATGTGCATCTTCTGAATCTATACATCTATTTTCGATTCCACGTCACTATGACACGCAGCGAAGAACCAATCCTTTCTGTACTCCACTCTGTGGGCGGGTCCGATACCTTCAAACTCCAATTTTATTGGATTACAACAACAGCCACAGACTGCGCGTATTGTTTGAGTAAAGAGATAAATTTCCCTCGTTTTGATCAACTCATTTCCACAAAGCCAAGCACAGCTGGCAAGCAAACACAAATGGACAGACATGGAAAAACTTCAACCCGCAGACCAGCTGATTGCCAAAACTTGGGACACGCTTCATGTCACATAAACACTGCATTGGGTGAGTCCAATAAAATTAGAACTTCAAGGTATCGAACCCGCCCACACAAAGGATTGGCTCTCAGCTTCACGCCACAGTGACGTGGCATTGAACGTAGATGAATAGATTTGCTCTGAGCAGTTAGAAAGTGAATCTGCATCATCTCCTGCTTGGCCTTTTAAGATGCTGCCGCTGCCGGCAGCACAAACAACCATCGTACACAACACTCGCACTGCACTGACATCAATCATGCTTCACCATTTTTGCAGTCGTCAAGTCGGTCAGACGAAACTCACATAGGTCATAAGTCGACGACTCACTGTACTCAATGCATTATACAAACTACTGTAATATATCTTAGTCTGTTCTATTTAATGCATTTATGGAACAGTACAGCAATATTCCAATGTATCGATGCATTGGAAATTTTTTTTTGTCAATATATCGATACCAATAATAGGTTTTCAATGACACCCCTATGGATCGCTGATCCTAAGGTTGAGGGTTTGCGTCCCACTCTCCACAAGGTTGTCACTGTCCCCTAGTGCAGCTAACTGGGTTATCAAACACTGGCTATGTCTCTCACTGTCTATGATGAGAGGCATGTAAAAGAACCATTGCTGAATTGCGTAAAAGAGTAGGCTGCAAAGCCGTCAGCGTGTTTCTGTCTCTTGTTAAAGGGTTTGTCCGGAAGGGCATCCGACGTAAAAACCTATGCTAAATCAAACGTGCGAATCATTCGCTGTGGCGACCCCTGAGAAAGAGAAAAGGACGAAAGGAAATATCTCATTATGGCATGTCTTGTGTAGACGTGAGCAAACAAAAAAAAAAAGAACTTTTATTAAACAGAATAAGGAATGTTGCAGCTGAGTAGGTGGGTATTTATATTTACGTCTTTCATGGTAACTGAAAAACTTCAGTATAAATTGAATCAAATCTATTCATAGTAAATCTGATGTGTAAATCAGCCAATGCTGGCCAAAGGCAGGGTACACCCTGAACAGCTCTTCAGACCTTTACAGGGCCTCAACCTAAATTCCATCGACGTGATTTATACCATGTTCACACAGAAACTGCATTGAAGAGCCCAGGATTCAACCCAGAACCTTCTGCTTTGCTTTGAGGCAGAAGTATTGGCCACAATTTCACTGGCCTCCTGTTTCAAATGTAGACTATACTTTTTTTTGTTTGTTTTTGTTTTGGTCTCAAAAGCAGAAATTTAAAATCCCAACAATCAGAAAAGAGCAAGATGTAGTGCAAGAGCATAATAACAATGTGTGCATTTTTATTTTTGGATTTTCTTCCATTTTAAGTCATATCCAATTCCTACTCATCAGGCATTGCCTTCCCTCTCACAGGAAAATCACCAACTAGGGAGGGACGAAAGCATGTACATGCCCCCTCTGTGACATGCAATGATAGCCACCTGCCTCTTTTTGAACTGCGGCACCATGTGTATTTGGTGGAGGTCTAACACACTAGCAGGGAATGCGCTATCCGCCTCCTCATACAAATGAGCTCACAGATGCCCATGATTGGCTGGTGATTACTGTGAATGATGGCAAAGTGAGTGTATGCCATCCCTGCCTCCTGTGAGTGCTCGGCCAGTTAGCTTCCATGGACTTCCAGCCACGGATTGCTGTGACCAGATTTGAACTTGTGATCTCTGGATTAATCGTCACCCGCCTTGTCGATGGGCCACTCGGGAGCCCAGTAATAATGTTTTTAATGCTAGATAGTTAATACTAATGCTTTTTCCATAGCAACCTTATACTACACACTTCTAGTATATCAGATTCATACTTTTTTCCACATTAAAATGCTGAGTTATTTTAATTCACGAGTCCCTCATACCTTTTCTCATCTTGGTGATATATCTTTTGAGACTGGAGAATAATTTGCTTCAGAAATGAATAAGCAGTCTGTGCGCTTTAGCATCTCTTCCTTTTTTTAATCCATCAATCTCTATAAAGTTATTTACCAAAGACAAGGTGGATATCCCTGCATGGTTCCTGAGGCAGAACTTTGAGACTTTCAGTGAAGTGTTAAGTTCAGAAACAGTATGTGGCAAAGGAACAGTGCAGGTTGAATGAGAGAGTTGGGCCAGGGGCTAAAACGAATAACAAATTGCTTTCTGAAATAGGAGTTATCATATTCTAAAATTCTTACTGTAATAATAAGTAGTAGGATAAAATACCAGAAGTACATTCCCTTTAATACAAGGAAAAAAGTGGAAATAAAATTTTTTAAAAATCTTATTTTCTTTTTCTTTTTTTAAAAGCTATTTTAATGACAACCAGTATCCTGATGAAGCCAAAAGGGAGGAGATTGCCAACGCCTGCAATGCTGTCATACAAAAGCCAGGTATGGTAATATTATGCAAACATACACAATTATATTATGTCGATTTTAGATGATGTTTTAGCAATTCCCAAACAGGAGTAATTGTTCCGGAGCTTTATCCAGTCTATAGTGCTCGCCTTGCTTAGTTTCAATGAATAAAATGTCTCTTTAGTCAGAGTTATTTTAAATTGGACATGTCGGCAATTGGCTTTGGTAAGGTAAGTCTTTTGGACTTTCTGCACCAGGGCTTATCCCCGGTTCCTCTAGTTGACACAACTAGGAATTCAACTCTGTCTGGATGGGTTGTTAGTCCATTGCAGGTTATCTGACCAGAATTTTTACGGATACTCATTTTTACGGATACTCTGCTGTGAATTTTTACGGATACTCTGCTGTGTGGAAAGAGGCACACTTGTAGTCAAGACCTTGTCCAGGTGTCTTAGAACGGTGGGGATCTATCATGGTTTAGAGCCAACTGCCTTTCAATCATGACCCTAGTACTCCATCACGACACCATCAGCCCCTCAATTGGGTTTGGTTACATTCTAAAACATGAGCTTGAACAGATGTTTTGTTTTTTTTTCCCCCAGGGAAAAAGTTGTCTGATTTTGAGCGAGTGACATCCTTGAAAGTCTACAACTGGTTTGCTAACCGTCGTAAAGAGATCAAGAGGAGGGCAAATATTGGTAAAGTGTTCGCTGTTTCTTTTCAAGTACAGTCTCTGGTCTAGTCTACCCTTGGTCATTTCATGCATTTCGAAATTTCCTGTATACCGTATCTGTAATTCCAGTTTCCTAAACTACCTTTTGGAAAATGTTTACATGAAATTTTTTTCGACATAAATTAATGCCACGTGTGATTCATAATCCTGTATCCCTGCTGAGATTCTGACTTTATTACTCACTCATTTGTCGAACCGGTTAATCCTGCTTTTGTCTCAGGGAGGCTGGAACCTATCTCGGCTCACAATGGGAAAAGCCGGGTGTACCCTGAACAGCTCCCCAGACCGTCACAGGGCCAACACCCACATCATTCACACTCACACCTGGAGGCAATTTGGAACAGCCAATTATCCTAATATGTGTCTTTTGGAGTGTGGGAGGAAATTGGAGTATCTGGAGAAAATCCACATATACTCACAGAAAATGTGTGAGGTCCACTTAGAAACATGCTGCTTTTTTTCCCCTTTTGCTAACCACTATGCCACCATTCTACTTTGACCTTATTGCACTGTTGTTAATATCAGTGCCATATATTCAATCGCCACAATGTTCTTTGAGTACAGTAACTTCACTGTCAATTCATCCTTCGGAGTTTTTTCCTCTCCGACTACCAGTAAGCAGTACACACCGAAGCACTCTGGTACTCCCCAGTATTACTTCTCCACCTTAAACCTTTCAGAAGGGATTAATAACACTTGCGCCGTGTTTTCTCTTCTCTGTCCTGGCTGGAGTATTATCGCTTCCATAAAGTAGCATGTTTTTGATCTTAATTGATTGCAAAGTTCTTGGGAAATCCTAACAGCAGGAATCAGCTTTATATAGAGTACCTGGAAATAAGCAACAGCACAGAAAATGATTTTTTCAATATTTGTGTGTTAATTTTTATACTACTAGGATCTCAATATGGTGAACAGAGGATGCATTTCACTATAAACTTGAATCCATTTTCTTCAAAACTGGATCCTGATTCAAGATGCATGAAATTACCACTGGCAAATGAGTTCAATAACAATTTAAAAAAATAAATAAATAAAAACAGTTTATGCAATCTTAATTTAAAGATATTTACCCTGGGCTGACACTGTGGCACGATGCCCGCAATCTCTGAAATTCAAAAAGGCATGGAGTTCCACAATTTATGGCCATGCTTGGAGCAAGCTTGGGGTGCATAAAAGAGGCAGGGTGTGTTCAAAAACTAAAGCTTGGAAAAAAAAAAAAAAATCATGCTTCCAAGTTCAACTCAACTGTTAAACTCCACTGCATTCTACTATGATACCCACATTCTATAATGTAATAGCGCAATCATCATGAATTAACCAAGTTCCCTCAAGATCATCACAAATCGATCTTTCCACATATACGCTCATCATGATTCTCTGCCCCAGTGTAAATCAAGGGTTAATTATTACTTATTGATTTACTGTCGCTGTAAGCAGGACAATAAGTGTAAATGCTAACGTTAATACCTCAATTACCCTCCCTTTGGCTTTAAATTTTAAACATATTAAATATGTATAGTACAGACTCGATCAGTAACTGTGTTGCAGAAAACAAAATCAAACATGGTATTCTAACAAACAGAACTACATAACAGTTTTGTTAGTGCTAAAAAAATCACGAATGAACTTTGTTCAAAAGGTTTAGCACTGCGTTTCAGTGCTATTTCGAATGCAACCTTACGGACATCCCATCACCATTAAAGGACAATTAAGCAATATACTTACTGGGCCTGAGGATGTTAAATGTTTGTTTATATATATATATATATATATATATACACTTTGTATATATACATACATACATACATACACACACACACAGTCGGCCCCTCTTACGAAATTAATCCATTCCAGAGCCTTTTTCGGAACCTGGAGTTTTCGTAAGTACAGGCGCATTTTACATGTAACGCGTGACTCGTTCCAAGGCTCCCAAAACTACCCCATAAACCCTTTAAAAATTATAAAAGTACACCAATTTTGTATGAAATGTGTTAAAAGTAAAATAAAATAATTTATTAAACCATTTAAACATTTTATTAATATATTAAACCATTTTATTAACATATTTAATAATTAAACCATTATTAAACATTTTTTATTAACCAATTTTTTAATTAACCAAACAATATTAAACATTTGTGACGCACTCCACCAAGTGCAGACGGCATCGCGGCCGACACTGGAGCGTTTGGGGCGGAACGCGGCTTGTCCGAACCTTCAATCTGTCAGGCAGGCAAGTGCGCTTTGAACACTTCTTTAGTACTCAACATTCACTCATTTGCTTGAGGGATCAGAGGTCCAAATGACCCGCGCCCCGACTCGGGGGCTGCGGTGTCAGTTACAATGTTGCCCACACTAGGCGCATTATCAAAAATTTGTGAAGTGCTCCGTAGTGCGCTCCACCGAATGCGGGCGCCGCCCACGGGCAGGTGGCGTTGCAGTCGACACCGGAGCTTTTGAGACGGGGCGCGGTTCATCCAGATCTCCGATCTGTCAAGCAGGTAAGTGCGCTTTGAGTACTTGTTCAGTACTCAACATTTACCTGTTTGCTTGAGGGATTGAAGGTCCGGATGAGTCATGTTTTGCCCACATTCAGCGGAGCGTGCCACATTTATTAAACATTTACTGAATTAAACAACTTAAAAAACAAAAATAAGCTGCAATGAGCACTTTCAAAAAAAACTCAGAAACTAACAGTACATCTCTCCTTTACGCATGTGACAAACGAGCATTATAGGTACAGTACTATGGAGATTCAGCTCCCTCCTGGCCAATGGGAGACCAGAGGGGCGGGATGTTGGGAGACGCCAATGAGAGAACAACGCACACATTGTTTGAATGGCGTGTGTGAATGTTTGAATGGCGCTTTTGGCGCTTTTCGTAAGAGGAACTTGTTTCATATACAGAGGACAAAAATTTAGGAAAATGTTTTTCGTATACTGGATTTTTCGTATTCAGTGGTTTTCATAAGAAGGGTTTCGAGAGCGTGTGTGTATGTATGTGTGTGTGTGTGTATGTATGTGTATATATATATATATATATATATATATATATATACACATATACACATACATACGCCGATCCGAGCAGATAGTTAATTCATCTGTGTATGAGACTTGCACCCATGCTAGTAGGCTTACCCTTCTAACCAGCCATATTTTCTTTGGGTTACAAAAGTCCGCAAAACAGTGTAAACACAAAGATCACAGAGACATCTTAACACAAGGGTAACACGCTATATAACTGATATATATATATATATATATATATATATATATATATATATATATATATATATATATATATATATATAATATGTATAATATAAATAACTGAACTGGGAAGAAGGAGGGGCACGTTTAGTCTCTCGTTTGTAAACAATGGACGCAGCGTCATTATGTCAGCGTACTACGTAGGTACCTCTAAATTCAAAATTTGACTCTTTTTTTTTTTTTTTTTTTTTTTTTTTTTGGGGGGGGGGGGGGGACCCGAAAAATTGAAAATATGTAAAACGGATGAAAAACGTAAGTCGGGGAGTGTCTGTATATATCTCCCCCCTATAGGGCAGGAGTGGCGAACAAGTTTGACACAAAGAGCCAAACTTTTTAACTTTGAGAATCAAAGAGCCACACCACGTGCTGACCTGCCAAGATACAGACACACACACAATTAAAACACTATATTTTTCAAATAACACACTCCTCTCTTTACAACACAACAGCAAGAATTGTACTTGTTCATTTCAAATTAATTGTCCACCCTCAACATGCACATCAATTGTAGCTTAGCCAGAGGTAACAGCAACTACTCTGGAGATCAGACCCCCCCCCCCCCACACACACACACACACACGCACGCCTCTGTCTTTTTCCTTTTCTCTGACACACACAACTACTGAACACACTTCAGATACATAGATATGGTGAGTTTTTCTAAAGACAAATTCGCTTTTTTGAATACAGTGGTACCTCACTTTCCGAAAGTCTTACCAAATGAAAAATACAGGTTACGAAACGCATTTTCCTAAAAATTTTTTCTCTGGATACAAAACAAGTTCACGTTTCAAAAGCGGCATCTTAAAAATTAAAACGCGCCATTCAAACATTCAACCGTGCCATTCAAACAATGCACAAGCTGCTCTCCCATCAATGACGTTCAAGCATTGCATAAAAGTATACTTTTATAATTTTTAAAGGGTTTAGGGGGCAGTATTGGGAGCCTTGAAACGAATCACGTGTTTTACATGTAAAATGCAGTTCAATTTACGAAAAATGCAGGTTATGAAAAAGGCGCTGGAATGGATTAATTTCGAGAAGTGAGGGACCACTGTACTTCAATTATTGCTGCTTTTACATCAATACCGCGAGTTCTGTCTTTTAATGCCACAATATCGAGAAGTTCTTCTTTAACCGCGTAGTCATCAGAAACCATCCGCACAAATATTGCCAGCTGCAGTTTGTCCTGTATGCGCATGACTCGTCTAATGTGACACTAAAATAAGCACATGCGTTCAGGTCTGCATGTAGATCCGATTCAAGCTCATTATTTATGTCTGATATTCTGGTTTCAACTGTATGTCGTGACAGCTGGAGATCAATGATGGAATCTTTGAAACTTTGGCTCCAGATAATAAAAAACTCAATTAAATCCACAAAGCACTTTTTAAAAACTCTCCTTCAATGTATGTTTTTATTAGCACGGCAATGTTCCACGCCACTTGATAGGATGCAAGTGTCACAGCTTCTTCACGCTCGGTCAATTGGTGAAACATTTGTGACTGTCTTTTTACTCGAGAGCCGTGTGTTCACCACCCCTGCTATAGGAGAACATGAGAAAACCAAACTGATAGAGTTTACAATTTTGATTGATGTGAGTGTTCTCATGACTTTGAGGGAGTGAATAACATGTCATCCTATATTAGCCAATCTAAATTTATTTTTAAATATATACATTTTTCATACTCACACCCAAGGATTTGAGTAATTGCTTGTCCTAATTGGCTTTTTTCCTACAACAATATCAAGTTAGACACAGTGAGCACAAAAAACATAATGATGGAGGGCTTTGAACGTATTGTTGAGACGTACAGAGTGAGTGTCTGTCTGTAGCGTGAGATAAATCTGGACGTTTTTCAAGGCCTGAGAAATAGACTTGTTTACTCTTAACCTTAATGCATTTTAAGTTAGTATGACCTAAAATATCCGATTATTAAAAATGATAATAATTATTATCATAGCGTTGAAGCTTGAAATTTAATTTGTAGTTTGCATGATGCTCTTTGCTGCAGAAAATAAAAGTAAACTTGGTCCAGTTCTGAAACAGCTCTTGTATTAAATATAGAAATAAATAAATGATGATTTGATGAGCTTTTTTTTTTTTTTTAATAAATTAAATGAGTGCACTACTTTTAAGTTAGGGGCGGTTCAACATTTTACCAAGCGTACAAAGGAGTATGCTTTTTTTGACTCCCCCTCCCGAAAGCGTACAAATAAATGTTGATGATCTCTTGGGCAGGATTTTTAAATAAGATATTAAACAAAACAATGATCAAACCTCTTTTATAAAATAAATCAATGTATTTTTTTTATCAATACTTCTTTCATACACCAGTCAAATAATAATGAAATCAATAAAAAAAAAAAAAACTATACTTTTAAAGAATTCTTTTTAATTACACCTCCTGCAGTATTAATATTAAGACATTTGGTTTTAATAATAAAAATTACATTGTTTTTAATGATATTATTTTATATTAAAATATAATTCAAAATGTCTGCATTTTTTATTGGTCATTGGCTTTTGGACGACCATGCTTCAGTTTGTGATCAGCAAGGGCGTAGGCTGGTCTGACCGTGGGGGGTGGGGGGGTGCACATCTCGGTTGACCGGAGCCGAAGCCTTAAAGGGGAAATGAAACGCCGACTGAATAAGTTGGCGGTAGCTTAAATATAGTTTATTGAAGCGATTGTGGCTTAAATTTTATATCATAAATAAACCATTGCACACACAGCGGTTATGTATTATGTGCTTGTCGTAAGTTATCGACCCGAAAGCCGCCATTGCAAAGTGCCCGCCTACACAAAGTTACCGTGACGTCACTGAGTTGATACAAAGTGCCACATAAAATATAGTGCATGTATGTCATATATGATATCAACAACCTGTAATCTCACGCCAACAACAAGCACAGTTTTTCAGCAGAAGATGATTCATCCATTACTTTCAGAAGATGAATAAAATATTATAGTTCAACCAAAAACCTTCTCAAATATATTTCAAACTACATCTGCAAGTACATGTGCTAAATACATTTACAAATTGAGCTAAAGTTATTTATCTCTTCCAAGGCACAAACAAGACACATATTAAGACATATTTACAGCACAAAACCATACTATTAATGTTATAAAAGTACTGACCATCAGGTTGCAGATACAGGCTGGATGGCTTACTGATAATATTATGTTTGTTGAACAGTGCCCGTTACATGTTAACTTTCGGTTTATTTCCTGACTAGTCATGCAGAACTTATCTCAGACTTTCTCTTCAATAACAGTTTATTTATAAGATTATGAATACACATAATTTCTTGTCCAGCAGAGCTCAACTCCTGCTGTGGGGTGGTGCACGTGCACCCTGTGCACCCCCCAGCCTATGCCCTTGATCAGCTACCTTCTGATGTTTCAGCAGCTGATACCAGTTTGGGTAGTATTCATTGCAGACTTTGCAGATATGCAACACTGCAGGTGGTTGACGAATCGCACATTGAGAGTTTCAAACGTACACGCACAAAAAAAAAAAATATACATATATATTCACGAGCACATGTATTGTTGTTGATCGACATTTTTATATTAAAAAGCATACACAGACATCTTACCCCCTACCCCCAGCGTACGTTTTGTACGCTTAGGAAAATGTTGAATGACCCCTTAGTAGTGCTCATGCAGCTGGAGTTTACACTTGTGAAATATGGGGTTTGTATATTTAAAGGTTAAATGATGGAAGTCAACAAGGGTGGGTTATAAACTCAGGAGGGCAGGTGTACAGATCACAGATAAATGCATGCTTAGTCTAGTGTGCCAGTCGCTTAGTGGGTTTTTAAGTAGCTTCAGAATGTGTCATGGCAGGGTCTTTTTTCCAAGAAGCCACAATCTTGGAGAGTCACGGCATTGATGTGCAGAGTCCTGGTGGCCACTCCAACAGTGACGACATCGATGGCAATGACTACACCGAGCAGGTGAGGGATCATCTCTCGTCTTTTACATCATAATATGCAATACAAAGTGTGAATATGATTGATTTTGGTTTTGAAATTCTATCAGTGATTTCTGCATGTTCATGTATGTTTATTCCTGGTTCTCTGGATTTTTTGGGGGTGATTTGGTAATCCTATATTTCCCCAGGAATGTGTGCCTAGTTATTTCACTAAAACAAAAAAAAACCCCAATGTTTTTACAATTTGAAACAGCATTAGGCACTAGTTGAACAAATTTATGATTATTTATATATATATATATATATATATATATATATGTATATATATATGTGTATATATATGTATATATATATATATATATATGTATATATATATGTGTATATATATATATGTATGTATATATATATGTATATATATATGTATATATATGTGTATATATATATATATATATGTATATATATGTGTATATATATATGTGTGTGTGTGTATATATATGTATATATATATATATATGTATGTATATATATATGTATATGTATATATATATATATATGTATATATATATATATATATATATATATATATATATATATATATATATATATGTATATATATATGTATATATGTATATATATGTATATATATATATATATATATATATATATATATATATATATATGTATATGTATATATGTGTGTATATATGGGGCAGTGGTATAGGGCGCAGGATCGCTGATCCTAAGGTTGGGGGGTTCGAGTCCCCACAAGTTTGTCACTGTCCCCCCAGTGCAGCTAACTGGATGATCAAAGGCAGGCCATGTCTCTCACTGTCTATGGTGAGAGGCATGTAAAAGAACCATTGCTGACTTTCGTAAAGAGTAGGCTGCAAAGCCGTCAGTGTGTTTCTGACCCTTGCTAAAGGGTTGTGACAGGAAGGGTATTTGACGTAAAAACCTATGCCAAATCAAACGTGCGAATCAGATGATTTGCTGTGGTGACCCTGAGAAAGGGAAAAAGTCGAAAGGAAGAAATGTGTGTGTGTTTGTGTGTGTGTATGTTATGTACTTAGGTTTTTAATTGGTTCCGGACGGTTGAACGCAAGTTGAAAGTGAACGCAAGTTGTTACAGTGACGTATGACGCTCATATTGTACTTCTTCTTCTTCTTCTTTTACTTTCGGCTGCTCCCTTCAGGGGTCACCACAGCAAATCATCCGCCTCCACCTCACCCTGTCCTCCGCATCTTCTTTTCTGACTCCAACGACCTTCATGTCTTCCTTCACCACATCCATAAATCTCTTCTTTGGTCTTCCTCGAGGCCTTCTGCCTGGTAGTTCCAACCTCAGCATCCTAATGCCAATATACTCACTATCCCTCCTCTGTACATGTCCAAACCATCTCAATGTAGCCTCTCTGACTTTGTCTCCAAAACATCTGACGTGGGCTGTCCCTCTAATATACTCATTTCTGATCCTATCCATCCTCGTTACTCCCAGAGAGAACCTCAACATTTTCATCTCTGCTACCTCCAGCTCTGCCTCCTGCCTTTTCCTCAGCGCCACTGTTTCTAAGCCATACAACACCGCTGGCCTCACCACCGTCTTGTACACTTTTCCCTTCATTCTTGCTGACACTCTCCTATCACACATCACACCGGACACTTTTCTCCAACCATTCCAGCCTGCCTGCACACGCTTCTTCACCTCTTTTCCACACTCTCCATTGCTCTGGATTGTTGAGCCTAAGTACTTCACCTTCGTTATCTCTGCTCCCTGTAACATCACCGTTCCTCCTGGGTCCTTCTCATTCACACACATGTATTCTGATTTTCTGAGGCTAACCTTCATTCCTCTCCTTTCCAGGGCATAACTCCACCTCTCTAGATTTTCCTGCACTTGTTCTCTGCTCTCACTACAGATCACAATGTCATCTGCAAACATCATAGTCCATGGAGATTCTTGTCTCACCTCGTTTGTCAGCCTGTCCATCACCATAGCAAACAAGAAAGGGCTCAGAGCTGACCCTTGATGCAGTCCCACCTCCACCTTGAATTCGTCGGTCACACCGACAGTACACCTCACCACTGTCTTACATCACTCATACATGTCCTGCATCACTCTAACATACTTCTCTGCCACGCCAGACTTCCTCATGCAATACCACAGTTCTTCTCTTGGCACCCTGTCATATGCTTTTTCCAGATCCACAAAGGCACAATGTAGCTCCCTCTGACCTTCTCTGTACTTCTCTATTAACATCCTCAAAGCAAACATTGCATCTGTGGTGCTCTTTCTTGGCATGAAACCAAACTGTTGTTCACAAATGCTGACCTCTGCCCTTAGTCTAGCTTCCACTATTCTTTCCCATAACTTCATCGTATGGCTCATCAACTTTATCCCTCTGTAGTTGCCGCAACTCTGCACGTCTCCCTTGTTCTTAAAAATGGGCACCAGCATACTTCTCCTCCACTCCTCCGGCATCTGCTCACTCTCTAGTACCTTGTTGAATGTTCTTGTCAGAAAATCTACTGCTACCTCTCCTAGACACTTCCATACCTCCACAGGTATATCATCAGGACCAACTGCCTTTCCATTCTTCATCCTCTTCAATGCCCTTCTCACTTCACCCTTACTGATCTTTGCTACATCCTGCTCCTCAATGGTCACCTCTTCTACTCTTTTTTCTCTCTCATTTTCCTCATTCATCAGCTCTCCAAAGTACTCTTTTCATCTTCCAGCACACCTCTGTCATCAGTCAATACATTTCCCTCTCTGTCCTTTATCAATCTAACTTGCTGCACGTCCTTCCCATCTCTATTTCTCTGCTGTGCCAACCAGTACACATCATTTTCTCCCTCTTTACTATCCAACCTATCATACAAGTCATCATACGCCCTCTGTTTGGCCTTAGCCACTGCTACTTTCGCCTTACGCTGTGTCTCCCTGTACTGCTGTTTACTCTCTTCGGTCCTCTCAATGTCCCACTTCTTCTTAGCTAACCTCTTCCTTTGTACACACTCCTGCACTTCCTCATTCCACCACCAAGTCTCCTTATCTACTTTCATTCCCGAGGACACACCAAGTACTCTCCTCCCGGTCTCCCTGATCACATTTGCTGTGGTTGTCCAGTCATTTGGAA
>CM045737.1:26354847-26394847 GCA_024760905.1 Plotosus lineatus | reverse complement strand
GTGGTCAGCTGAAAGCATCTCAACACAAAATTACCATATTTTCTGGACTATAAGGTACTTATTTCACTAGAATCCTGAAACAACCTTGCAGCTGAGGGTTTTTACATTATAGTGTAGGTTTCTATTAGAATAGTTTATTTTAGATTATTGTGGACTATTATCATTTTTACACACCGATAATTCAGTTCTGTCCCATCATATCTGTGAAACTAGAAGTTACAAAGCTCTGTTTAAACGGTGTTTTAGAAAATATGTCTTTGAAAATGTAATGATGAAAAAATATTGTATAGTGCACTTGTGGTACAAGATATTAACTGTTAGGTGTGTGGTGGGTGGACCTCAAACTGGCACCAAAAGTACCTTGTGCTCCAGAGTGACCTCCAGTCCTGAAAATATGGTAGTGTTGTTTCTAATTTAATTTTCTTAAATGTCCAGCTTCACCCAAAGTGGATGGGAGTAAATCCTTTCTTGCGTTTTGGTATTTATTTTCTTTCTCTCTGTTCATATCTGGAGATTTCTCAGTAATAAGCTAAATCTCAGTCATAGCCTGAACACTTGTAAGTTTCCGTGCAATGACAGCAGTTGATCTGAAATGAGTGTGTGTGAGAGAGAGAGAAGACTGAGTGCTCTGCTCTTAACCCTAAACCTCATAATCTGGCCAGTGCATCGTCATTTATTGATGCGGTTTGATTCCGTAAAGTTTTGCAGTGTACAGAAAAGCTAATATGTTTCTGTTCTGCCACTTCAGGACTTCTGCTGTAGGCATGTGCCGATAATCAAATAGCCGGTTGGATAAAATTCACTCCAGCTCAGTGTTTTAAACCCTTTTCATCTGGATTCCATTGGTGAGATAGGTAGTATAACTTCTTTATTTTAATTCATTATTCTCGTGTTTTAAGAACAACAGTTATTCCTGTTTGTGTCCATTTGTCTGTCCGTCCTTGTCCTCTGTGAAGGAAGTCCCATAATTCCCTTTGAATTCTCAAGCTGATTCTATGCTTTTTTTGGGGTAAGCTCTCATTGACTCTCAGTTGAAAGGCACATACATTTCTGTATTAACCTAAATGCTAAAGTGGGCTGGAAGACTATCTGAATGGGCAATTGATTCAGTCAACATGGATATATCCAGAAATCACTGCAATCAGCTGCAGTATCTTTATAGGTGATCATACAGTGAATTAATTAAAATTTCTTTCTTCACTTCATTGGCAAGTAGCTTGTATTAGTCACAATTGCACTTGAATTTTTTTTTTTTTTTTGACTAAATCGATGAGATCTTTTTATCTTAAAGTTTAATTTCGTAAAACCTCACAGTCCCGACAGTGTTGTGTTTAAAAATGTTTCAGTTGTAAACATTAGGTCATTTCCTATCCAGTGTTTCAGGGCAGTATTGAAACATGACTGATACTTAGTTCAGTATATGCTCGATACATCATTAGAAGGCTGAGGCATCTAAAAACAGTATCGGCACATGCCTAGTCTGCTGTTGCCTAATACAGGCTCGGTACACTTTCCAATATGTAGCTACTTTACTCAGTAATATAAAAAAAAAATCAAATATAAACCTCGTATTCCGTATGATTTTTATGATTTTGTTCTTTCTTTTTCCCAGTGTAAAAAACACCTGAGTGATATTTATGAAATGCAGAAATAACTAATCCTGGGTTCTACTTTTATGTCTTATATCTTTTTAAAAAGTTTATTTTACTTTTTTTTTTTTTTTTTAAGAGCAGTCTTTCTGTGTCAGATATTTTCAAGTATTCAAACATATTTTAAAACCGAAAACAGAGCACCCCCTATCGCAAGTATCAAAAGCTGAAGCAGTGTTACATGAAGACGTGGGGGGTGGGGTTTCGTTAAATTTATTCCTTTGGCATGGCAACTGAAAAGTTGAGGCATAGGATTTGGAACCTAACTCTCAAAAATTTGATGATCTCGCCTTGTGGTTATGAACATGTAACTGGTTTCACTGAGGAGATTTTGTTACTGAAATGTTTCCCCTGAAGCTAATCATGAACCTTTCACTCTGAATGAGTTTCTATGAAATCCAGCGTGAGTACAGTAGGCCCCCATTTTTTTTGCGATGGTTCAGTTCCGGCCCTTCCCGCGGATCAAGAAAATCCGTGAGTTATTGATGCAATTTTAAAATTCTGTGTATGATATAACATACACTAAAACATGCTTCTTAAACACATTCAATACACAGTCTTACTCATTAATGTAGTAAAATGTAGTAATGATTAAGTAAAAACTTTTTAATTTTGTATTGTGATAATATTTATGAATAAATAAAGCACTTAGGCTCCTTACCAGAAGCTAGAGAAGATGCAGGGTGTTTGAGTGACACCATCGGGCTTAAATAATCATTAAAAACACTAACAAAAATTTACTTCACAATTCAAGCTGTCACGTTGAAAACCTGTGCGCGAAGGAGGAAAAAAGAGGTGTACACATCATCTGCAACCAATCAGCAGGAGGGAGAAAAAAAGCTCTCAGCCATTGGCTAAATTTGAATCACGTGCCAGTTACTTCCGGGTTTGTCGCCACTCCGCAAGTCTGCAGGGGCGTGAGCGCTGACCTGCGACTGGTCAAGGGCCTACTGTACCTTTTAATTTGCTGTTTATAAAATAATCTATTTTAATGAGAATCAGGTATTGAACGCAGTAACAGCACTGAATGACAAATATCAGCGCTTTAGCATATGGTTTTGTAAATGGAATTTTTGTTCTGATATTGGCTAAATTTTACAGAAAGTCTATTTGAAAGAGTAGATTAGAAAATAGCAATTTAAGCTGAGTGATTAGTTAGATGCCAATGTTATAATGCTACCATGCATTTATTAAACAGTGTATTTATTGGGATTAGCCTCTTCTTTGATCGAAAGCTTGAAGATACTCCTTTCGCATCAACAAAGTAATTTTGTTATGTTGGTTACACTGCCATAACTTTTATTTTTTATTTATTTATTTTAGGTTTTGATTTGTTCAGCATTTAGTTGGATACAGAGGTCTTATCGGTACTGTTGGAGTATTCCCCCCATTGTATCGCTAGACATAAAGTCAAAGAGTTAGACAATCTTAAATATATATACTAAGTCAGTTTGGGTTGGCCAGAGCATTGGGTCATTTGCTGATATAACTAGCTTTTGTTTTGGGTGCGAAGCTGTTCGAATCAGTTAGTTTTACTCTGAGAACACCGATCTGTAATAGCTTCTACAGGCCGTGTACTTTCCACTTCTGTTATGATGTATTGCAGTTTAACTCGCGTACGCTGTATTTATGGGCCGAAAAGCCACATGGGTACTTTTGATGTTGCAACTATTAACACAAAACAAAACACTGTGCCAAACTGTAATATCACATCGACTAGGCTTTATAAGCCCTGTGTTATGGAAAGTAGTGAGGTTTTCAGCAGCAACACACTCAAGTATTATATTTCGATATTTAGCCCAAATCCCAAGTCTGTAAGGACAAGTCTGCAATCGTTTATCTGTATAAAAATAAAAAGGGGGTGCTTTGTGTTCCAGTTTTCAGGGTTCATATTCATTTGTCCATGAACATCTCCTTATCCATATAGTTTATATTGACAGTTCAATAATGATTTATCGTAAAGAATACATTATAATATAAATAAATTAAATGTATTGATTTTAGATTGGATCTCAATCATTCTGTCCCATTTAAGACTTTAGTGCCTTTTTTGGACAGTAGACTGTTCTGTAATTAAACTGTAGTATATATTAGCATTTTTTGTACAGTTTCTTTGTTTAAGAAGACTTTTTTTAAAACTTGTGTTTTATTTTAGTATTGTATCTACTAGAGAATAAAGGTATATTGATGAACACAATCTCAGCTCCATTAATGCCTTTAACTATTCTTTCTATGTATTATTCATTTGGTTCAGTTGTAGGTAGAGATCTTTAAAATGATCTCGAGTGCTGTCGGTGTTCATGCTAATAGATGCTAATCAATACTGTGGTAAACGTATGGATGTGATGCCATTGATAAACCATTTTGAGCTTTGAGAGGAAAATTTCCGTAGTGATGTATATTGTTCATCATGGAGTAAAACTGCAATTAGTGGTACCTCACCTTACGAAATTAATCTGTTCCAGAGCCTTTTTCGTAACATGGATTTTTCGTACGTAGAACCGCGTTTTACATGTAAAACGTGTGATTCATTCCAAGGCCCCCAATACTACCCTTTAAAAATGATAAAAGCATGCCTTTTTAAGGTACTTCGTGTTGACTATGTTTTCTTAGCAGTTATAATCTTACAAATGTTTATGTTAAAAGCCTGAGCCAAAAAATAAAGTTGCAATGAGCACACTCAAGAAAAAACTCATGAAACAAGTTCCTGCTCATGGAAGCTGCGTTATCCCTCCTCGCCAACGGGAGGCCAGCGGGGCGGGATGTTGGGAGAAAGCTAATGGGAGGGAGCTGCATCATCCCTCCTAGCCAATGGGAGGCCAGCGGGGCGGGATGTTGGGAGACAGCCAATGGGAAAGCAACTCGCACATTGTTTGAACGGTGCGTTTTAATGTTTGAATGGCGTATCTGGTGCGTTTTTTTAAGGAGAACTTGTTTCGTATACAGAGACACAAAATTTATGAAAATGTTTTTCGTAACTTGGATTTTTCATTTGCTGGGACTATTCCAAGGAGAGGTACCACTGTATATATTTATCATGCAGCATTTTACAGCTAAATTCCTCGGTGATGCCATAGATGTGAAACCTTGATCCTTCGAACGCAGGTAACATTACTATGAGGAATTTTTTTTAATTGGGCACGTGGGCCGAACTTCAATATTCCATTCCCTTTCCTGATTAGTTAATTTCACGCTTCATCACCCAAATGAATATTGTTCCATGGCCAATGTGATTTGAATTTTAAGCAGTGGCGATTCAATGTTTACAGGATGCATATTGTTTTAAATTTCTCCATCAAATCAGCATTGGTTGCTTATCAGAACATGCAAACATTTGAAGGTTGGATGCTTCACAGTGAGGCTGAATCGTCCTGATGTTCGAACTTTAATTATGATCAACATAACCAATATTTTACTCCATTCTGACAGTGCAGGGATTCACAATGATTCATACGCACACATGGATGCGTTGGTATGTTTATCATAGCATATTACACACTCATACTCTATATACTTCGGCCATATTGGTCCCACGTAAGATGGCGGTGAACATATTCAATCGAAATCATTTTGTCTGGGTTTCTCATCTAAAAACAAGGTACTGTATTCTTTTTCAGTATAAACAGTAATTACTACCTCATCGCACCCATTAGTTAGGTCTGCTTATCATATGACCACCATCCTCCAAAGGAGGATGAATACAGGAGCTAAAAATATTCAGGATTCACTGGTATGTAAATTTTTGTTGTTTGTAGTGACTTTTTCGGATTCAGCACAAGTTATTTGCATCGTTCACACAAATAAAAGGCATGTCCTTTTCTGAACAAAAAAAATTAACCTGTCACTCGAGATCTAAAGAATTTTGAAGGCATCACAGTGGTCTCACACAGCCTCCATAACAATTGAAACGTGCATGGCATTAGAGCATCTTTTAAAAATCAGTAATGTTTGAGGTGAAAAAGTACTTTACTGCCTAAAAAAATAGCAGTGTTGCATATTTTTCGAGATGTCTTTTGTTGAATGTATCTGAAAGGTGGATCATGAATTTTATAAGGTGAAAGGCATTCAGACTGAATATTTGCTATAAATGTTATACTTTGTTTTATTTATTTGATGGCGTTCCACCACTCAGAAATTGAACAAATATTTTGGAATAGTCATGATATCCATCATCAATACATAGTGAACCAAACAATATACATCCAATACTATCCAGAGCTACTTTTTAAAAGTATACTCCCACAAATCGCCCCCTTTTTAACAAAAAACCCCCCAAAAATTCAAACTTGATTAATGCAGTACTTGCTTGGAGGTTGTCCAGCGTTCATATTGAAATTGATCCTCTGCAGTAATACCACCATGGCACAGACTACACATTAAGCTATACACCCAAACTGAAATAAATTTTGTTTAATTGTAGGGAAATGTCAGTAGTGTTTTCAAAATCAAAACGTTTACATTATGTGTACACAACATAGGATTATGTAAAATAATACCTGGAACACTACAATAAAACACCATAACATTTAAAAGACAATCTTTATCCTCTTTAAAAACCTCACATACAGCATATGGTGTACATATACACATTAAAAAAAAAAAAAAGCTTGGCAAACCGTGACCCTTCATTTCTCTTTTTAAACATGTGCACCCCTGGGCATCTTAACTATTGAAATTATAACCATATAATTATACGATACAGTGGTACCGTGGTACTTGAACGCTTTAGAGGTCAAACCAATCAGAACTCAACCTAAAAATCCAGGATTTTTTGGCCCCAGAAGTCGACCAAAATCCGGAAGTTGAACACTAAAAAAGTGTGAGGGGAAAAAACGAGGCCGAGAGGGAAAGGAAATGCATGCTTTCTGGAAATTGTTGATGCGATGAATCACCCTGATAAAGCTAGTGCTGTGAACACCTTTCACGATGATGTCATGAGTCACTTCCATAAGGTTTTGAAAAGAAGGCAGAAACAAGCCACGTTAGAAATGTTCTTCAAGAAAAGAAAGGGACATCCTGAAGAAGAGTCATCCACGCCAAAGCGAGTAGCAAGAGGAAAAAAAACACCTTTGGCTGATTCACCTGAAGCTGTTATGGAAGGGGATTCTCCTCCTCTCTAACATTTACGTATGCCAACTGCTCACCACCACAAAGGTAAAAATTCTTTATTGTTGTTATGGTCTGTGTTGTGAGAGACTGGTTTTGGTGGCTCTAAATCTCTATGCATGCAGGTGTTGGAGAGGGGCGTGGCTCTCACACGTGCGTGGAGTGCTAAGCACACGTACCTGATTCCACTCAGCAATCACTGGGCTATAAAGATGAGCAGCGCGCTCCTCTCAGTGCTGGAAGATTGTCCCTCTTCGTGACCCTGTTTCCCCGTGATCTCTCTGGCACTCTGAAGTTCCCTTAATTTATGGTTTTCGTGTTTTCTCCGCATCTCTAACAGTGACTACGATTTCCCTGTGCTCTAGTGCCTTCCCTGTGAACAATAAAGCTCATCTGTTTTCATCACACTCTGTGTCCTGCATTTTTGGGTCCAGCTGAATGTTCCTGGCGTCACAATCTTCTAGCCCTTCTGTGACACCAAGAACATTCAGCCGGACCCAAAAATGCAGGAGACAAAGTGTGATAAACAAATGAGCTTTATGATTCAGAGGGACGGCACTAGAGCACCGGGAAATTGTATTCACCGTTAAGAGATTTGGAGAAAACAAAAGATCATATACTAAGGGAACATTAGAGTGCCAGAGAGATCACGGGGAAATGGGGTCACGAAGAGGGACAATCTTCTCGCACTGGGAGGAGCGTGTTGCTCGTCTTTGCAGCCCAGTGATTGCTTAGTGGAATCAGGTGTGTGTGCTCAGCGCCTGCATGCGTAAAGAGAGAGAGTTAGAGCCGCCAAAACCAGAGTCTCTCACCACGGACCATAACAGTGTACTGTATTCAATCATTTTTTTCACTTAATTTGCAGACCTATGGTACGAGTTACAGTACCGTTAACTTCTGTTTAAAAGACGACAGAATGGATTAAGACCATTTACATTATTTGTAATGGGAAAAGCAGATTCGGAATTTGACCAGCCGTCGGGAACGAATTAGGGTCGAGTACCAAGGTACCACTGTATGTTATAATCAGAACAAAGTATTCTCAAACGTTATTTTGACGAATTCAATGCCACATGGATTTTATTTTGTGCATGTTAGCTTCATAAACGTAAATCAGTTCAAAAGGGGGCGTTTATCAAATATAAAACATGTACATCTCTCAAATATGAAACATGTACAGCCGTTCTTAATGTCCTGTAACTCTTATTTGAAAAGAGCCAGCTGGCTGATGTTTGCTCCTTAACTTGGTGACAGGGCAGTATGTTTGAACAAAGAGAAAGTGGTACTGTTTACTGCTTTAAGTGACGAGTAACTTTTAAATTGGGAGACAGATGGGAAGAGCAGTTCCCCCAGTCATTCCTAGATTTAAGTAATTTTTACCCATGGAGAAAATCTAACTTTTTTTTTCACCCCCCAGAAACTCTTTGAAAATGCAAAGGAACTACTGCCACTTTTAAAGGACAAAATATATACATGGGTTTGTTTTTTAGGGCAGACAGCAAATCTCGCTTTTGTAAAATCTCCTTCAGCACTGACGTTCTTCCATAGCAACATATCTTATTGTTCTCTTCAAAGATAGCCAGGAACAACAGCATTTTGAAAAGGGTCGCTTTTCATTAAAATTACAGCTCTTCACTGAGTTTTTTTTTTTTTCTTCTTCCACCCAAGAAACACAGCAAGCAGCTTTTTGTTAAATTTGTCCAGGATGCAGCAAGTTATTTACATTTCACAAAGATAACAGACCAACGCTTTTGTTGCCATTCTTGGGACATTCCAACATAACAATGAGCTGCTGCTAATCTCATCATCACTGAGAGCAACACTAATTTTTCATTCGGTGGTTTAGCCTAGATGCAGCTTTATCTAATCTTTTAATTCAAGTGTTCCAGGACTTCCTGATCTCCCCTCGGCGTGCTCCTGCAATGTCACCTTTGGCCATGGCAGTCAGGGCTGCCAAGTTTGGGTTCGACCCAGAAAGGCTTTTTGAGTTCCGTTTCTGTTTCCGTCGCTTAGCCGTTCCTGAAGCTCGAGCCACTCTGTCTGGCCTCACCAGAACCCCATACCCCGGGTTACACTGGAAGTAGTAACGACCTCCAACTGAACCATCGTTTTTACCTGCAACAAAGATGGACTTGGTAAGAAACAAAATATGGAATGAACATTTCAGTCCATTTATTTCAGCTACCAACATCCAGCGATCATAAAACACACTTTCATTATGTCAAAATTCCTCACAAAACAAAACTCAAATTTGTTTTTTTTTTGCTGGTTTTGAATTAAATTGGTGGCCACTTGTCCTGTTTCTAGAGATTGACCTGGTTGAAGATTTTGGCTCCCTTCATAATTTTGTCCACCCGACCACCTCATCATTGACTTCAGACATCAGGCAATTATAGTTCTCCCACATGAAAACTGGAGGCCACTGAACACTGGCTTTTTTTTTTTTTTTAGTTTTAGGGTTAATGCAGCTGATAAAAAAATGAAATTCAAGTTTTTCAAAAACAAATGAACTTACAGAGCATCACATTTTTGGCCTAACCACTACATTTAAGGTAACTAGTTACCAAATCATGTTAGATTTAGAACTCAACAGCTGGGAATATAGACGATCATATCACTTTTCGTACTCTAACAATACACAAAAGTACCTGCTGGCGCATCGAGCTCCACGCCGACCCAAATCCCGTCAGCAAAGTCCGTTGGTCCGATGTAGCGAACTGTGCCATTTTTGTTGGTCCCTACAGTGACATATTCATTCTCCTTCAGCCAGTCGGGCAGAGGTCCTTCCTCATTACCTTCCTCAGTGTCAGACAGGACCTCCAGGTTCTCTAAAGGATCCACATCATCTTTATCCAACTCGAGATCTGCCTCCTGAAGGATCCCTTTAAATGATTTCAAGCCTGAAGTTTTTACCTTCTGGATCCTGAATGGGTTTGATGGGGGCAGCTGGGTAGGAAGAGCATGTCCTTGTTTTACTAATAGTGCTGGTGAGTGTTCAGAAACAGGGAGAGGGTCTGAAATCCTTGTTTGGAATGAGGAGTGTGTTACTTTGGGATGGAAGTCTGGATCAAGAGCTAAGGATGGGGATTCTGGTGAAGTATGCTGAGTTACAGGGAGTGGTCCAGGCTCATCTATTTCAATAAAGGGTTCCGTTTTAACTAAATTCTCAGATGCAGAAGCAGTTCTTGTCAAAGATGGTTGATCATCAGTGATATCCGTATCTGGTGCTGTAGCATTTTCTTGACTTTTATCTTCTGCCCTTAAATGTTCAGCTTTTTTCCCTGGTCCAAACTGCACATGAGTCTCATCATCTTCCTCTGGTTCAACCATGTGTAAATGTTTGAGAGCTTTCTGTGTATTTGACTCCGAAGTGGGAAGTAAATTCAAATCTGTGTTCGAGATAAGGGTGTCCGATAACGTCGCATTAGAGATACTGGTGGAGATGTAGCCACTAGATTCATCGCTAACCGGGCTGTGAGCCACATCTTCACTTTCAGACCGAACCAGAGGAAAAACCTCGACAAACTTGGATGGGATGTGTGTGTAGTTCTTGGCAAGTGTGGTCTGTAAAAGAGAACATGCGGTTTGATTATGGGTGCGTTTGAAAGGTAAGCACGACAGAACACAGAAAACAGGAAGTATGACAAGCCATAAAGCATGATCGATGTGACGGTCATCTTCCAATAACACCATGTACCAACTGGGTTTTATTCCACATACATTAATGTTCATGTAGGATAAAACCCAGTTGGTACATGGCGTTATTGGAAGATAACTGTCACATCAGTAATGCTTTATTTACTCCACATACACTAATGTTCACCTTATCATGGTGGAGGGGTTAGCGGGACCTAATGATACTAGGAGCTATGTTGTTGGGGGTATAATTCCCCTGGTAGGGTCACCCAAGGCAAACAGGTCCTGGGTACAGATCCAGACGAAGTGTGGTTCAGAAGACCTCTATCCGAAATAACAAGAAAAGGACACCAAGGTCCTGCCCCAAGTGGAGGAGTTTAAGTATCTTGGGGTCTTGTTCACGAGTGAGGGAGGGATGAGCGGGAGCTCGACAGACGGATCGCTGCAGCCTCTGATGTTAAATGGAGCCTGTACTGGTCCGTTGTGGTGAAGGAGCTGAATTGCGAGGCAAAGCTCTCAATTTACCAGTCGATCTATGTTCCAACCCTCACCTATGGTCACGAGCTTTGGGTAGTGACTGAAAGAACAAGATGGCGGGGCTCTCCCTTAGAGATAAGGTGAGAAGCTCTACCAGCCGGGGAGGGCTTGGAGTAGATCCGTTGCTCCTCCGCATTGAGAGGGGACAGTCGAGGTGGCGTTTCAGGCATGTCCAACTGGGAAGAGACCCCAGGGTCGACCTAGAACATGCTGGAGGGACTATTTCTTGGCATGTCTGGGAACGCCTCAGTGTCCTCCCGGAAGAGTTGGCGAGAGGGATGTCTGGACCTATTTGCTTAGGATGCTGCCCCCATGCTGGACTACGCAGCTGAGGAGATGAGACACAGTAATGTTCAAATAAATAATAACAGTAATTTTACAGTTTATAATTACTAAATAAGGCGGTCACATTTTTCGTGGTTAGGACATCCTCCTCAGAGCAAGAGCAAGTGTTTGTTCTCACTGTGCTTGCATGGATTTCCTCGCACAGTTCGAAAACACGCACATTAGTCTAATTGCTGTGGATTTCAGGATGAATCTATGAAGCTCGTAAGACGTAATATTTAACAAACATGTAACAAGCATTTCACAGTAACATTAGTAATACTGTAAAAATTATAAATCTCACATCTCAATAATAAAACAAGAACAAACAAAAGGTCAATAAAGAATACAGTAAGTGTGTCTGAACTTAAGTGCTATTCTTAACATTAAATTACACTTTTTTTTTTTTTGTGTGTATGACCCTGGGGAGCATGCTTTAACATACGTATTGGACCAGCCTTAAGTGTGATTGCGCATCCTCTACACCAGGTGGCAGTGGCACTCACTATATTCCCTATAGTGTAGGGGAAAAGCATCGAGCAAACGATATGAAGTTCAGTAGACACTATAGTCGCATGCTGAGGGGGGGGGGGGGGGGGGTAAAAATGTTTTTCATCCTATATGGGGGTATCATACAAAATAATTGAGAAGCACTGCACAAGGCGTTCTCAAAGCACAGAGGAATACATGGCTACTCGGCCTGGAAAAGCTATTTCCTCAGCAGAGCTCATAAGTAGAAAATTTGTTGGTTGGATGGATTGAAGCTCGTATCATGGAAAATTCGTTATAAGTGACACTCGTAAGTCAAGGGACCACTGTATGAGCATGCTCACAGTAATGTGTATATACGTGATTAATATGCTGTACGAATGAATATTTTGTTACCTGGTCATCAGGTGTTGGGTCCTCTATCACAGTATCCAGTACTGCAGTAGTTTGTGAAACTGGTGTAACATGAACAGCAGCCATGCTGAAAGGTGAAGCTTTAGGTATTGATGACATGGCATCTTTTTGTGGCATAGGTGTGGGATGTACAGACTTCTATAAAATATATATATTATATATAAATAAAAACATACAGCTGACCCCATGCTTTACAGTTTAAGCCTACAGTAAATTTTTAACTGAATCAGCATACCAGTTTAGGATCACTGATGTCTTCTTTAGGAGTTGCACAGTGAATTACAATGAGAGGAATATCCTGTAAAAGAAAGGAAAGATTTTAAATCAAGTAGTAGCCAGCAGTAGGCCGAATTGCTAATCCATAAACAACATACTGCACAGGTGTTTTAGCAGGCACCTCTTAAACAGATGTAACAAGATAAAAATGACAAAATTACTTTTTTGGAATTGTCCGCACCACGATGATTTGGGTATAAAGTAAATAAAAAGAATGTGCAATACAAATTCTGCATGTAATGTGAATGGACAATGGGTTACCCACAAAACCTTCATTGAGACTGCAAATTCATGAAAAAGCCAAATGTCTGAATTATATAAAGGACTATGATCATAAAATTTAATATACTGCCTATACATGGGGGTGATGGGTGCTGCGCTAATGATCGGGAGGTTGTGAGTTCAAATCCCACAGAGACCTTCACTGTGCTAAGACCCCTGAGCAAGCTCTCAACCACAAGTGTGCCTCTGTTCACCCAGCAGTATAAATGGGTACCAGTAAAAATATACTGGGAAGGTAACCTGCGATGGACTAGCATCCCATCCAGGGGGAGTTGAACTCCTGGTCGCGTCACGCTACGGAAACCGGGGAGAAGCACCGGCCTGATGAGCCACGAGGCTTGGGTGTAAAAACCCAACAGACTTTACCTATACATACACACCTATATTTATCTTTTATTGTTTAGTGTAAAATGAAGCAAGTTCCACAGAAGAAATCCAAGGTTTTCAGGCCAACTTGCTTACAAGCAGAAAAAGGTGGTCTGGGTGGGTGCTCCTGAGGTTCACCATCATAAAATAAAGTTTTGTTTACTATTGCAATATAAAAAATATTAAATGCAAACATGCCAAGTACATAAGAATTCCATACCTGTGGCTGTGACAGGGGAGAAGTATTCATGCCTTTCTTCTCCTCTCTTTTAGGAAGCAGGGATTTGAGCATATTGGGCATCGGAGTAACGAGAGCTTTAACTGGTGAGAAATAAGAGGCAGCCATGCCAAGTCCTGGAGTAGATGATTGGGTGGACAGAGACAGGCAGCACAGTTTTATGCATACAAAAAGAACAAAATCCAAGCTTTCGAGAGATGCAATAGCACAACTTGTACTACAAAAAAAATCTGATTGATCAGAATGTTACAACCAATAGTGTATGCCTGGTCATGTTTTATTTGTTATAGTAACTACAGGTAGGGCAACCTCAAAAAACTCTAAAGCTACAGTTAGATGGGCTGTATTACTTACTAAAATATTACCTTCATAAGTTATTAAAATTCTGAAAACAGAAAATGACAAGAAATGTCATGACATTGTGTACTACTAAAATTATGCAGTGTCTCAGTTTGCATAACTTTATATATTTATGTCCATGACTGCATTTACACAGTGAAGTAAGTCAGCATGCCACTGTTTGTTCTTGATGGTGTTCTCAGAACAGTAGGTGGTGATGCTACTCACCCTAAGTGGTTGGAGTCTTAAGCATTTTGAGAAGGGGCAGGGCCTTCAATCTTTTAAAATGGTGGTTAAAATGTAGGGGGGACAGAAATGAGAAATTTCAAAACTGCTGGGCAGGTAAGCTACAAGCTGTCAAAAATATTAGCATGTGAAGTGGGACATTTTTGGTAAGCACCTGGCTTGCAGTGTTTAATTCGATGTTACGCTGTTTAGTGTCACCAACTTATACAGTTTCGCTAAGTCACTAGAGTGAAGAGTGGACCACGTCAAAGTATGTGAACAGAGACTCAGCATGAGACTGTATTTATGATGCATTACCTGTCTCTGGGTTTTGGGGCATCTCAGAATGAGATGATGCATTTCTGAGTGAAGAATGTGACACAGAAACTTCCTGGTGAGGTACAGGGAACATTTTATAGTAGTCTTTCAAGAGTATGAATATTTTGTAAATGCAAACATTTCAGTTTTTGTTTTTTAAATAAATGCAGAAGTTTAAAAACCTAATTGTTTATAATTGTGTGTTAGATTCATGATCTACACACAAAGTATGCAAAAACTGAAAGAATTCAATATTTTATGAATTACTGAGAATCCAAACACATTAAGTGCACTCTTATTTCAAACAAAACAAAAAATAAATCTACACACTAGGGGGTGGCATTGTACCCTAAAAAGTCATACATGGGTTGTGACTGCAAATACAGAATTAATCTATATATGAGGACATACTATTCATTCCTATAAAGGAGTATATATTTTGTGCGATATATCCATAGGAAAGCTTGTGTTGTATTTAGAAGTTCTCTATTTTACACCTGACTTGTTACTTTAATACCTGGATACTGTTATTATTGCCATCATCTGGTCTTATATGAACTTTTGAATGCACTTTCTATTCTTGCAATTCCACAAACATGAGTGAGGCAGCAGCCTTTTCAAACTGGCTAATACAAACTATCAAATGGATTTTATCAGGTTGCAACACCAAAAATCTAAGCATAAACCACCTGCTAATTCAAGTATACACATGTTCATGTGTAACCAGAAAGCCTGGAAGATGTAAAAAGAATACATGCATGTGACACATATTTGCAGCAAAGCACTAAAAATCCTGTGAACAGTATGTGAACCTCTTGCCCCACTTCCATTCCCCACCTTCCACTTACTTTAACACCAGGTTCATGATTGAATGAAAGATCTTGTCCACTTCCAGACAGCTGGAAAAAAAAAACCAAGATACTTATTATAGTATCAGCATTAAGATTTTTATTAAATCCCAGTTAATGTGTTTGGTTTTACACCTCTTACTCACTCTTTGGACATTGGGGGAACTGAGGCAGAGTTTTTGACTCTTCCCTTTGCTAGCAAGCTGCTCTTTCACCACCACTTCCTGCTCTCACATAACACAATTTAAGGACAAGTGGTTTCAAGCTTTAAACTGACTCAGTCAATGTACAGTGAATGACATACTGACTTAGGTGAGTAAGGTTTACACATCCCCAGGACATAATATTTGGTATGTTTGGTAATACAGATATTCCTTAAATAGAGTGAAATAAAAACTTAAACACAGAATATAATGACAGAGCTACGTATTCATATTTTCATATGGAGCACAGTTTACAATGACAGATGGACTGTGCACAAGGTTGATGTGATTATTTGAGTTTCTAATCTGCAAATGAGTTTGACCAAAAAAAAAAAATTTAACTTCTCTTTTTACAAGTGAAATGCTTTTTTTTTTGGATTAATTTCTCAAGTAAACTCAATTACACAGCAACAATGCAATGTATTGAATAAAACACTCCCACAATCACTCATTTACTGTGTCATTTAATCCTACTAGGCAATCATCACATGGCCAGCACACACAACCATTCACACACTTACACATGCAGCAATTTTGGAGCTGCCAATTAGCCTAAAGTTCATGTCTTTGGATTATGGGAGGAAACCCATCCAAGCGCCACAGAGAAAAGTCCTCTCAAAGCCTAGGACCTTCTTGCTGTGAAGTAGACATGCTAATCTGACTGTGCTGCCCTAAGACAGATACAGCAACAAGCAATTTATGTGACTTGTTTTGTTAATAGAGTTAAATAACACTATATTCTGCTTTCTTTTAATCTATGAACACCAAATTGTCAATTGAAATAGAATATGTGCATTACCCATCTCCTGACATTTAACCCGATGTGTGTGTGTGTATATACTTCCATGCCTGTCTAAGGCGGTCCAACATGAGTGTGTTCTCCACAGCAAGAACCGTGTGCAGGTATTTCTCTAGTGCCGCCTCGCTGACCTCTGTTTTTTTACCTGCACTGGTAGCAAGTCTGGCCAGCACTTCTCTGTCCTCCAGGCAGTGAATATCCTAACAAAACAAATAAACAATTGAATCAATAAACAGAGTTGACAAAAAAAGTTTCAACATGTAATTGAAAGTTATCAGATGTTTACTGTAAAGTAGTTGGAAGGCTGATAACGCTGCCTTTTGATATGTTTACAGTGGTGTCATCCTTCATGGACAAAAGGTCTATTGCTGGAGGACTATAAAGAATAATACAGTAAGTTAGTTTTAGTACCCCTGGGACATTGGAGATGATCTCAAAGGTGACTCCAGTGCCAGGAATGCTGCTCCGCTGAGACATCATCTTCAGCAAGCTTTTAGCAAATCCCTACAGTACAGACACAAATGGTGGCACATTAGCATTCAAAGCACCCAACTGAATTAATTAATCTGCACAGTATGCATGATTAAATCAGTGTCAGGTACTTAACATGCACTTTTCGTTCATATAGTGATCTTAAAACTGAAGGAACAGAGTGCACGATGCACTCAAACCAAATGTAGCTGGTTATTTCATATTAAAACACAATAATAAAAAGATCAATGCAGCAAAAGGGATGCTGATTTGATTTTTTTTGTTTTGTTTTTTTCATAAGCACCAGGACATGCCATTATTTAGTAGGAGATTGTGACAGGATAAGAAACCTCCCAAAAGCAAGACTTTTTGATATAGGAAAAGCTCACCAAGGCTGTCTGAGGTGCCAATGCTGCATTAATAACAACAGAAATAAGCTCACTGCTTCAGGATCATTTGATCAAAACTTCAGTGCACGAAACAATCAAGCACAAGACAAAAAAGCAATACCCCTTAGACCATGCACTACATTATATAAGGTATGCCCAGTCCCATAATGGACACCAAAAAAAGTGATGAACCACACAATACAATATCAATTACACACACAAATCATTCCGTCATGCGACATCACTCAGCATGTTTATCGGTAGTGCATCAGACCTGTCGTGCAGTGATATTGACACAGATGCGTTTGCGCAGAATCAGCTGCATCTGTGCTGGATGACTGAGAAGCACAGCAACACGCACAGTCAGATACACATACTGCTCCGGCCCTCCGCCTCGACTCAACTCCACACACTCATGCACTGTGCAGTCCCACGAGGCCTCAGCTTTCACCTGATAAGAAAGTATGAAATAAAAATATTAGGTTATAAAGACAATTGCAGAAAAAGTTATAAACAGATTGACTGAAACATTGATAGTCAACAGAGACTGGTTGGCTCTATATCCTTTAATAATTATTTATTACAGGTCACAATATGTTCAGTCTTTACCTTGGAGTCATGGTGTTTAATAATTTGCAGCTGAAAGAAGTCATCCTCATCCTCTTTGCTCAGGACACCACCCATCCCTGCAGCCAGCGGAACTGAGAGACCATCATGAAAATCTTCGGCTGTGGGTGGTAGAGACAAATTACTTATAAAATTCTTTGTGCAGGAAGAACTCTCGTGAGGTCCTTGATAATATACTGTCTTTTGGGCCAGCACAGTGTAGAAGAAGTGGTAAGCATGTCTGACTCTTAGCAAGAAGATCCTGGGTTCGAGTATCGGCTCAGCCGGAGCGGTTCTAGGTGGAGTTTGCATTTAATCCCAGTGCTGATGTGGGTTTCCTCCCACAGTCCAAAAACATGCACATTAATCTAATTGGCTGTTTCAAAATTGCCATTAAGTCAGTGGTTCTCAAATAGTGGGGCGCGCCCCACTATTTGAGAACCACTGGTCTAGAGTATAGTGATAGTGTTTAAACTGCGGCAAGTGTGCGTAAAGTGAGCAGAACTCACCAGTGAGGTTTAGGAAGATGACAGGGATGTGTGCCTCCATTCCAGGTACAGGAACCCTGCAGAGAAAAGCAAAAGCTGGTCTAAGTGGTATGACAGCTGATCATATAAAAAGAAATAAAGGAAAGACAAGGGGGTACGATGGGGTTTGTGTACTCTGCAATCTCCTGCTAAAATACCCTCACCAGTGAGCAGGAGCTCCCGGAATACCACTGCCAGCAGGAGGCAGTAACACTGCATTCCGCTCTTCTGTGAGAGTGAGACGACGCTCCAACAGCTGTGCCTCCCTCTCAACATCTTCCTCCGATTTATCTACAGAGAGACAGAAAGAAAAATAAAAAGGAGGGATAGGAAATGGATGGTTTGGATCTAAACTTGGCAGTTTCCGGGCACAAAAATATGTAGATCACTTAAAAGACTTAAGTAATGTTCTGTGTATTGTCAATTTTAAATAAACAATTAGCTTCAGTTCAAAACTCCATGTACTTGTCTGTCTTCCTTTCGGCTTTTTCCCTGTTACTCGGGAGTCGCCACAGCGAATCATCTGATTCGCACGTTTGATTTGGCAGAGGTTTTTACGTCGGATGCCCTTCCTGTCACAACCCTTTTTAGCAAGGGACAGAAACACGCTGACGACTTTGCAGCTACTCTTTACGAAAGTTAGCAATGGTTCTTTTACATACCTCTCACCATAGACAGTGACAGACATGGCCCGCCTTTGATAACCCAGTTAGCTGCAATTGATTTCATTTCACCTAAAGAGTCTGTAATGATCATAGGGGTAGTGGTGGTGTAGTGGTATACGGTGCTGGATCGCTGATCCAAAAGGTTGGGGGTTCGAGTCCCACTCTCCACAAGGTTGTCACTGTCCCCCCAGTGCAGCGAACTGGGTTATCAAAGGCGGGCCATGTCTCTCACTGTCTATGGTAAGAGGCATGTAAAAGAACCATTGCTGACTTTTGTAAAGAGTAGCTGCAAAGTCGTCAGCGTGTTTCTGTCCCTTGCTAAAAAAAAAAGGGGTTGTGACAGGAAGGGCATCCGACGTAAAAACCTCTGCCAAATCAAACATGCGAATCAGATGATTCGCTGTGGCAACTCCCGAGTAAAAGGGAAAAAGCCAAAAGGAAGACAGACAGTCTGTCATGATCATGTTATTTATGCCCTGACTGTTCCTGTCATCTCACCTGGCTTACTGATGAGACTTTGGAGCTGCTGGTCCAGTTTCTCTTGTCTTTGAGTGAGAGCAGCAAGCCACTGTGCCTTCAGTCTCTCCAAATCCCTCTCCTACACAAACACATGCAGCAAATTAACAGCAGCTTCTGAAAGACATCCTTTGGTCCTGAGCAGGTTCCTGGATGAGGAACTTAGATCACTCACTGACTTACTCGTTTTCCAAACCGCTTAATCCTACAAGGGTCACATGGATGCTGGGTCAGGGCAGGGTGCACCCTGAACAGCTCGCCAGAACATCACAGAACCAACCATTTCATACTTACACTTTCATTCCACTTAGGGTCAATTTGGAACAGCCAAGTAGCGTAATGTGCATGTCTTTGTATTGTGGGAGGAAACAGGAGTGCCAGGAACATGCACACATTTAACAAGACATACGAGTATATATATATATACACACACACACTAGTCCTTCTAAAAAATTAGCATATTGTGATAAAGTTCATTATTTTCTGTAATGTACTGATAAAAATTAAACTTTCGTATATTTTAGATTCATTGCACACCAACTGAAATATTTCAGGTCTTTTATTGTTTTAATACTGATTATTTTGGCATACAGTTCATTAAAACCCAAAATTCCTATCTCAAAAAATTAGCACATTTCATCCGACCAATAAAAAAAAAAAAAAAAAAAAAAAAAATGTTTTTAATACAAAAAAAGTCAAACATCAAATGATTATGTTCAGTTATGCACTCAATACTTGCTCAGGAATCCTTTTGCAGAAATGACTGCTTCAATGCGGCGTGGCATGGAGGCAATCAGCCTGTGGCACTGCTGAGGTGTTATGGAGGCCCAGGATGCTTCGATAGCGGCCTTAAGCTCATCCACAGTGTTGGGTCTGGTGTCTCTCAACTTTCTCTTCACGATATCCCACAGATTCTCTATGGGGTTCAGGTCAGGAGAGATGGCAGGCCAATTGAGCACAGTAATACCATGGTCAGTAAACCATTTAGCAGTGGTTTTGGCACTGTGAGCAGGTGCCAGGTCGTGCTGAAGAATGAATTCTTCATCTCCATAAAGCTTTTCAGCAGATGGAAGCATGAAGTGCTCCAAAATCTCCTGATAGCGAGCTGCATTGACCCTGCCCTTGATAAAACACAGTGGACCAACACCGGCAGCTGACATGGCACCTCAGACCATCACTGACTGTGGGTACTTGACACTGGACTTCAAGCATTTTGGCATTTCCTTCTCCTCAGTCTTCCTCCAGACTCTGGCACCTTGATTTCCGAATGACATGCAAAATTTGCTTTCATCCGAAAAAAGTACTTTGGACCACTGAGCAACAGTCCAGTGCTGCTTCTCTGTAGCCCAGGTCAGGCGCTTCTGACGCTGTTTCTGGTTCAAAAGTGGCTTGACCTGGGGAATGCAGCACCTGTTGCCCATTTCCTGCACATGCCTGTGCACGGTGGCTCTGGATGTTTCTACTCCAGACTAAGTCCACTGCTTCCACAGGTCCCCCAAGGTCTGGAATCGGCCCTTCTTTCACTTTTTCCTTCCCACAGACGTCCCACTGAAGTGCCTTGATACAGCACTCTGGGAACAGCCTATTCGCTCAGAGATTTCTTTCTGTGTCTTACCCTCTTGCTTGAGGTTGTCCATGATGGCCTTCTGGACAGCAGTCAGGTCAGCAGTCTTACCCATGATTGCGGTTTTGAGTAATGAACCAGGCTGGGAGTTTTTAAAAGCCTCATGAATCTTTTGCAGGTGTTTAGAGTTAATTGGTTGATTCAGATGATTAGGTTAATAGCTCGTTTAGAGTACCTGAACATGATATGCTAATTTTTTGAGATAAGAATTTTGGGTTTTCATGAGCTGTATGCCAAAATCATCAGTATTAAAACAATAAAAGACCTGAAATATTTTAGTTTGTGTGCAATGAATCTAAAATATATGAAAGTTTAATTTTTATCAGTATATTACAGAAAATAATGAACTCTATCATAATATGCTAATTTTTTGAGGACTAATATATATATATATATATATATATATATATATATATATACACACATACATATATACACACACACACACACACACACACACACACATATATATATATATATATATATATATATATATATATATACACACACACACACACACATATATATATATATATATATATATATATATATATATATATATATATACACACATATAACAAGGCTGCCTATATGGCATGCCATAAGGCATTGTTCTAGGACCCTTAATGTTCTCGTTATACAAACATGCGATGCTGCCTACACATTCATCCAAAAATATGCACCATAAACTTTACTGTGTTACAAACACTAAATCCACCTCATACTCACCTGATAGCTGTCCAACTCACTGTCTCCTACCTGCATAGGCAAAGAAAACCGTGTGTTAGTAATAAACCAGCTGTTGGTGTATAGGACCCGAATGTGTGATGAGCACAAGACTGTAGCTCACCTGTGAGGCTGTCTGCACCTGTACATTGCCCACGTGCATGCTGAGCACACACTCAGCCATCAAAGGCAATGTGCCAGAATCTGGCACGGAATGTACCTCCACTTGAATTCGCCGTGACTGACCCTGAATGCACCGATATACAGGACATGTGTTCACTTTTACATGCTTACACCAACACGTACATTCACACCCATGTGAAACAGAGCTGACGTACCTGTCGGAGTCGAAACACCCCTCCTGTGCGCACGTCTTTAGCAGGTGTCACCTCCACCGGGACAAATTCTCCCGCCTCATTCAGCTCCAACACCTTTACCCAGAGCTCCAGCCTTCTCACTACCTCACTCCACCTGTGACAGCAACATAGCACCATCATACACACACATACACACACACATACACACACATACACACACATACACACACACCATGCCAATTAAATATGCCAGCAGTTCCTTTAATTTTGTGTATGTGTGTGTGTGTGTGTGTGTGTGTGTGTGTGTGTGTGCGCGCGCGTGCGCATACTTCTCTCTGAGTGAGCGAGTCTTGTCCTGGATCACCCCTACATCCCATAGTGCTAGATTTCGGCGTGGGTTTTCTACTTTGTGCCCATAAACCTCAATAGCAACGGCACCTTCGGCCAGAAAGTCAATTAGATCTTCAGTTACTGTCACTTCCAGATCCTAAAGAAGCAGGAAGCACACATCATTCAGAATTACACTCAATTTGACTTTATTATTATTTATTGATTTTATTTAATTTTATTTTTCAGTGTAAAATTGTTGGTCAAAAAATGTTGACAGTTTAAATAAGGATACTTTTTTATTTCAGGCAAATTGATGCACTTTAAATATTTTTTAAAAACTAAAAAATTGTAATTAAAGTTATTCTTTGTTGGAAGTTGATCTATATTTCTTAATGTTTTTGTATGTCATAATGATAACCAGGATTTATTATGTTAATAAGGATACAATGTATGCAGAGAATTACTTTTAACAATTTTTAGACAAATAACACTACAGTGGTACTGTACCTCGGTTCTCGAACGCTTTGGAGGTCGAACAAATCGGAATTCGAACAAATATTCCGAGATTACTTTCTGTTTTGGAAGTCAAACAAAATTCGGAAGTCGCACGAGAAAAACCGAGAGTGAGGAAAAGTGCACGACTTCCGGAAATCGGTCTCTTTTGACTCTATTTGACCACTGTGTGTGTGTGGATGTGCTTGCTCCTGTTCTACAAAGTAGAGTATACTGGGTTTTTTTGTTTACTCGATTATATTAGCTCATAAACATGTCTCCAAATAAAGCTACTGAGAAAAGGTCAGTCGTGCGGAAAACTGTTGCATTCAAGAAAGAGCTGATAGCTAAACATGAACCAGGCGTGCGTGTTACTGATCTTGCGAAGGAATATGGCATGGCTATATCAACAATATGCACGATCCTGAAGAACAAAGAGAATGTTAAAGCCAGTGATGTGGCGAAAGGCTCGACGGTTATCAGCAAACAAAAACCGCAAGTGTTGAAGGAGGTGGAAAATTACTGCTCCTATACATAAACAAGAAGCAGTTAGCAGGAGATAGTGTTAGCGAGGATGTGATCTGCTGCAAAGCTCTTGAAATCTATGATGATTTGGTGAAAAAAGACCCTAGCTCGAATCCTGAAGGGTTCCACTTTAAAGCAAGTTAAGGCTGGTTCGAAAATAAACAAAAAACAAATCGAAAAAGACACAAAATAAATTAATCTATTAAGAATTTTGTGTGTTTGTCCTGTTGTTTCACATTTAATATACTATTTGATATATAAACGACATTATGAAATAACATTGTTTAAAAAAGGTTGTTTTCTCGCGTCTTGGAACGGATTAAAACCGTTTACATTAAAAGTTGTCTCTCTTCTTACAAAATTAATCCGTTCCAGCGCCTTTTTTGGAATCTGGATTTTTCGCAGAGGCGCATTTTACATGTAAAACACGTGATTCATTCTATGGCTCTAATACTACCCCATACACCCTTTAAAAATGATAAAAGTACACCAATTTTGTATGAAATATGTTAAAAGTGAAAGAAAATTATTTATTAAACCATTTAAACATTTTACTAACATTAAACCATTTTATTAACATTTATTAATTAAACCATTATGAAACATTTTTTATTAACCAAACCAAACAATATTGAACATTTGTGGCGCACTCCGCCGAATGCGGGCGGCGTCGGAGCTTTTGAGATGGGGCGTGGCTCATCTGGACCTCCGATCCCTCAAGCAAACAAGTGAATGAAACTCAGTACAACTCTCCTTTACGCCTGTGACAAACAAGCATTATGGGTACAATACTAAGGAGATTCAGCTCCCTCCTGGCCAATGGGAGGCCAATAGGAGACCAGCGGGGCAGGATGTTGGGAGATAGCCAGTGAGAGAGCAACTCACGCACTGTTTGAATGGTACATGTTTTTCGTATACTGGATTTTTTGTATTCTGGGGATTTCGTAAGAAGAAGGCCGACTTTATTGGTAATGGGAAAAGTGGATTTGGAATTCGAACAAATTGGAATTCGAACAGCCTTCTGGAACGGATTAACTTCGAGAACCAAGGTACCACTGTATTTATATTGGGGACACACACACGAAATGTTTTCCTCTTCCTAGGGGGGGGCGCGAGAGAAAATAATTCAGAAGCACTGCTTTAAACCCATGTTGATACAGCATCTCGTCACCAGTACTCACTTTACAGCATTCAAAGGTTACACTGCAGTGTGGCTCTTTGGTGTTTGGTGTGGACTGCGCGGACAGATTGACATCAGGAGCAATGAACACTGGCTCCTCTTGTCCGCAGAAATAATACTGACAAAACACAAAATTGGAGAGGTTTTGTGGGAGACCGGTGGCCCGAGATACCTTAATCTGAAATAGAGCACAAAAATAAAAAATAAAAGTTACTGTCTACCATGTTTCGTTCGTGATATGACTGGAGAGAAAAAAATAAGCACTCTGGAAAAAGGAAAATCTGATTGTTTCTCTTTATCCTCAATGCACAGCTGATCCCTCACACCCCTAAACCACCTCACTCCTCTTGTTTTAATACAGGAGTTTTAAATTGTATTTTATATTGTCAAAAGTCAAAAACATCTGATCATTACAGCGATTTGTTCTTCTTAAAGATCCCATTCTGGATAGCCCTCTTTTATACTGTTATGATAAACTCTACTCTTCTGGTGAAGAGTTCTTCTATTTTCCTATTCAAATGCAACATTACTAAGGGCTACAATCAGAGGTTCAGTTCAGAAAATGTTTAACGATCTTTTCAGTTTCTAATTTATTCTCACCCTTATTGCCTTGCATGCCATTTGTAGCTATAATGTAGTTACATACCCTGCAGATTAGTTTGGGTTCATGTGTATCTGTCTCCTCTTGTCCTGCCTCGGTTTCCAAAGTTTCACACACCTTTTCCATTTCTACATGCAGACGCCCTGAGACCTAAACACATACCACACAAATAGAAAACCAGGATCTTTTTTTTATAAAATGACATGTATCAAATAAATATACACCTTAATTTCTCTAACATTTTCTAAACCTCTTAATCTTTCTAGAGTCACCGGGACACCTACTTCAGCTGACACTATGAGAAATGCGGGGTACACCCTGAACAGATTGCCCGACCATGGCAGGCCCATCACACACACACACACACACACACACACACACACACACACACACACATACACACACATACACACACATACACACACATACACACACACTTTGGGGGAATTTGGAAAATTGTGAAATTCTTGCACAAATCTGGCTTGATCACTTTTCCAGGTAGGAAAACCTTCACATATATATATCACCTAGTTTTAACCCAAGATTTTATTAACTTTTAATTTATGTACAAATATTTGAAAACTAACAATTAAAAAAAGCAATACTGTACTGATTAATGATTCAAAATAAAGAAAAAAAAAAAGATCTATAAGACTGTCCACCATACGTTTGAGCTGGTACTACAGACATGACAGTTAAAAACAACCATAGCTACAGTCGTGACCAACCTATTTCAACACCTCTACAATGCTTGGGTACAATTCATTTTAAACACCAACCCCCCACACACACTCACCTCTCCTTTCTGGTTAATGATAGGAACAGCATACTGTAGCTTTACATCATGATAGATACAGGACAGGAAGACATTAGCTACTCCAATCAGACTGTGATTCTCCTGTTCATCAAAGAACGGATCGGCACGCTTGAAGTATGAACGCATGAGCTACGGGGAGGAAAAAACTAAAATGAGTAAAAGAGAAGACAGCGATCATGTCACTACAGTATAATCCGAAACCTGATATAGTCAGGGTTAAAACACTGAACGACCAAGAATGCTTTTACTTCTGCAACTATCGTACAATTTAAGATTCTGAACCCCCACCGCTTTCTAGGTTAACTTTCTGATTTTAATTTGAGTAAATCATCAACATCTAGATGGGTTTTGTCTATTAATGAAAATTTCAACAAAGAACATGTATTCATCCAGCATTTCAGTGCGATTACAATTTTTCCACTGTAAAGCTTGATGCCGAAGCAGATCCTGGTAAATGACAGAAACGACATACAAAATTATCCAACAATAATTTTATTGGATGAATTTCCAAATTAGGTTTAGTTTATTATATTTTAAGTTAAGTGGTGTCATGGCTGTTTTGAAGAGACTAGCCCAAATATAACGAACGGTGTGATCAGACAAGACAATCTTAATATAGATGGAAAGTTGGTTTACAAAGGACACTGGACAAAAATTGTGTTCATACAGTCAGCTTGTAAGGGACTTGCAGAAAACCTCTGAAAACTGTTCGGCACAACAAAATTTCAAAACGTCCATACTGCAATCCATTTCTATCACCTATATAAAAATATAGAGATGTCAATAGAGACTCATTGGTGTATTTAGACAAGTATCTGGCAACTGATTTTAGGAAAAAGAGTACCAGTATTCGTCATCCTTACATCATAATTTGTCCATATTTAATACAGTTAAGCAATATGCATGCTTATTTTAACATAACTGACCATAAAAAGCCCCAAACTGGTAATTTTATTCCTTGTGATGTGCTGAACTACTGCTAACAAGGACTCGCAGCTTACCAGTCATTCCACCCCCTAAAGGAACATCAATGTATTGGGCGGAGCTGAGGTATCGTAGAGATGGTGAAACTTACATTTTAGTGTCTCTGATTGCGAGAATACTGCCAGTGATGTTTGTAACGGTAAATCCAAAATGGCTAATGCAGCTAATGTTTTGCCAATTTGCCTGGAATAGGAACAAAAAGAAATGCTTTCCTTGATCTCTATGCAACTCAGCAAAGCACTGGCCGATAGTGTGTTATGCTGTATCGGTCAGTGATGTAACCCAGCCAATCTAATGAACTGGCATCACTATCGGGCTGGAATAGCCCATCAGAAAGGCAACATGCCTCTGAGAATGTCCAGCGTCATAGTACTCGTGCACACGTAGAAAATGTTCATGGACTGACTGACTTTGAAAGGAATCATTGACATACTTGATCATTTTAAATAGCTAGTAACACTAATTCACATGAGGCAGTGGTGGCCTGGTGGTAAAGGGCACTGGATCGCTGATCATAAGGTTGGAGGTTCAAGTCCCACTCTCCACAAGGTTGTCGCTGTCACACACACACACACACACCCCGTGCAGCTAATTGAGTTATCAAAGGCTGGCCATGTCTCTCACTGTCGATTGTGAGGTTCATGTAAAAGAACCATTGTTGACTTTCGTAAAGAATAGCTACTTAGCCGTCAGCGAGTTTCTGCTCCTTGCTAAAGGGTTGTGTCAGGAAGGCCATCCAAGGTAAAGTCCTTTGGACTTTTTACACCCGAGCCTAGTGGCTCATCAGGCTAGTGCTTATCCCCAATTTCCATAGCGTGAAGCGACTAGGAGTTCAACTTCTCCTGGATGGGACGCGAGCTCATTGCAGGTTATCTTCCCAGTACATTTTTACTGGTACCATTTATACTGCTGGGTGAACAGAGGCACATTTGTGGTTGAGACCTTGCCCAAGTGTTTTAACACAGTCGGGGGGCCTAACTGGGATTTGAACACTCAACCTCCCGATCATGAGTGCAGCACCCTAACCACTACGCCACCGGCCCCACACCGATGTAAAAATCTATGCCAAATCAAACATGCGAATCACCTGAGTCGCTGTGGTGACCCCTGAAAAAAAAGGGGAAAAGCCTAAAGGAAAAGAAGAAGTAGTAACACTAATTCACACAGGGAACCTTTAAGGGCAAAACAGGTTGTCTGATTTTTCACCAAATAATTCTTTAAACCGGATAAACACACTGTCCCCTGAAGGATTTTTTTATGCAGATGAGATGTGTGCAGGTGTTGAGAAAACAAATTTTGTCCTACAGGATTGTCCTCATCGAAATCCTTCCACTCCTGGTAGAGTTCTCTCATGTCCACTAGTCTGTTCTCCATTTTCCCCAATGTCCAGATCTGCTTCCCCTTCCCCTTCCGTCTCACTTCCACTGCTGGCTCACTCAACACTGCATCCCTCTGCAATATGCAGACGTAGACACACACACACACACACACACACACACACCAATTTAAAAAAATCTTTGTGAAAATCACAATTATATTCTGTCATTCAATCCCCCGACACCCCTCACTGACACATACACCCTTCTGACCTTGCGGTTGGCATCAAGGTTTGCTGCAGGAATCTGCAGTGTGACGCTGTAGTCTGTTTTCTTGTTGAGCTCCTCTGCAATGAATGCAGCTTCCTGCACCATCAGATTCACTCTCACTATCTGTGCCCTGAGCTTCTGTAGACTCTGAGCCAAAACTGCCTCCCTAACACACAGATACAAACAGCTTGTGTGACAAGATATGAAGTACATACGTTTATATTGATTATGACAGGAACAGAACATTCTGTCTCAACTGATGTGTGCCAATTTAATAACTAATAAATTTGAGGCTGTAGTTGCAGGGGGGACTCGGACATTTCTGACCTACCTAGTGTGCTCTTTTATACTATCTCATAGAACATGTTAGTTTTGGAGATCTCCTGGCATGGTATAAACACAAATCCCACCTGATCTGCTGTACCAAAAGCACCTTTTTTTATTTAATAGCTTCCAAAGGCATGCAACATCAGATTAATTGCCTATCCCAAATTTCCCCTAGGTGTGAGTGTCAGTGTGAATGGTAATTAGATTTTTTTTTTAAACTGAGAATTAGAAGCCTGGACTTAAAGCTTTCAGTGTGGAGTTCAAACCAAATATTGAGACCTGAACTTCTCTGAAGCTGTGACATGCTGTGTATTGAAGGTTCACCTCTCCTCATTGCCATGCCATTGAGAGCTTTGTAGTTTTGGAGATGTTGATGGTGGATTCCCAATTTCGGTGCCTCTCTGTTGAGGACTCATGTGATTGCGCAGGCGCTGCAGCTCCTCTTCATACAGAAAACGTTGATGCTCAAGAGCCAAACGCTTATCCTCCTTATACTGATGCTCTAAAGCCTGAAGAACAGATTGCATTGGATCTGGCAAAGAGAGAGAGAGAGAGAGAGAGAGACATGGAAGTCTAACTACATCTTCTATATTTTTGTATTATATAAAAATATATCATCTTTCTCAAATTGATTTATTCTTGGTACCACCCTCTGTAGCTCTCACCGTCACTCCCCAGACCCTTCATCATGACCTCAGCCTGTGCGTGTTCATAGTTAAAGCTGGCCTCACTTGACCACTGGCTTATTTGTTCCAGCTCCACATTTAGTTGCTCCACACTTTGGGTTTTCTGAGGTTTTGGCAGGCTGATCCTGAGAGATGGCAGACGAAAGAAATGTGAGGCTTGAAAAAATGTGGATGCCATATATCTGAATAGAAGTATGATATTCTTGTTAAGATGTTTCTAGAATATACATTATTGTACAAGAGACATTCAGACCTGAAAAAGTGGTTGTTTCCCCAGAGGATTCGATCACCATGGTCCAGCTTGGTTGGGGCTGAGATCAGAGAGCCATTCACATACGTACTACAGGGGAAAAAAAAAAAAAAGTATGGACAAAAGAAAATCAGTGGTATTTAAAAAATAAATACATTAATTAATTAAAGGGGGGGCAAGTTTCAATCCAAACAATGAGAGATTGTGAAAAAGACAAAAGTGTGCGAGTACCGTGCATTCCTTTTCGGTATGATTATCACCCCTGTGTCAGGTGTGATGTCAATAACGCAATGCTCTGGCAGAATAGCCATGCCGCACAGCTGGATGTCCTGAGAGTCAGCTGAGCCTATCAGTGTGTGGTCCTTTACAGATATGAATATACACAGGCAAACACAAAGTTAGACATATTCAGACAAACAGAAAGATCCACACAAATCAGGCTACAAAATATATTCTAAAAAGACAAAGAGGTGGGGCGTACATGTAACCAGAGACACCAAAGTCTATTTTAAAACACTGAGCTATTCGGTAAATAATCAGCCTTCTAAAATGACAGCTTCTACTAACAAATCTCTTGTATTGCAAAACAATCCGTAATAACAAACAATTCAAAACAATTTTAAAAAAAAAAAAAAAAAAAAAAAACTTAAGCACACCTAGACTAACTTCTCACCTTTAAATAGTAAACAAGTAGCTCGTTGAGGGCGGGATCAGCGTTAAGGTTCACAAGAAATGACTTATCCTCCACCACCCTGATACCTGAACTCTGGAGAGAGATTCCTAAACTTTCCAGCTGCCTCTGCCTCTCCTGCCATACAGAGAAAGAGAGAGATCACTTTACTGCCTCCTTACTCTTATCAATTAGTGTGGTCCTGTTTTTGCTCTACCTGTGCAATCCCTTCGGTCTTCCTAAGCTTCTCCTCCCATGTAATCGTTCTTTCCTCGATCAACTTCTCTGACTCATCCAGCCTCTCCTTCAGCTCCTGCGCTGTCATTGACTGTATCATAGAAACAACCTAAGTATACAGTACATTGTACAAACAACAAGCATTCAGAGATCAACCAATAACACCAAGACTGTATGAGGTACCTCAGCCTGGGTGAGCTGCTCTCGGAGTTTGTCCACTTCCTCCCTGAGTGCACGGATGATCCTAGCATTGGGGTCCTCGTTGATCACGGCATGGTTAATGATGCTCTTAGCCCGATCTGCATAGCGCAGTGTAGACAGAGTCTCTTCGTAGTTATCAGCAGCCGGACTTACTGTTGCTATCATGGCTGTGCGGCTGTTTCCTCCCAGGCTATCCTGATAAAACAATAGGAAAGAGAAAATAGAAAAGCAAGGAATAAGAAAAAAATGAAAGAATGAAGAAAAAAGGGAAAGAAAATCAGGGAGTGGTATGTGTCAGCTTTGACTAGTGCAGGATCAGTTTTATCAACTACAGGACAACAGCTCAAAGGTAAAATTTGGGGACACAGGGACGTTCAGTACTCATCCACACAGGCACTTTAGCAGAGGCGAATATACTTCACTGTGTGAACTTTGTAAATTATCAAACTGACAAAAGACCTGGAAATCTCTTCTTTTCCTTTTGGCTGTTCCCTTCAGGGGTCGCCACAGCGAATCATCTGCCTCCATCTCACCCTTTCCTCTGCATCTTATACTCTTACTCCAACTACCATCAAGTCCTCCTTCACCACGTCCATGAATCATCTCTTTGGTCGTCCTCTAGGCCTTCTGCTTGGTAGATCAAACCTCAGCATCCTACTACCAATATACTCACTATCCCTCCTCTGTACACGTCCAAACCATCTCAATCTAGCCTCTCTGACTTTGTCTCCAAAACATCTTACATGTGCTGTCCCTCTGATGTACTCATTCCTGATCCTATCCATCCTTGTGACTCCCAGAAAGAAACTCAACATTTTCATCTCTGCTACCTCCAGCTCTGCCTCCTGTCTTTTCCTCAGTGTCACTGTTTCTAAACCATACAACATTGCTGGCCTCAACAAAATCTTGTACACTTTTCCTTTCATTCTTGCCGATACCTCCCTATCACACTGGACACTTTACTCCAACCATTCCAACCTGCCTGCACATGCTTCTTCACCTCTTTTCCACACTCTCCATTGCTCTGGATTGTTGAGCCCAAGTACTTAAAATCCTCGACCTTCTTTATCTCTGCTCCCTGTAACCTCACCGTTCCTCTTGGGTCCTTGTCGTTCACACACATGTATTCTGTCTTACTGAGATTAACCTTCATTCCCCTCCTTTCCAGGGCATACCTCCACCTCTCTAGATTTTTCTGCACTTGTTCTTTGCTCTCACTACAGATCACAATGTCATCTGCAAACATCATAGTCCATGGAGATTCTTGTCTCGTCTGTCAGCCTGTCCATCACCATAGCAAACAAGAAAGGGCTCAGAGCTGACCCTTGATGCAGTCCCACCTCCACCTTGAATTCGTCGGTCACACCGACAGCACACCTCACCACTGTCTGACATTTCTCATACATGGACTGCACCACTCTAACATACTTCTCTGCCACTCCAGACTTCCTCATGCAATACCACAGTTCCTCTCTCGGCACCCTGTCATATGCTTTCTCCAGATCCACAAAAGCACAATGCAGCTCCCTCTGACTTTCTCTGAACTTCTCTATTAACATCCTCAAATCAAACACTACATCTGTGGTGCTCTTTCTTTGCATGAAACCAAACTGTTGTTCACAAATGCTGACCTCTGCCCTTAGTCTAACTTCCACTATTTTTTCCCCATAACTTCATCGTATGGCTCATCAACTTTATCCCTCTGTCGTTGCCAGTACTCTGCACGTCTCCCTTGTTCTTAAAAATGGGCACTAGCACACTTCTCCTCCATTCCTCCGGCATCCTCTCACTCTCCAAGACCTTGTTGAATGTTCTTGTCAGAAAATCTACTGCTACCTCACCTAGACACTTCCATACCTCAACAGATATGTCATCAGAACCAACTGCCTTTCTACACTTCATCCTCTTCAATGCCCTCCTCACTTCACCCTTACTAATCTTTGCTACTTCTTGGTCCTCAACAGTCACCTCTCCTACTCTTTTTTTCTCTCTCATTTTCCTCATTCATCAGCTCTTCAAAGTACTCTTTCCATCTTCCCAGCACACTTCTGTCATCAGTCAATACATTTCCCTCTCTGTCCGTAATCGCTCTAACTTGCTGCACGTCCTTTCCATCTCTATTTCTCCGCTGTGCCAGTCTGGATAAATCATTATTGCCCTCCTTACTGTCCAACCTATCATACAAGTCATCATAGGCCCTCTGTTTGGCCTTTGACACCACTACCTTCACCTTACACTGTGTCTCCCTGTACTCCTGTTTACTCTCGTCGGTCTTCTCTATGTCCAACTTCTTGGCTAACCTCTTCCTTTGTACACACTCTTGCACTTCCTCATTCCACCACCAAGTCTCCATATCTACTGTCTTTCCAGAGGACACACTAAGTACTCTCCTACCTGTCTCCCTGGTCACATTAGCTGTAGTTGTCCAGTCATCCAGAAGCACTTCCTAACCACTCAAAACCTGTTTCAACTCCTCCTTGAAGACATTACAACACTCTTCCTTTTCAGCTTCCACTACTTTGTCTTCTGCTCTGCCTTTGCCCTCTTCACCTTCCTTACCATCAGCATCATCCTGCACACCACTATCCTATGCTGTTTGGCAACACTCTCACGCACTACTACTTTGCAGTCACTGACTTCCTTCAAATTACCGTACATTGTCTACACAAGATGTAGTCTACCTGTGTGCTCCTACCTCCGCTTTTATAAGTCACCCTATGCTCCTGTCTCTTCTGGAAGAATGTATTCACTACAGTCATTTCCATCCTTTTTGCAAAATCTATCAACATCTGTCCTTCTGTGTTCCTGTCCTGGATACCAAACCTGCCAATCACTTCCTTGTCCCTTCTGTTGCCTGCACCAATCTGTCCATTGAAGTCTGCACCAATAACCACTCTTTGACCTCTGGAGGTACTCTGCATCACTTCATCTAACTCACTCCAGAATCTCTCCTCTTCTAGTTCACATCCTGCCTGTGGAGCGTAAGCATCAACAACACTGAACACCACACCTTCAATTTCTAACTTGAGACTCATCACTCTGTCTGACACTCTTTTCACTTCTAGAACATTCCTGACAAAACCCTCCTTCAAGATGACTCCTACTCCATTTCTCTTCCCATCCAGCCCATGATAAAACAGCTTAAACCCTGCTCCAAAGCTTCAAGCCTTGCTATATTTCCACCTGTATGTCCACCTTCCTCCTCTGTATCATGTCAACCAGTTCGCTACCTTTTCCTGTCATAGTTCCAACCTTCAAAGTTCCTACTCTCAGTCCTAGACTCATGCCTTTACTCTTCTCTCTCCGCCGACGGACATGCCTCCCACCTCTACTTCTTCGACCAACAGTCGTCCAATTTCCACCAGCACTCTGTTGGTTAAAAGCACTGATGGCGGTCGTTGTTTTCCCGGGCCTCCACTGATCTGGTATGAAATTCGTTTTGGTCATTCGCATAACAATTTCGGCAGAAGTTTTATGCCAGATGCCCTTCCTGTCGCAACCCTCTGCATTTATCTGGGCTTGGGACCGGCGTGAGGGTGAACACTGGCTTGTGCCCCCCCTCACGGCTGCATTCAATGAGGTCCAAAGTCAATTGCATCCTTGAAATCAGTCAAATGTCTGGAAATTTCATCAGAAGAGATTGTTTGCATTTTATAAAAGTACAAAAGCACTAAGGCACAGATGCAATGACGGTGTAATGGTTACCTTTAGTAGCCATGTGAGTACAGAGTCTCTGTAAGGCACAAATTTACCCCGGCATTTCCCAGTTCCCTGATCAGCCAGCGCGGAAATCACCAGACCCAAGGTGCTGAGAGATCTAACAAAAAGACACACAAATCATCACCGTGTTGTGCAGAAAAAAAGAACTATACAGAGAAATAGCTACATCATATACCATAGGGCTCCTATATGTTTTTCCATCATCTTATGCAATCATAGTTGGTCCAAAACATGTGAATTGACTTAAAAAACAACTGATCATGAACGACTGAGGATCTGGGCATTTCCACTGTTATCCATGAAAGAGAGTCTGCACCTTATAAACGAACTTAGCTCACATCACTGCTAACATCAGAGCTGTTTTTTAATCCTTTGTTTTAAGGTAGCTGTGATTTTTTTTCATCTTTTTTTATTCAATACTCTTAGGTGAAATAAAAAAAAAGAGCATATTCCTATTAGTTTATAGGAAGTACTTAAACTTTGTTTACATTTAGTATTTAATTTGTATTTTATGTATTTACAGCATTTTTAACACACAGTCCTCATACATCCAACCTATGAGGAAAAAGATAAATTTTGAAACAATACATAAAAATAATAATTTTGCTCAATTTAACAATCATTCTTCAATTACAGTCACTGTTTGAATTACGACCTACGACCCCCCCCCAAAAAGAAAAGAAAAAAAGATTTTATTATATATATATATATATATATATATATATATATATATATATATATATATATATCACTTTCACATTTATTTGCCTATTATCTTCCAACCACGTGTATAACAACTTTTCCATCTCTGCAATCGGTCCTTCACGCTGGTTTGTGACGATACAACCCCTGGCAAAAATTATGGAATTACCAGTCTCGGAGGATGTTCATTCAGTTGTTTAATTTTGCAGAACAAAAGCAGATCACAGACATGACACAAAACTAAGGTCATTTCAAATGCCAAATTTCTGGCTTTAAGAAACACTAAAAGAAATCATGAAAAAAAAAATGTGGTAGTCGGTAACAGTTACTTTTTTTAGACCAAGTGGGGGAATCCTCAGAATTGAGTGAAACAGTTGTGTAAATTTGCATTCCCAAAATTAACACCTGCATCAGATTAGATCTGATTGTTAGTCTGCAGTTAAACAGGAGCAATCACACTTTGGAGAGCTGTTGCACCAAGTGGGCTGACATAAATCATGGCTCCAACACGAGAGATGTCAATTGAAACAAAGGAGAGAATTATCAAACTTCTTAAAGAAGGTAAATCATCACACACTGTTGCAAAGGATGTTGGCTGTTCGCAGTCAGCGGTGTCTAAAATCTGGACCAAGTACAAACAACATGGGAAGGTTGTAAAAGGCAAGCATACTGGTAGACATCAAAGTGTCAAGACAGAAAACTTAAAGCAAAATGCCTTGAAAACAGAAAATGTGCAGCAAAACAAATGGAAGGAAACTGGAGTCAACGTCTGTGACCGAACTGTAAGAAACCACCTAAAAGAAATGGGATTGTACATACAGAAAAACTAAACAAAAGACATCATCAAAAACAAGATTACAGTGGACCAAGGAAAAGCAATCATGGACTGTGGATGACTGGATGAGAGTCATATTCAGTGATCACCATGTCCAATAAAGATTCGTGATTAATCACTGAATATGACTGTTGTTTCCTCAAAATTGAGTGATTTCATAATTTATTCCCCCATTTGGTCCAAACAAGTAACTGTTACTGACAACTACATTTTTTTTCATGATTTCTTTTAGTGTTTCTTAAAGCTAGAAAGTTGCCATTTGAAATTACTTTAGTTTTGAGTCATGTCTTCTTCTTTCCGTTTCGGCGTTTCCCTTCAGGGGTCGCCACAGTGAATCAACTGCCTCCATCTCACCCTATCCTCTGCATCTTCTCTTACACCAAGTGCCTTCCTTATCTCTGCTCCCTGTATCCTTATCGTTCCTGTTGGGTCCTTGGCATTCATACACATGTAGAGTTTCCTCTTAAGTGCCTGAAGATAATCATCTGAACTGTTGTAAAGCTGTAGTAGTAAAGTCTTTTTCAATTATTATTCCAGTAAAGTGCCTAAGTTAATGTTTAGAATGTTTAGAAGCCACGGAGCAGCTCAGCCACGCCCCTTAGCCGGAGCGGAGAGTTAGAGAACACAGCCATCAAGATCAAAGTCCCCCCAAAACACAAACCATAACAAAAAGAACATAAAAGAACATGAAATGTAATAAATTGGATAAACAAAACAAAATGATAAACATGCTACCCCACAGTACATAAAATCACACACACAAAAATTCGAAACATTAAGTTTTGCACTGTACTGGAATAATGACTGAAAAAGACTTTAATACTAGAGTACTTTCAGATGATTATTTCTCTTCAGGCACTTCAGAGGAAACTGTCGTTTCTTCAGGAGAAAGTCTTATTTCTTCAGAAGAGACATCCAACGTCAAGACCTTTTCTAGCGCTTAGCCAGAGAAGACGCAGAGCGTTTGAGTGGCATCATAGAGCTGTACTGGTAATTAAAACATCCAAAAAAAAAAAGAGGCTCATTGAAAGCTTGTGCGCGAATGAGGAAAAATGGGCATTACATCATCTCAACCAATCAGCAGGAAGGAGAACAGTCATTGGCTGAATTTGAGTGACGTCTCAGTTGCTTGGCAGTCCATGAATACTCAAACCGTGAGTGCAAAACCGCGAATAGTCAAGGGCCTACTGAACTATTAAATTCACAACACCTGCTCAGCCAATGAAACAAGGTTATGTTGCTTCCTGATTTCACTCTGGATATTTGAGTTTTAATTTATATTTTTCTGAAGTTCTCACATATAACCACCACATGACGACATATTCTAAAAGTCACTCCTTTCTTGCGCCAGCACCCTACACCGGCTTTAAAAATACATTATTGATGACTTAATTAATACCGATTTGTTGGTGAAGCTGTAGCACAAGTCAAATGATGTATCTGTTTGGTCCTATTTCACACAAACATGCCAATATAGAAAAAAACCACCCCATACTGACCTATTGATATTACTACCCTCTCTGAGTCGCTCTCCTGAGGCTCCGGTTTTAGCTGCTCGCTCGCTGCCGGCCAGATCCACCAAACTCAACTTACTCACTTTCTCTCCACTCGTCTACACACAAAAGCAAGAGGGGAAAAATATCACAGACAATTGAGTTTTCTTCCAACTGCCCTATACAAATTGCAATAATGTTTTGTGTGTGTGTGTGTGTGTGTGTGTGTGTGTCTCACATTGGACTGCAGGTCTTGCACTGTGTGTGTGAGGATGACGTTGAATACTGCATGTGAGCGACTGCTCTCCTCGTTCATGTTGGTGGCAGCCACCGTGCGTGACTTGTTCCCCTCGGACATCAAAGACTCAATGTCCTTAACATAAAGAGTATGAGATTACTTTAACATATTTTACTATCATTACTGTGTCAAGTCTATAAGAAATACTTGTGGCATTACTTTGTAGCTGGTCACAGCCAGACGAGAGAGACCATCAACGTAAGGGCCTAAAACCTTGTGCTCCCTCACTCGTAATGTATGAGAGGATCTAGAGATGAAAAAATACAACTTTGAAAACATTGGTGGTAATAAAATATACAGACAATACACGAACAAGGCCTTTATTATTTATTGTATGCAGGCTATCACTGGTCAAGTATTGTCATGTTTCCACTATCACAAGCCTTACAGAAACTTCACCCATAATGCTATTTAAAAATAATACCTTATGTGATCTGATTAGGTGATCTGTGGCTACGCCCTCTTACCCTTTGGGATCGAGCAGATCTCTGACTTTCTCGTTATAGATCTCCATGAAGGAGACCTCGACAGTGAAGCTCTCTTCCTCTCTTTGGTCATGGACGGAGCGCTCAAACAGAGAGCTGCAGAGGCGTGGGATGAGACCGGGCTGCTCGGCTGTACCCATCATGGTGTAAGACTTCCCTGAACCTGAAATTAGACATGGTACAGAGGAAAGAATTTAAAGTCAAAATGCTGCAGTACCACAATGAAAATTTATGAAAATAAAACATCCTGCACTACATTTTCAATTTTACCATTTTGAAAAAAATTTAAAATTACACTCCAAAAAAGGACAAAAAAACAAAAATGCATAATAAAAATATTCTAGGATTTTCATTTTAATTTTTTTTTTTTTTTACATAATTTCAAGCTTTGTGTAATTTTAAGAATTTATTTCTGAAATGAAGCACAATTATCTTTTCACAGAACAAGAAAATGTAAAGCTTAAAATTAGTAAAAATGCCTAAAGTAGATAGAAATCTTATTATATTTGGTGAATTATACTATAATTGGAAAAACTCAAAATCGAAAAGAACGTTCCCAGTACGGTCTCCAGACTTAAAACCCATTGAGCTGATTTGGGATGAAGTGAACAGAAGGGACAAAATCAACCAACAAGCGAATCACATTTATAGAAACTTCTGCAACAGTGTTGGGAAGAAACTTCAACAAAAAAAATTGTTTTCAATCATGGAAAAAATACCATGATTGTGTTCAGATAGAATATCTGCAAAAGGACGTGATGACGAGGAGTAAAAAAATTGCAATTTAATTGTTAAACAGAACAATTGCACAACTTCTTATTTACTTATGAATGTTTTTAGTTACGAATGTTTTTAGCTCCATGGATTAATTTTGGACGACTCTGGCACACTGAATACAAAAAAAAACAGAAAAAGTAGGTGTATTCCAAAAGTCTTGGCTGGTGGTGTATATTTTTCGATGTCCAAATTTGAATACAAACACGACTTTTCTATTCAATTAACTTTTTGTCTATGAAGTGTTGTTGTTGCGTTGTTCGTCCTTAAAATTCTAAGATGACCATGACTTCACATTAGAATGTAATTGTAAGTATACCTTGAAGTAATAGTACTGATACACAGCAACAGTCAAAACCTTTGGAACATCTCCACTTTTTCAGGTTTTTAATAAAATACAAGCTCAAAAAAGTAATGTTCTCAAACTTTTGACTCATATGGTATATATGAAGAAAAAAAAATGTACCTGTTTGGCCATAAGCAAATATGCAGGCGTTGTAGCCCTGGAATGCATTATCCAACAGATTCTCACCCAAAGACTGAAACACAGCACTCTGGCCTATGAGTGAACAAAAGACAATAAAGTCAACCAAATTATATTTATTTACGTTTAATAACTGCCTTAAATTCTGCTCAGTGTCACTGTGAATTCATTACAGGGTATCACACACACATACACACACACACACACACACACACACACACACACACACACACACACACACACACACACACACACCTGAGTCAAAGTTGGTCAGCCAGTCCACCTACTGGCATTTTTTTTGAGAGACATTGGCGCAAACAAGATAGTTCCTGTAAACGCATACATTTTATAGCAACTATAAACATCCTCTTGATTCCCAGACTTTCTATCTTGAAGTGAATAAAGTAGTCCTCAAGATAACATCTGACCTCCA
>CM045737.1:26127347-26349847 GCA_024760905.1 Plotosus lineatus | reverse complement strand
AACTTCATTATCCACCTTGAATACATTTATGCATTGAAGGTGAAAGATGTTTTATGGTTTCTAATTATATTTTTATAAATATCTAAGTATGATGATGATGATGAAGAGCCTACACCAAGTCTCCAAGACAATACGTGAGTTTACGTTCTCATGCATTATCTAGTTAGGATCGGAAACCACCTAGAATCCACTATGACACGAAACTAATCAGATTATGCATTTGCCTTATAGTATACACTATTAACTCATAGTAAATAACACTTAAGTTTGAATCAACATTCATGGACTTTTTGAGGCAGATTTTTTGAAACATTTAATAATGACCGTGTATCATTACTTTTCATGACGGGTCTTCAATTTATATTCCATATGGATAAATAGAAAGCATATACAGTGGAGCCTCGGTACTCGAACTTAATCTGTTCCAGACCGCTGTTCGGAGTCCGATTTGTTTGGATTCTGAATCCGCTTTTCCCATTACAAATAATGTAAATGGTCTTAACTTCTGTTCAAAAGACGACTGAACAGATTAACAGTACTGTAACGCATACCATAGGTCCGCAAATTAAGTGAAAAAATTATTGAATAAAGTACACTATGTTATGGTCCATGTTGTGAGAAACTCTAACTGCACTGTGGTTTTTATTTTAGTGTGTTGTGTTATGGTTTCTCACAAAAGAGTTGTGCGTTGAAATGCGCATTGGAGAGGGGCGTGGCTGCCACACGCAGGGTGGACTGCTAAACAAACACACCTGATTCCATTTAATCACGGCGATATAAAGACTAGCAGTGCTCTTCCCGGTGGTAGAAGATTGTCCCTCTTCCCCGTGATCTCTCTGGCTCTCAGTTCCGGGCTCCACCAGTTCACACTTTAGTTTGATTTCCGTGTTTCTCCGCATCTTTATTACAGTGACTATGATTTCCCCGTTTCATCTATGAAAAGAGGTGCGCTTTATTGTTCACAGGGAAGTCACTAGAGCACTAGAAACACGGAAATCAAACTAAAGCGGGAACTGGTGGAGCATGGAGCTGAGAGCAGTGGATCGTTAAAAGATGTTCACAGCGCTGCTAGCACTTTAGTTTAGCTTTAGCGCTTTAGTGCTAACTTTAGCTTTATGAGGGTGATACGTACATAGCACTGTATCAACAACTTCCGGACTTCCCCAGAACAGCTTTATTAGGGTGATAGTATCAACAACTTCCGGACTTCCACAGAACATACATAGTACCAACAACTTCCAGAAGTCGTGCAATTTTCCTCCCTCTCGGTCTCATTTTTTCTTGCGCGTTTCTCAAGTTCGACTTTTCGAGACGAAAGATTTTTTGATCGGATAGCGATTTGTTCAAACTCTAAAGTGTTCGGATTCCAAAGCTCCACTGTACTGTACTATACATTATACATTAGGTCTGTGTTTTTTTACACATCCTGTTCACATTACATTACTTTACATCGTTTATTATTCGTCTGAATTAGTATTAAAGATCTTACCTTGGGCTGGCCCCTGAAAAAAAAAGTTGGGAGAGATACAAGATCAAAATTAACAAAATTTCAAATTATAAAACTTGCACATTATATAACAGAGTAGTGAAAGAACAGAAATGCAAATTAATTATAGACCCAAATATTAATTGAATGGGGCAATTATTCAATGAAAAAAACCCACACTACCTATCCCCCCCCAATTCCATTTCAGTAAGCCTATATCAGGGACAAGCAACCTTTGCCATTCAAAGAGCCATTTGGACCCATTTTCCACAGTAAACAAAATACTGGGAGCCACAAATCCTTGTTTGACATTTAAAATCAAATATCACTGCATATGTTTTTCCCCTATTTCCTTCCCGTTAATATAAAACGACATGTTGCATTGATTTAAATGACTGCAGAGACAATTAAATTACAATTCTCCTTTCAACAAAAACATTTAGATAAAAAAAAAATCATCAGCCTCCCCATGACAAGAATTAGGATTAAGTGCTTCAGAAAATGAATGAAAGTTTTCGTGCCCTTGTATTTTTATAAAGAAAAAGAATATCTATCCCACGAAGCAAAAATGCCGTGAGGGGGTGGGGGGTGTATAAACAAATGCCCGCCCTCACACCGGTCCCAAGCCCAGAGGAATGCAGAGGGTTGCGACAGGAAGTGCATCCGGCGTAAAACTTTTGCCAGAATACAAAATGCAAACCATAAAGACAAATTTCATACCGGATCGGTCGAGGCCCGGGTTAAAAACGACCGCCATCAGTGCTGTTAACCAACAGGGTGCTGGTGGAAATTGGACTACTGTTGGTCGAAGAAGGAGAGGCAGGAGGCGTGTCCGTAGGCAGAGAGAGAAGAGGAAAAGCGTGAGTCTAGGACTGAGAGTAGGGACATTGAATGTTGGAACTATGACAGGAAAAAGTAGAGAGCTGGCTGACATGATGCAGAGGAGGAAGGTGGACATACTGTGTGTTCAGGAGACCAGGTGGGAAGGTAGCAAGGCTAGAAGCTTAGGAGCAGGGTTTTAGCTGTCTTTTCATGGTGTGGATGGGAAGTCATCTTGAAGGAGGGCTTTGTCAGGAATGTTCTAGAAGTGAAAAGAGTGTCAGACAGAGTGATGAGTCTCATTAGAAATTGAAGGCGTGATGTTCAATGTTAGTGCTTATGCCGCACAGGCAGGATGTGAGCTAGAAGTGAAGGAGAGATTCTGGAGCAAGTTAGATGAAGTGATGCAAAGTACCCCCAGAGGTGAAAGAGTGGTCATTGGGGCAGACTTCAATGGACATGTTGATGCAGGCAACAGAGGGGACAAGGAAGTGATGGGCAGGTTTGGTATCCAGGACAGGAACACAGAAGGACAGATGTTGATAGATTTTGCAAAAAGGATGGAAATGGCTGTGGTGAATACTTTCTTCCAGAAGAAACAGGAGCATAGGGTGACTTATGAAAGCGGAGGTAGGAGCACACGGGTAGACCACATCTTGTGTAGGTGATGTAATTTGAAGGAAGTCAGTGACTGCAAAGTAGTAGTGGGTGAGAGTGTTGCCAAACAGCATAGGATGGTGGTGTGCAGGATGATGCTGATGGTAAGAGAGGTGAAGGCAAAGGTAGAACAGAAGACAAAGTGGTGGAAGCTGAAAAAGGAAGAATGTCGTGTTGTCTTCAAGGAGGAGTTGAAACAGGTTTTGTGAGGTCAGGAAGTGCTTCCAGATGACTGGATGACTACAGCTAAAGTGATCAGGGCCACAGGTAGGAGAGTACTTTGTCTGTCCTCTGGAAGGACAGTAGATAAGGAGACGTGGTGGTGGAATGAAGAAGTGCAGGAGTTTGTACAAAAGAAGCGGTTAGCTAAGAAGAAGTGGGACATTGACAGGACCGACGAAAGTAAACAGGAGTCCAGGGAGACACAGCGTGAGGCGAAGGTAGTGGTGTCAAAGGCCAAACAGAGGGTGTATGATGACTTGTATGCTAGGTTGGACAATAAGGAGGGAGAAAATGATTTATACAGGTTGGCACAGCAGAGAAATAGAGATGGGAAGTATGTGCAGCAAGTTAGTGTGATTAAGGACAGGGTGGGAAATGTATTGACTGATGACAGAAGTGTGCTGGGAAGATGGAAAGAGTACTTTGAAAAGCTGATGAATGAGGAAAATGAGAGGAAAAAAAAAAGAGTAGAAGAGGTGACTGTTGAAGACCAGGAAGTAGTAAAGATTAGTAAGGGTGAAGTGAGGAGGGCATTGAAGAGGATAACAAGTGGAAAGGCAGTTGGTCCTGATGACATACCGGGGGGGAGGGTATGGAAGTGTCTAGGAGAGGTAGCAGTAGATTTTCTGACAAAAACATTCAACAAGGTCTTAGAGAGTGAGAGGATGCCAGAGGAATGGAGGAATGTACTTCTGCCCATTTTTAAGGTCAGAAGGAGCTGCATTGTGCCTTTGTGGATCTGGAGAAAGCATACGACAGGGTGCCAAGAGAAGACCTGTGGTATTGCATGAGGAAGTCTGGAGTGGCAGAGAAGTATGTTAGAGTGGTGCAGGACATGTATGAGATATGTAAGACAGTGGTGAGGTGTGCTGTCGGTGTGACAGAAGAGTTCAAGGTGGAGGTGGGACTGCATCAAGGGTCAGCTCTGAGCCCCTTCTTGTTTGCTATGGTGATGGACAGGCTGACAGACGTGGTGAGACCAGATTCCCCATGGACTATGATGTTTGCAGATGACATTGTGATCTGTAGTGAGAGCAGAGAACAAGTGCAGGAAAATCTAGAGAGGTGGAAGTATGCCATGGAGAGGCGAGGAATGAAGGTTAGCCTCAGTAAAACAGAATACATGTGTGTGACCGACAAGGACCCAAGAGGAACGGTGAGGTTACAGAGGGCAGAGATAAAGAAGGTGGAGGATTTTAAGTACTGAGGCTCAACAATCCAGAGCAATGGAGAGTGTGGAAAAGAGGTGAAGAAGCGTGTGCAGGCTGGTTGGAATGGTTGGAGTAAAGTGTCCGGTGTGGTGTGTGATAGGAAGGTATCAGCAAGAATGAAAGGAAAAGTGTACAAGACGGTCATGAGGCCAGCGATGTTGTATGGTTTAGAAACAGTGGCCCTGGGGAAAAGACAGGAGGCAGAACTGGAGGTAGCAGAGATGAAAATGTTGAGGTTCTCTTTGGGAGCAACGAGGTTGGATAGGATCAGGAATGAGTACATCAGAGGGACAGCACATGTAAGATGTTTTGGAGACAAAGTCAGAGAGGCTAGATTGAGGTGGTTTGGACATGTACAAAAGGAGGGATAGTGAGTATATTGATAGTAGGATGCTGAGGTTGGAACTACCAGGCAGAAGGCCTAGAGGAAGACCAAAGAGACGATTCATGGATGTGGTGAAGGAGGACATGAAGGTCGTTGGTGTAAGAGAAGAAGATGCAAAGGATAGGGTGAGATGGCGGCAGATGATTCGCTGTGGCAACCCCTGAAGGGAAAAGCCGAAAGGAAAAGAAGAAGAAGAAGAAGAAGAAGAATTTCACCATCAAATGTTTTAGCTAAGAATAGTTTAGTATGCAAATAGAATACTTTTTTTAGGATCTAGTTCTCTGGAATAGCTTTAAACCCTAATGCTTATAATTTCACACAGGTTAAATCAGATTTGTTACATCAGTATGCACTGGAGCACACAAAGCCATTGTGTGTTCGAATATTAATCCATTATAAAACCAAATAAAAATAGCGTCAATGTTTAACTTTCTCTCACAACTTGACTTTCTGCACCACCTGAACAACATGGCACTCAGACAACTGGAGGTTTTCGAGAGCATTCCACAAATAGCTGTCACACAATCACTCATTTTCAAGTACAAGCTGACAACCAGCGAGCATGTTTAAAACACTTTTAATAACAGTTAACATTTGAAGACAGGAAACATTTAAATATTTAATAGCATCACAGTATTCTCTGCACATGTTCACTTATTTAATATAACCTGTACCTCCCCTTACAGCAGAGTGCCTGTACACACCCCAGTTCCTGTTTAAGCTTGTGAAACCTGTTTGGAGTGACTGCAGCATGCAAGTCTGTGCAGCAAAACATGAATTAATGCCAAGTTGCACAAAACTACAGCACACAATGTGGCAGACAGGGTGGAAAAAATCTAAAAGACAGCCAATAAGGTAATTAACCGAACTTGTGTTTTGTGATAAAGACATGAACAACACATGCAGCAGTACAAGCAAAGACAGGCCTCGTGATGAAGAAACACACCCTTCGTAAACAAGAATAGGACAGCAGGAAAGAAGGATGTGAGGTAAAGTAGCAGGTTTATAAACATTTATAAACTTCTAACTAAGATGCCTTTTTCCTCTTTGTCATAATAATAATAATAACAACAACAACAACAACAACAACAATGAGGGCATAATAATAACAAAAATATGGGCAGTGGTGGCCAGGAGGTAAAGGGCGCAGGATCGCTGATCCTAAGGTTGGGGGTTCAAGTCCCACTCTCCACAGGGTTGTCACTGTCCCCCCCAGTGCAGCTAACTGGGTTATCAAAGGCGGGCCATGTCTCTCACTGTCTATGGTGTGAGGCATGTAAAAGAACCATTGCTGACTTTCGTAAAGAGTAGGCTGCATAGTCGTCAGTGTGTTTCTGCCCCTTGCTAAAGGGTTGTGTCAGGAAGCGCATCCGACGTAAAAAACCTCTGCCAAATCAAACATGTGAATCAAGTGATTCACTGTGACGACCCCTGGTAAAAAAGGGAAAAAGCCGAAAGGAAAAGAAGAAAAACAACAATAACAACAACAACACCAGGCCAGTGGGAAGACATGTTCTATTTTATTTTTAAAAATTAATTACACATAAAAACTTGCAGGTTTCCGTACTTTTACCTAGCCTATCTAATTCTTGCTAAAGATTTATTTGCTTTCTCCAAGCAAGCTGAATTTTGAGTAAGCACTGAGGACCACTGCCTACATTGAGAAAATCGTCCTGGCTAAATCTCCCTCATATAAATTCGATGTGTTTACACTTTTCTTAGTCACTGCTTACTTAGCAGGTGTGTATAAAACTTTACCTAAGTGCATAGAGGGAGACATAATGACACTACAGACCAACAGGAGGGGGTCGTATTCATCTGATGGGTAACAAATGAACAGCTGTTGATGGATAAAAGTTTCCAACAACAATCCAGTTTGAACAATACAGCCATTGTAGTGAGAGTCGATGCAGCTGCATGTCTCAAATATCCAAAATACTGATATCCATTATTATTCCTAGACAAGAGGTATGTGTCTCATTTAAGGTGATATGCTGACACATGATACATACAGAGCCACTGATGACTCGGAACTTCCAAAAGGAAGATGTTAACTGGACCAGATTCCTTTAAATAACCAGACTCATTGGCATGATGTTAGCCAACATTCAGAGTTTAGCCACAAGACTGCAAGTGTGGTCTTAAGAAGAGATTAACGTTTTGTCTAGGTCTGATAGGTTAGAGTCCACACCGCCTTCACTGGGACTGATAAATTGGAAGCCCCACATTCTTGATTAGGATTGACAGATTATAGGCAGTACCTCATTTAATAGGACTGACTGGTTTGAAGCCACACCTCCTTTACAAGGATTGGCAGGCAAAGCACCATACCTTCAGTGGGACAAACAGATTAATGGTCACACCTCCTTGACTGGGACTGATGAGTAAAGTAGGAAAACCTACTATAGGGACTAACCACAAACCATACACTGGCACTGACTGAATTTTATTCAATATGTGAAAAATTTGTATAAATGTAATACTCCTAATATGGAATAGATATCAGCTTGCACAGCTTCTCATACACAGTATAGTACACACCACATATACGAGCTAACAGGTTCGACACAAGTAGGTGTTGGAAAATGTCCAGCAATTAAACAAGTATTTCCTTCACCACAAGTCCCCTAGGTTACACTTGACCTTGCTTTGACCTTTTACAAGTTGCCACGACACCTGAAGGCTGAATGCATTGGAATTTGGGTGAGTAAGGGGAGGAGAAATAGCAAATACCAGACAGAATGGAGTCAAGAGAATCACACTTAACTACATAATGAGTCGAAATATTTCGGCCAAAATGGCATTAGTATCTTGGGAGTGGGAATAAACCCTCAGGGAGACACACTGTCCTTTTCTATTTTTGACTTGCACAGATAACCACTTCTTTAAGATAGAAAAGACCACACCAGTAGCATTTCTGATACGTTTGCCGAAATATTGCAAATATGTGATTCAGATACAAAGAGTAAAAGTAAGTCGTTGCAGAATAAGGATTTATTATACTGTCCTCCTAAATATATGCCATGTTGTAAACGTCTTTCCTATATTTTTATTTACTCATGACATTTATGTACAGTATATTTATTTATTGTCTCCAATCTGATTTCTACATTACACAGGCAACTCACCAGCACCTGTAGAATGCATTATGGGCCAGTGTAGGGAACCTGACATGTGAGGTCAGACTACTCAACCCAGCTACTTCATCTGCAGTACAGTTGAGATTTGTTTTGAATGAACATGTCAGCTACTTGAGTAAAACGAAGATCAACGATTGAGACATGAGTGTGTTGTAAATACTCTTACCTGCTGTCCCCTTTTCCGAAGTTACTACTTGCTGGATGCAGCAAGGTCTGATTGCCATCCATCTCCACAACACATTTTATCTTGAGCTCTCGCTCTGTGTTAAAAATATAACAACAGTGTATACAAGTAACCAAAAGGAACAGTCGTAACAAACTGGTCCTGTTCCTTTGCTTTCTGATCAATTACACCATCGAGGGTTAAAAAAACAGTACAGACGCTCTCCGACTTACATTTTTAATTGGTTCCGGATGGCCGAATGCAAGTTGAAAGTGAACATAACTTGTTACAGTGACGTATGACGCTCATACTGTACTATACATCCATAAATACCATTACCATATCGCATAAAACACTCCTAAATCAATTATTATAAACATAACATTGTAAAATATCAAATAATATCAACATTAATTTCAAATAAATTCAATTCAAGCAAAATAATTTCAAATTAATAAAGTTTAATCACAAATAGAGTGTCAAATATAACCTTTAACATTCTCTATGATGCGATCTTTCTGCTTGTAAACGGTTTCGATAGTCGACGGATGGTCACATGACATGAAGCCGAGCTGAATCACATTACATGAAGCTGAGCAGACTCACTTTACATGAAGTTTAAAACAGCCAATCAACGCTTACAATATGTGAGGCGTTCAAATACCGAAAGTAGTGCACTTGCTGAAAGTAGTTTACTTGCTTGAAACAAAGTGTGGGTTATGCGGACTTCCGGTCTTTCAAGTGCGCAAGGGCGCCTTTGAACTCATTTAGTACTCAGCCTGCACTGATGTGAATCATCAGCAGAGCAGAGAGTTCTCTCTTTCCTGGATTCGGGTTTTCATATTTTACAACTCTCATTTCTTAACCGAGTATGCATGGTAGATCATGCCGATCCGAGCAGATAGTTAATTCATCTCTGTGTATGAGATTTGCACCTATGCTAGTAGGTTTACGCTTCTGACCAACCATATTTGCTTCAAGTTACAAAAGTCCGCAAAACAGTGTAAACACAAAGTTCACAGAGACGACATCTTAACACACGAGTAACACGCTATATAACTGATATATATAACCGAATTGGGAAGGAGGGGCACATTCAATCTGTCATTTGTAAACAATGAACGCAGCGTCATTACATCAGCATACTACGTAGGTCCGTCTAAACTCAAAATTTGACTTAAAAAAAAACAACCCCCCCCCCCCCTCAAAAAAAAAAACTAAAAGCGAAAAAAACGTAAAACGGATGAACGCAAGTCGGGGAGCGTCTGTACAAGCTAGTTCAATAAGAAGCCAGCTCGCACTGATGATATTCTGCAACCACCAGTTTGTTCCCTAAAAATCAATAATACAGGGATCCCCCACTTTCTGCGGTTAATGGGGACCGAGACCCCCGCCCGCAGCCGCCGATTTCTGCAAAGTAGGATTGACCCCCCTGACTGACATATAAGTACATGTATGTGTGTGTATAATATCAATAAATATATACAGTGATACCTCAGCTCACGAACATAATTGGTTCCCAGAAAGTGTGTGTGAGGCGAAAAGTTCGTCTTCCGAACATTTATTTCCCATAAGAAACCATTAAAATGAGAATAATCCGTTCCCAGGTCCCCATAAAACATAATTTTCTACTAAATAAGCCTTAAAACTACACAAAAATATACCTTATTTTATGTATAATAAATGTCTATTGTATTGTAATTAAAGAAATAAACTGTACTGTATAATAAAGTCGTTTTATTTACCTTTGTGATGGTAGTTGATGGCTTGATGGAATGGAGTGGGAGGAGGAGGGAGGGAGGGACTTACTGTTTGGAAGGAGTGTTTGGAAACGCCTACTGTTTGGAAACACGCATAGCCACACACGCACCCTTAATAGCTTCCTTGTTTTTAAGGATGGTGGTAGACTTAGCGTACTGGTACTGGGACGCTGAGTCACACAAACGCACACCTCGTTCGTGTTTTTCAATGATCTCCGCCTGTGCTGGGGTCTTTTTCGGTCCCATAATAGCAAAAGTACACTCAATATGGTCCAAAATGTCTATCAAACACAAACCACTTCCACATTCAAAGAAAGGGGTGTGACGAACTGTGACGCCGTGAGCGTGCGTCAGCTTCTCGTGGCCGCCACCGTGGCGCTGTTCGACCGCGTGGTTTGGTTCGTCCGCCGAAAACTAGTTCGTCAGCAGAGACAATATGCTCGCAAATTTAATGTTCTTGAGGCGAAAAGTTCGTGAGCTTAAGCGTTCGTCAGCGGAGGTTTTACTGTATTCAATGCTATAAATACTTATAATAACAAACATTCAAAAATAATGTACAAGAAGTAAATAAAATATAAACACACACATATGCACAGAGATGCGCACCTCACATAAAAATGTAAGTAGTTTTGTTGGGGGGGGGGGTTGTTTTTTGTTTGGTTTTTTTTTTTGCATAACTGGTCTTGTTTTACAGCATTTTCCTTAACTTTTCCCCTATTATTCCTTAATTTCCTTATTTTTTTCAGTGATTTTTTTTTTGGAATATTTTAGTCCAAACTATGTCGAGCAAAAAAAGAAAGTGGTCGGACGAATATGTCCAACATGGGTTCACATGCATCATGGAACGTGATGGGACTCAGTGTCCTATCTGCATGATTTGCAATGCCAAGTTGAGCAACTCTAGTCTCGGACTGGCAAAACTAAAGGAACACTTCTTGAAACTGCATGGAAATGGGGAATACAGGAACACCACGCTTGCTGAATTCAAGGTGAAGAGAGCCAGATAAGAAGAAAAGGCCACTCTGCCTGCTCTGGGATTTATACCCATTAACAAACCGATCCTCACAGCACCGTACGAGGTTGCTTACCTGATCGCAAAGCAGGGCAAGCCTCACATACTTGGTGAAACTCTCATAAAGTCAGCTGCGTTAAAGATGGCGAATCTGATACTTGGAACAGCGACCGAAGGTAAATTATCCCAAATTCCTCTTTTAAATGACACCATCAGCAAGAGAATAAAGGACATGAGTAAAGACATCTTGGCTCACGTAGTCGCGGATCTGATCTCAAGCCTGGCAAAATTCAGCCTTCAACTCAACAAGACCACAGACGTTTCTAGTCTAAGCCAGCTTGCTGTTTTTGTGCGCTGTTTAAAAGACGACATGATTAAAGAAGATTTTTTAAATTTTGTAAGCCTCTTACAACAACAACTAAGGCAGCCGATGTAAAGAAGCTTGTGGATGACTTCTTCAGAGACAACAATCTTTCATGGGATATGGTTTCTGCAGTTTGTACAAACGGAGCTCCAGTCATGTTGGGAAGAAAGTCGGGTTTTGGTGCGCTCGTAAAAGCCGATGCGCCACACATCATTCTTACGCATTATATTCTGCACAGGTAAGCGTTGGCAACAAAAACCTTGCCTCCAAAAATGGCAGAAGTGTTAAAAACTAGTGAAATGTGTGAACTATGTTCGAAATAGTGCTCTGAGGCACCGCATCTTCAGTGAGCTGTGTAAAGAAATGTGCTCTGAATTCGATAAACTTTAGGAGGTAGTATTGGGGGCCTTGGAACGAATCACACGTTTTACATGTAAAAAGCAGTTAAATTTACAAAAATTCCAGATCAAGAAAAAGGCTCTGGAATGGATTAATTTCGTAAGGTGAGGTAACACTAATAAATAAATATATATATATATATATATATATATATATATATATATATATATATTCTTCTATAATCACCTGAAGAGAGAGGATGGTTTCACCACCCCTTGAAACAGATCTGTAGTGATAAATGGAGTTTCAATAGAAAGTCTTTGTCCTGTCCTTTTATTATTTTTATATATATATATATATATATATATATATATATATATATATATACACATACATACACATATCTATAGAGCTGCGCAATAAAACAGGTTTATCGGTTTAAACCAGTTCTAACATGCAAAAATACATTTTGCGCTACTCTACAGCAAAACCGTTTTTTTTGACATGCATTTGGAAAACTTTGGAACAGTCAAAAAAAAAAAAAAAAAAACCTTCAGCTATTCCCGCTAATTGACCCCGTAGTAATGCTTTTGTTGAAAAAAATGACCACCGCAGAGGTCCGTGCATGTAATCCTGACACAATCGTGTTTCCGTCCTCTTATCTACAGTCATTCTGTGTGTGGAGAGCCCGGTATAATAAGCCCCATGCCATGATTGAGCAGTGCGGCTGTCACGAAGACCTTCAGCCAGTAGAATTTGTTTTTATACAGGATATGGGAATTCTTGGTAAAAACAGAAATACGGTTCATGTTGCTAGAAATTTACTGACCTACTGCATCTACATTTTCATGAACCTGATCTCTGACAAGGCACATTAACCATGCTTTTTTTGTTGACTCTGAAAAAAATTACATCAAACAACTTGCAAACTCGGCCTCAGGCTCAACACACTCCAAATTGGTTCCACATTCCAATAAATTACATTCCACTTCTCTCCACCATAATGGTAATATTAATGTGATTTATATGATAAACGATATCGCATGTTATTATTGTAAAGTTCTGAAGTTTGACGAACTTTCCTGAGCCGTCAGTGTCACTGTAAGTGTAATACGTGCAGCACGTGCCCAGCAGGCCTATTGGCATTGCTATGATAGCATTAATATACCACTATATACACACACACACACACACACACACACACACACACACACACGTAATGTTAATATTGTTCTCTACAAATACAGGGATCCCTCGCGACTTCACGCTTCAATTCATGCAGCTTCAGTGGATTGCGTTTTTTTTTTTTTTTTTTTTTTTTTTTAAATATTCATCGAATTAAAAAATAAGGAAATTAAGGAAAAATGGGGGGAAAGGTTCAGGAAAATGCTGCAAAACAAGGACAATTATGCAAAAAAACCCACAGCAAACAAACAATAACAAAGAACCCAAAACCCACCATCAAAACTGCTTACATTTTTATGTGAGGTGCACATTTGAGTGCGTGCACACGCATCTGTATGTGTGTGTGTGTGTATTTATAATTTTTGAATGTTTAATTGTTATTATAAGCATTCATAGCATTGAATATGTATTTATTGATATTACAGTGGTATGAAAAAGTATCTGAACCCTTTGGAATTTCACATTTCTGCATAAAAATCACCATCAAATGTGATCTGATCTTTGTCAAAATCACACAAATGAAAAAACAGTGTCTGCTTTAACTAAAACCACCTAAACATTTATAAACGTAATAATCATATATATATATATATATACACAGTGATACCTCAGCTCACGAACATAATTGGTTCCCAGAAAGTGTGTGTAAGGCGAAAAGTTCGTCTTCCGAACATTTATTTCCCATAAGAAACCATTAAAATGAGAATAATCCGTTCCCAGGTCCCCATAAAACATAATTTTCTACTAAATAAGCCTTAAAACTACACAAAAATATACCTTATTTTATGTATAATAAATCTGCTATTGTATTGTAATTAAAGAAATAAACTGTACTGTATAATAAAGTCGTTTTATTTACCTTTGTGATGGTAGTTGATGGCTTGATGGAATGGAGTGGGAGGAGGAGGGAGGGAGGGACTTACTGTTTGGAAGGAGAGTCACCTTCCATAAGGACTGTAGGTAACTCAACCTGTGGTGGGGTCTTTTTCGGTCCCATAATAACAAAAGTACACTCAATATGGTCCAAAATGTCTATCAAACACAAACCACGCCCGCACTCAAAGAAAGGGGGTGACGAACTGGGACGCCGTGAGCGTGCGTCAGCTTCTCGTGGCCACCACCGTGGCGCTGTTCGACCGCGTGGTTTGGTTCGTCCGCCGAAAACTAGTTCGTCAGCAGAGACTATATGCTCGCAAATTTAATGTTCTTGAGGCAAAAAGTTCGTGAGCTTAAGCGTTCATCAGCGGAGGTTTTACTGTATATGTATATATATATATATATATATATATATACATACATACATACATACATACACACACACACACACACACATATACAAGATGCTCCCCAACTTACAAACGAGTTTGGTTCCAGACGGCCGTTTGTTAGATGAATTTGTTCGTAAGTTGTGACAGGGCATTCTTTAGAGATGAACATATGTTTAAACCTTGTATAAGTAACCTATACGAGTTTGTACTGTATACAGTCTCTCTCTCTCTCTCTCTCTCTCTCTCTCTCTCTCTCTCTGACTTATTACATAACTGACCGTGCGGTGTAATGATGCTTTTAAGCTCAGTCTAATTGAAAACATATTCTCTCTCTCTCTCTCGCTTACACACACACATACACACACACACACACACACACACACACACACACACAGGCGACACTACAACTGGACAATTGAACCGATCAGCTTCTATGTTTAAACTCCTGGTTCCTCTCAAGCACAGCAGAGAGGATCTGATCAGATTTACAGAGAGATCCAGTTCATTAGAATACCAGAGTCAATTTGTTTCTTCTTTGAAACGTTTGGCAGGAGTTCAGAAATGTATCGGTTCTGCTTCTCTTCCTGCACCTCATCTCAGCCACGCCCCTCTGCCGGAGCCTAGTATTAAGTTTACTTCAGGATAATGTTTACTCATATTGCATACTTATATTTATGATATATCTTTCTATAGATTTTGTTCTATCTATATTTCTACTTGTTCTTCAATTTCATTTCACTCTCACTTTCGACCTCGGACAGCCCTGTTCGTATCTCTGGATGTTCGTAAAACGAATGTTCGTAAGGGGGAGTGTCTGTATATATCACACACACACACAAACACACCATGCAAAGGTTTTTGCACCTTTGTCACATTTTTTCAGATCAAACAAATTTAAACATTACACAAAGATAACCCAAGTGGTCAGTCAAAAAACATAGTTTTCCTGTTGTGATTTTATTTATTAAGAGAAAAATCCTACCCAAACCTACATGAACCAAAGGTAATTGCCCCCTCTTGTTAAAAGGTGAGGTAATTGTGATTAATCCTATTATTGGGGAAAACTGAGTTCAAGTTCATTAAATTAACCATTACTGTTCATATTACTATTAACAGAATCCGACTGCAACTATACCATACCATCACACCTTTCATTCTAAATGATCATTTAGTTAAATTTGTAAACAAATATATTAATATCCTACAAGTCCTTTGTTATCATGTTAATTTCCTTAAGAATTAGTTTTGACTGTTAAACGTCACCATCATGTAAAGTGCATATGCACTTGTTTGCTGATCATGTCATGTACTGTATATACAGTATATCATGAATAAATATGTTTAAACCACAATTTCATGGCCACATCCAGGACTGAGTGCTGCCAGACATTTCCAATCAGGAGATCCCCAACATAAAACCTGTCTGACAAGGTGAGGTAGGCCATACTGAATACACATTATCATGCCTTCAAGGGCAAACAAGAAAGATTATAGAGATGTCTCAGTCTGGGAAAGGATACAAAGTCATTGATAAATCTTTGGGACTCTAGCGGACCACTGTCAGACCCATTGTCCAGAAATGGAGAAGGCATGGTACAGTGGAGACCCTTCCCAGGAGTGGCCGACCTACCAAAATGACTACAAGAGCACGGCACAGACTAACCGGCGAAGTCACAAAGAATCCAAAAACCAGTTCTAATCAACTACAAGCCTCACTTGAATCAGTTAATGTCAATGTTCATGACTCCACCATCAGAAAGACACGAGGCAAAAATGGCATTCATGGAAGAGTTCCGAAGCAAAAGTCACTGTTAACAAAAAAAGGAATATCAAGGCAAGACTCACTTCTTCCAAGAAGTTGAACTTTTGGAAGAAATGCATCCCGTTACATCTGACGCAAAAGCAACACTGAATTTGATAAAAAGAACATTGTGCCAACAGTGAAACATGGATGTGGAAGTGTGATGATCTGGGCCTGCTTTGCTGCTTCAGGACCTGGGAGAGTTGTCAGGATTGATGTAACCATGAATTCTGCTCGCAACCAAGAAACCCTGACAAAAAATGTTTGTCAATCAGTTCAAGACCTCAAGCTAAAGCGCACCTGGGTTCTGCAGCACGACAATGATCCAAAGCACCCCAGCAAGTTCTCTTCTGAATGACAAAAAAAAGAACAAAATGATGGTTTGGGAGTGGCCTAATCAAAGCCCCTTAAAAAGGCTGTTCATGCCCGAAAACCATCCAATCTGGTTGATCTTAAACAATTCTGCAGAGAAGAGTGGGCCAAAATCCCATCACAACAATGTGAAAGACTCATTGCTGCTTATCGCAAACACTCGACTGCAGTTATTGCTGCAAAAGGTGGTTCAACCAGCTATTAGGCTTATGGGTGACAATTACTTATTCACACGGGCCCTTGTGGGTTCAGATTTTTCCCCCCCTTAATAAATGCAATTGGCACTGGAAACTGCATTTTGAGTTTACTTGTGTTTTATCTTTGTATAATATTTAGATTTGCTTGATCTGAAATGGACGACAGTGACAAATGTGCAAAAAATGTCAGAAATTGGTCAGGGGCAAAAACTTTGGCACAGCACTGTGTATGATGTTTCTTTAATAAATCTATATAATTTGAAATTGTTAAATCACTGCAATTGTAATGGAAGAATCTCCAGATGGTGTTGTTCTTGGAAATTAAACAGCTTTATACTGCTCAGATCATTCTATTATTGATCATTTTCTGAGAACATCAGCTGTGTTTATGTCTTACATGTTCAGGGTAATTACAATAAACACAAAGGCAGTGGGTAATAACTTAAGTTGAAACGCAAGTGCAAGAAAACACTTTTGCTTTTCACACAGTGTGACCTTGACTTTCCTAGAGATATTTATCCATACATGTATATCAATCATCAGTATGTAATAATGTATGAACACATTCATGGATTACTTAATGCTCACTATTAACTTTGTGTTATGTTGACATTGCAAAAAGCAGGTGATACCAAATATTATATTTAAAACGTCATTTCACCTCTTTTGCTGAGAGGTCGAACTCGGACAGCCACCGTCACATTCGACTTGCACACAGGGGGGTCTTCCATGCTCACAGGTCACACCCACAAGGACAAAAGGTGCTGTAGATGCACTGTGTTAATGCAGTACATGTGAGAAAATGGCTCTGTGCTTTCTGTTTTTTCAGTCTGAAACTACAGGAAATTATCCAAATGCAAAGATGATTAATTAATATCTGAATAGACGAGCATCTCCAGCCGGACAAAAAAAATAACACGAACTATTACAGATCAGAATGAACACTTACAGTACATTAAAATTTAGTTTGAAATAACATCTGTGGTGTTAGACTTTCTCATTTAAATAAATCCTTTTAACATTAAACATTTGCCAGCTATGAAATTAATATCACTGATGGGAGTTCAAATTGATAGAAAGAACATTATATTATTGAACACATTACAGGATAATTAGACATTCAACATCAGGTTAACTCACAGTGCAAAGGTTAGTCAATTCTAAAGAATTCAAGAATGTATCAGACAAATCAAAACTGCACAGTTTAAATTAAAACATGCGGGTTAATCCAAACACTGTAATGTTATAACTACTGAAAGTGAAACACTCATAGGTCATTCAACACTGTAAAAATTCTTTCAACACCACACAGCATTCAAAAGCATTCAGGAAGAACTGAATACTGTACTGGTCAATTCGACATCTTAATGGTCAAGGTTGATTCGACATGTCCTGCTTGATTAGACCCTGTACTACTCAATTAATCCCGTACTAACCGAGTAGACACCATACTGATTGATTAGACCCTGTACTGTTCTAGTGGACACCATACTGATTGAATTGACACCATACCAGTTGATTCTACCTCACACTGCTCGATTCGACACTACACTGCTTCATTAGACCCCATACTAGCTGATTAGAGAATGTACTGATTAATGACACAAAGTACTGATTAATTGGACACTGTACTGATTGATTAGACCCCGTGCTGGTCTAGACACCGCACTGATTGACTAGACCCCATACTAGTCGATTAGACACTGCACTGATTGATTAGACCTTGTACTAGTCGATTAAACCCCGTACTACTTAGACAGACACTATACCACTTAAAATCAACTTCGTACTAGTCGATTTGACTACATATTGATTGATTAGACACGGCACTGCTTAATTAGACCCTGTACCCCTTGATTAGATCTCATACTGATTGGTTAGAGACTGTACTGATTGCTTAGACACCTCACGAGCTGATTAGACATGTTTATTATTATTACATGTTTATTATTTATAGACATTGATTACACTCTGTACTGATTGATTAGACTCTGTACTAGCCGATTAGAGACCATAATATTCGATTCGACCCCACACTGATTGATTAGACCTCATACTAATTGAATAGACACTGTGCTGCTTGATTACATCTCGTACTAGTGGATTAGACAATGTGTTGATTGATTAGACAACGTACTGATTGATTAGACCTTATACAGTACTAGCCGATTAGACGCCATACTCATTTATTAGACACCATGCTAGTTGCTTGGACACCGTACTGATTGATTAGACATTGCATGGCTCGATTATATCCGATACTAGTTGATTAGACAACGTACTGATTGATTAGAGCTCATAGTGATTGATTAGGCCCCATAATAGTCTACTAGAGCTCGTACTGATTGATTTGACACTGTTCTGCTGGATTAGACACCGTGCAAGTCTACTAGACACCACACTGTTTGATTATATCCCATACTAGCTGATGTGACAGTGTACTGATTGAGTTGTCCTGTGCTCTGCGACAATACAACACAGTCCTGGTAGAATCCAGACCTACTGGTAGATGGCACCAATTCAACAGTGCACTGTCCTGGTCAATTTAACATCATGCAGTTTATTTATTTATTTTTAATTGAAGGGTTAATCATAACCATAATTTAACTATATGTGATAAGTCAACCTTGCATGGGTTCGTTAAGCAGGTTGTGGGCCAATTAAATCCAGTTGAGTGAGTTTAACCCATTATGGAAAAATTTAACACTAACTTTAATAAACACTGTACAGGTTCATTATTCAGCAAAAATTCCACAAGTGTTACTTTCAAATGATTCCGGATTCAACACTGTCTCACATACACAGATCTGTAAGGGTTAAAATACTTTATTTATAAACAAACTGTAAAGTCAATACCTTGCAGAAGATCTTACTTCAGTGCTGTGGGCTTTGTGTCCCGACGTTGTTTTCAACTCCGAGAAGAGATTAAACATGAAAGGTTATCGCGTGTTGAAGAAAAGCGCTTCCGCTTGTTTATGCGGAGATTCTCCTCATTCCTGTACAAGGAGAGTGAAGTTTATCAAACCTTCAGTGTGGGATGAGAAGCAACACTGAAAGTGTTTGACTTTTATGCACTCCGAAGAAAGAAAAGAAAATCCTGTCAGTACTGTCACACACAAAGATAGACAGATAAATAACTAAACGAATGAATGAATAAATAAATTAATTGTTAAATAAATCACCAAAGAAAGTGTCAGGGTTTAGAAAGTCCACCTGCTTCCTTTCCGGTTTGTCGCCATTTTACTTTTTTAACCTGGAAAATCCGGTAAACAGGTGCGGGTGGGTCGATCCTCTCCCGGCACCGGTTCATCCTCATTTCATCGTCATATAAACCAATATACTGCACTGTATAAATATATCTTTAGCACATTAAATTATATATCAGACATTTTCCCGCATGACAGTTCTTCATTGTTTATTTGTTTACAGAAACTTGAGACTCACTACACTGACTAATACTATTATATATACACTATACTATTTAATTCACTATCAGTTTAATTCCTCGAAAACACACTTTTAAAAAGATGGGGGGGTCAGGAAATTACGTTTATCTCTCTGTGTGGAAGAATAACATCCCGTTTGAGTTACGCCCATTCAAGCCTCACCCCAACCCTGAAATCCCATGAGGAGTTCTTGTAAATCTTTTCATGGGTGGAAGTTTTTTAATCGCAGTACTTCGCCTGACCAGCAGTTGGTATCGTCAGACCCCATATGAAACAATCGAAGAAGAACTAAGCTGAGCTAAAGTGTTAGCGGTTTCGTTTCTTCTCGCGAGTACGAATCAAAAATAAAATCCCATCACACGGTATCAGATATGAAATTGGTGAGTTTAAAAAAGGAGCGTGCTTTATTTCTGAAACACATGTCATAGATGCCTTAGATTAACATAGAATATGCTGTAGTAAAGCATACCATGGCTAACAAAGCTAATGTAGCTTGGGCGCATCTCAAACGTGTCAACATTCACTATTTATGCCCACTAGATAGGGTGTAAACAAGTGTCTTCTTATCTACTTCGAGTACCTTTGGGGTTTTTGGAAATAGCTAACAATTTGGAACACAGACCAAAAGTGCACGAAGAATTAGCAATGTTCGAATGAATTTGATGGTGTTTATTTATATTATTAGATATTTGCTTCACCTGTTTGTACGTTGTGGATTAGAAAATATATTATAATTATCTTCACTAATTAATTGTTTCCTTTAGTGGCTTTATAAATCTCAAAAGCACAATTTCAAATTTTTTTTTTTACAGATTATGTGTTAATTTCCCGAACTGCTTAATGTCTCCATATTACATGTATAAAATTAAAGAGTGATAAATGCATTACAGTGACATTTATCAGGCTCGGTCATAATTACTGGTTCAAATAATAAAAAAAAAAACTAGCTACAAGCCGGATTCCAAAAAAGTTGGGACAAGATACAGATTATGAAGAAAACTGAATGCAATGATGTGGAAGTGCAATTTTCAAGATTTTATTCCGAATAGAACAGAGATGGCAGGGTGAAAAGTTTAAACTAGAAAATGTATCATTTTAATGGAAAAATAGGTTGAATTTTAAAATTTCATAGTGTCAAAAACTTAAAAAAAAAAAAAAAAAGTTGGGACAAGGCAATTTTCACCACTGTGAGGCATCTCCTCTTCTTACCACAGTCTGCAAATGTCTGAGGACCGATGAGACAAGTTTCTCAAGTTTAGAAATAGGAATGCTGTCTCATTCATGTCTAATACAGGCCTCTAACTGTTCAACTGTATTGGGGCAGTGGTGGTAGAGTGGTATAGGTATAGGGCGCGGGATCACGAATCCTAAGGTTGGGGGTTCGAGTCCCACTCTCCACAAGATTGTCACTGCCCCTGCATTACATTTATGTTTTAGTTTTTTTAAAAATAAGATTTTAGTCATTTTTTAAATGTCTTTTTTTTTTTGTGGGATGGCACAGTGGTGTAGTGATTAGCACATCTGCCTCACAGCACGAAGCCCCTGGGTGTGAGTCCTGGGTTGGTGTGGACATTTCTATGTGGAGTGTGGGAGTTCTCCCCGTGCATGAGTTTCTTTCAGGTTGTCTTGTTTCCTCCCACAGTCCCAAGACATGCATATTAGGCTAATTCACTGTTCCAAATTGCCCCTAGATGAGAGTATGAATGCGTTGGCGAGCTGTTCAGGATGGAATCCATATTTATCTGGTTGAGAAGCTCTTGCCTTACTGCAACCCTAACAGGATTAAGTGGTTTGGTGAATAATTGAATAATTTTTTCCTTTCGTCACTTGTTATACCTGCCATGATTATTTATATTAATGCATACTGTCGCAAGATTTAAATTTTTTTCTATTGGTATTTTTGTTTTACACTATACAGTACAGTAAATCGCTTTTCAGCTGTGTTTTAAATTAACAACGGGTCTTAATAATTGTATATTTAATGCTTTCATCATACCCTACTTTGAATGGTTTATCAGTTGATTTTCTTTTCAATAAAGATAAAAAAGGGTTGTTTAGTTTTATTCATCTAGATTTTTTTTAAACAGTGTGCACTGTCATACACCAGCTTTAGATTGTTGCATAACAAATTGTTGATTCAAAGAAAAACACTCAGAGATCCTGTGAGCAAGAAACCAGACTTAAGTCAACCCATTACTTTTTTTGGGTATTTATTAATACTTTATTATTATACTTTCTTATTGTTATAAAATATCTTTACTAATGTAGACCCCTCTCACTCTCATTCTAGTATTGTTTGTCTGGACACCCGACATTGCCTTGCAATGTTCTCAAGTTTAAATGCACCACCATCATGTTGGACTGTGGGCTGGACACCACCTCAGCCCTGTATTTCCTTCCACTGCCTCTGGTGCACAGGTTAGTTATCTCATCCATATACTGGAGGTCATTTATTTTGTTATATTTCAGTTTGACAGGAAGTTTTGTACAGGGTGTTCTTGTGTGTTTGAACAGTTCCTGTAAAGTCCTGTTGGTATTTCAAAATCTCAGATTGGTTTAAAAAGGTTTTTATTTGAGAAATGACTTAGTTATTGCCAGTTTTCTAAGCCTGTTTGTTTTCTTTCATGACAATGAACTAATAATCCATTAAAATGGAAAATGAAACAATAATATGAATGGTATATGTGTTCTGGTTATGAATGCATACAGGAAGTTTATAGTGACTGGCAGAACAAGATGGTCCAATATTAATAAAAGTATTAAGTTAATGATTTAAACTTATTCATGATGTAACAAACATTTTCTACTTGTGCTGAATATGAAGGTGGATTCTTATAACACTGCACAGACCGGTGGTGCTGATGGTGTGCACAAAGGCACTATAATCACTTGCGTGTCTGTAGAAAGCCTGTGAAAATGTAATATTTGTTGCTTATGTTTCCTTAATATTTTCCTTAATTTGTGTTTCAAATTTTTTTTTTTTCAGTCCAAGACTGTCCAAGCTCCCAGGATGGGTCTCCAAGGATGGAACAGTGAACCTTGAGAAAGTTAGCATTTTTGGATTATTTTTAAATTATTTTTGTAATTCATACATTCAAGGCTAACAGCAGATGAACATTAAACTGAGTTAAGACAGTCCATATGCTCGATCTTTTCTGTGTTGAAGGAGTTAAAGGAGTGTGCCGGTCGTGTATTTGTGGACTCAGAGCCAGAGTTTTGCCTTCCTGAGGTATGTGTTAAGTCTGTTGGAGATCAGTAATGGAATTTAACTGATAAAGTAATACTGTTAAAAGTAATAATACAGAACAATTAATTGTACACTATATAAAGTATCTATCAGTTATCTGTACTGCTTAGCTGTCAAGGTCACAGGGGAGGCCAGAGCCACTCCCAGCTGACATTGGGTGAGGGGCAGTTTACACCCTGAACAAGTCACATTATTGCCAAGCCAACACAGATGCAAACAAGCATTCACACTCATAGTCACACTGATGGCAATTTCGGGTGATGGGTTGCTTCTAAAATATTTATAAACATCTGCCAAGGAAAAAATCTCTTAGAAAAACATTCTGATGTCTGATAAAATTATCAAAGTGTGACCGCAGTACAGTTTGTAAAAAGAAAATGGTCATATGATGAATGTAATGGGACTAAAATCCACAGAATACATCAGTAATGACATTTTCCTCCTCCATGTGTGAAACTAATTTGATCCAAATAGAGCCCACAATTCTGTTCACATCAATTAGAAAATATCATTCACCATCAGTTCTCTAACTGTTCCAGGACCCCCAGTGCAGCTAACTGGGTTATGAAAGGCCAGCCATGTCTCTTACTGTCTATGGTGTGAGGCATGTAAAATAACCATTGCTTCTTCTTCTTCTTCTTTTCCTTTCAGCTTTTCTCTTCAGGGGTCGCCACAGCAAACCATCCACCTCCATCTCACCCTATCCTCTGTATCTTCACCTCTTACCCCAACTACCTTCGTGTCCTCCTTCACCACATCCATGAATCTTCTCTTTGGTCTTCCTATCAGCCTTCTGCCTGGTAGTTCCAACCTCAGCATCCTACTACCAATATACTCACTATCCCTCCTTTGTACATGTTCAAACCATCTCAATCTAGCCTCTCTGACTTTGTCTCTAAAACCTCTTACATGGGGTGTCCCTCTGATGTACTCATTCCTGCTCCTATCCATCCTCGTTACTCCAAAATAGAACCTCAACATTTTCATCTCTGCTACCTCCAGCTCTGCCTCCTGTCTTTTCCTCAGCTCAACTGTTTGTAAACCATACAACATCGCTGGCCTCATCACCGTCTTGTACACTTTTCCTTTCATTCTTGCCATTACCCTCTTATCACACATCACACCGGACACTTTTCTCCAACCATTCCAACCTGTCTGCACACGCTTCTTCACCTCTTTTCCACACTCTCCTTTGCTCTGGATTGTTGAGCCTAAGTACTTAAAATCCTCCACCTTCCTTATCTCTGCTCCCTGTAACCTCACCGTTCCTCTTGGATCCTTGTCGTTTACACACATGTATTCTGTTTTACTGAGGCTAACCTTCATTCCTCTCCTTTCCAGGGCATACCTCCACATCTCTAGATTTTCCTGCACTTGTTCTCTGCTCTCACTGCAGATCACAATGTCGTCTGCAAACATCATAGTCCATTTAGATTCTTGTCTAACCTGGTCTGTCAGCCTGTCCATCACCATAGCAAACAAGAAGGGGCTCAGAGCTGACCCTTGATGCAGTCCCACCTCCACCTTGAACTCTTCTGTCATACCGACAGCACACCTCACCACTGTCTTACATCTCTCATACATGTCCTGCACCACTCGAACATACTTCTCTGCCACTCCAGACTTCCTCATGCAATACCACAGTTCCTCTCTCGTCAATCTGTCACATGCTTTCTCCAGATCCACAAAGGCACAGTGCAGCTCCTTCTGACCTCTGTACTTCTCTATTAACATCCTCAAAGCAAACACTGCGTCTGTGGTGCTCTTTCTTGGCAAGAAACCAAACTGTTGTTCACAAATGCTGACCTCTGCCCTTGGTCTAGCTTCCACTATTCTTTCCTATAACTTCATCGTATGGCTCATCAACTTTATCCCTCTGTAGTTGCCACAACTCTGCACATCTCCCTTGTTCTTAAAAATGGGCACAAGCACACTTGTCCCCCATTCCTCCAGCATCCTCTCACTCTCCAAGACCTTGTTGAATGTTCTTGTCAGAAAATCTACTGCGACCTCTCCTAGACACTTCCATACCTCCACCGGTATGTCATCAGGACCAACTGCCATTCCACTCTTCATCCTCTTCAATGCCCTCCTCACTTCACCCTTACTAATCTTTGCTACTTCCTGGTCCACAACAGTCACCTCTTCTACTCTTTTTTTCTTTCTCATTTTCCTCATTCTTCAGCTCTTCAAAGTACTCTTTCCATCTTCCCAGCACATTTGTGTCATCAGTCAACATGTTTCCCACCCTGTCCTTAATTAGTCTAATTTGCTGCACGTCCTTCCCATCTTTATTTCTCTGCTGTGCCAACCTGTATAAATCATTTTCTCCCTCTTTACTGTCCAACCTAGCATACAAGTCATCATACGCCCTCTGTTTGGCCTTTGACACCGCTACCTTTGCCTTACGTTGTGTCTCCCTTTACTCCTGTTTACTCTCGTCGGTCCTCTCAACGTCCCACTTCTTCTTAGCTAACCTCTTCTTTTGTACACACTCCTGCACTTCCTCATTCCACCACCAAGTTTCCTTATCTACTTTCCTTCCAGAGGACACACCAAGTACTCTCCTACCGGTCTCCCTGATCACATTAGCTGTGGTTGTCCAGTCCTCTGGAAGCACTTCCTGACTACCCAAAACCTGTTTCAACTCCTCCTTGAAGACAACATGACATTCTTCCTTTTTCAGTTTCCACCACTTTGTCTTCTGCTCTGCCTTTGCCTTCTTCACCTTTCTTACCATAAGCATCATCCTGCATGCCACCATCCTATGCTGTTTGGCAACACTCTCACCCACTACTACTTTGCAGTCTCTGACTTCCTTCAAATTACATCACCTACACAAGATGTAGTCTACCTGTGTGCTCCTACCTCCACTTTTATGTCACCCTATGCTCCTCTCTCTTCTGAAAGAACGTATTCACCACAGCCATTTCCATCCTTTTTGCAAAATCTATCAACATCTGTCCTTCTGTGTTCCTGTCCTGGATACCAAACCTGCCCATCACTTACTCGTCCCCTCTGTTTCCTGCACCAACATGTCCATTGAAGTCTGCACCAATGACCACTCTTTCACCTCTGGGGTACTCTGTATTACTTCATCTAACTCACTCCAGAATCTCTCCTTCTCTTCTAGCTCACATCCTGCCTGTGGGTCATAAGCACTAACAACGTTAAAAATCACACTTTCAATTTCTAACTTGAGACTCATCACTCTGTCTGACACTCTTTTCACTTCGAGAACATTCCTGACCAACCCCTAGTTCAAGATGACTCCTACTCCATTCCTCTTCCCATCCACACCATGAAAAAACAGTTTAAACCCAGCTCCTAAGCTTCGAGCCTTGCTTCCTTTCCACCAAGTCTCCTGAACACAGTATGTCTACCTTCCTCCTATGCATCATGTCAGCCAGCTCTCTACCTTTTCCTGTCATAGTTCCAACATTCAAAGTCCCTACTTTCAGTCCTAAACTCATGCTTTTCCTCTTCTCTCTCTGCTTACGAACACGTCTCCCGCCTCTCCTTCTTCGACCAACAGTAGTCCAATTTCCACCAGCACCCTATTGGTTAACAGCACTGATGGCGGTCGTGTTAACCCGGGCCTCGACCAATACAGTATGAGATTTGTCTTTATGGTTTGCATTTTGTATTTTGGCAAAACGCCGGATACCCTTCCTGTCGCAACCCTCTGCATTTCTCCGGGCTTGGGACCGGCATGAGGGCGGGCACTTGTTTGTGCCCCCCCCCCCCCCCCCCCTCACGGCTACATTGTAAAAGAACCATTGCTGACTTTCGTAAAGAGTAGCTGCAAAGCCGTCAACGTGTTTCTGTGCCTTGCTATAGGGTTGTGTCAGGAAGGGCATCCGACATAAAAAACTGTGCCAAATTAAATGTGCGAATCATTCGCTGTGGTGACCCCTGAGAAAAAGGGAAAAAGCCGAAAGGAAATCTCATCTCTCACTATTTTGAAATTTTGTAAAAAAAAAAATAAAAATTACTATTTTGTAATTTTTTGTTTAAATCATTATTGTTCCACATTAAGAAAACATCACTGCAGCGTGGTATGTTTTTCTAAATGTAATTGGATGGCTTTGTTTGTTTGTTTTCCCCAGAGAGAGTTGCTCGACCTGTCAACAATAGACGTGATACTGATTTCTAACTACCACTGCATGATGGCTCTCCCCTACATCACTGAGCACTCCGGCTTCTCGGGCACTGTCTATGCCACAGAGCCCACCTTCCAGATTGGCAGGTAACCTCCATCTTTTTTGCAACACAGTTTCTTTCAACAAAAAAGCAAATTAGACTGCAATTTCTCCCTTACTACATAGAATCACAGGGGTTGTCCCCATGGAGTCCGGCTTCCAGATGTTTCCTGGACTAAAATATTGTATGATGAGGCAGGATTTCCTGCGTTTTGGTACACGCCGTATACACAGCCAAAATTCCTCAGTTCTACAGTTAGGTTATATGGAGTGTAGTTGTCAACAGCGTTACAGGACAAACACAGCAAACAATGTGACAAAAAGACACTCAATCACTTAAAAACAAGCCAAAAAGGGGGAAAAATCCTGCAGATACAGATAAGTAAAGTGGGTCAATCATTCTGAAGAAAGTTATAATGTTTCTTCATAAGTTTTAGTCTCATTTCAAGTAACCAACAGTTCCCCATTTATCAGATTTTTTTTTTTCCTCAGGAGACTGATCTAATGGAATTGCACCTCACATTGAACTCAGACTGAAAATAAATAATCTCTGCTGTACAGGTGGTTATCACATCCATCTCAGAGCGAGACGGTGCTGGTTTTGAGTTCCGGGCTCAGGTGTTTCAGGGTGTAGTTTGCTTTGCATGGGCTTCCTCCTGGGATCCTTCTCTAATAGTCCAAGACACACTAGGCAAATTGGATGTACCAAATTTCCCCTAGGTATGGATGTGACTGTGTGTGATTGTATGTGTTTTGGCCCTGCAACGGTCTGGCGGAATGTTCAGGGTGTATCCTGCATTTGACCAGTATCCAGCCTTTCTTAAACGGTGATTATGTGGCTTGGCAAATGACTGCATGTACATGAATTATGTAGATTGTATACAATTTTTTTGGCAATACTTCAAGACCAAAAAAATTCTAATACTGAGCACTGTATATTCTTGTTAAATATGCTAAATAGTGAAATAAACCTTTAAAAGCTGTTGCTTGAATACAACTATCGTCTTTCTTTGGCGTTAGACTGCTGATGGAGGAGCTGGTTAACTTCATGGAAAGAGTTCCAAAGGCACAGACTGCCACCTGCTGGAAGAATAAGGAAATACAAAGGTGAGGAGGGGAAGTCCTGGGGTTCGTTTATTCATTTTCCGACCACAGTAGTCCCCAAAATACAGCCCGCTTGCACATTTGGCCAGGCCCCCTGAACAGTACCAGAAATGCATTATGATTTTTTTTTTTTCAGTCTGGCCACCGAGTGAGACTAATACACATGACATTGTATTCCACCCTTCTGCAGTCTGGGCCCCTATCTGGGACCCCCCCCCAAAAAAAAAAAAAAAAAAAAAGAAATCCTCAATTCGCCCCTGTCAAATATAACGGCATAATGGCAAAAAGGTTAGGTAATAAAATTCATTGAGAATGCAGGGTGTTTAACCGGCAGTGGATAAACCATTTGTTGTTCCTTGTAAAGAAAATGCTGTTTATCTCATCAGTCAAGAGGCGGTGGTGGCATTCAAAAAATATAATCTGCACCGACATTATGAATCCCGTCACAAAGACAAGTGTGAACACTTGCAAGGCTACATGCGAGCAATCAAACTCTGAAAGCCAAAGGACTGGTAGCTCAGCAGAACACAATTTGTACACCAAGCTCAACTGAACCAGTCATCCGTCCGGACCAGCTCTCGGATCGCTCAACTGATAGCAAGCAGCAGTTCACCTGTCACTGATGGAGAGTTCATCAAGAAACGTCTGAATGCTGTCATGGAGGAAGCGTGCCTCGAGGAGTCACGTTTTTAATGCCGTGAGTCTTTCGGCGAGGACAATCATCAGACTCACTGAAGCTCAATTTTGACCTGTTAAGATTGTACAGGCACAACAGAAAGTTAATGTTCCATGGACATTTTTTCTGTGGAGATCACAGAGAGGGTTATTTGGTTATTATTTATGTCCTGACTTTTTTCTGTGAAGATCCCGGAAAGGGTTATTCAGATTTGGTTATGTGTGGCTTTCTGGAAAACAATACAGACGCTCCCCGACTTACGTTTCCGAACGTAAGTTAAAAGTGAACGCAAGTTGTTACAGTGACGTATGACGCTCATACTGTACTATACAGCCATAAATACCATTACCGTATCTCATGAAACACCCCTAAATCAATTATTATAAACATGACATTGTAAAGTAATATCAAATATATGAAATAATATCAACATTAATTTCAAATAAATTATATTCAAGCAAAATAATTTCAAAGTGATAAATTTTAATCAAATTCACTCATCAAATATCAAATACAGTATCAAATATAACCTTTAACATTCTCTATGATGCAATTTTTCTGCTTGTAAATGGTTCTGATGGTCGAAGGATGGTCACATGATATGAAGCTGAGCCATGATGCTTAAAACAGCCAATCAACGCTTACAATATGTGAGCCGCTCAATACTGAAAGTAGTGCACTTGCTGAAAGTAGTTTACTTGCTTGAAACAAAACGTGGGTTATACGGCTTCCGGTCTTTTAAGTGCAAAGGGCACAGTTGAACTCGTTTAGTACTCAGCCTGCACTGATGTGAATCACTGAGATGAATCAGCAGAGCAGAGAGTTCTCTTTCTTGGGTTTTCATTCATTTTACAACTCTCTTTGCTTAACTGAGTATGCATGGTAGATTGTGCCGATCTGAGCAGATAGTCAACTAATTTCTGTGTGTGTGTGTGTGTGTGTGTGTGTGTGTGTGTGTGTGTGTGTGTGTGTGTGTGTGTGTTAGATTGTGCCGATCTGAGCAGATAGTCAACTAATTTCTGTGTGTGTGTGTGTGTGTGTGTGTGTGTGTGTGTGTGTGTATATATATATATAACTGAACAGGGCTGAAGGAGGGGCACTTTTGTAAACAATGGACGCAGCATCATTATGTCAGCATACTACGTAGTACGTCTAAACTCAAAATTTGACTTAAAAAAAAAAAAAAAAAAAAACGTAAAATGGATGAACGTAAGTTGGGGAGCATCTGTAAATGTTTACGGAGTAGATCCGCTGTTCCTCCGCATTGAGAGGGACCAGTTGAGGTGGCTCAGGCATCTGGTCCGAATACCTCCGGGACGCCTCCCTGGTGTGGTGTTTCGGGCATGTCCAACTGAGAAGAGACCCCGGGGTCAACCTAGAACACGCTGGAGGGATTATGTCTCTCAGCTTGTCTGGGACCACCTCGGAGTCCCACCGGAAGAGCTGGAGCAAGTGACTGGGGAGAGGGACGTCTGGACCTCTTTGCTCAGGTTGCTGCCCCCGTGACCCGACCCTGGACTTAGCGGAAGAAGATGAGATGAGATATAAGAACACCTTTAAATGTATTTTCCTTGAAACATACTGCACTGAATTTGTCAAAAATGCCCACTAGAGGAAGGTATTGAATTATTTGTGAGGCACGAGATGACTGAATTCGGGTATGAACTGCATTCAGTCCAGGAAGCTCAGCCGCTCCCCTCAGCTGGAGCAGGTGGAAAACAGAGTTTTAGAGTGAGAGAGTTAGAGAACGTTACAATACAAAGAAGCGGTGACGTGATGTGAGTTAATTCTCTGGTGTAGAGGTGAGCTTGCTTTTGTTTATTGGGAGTAGATGAGAATAGTGAATTCAGGTGTGAGCCACCCAGCAGCTCAGCCACACCCCTCAGCCAAAGCGGAGAGAAAACAGTTTGTTAGAGGCACAGCCGCCAAAATCAAAGTCTCCCCAAACACAAACCATAACAAAAAGGACATAAAAAAAACAAGAAATGTAATAATTTGGATAAACAAAACAAAATGAGAAACATGCTACATCGCAGTACATAAAATCACACACACAAACATTCTAAACATTAACTTAGGTACTGTACTGGAATAATAATTGAAAAAGACTTTAATAGTGGAGTGTTTTTCAACAGTTCAGATGATTATTCCTCTTCAGGCACTTCAGAGGAAACTGTCATTTCTTCCAGAGAAAGTCTTATTTCTTCAGAAGAGACATCTAACGTCATTACCTTTTTCTGGCACTTAGCCGACATTTGAGTGGCATCATAGAACTTAACTGGTAATTAAAACACACTAAAACAAAAAGGCTCATTGACAACTTGTGCGCCAGTGAGGAAAAATGTGCGTATATATCATCTCAACCAATCAGCAGGAAGGAGGACAGCCATTGGCTGAATTTGAATCACATGACAGTTGCTTGGCAGTCCGTGAATATGCAAAGCCACGAGTGCAAAACCGCGAATAGTCAAGGGCCGACTGTATATAGACATACAGCTAAGACCAGTGCATCTCAATTATCCCCCCCCTTCCCCCGGAAGAAAAAACATTTTATATACAATGGTACCTCACCTTACGAAAGTCCCAACAAACAAACAAATTCCAGGTTACAAAACTTGTTTTCCAAAAAATTTTGTCTCTAGATGCGAAACAAGTTCACGTTATAAAAGCGCCATCACAAAAATTTAAACAATGCGCAAGTTGTTTTCCAATTGGCTATCTCCCAACATCCAGCGCCGCTGGCCTCCCATTGGCTATCTTCTAACATCCCGTCCCACTAGTCTCCCATAGGCTAGGAGGGATGATGCAGCTCCCTCCCATTGGCTATTATGGAGCAGGATGTTGGGAGAGTAGTGAGTATGTACAGAGTAGTGAATATATTGGTAGTAGGATGCTGAGGTTGAAACTACCAGGCAGAAGGCCTAGAGGAAGACCAAAGAGAAGATTCATGGATGTGGTGTAGGAGGACATGAAGGTACTTGGTGGAAGAGAAAAAGATGCAGAGGATAGGGTGAGATGGAGGCAGATGATTCGCTGTGGCGACCCCTGAAGGGAAAAGCCGAAAGGAAAAGAAGGAAAAAATATATATAGCCCTCAACTTACAAAGACGCCTGTGTACGAAATCCCCGGGTTACGAAAAACATTTCCCTAAGTTTCCGTCCCTGAGATACGAAACAACCCCCTCTTACGAAAAGAAATTCAAAATTCAAACGCGCCAATCAAAATTTCACACGACGCACGAGTTGATCTCTCATTGGCTGTCTCTCAACATCCCAGAGAGAGACAGAAGGAAGCTTCACTCTTTAGTTTTTAGTTTAGTTTTTTAAGTTGTTTTAATTCAGTAACTTTTAATAAATGTGGGTGCATTTGAGCTCATCTGGAATTCCAATCCCTCAAGGAATCAAATTAAAGTTGAGTTTGTCAGGCAGGGGCAGGGAATGTGCTTTGAATTCCACGTCTTGTGGGCATGGCCCGCAGCGCGCGAGAGAGAGAGAGAGAGAGAGAGAGAGAGAGAGAGGTGTGTGTGTGTGTGTGTGTGTGTGTGTGTGTGTTAATAAAAAATGTTTAATAATGGTTTAATTAATAAATATGCTAATAAAATGGTTTAATATGTTAATAAAATGTTTAAATTATTTAGTAAATAATTTTCTTTTACTTTACACATATTTCATACAAAATTGGTGTACTTTTATCATTTTAAAGGGTTTATGGGGTTTATCCAGTCCAAAGACTGGAGCCTTGGAACGAATTAGGTGTTTAACATGTAAGAAGCGACCCCTACTTACGAAATCACCGCTATACGAAAAGGGCTCTGGAACAGATTAATTTCGTTAGTTGGGGGCCGACTGTATATATATATATATATATATATATATATATATATATATATATATATATGTGTGTGTGTGTGTGTGTGTGTGTGTGTGTGTGTGTGTGTATATATATATATATATATATATATATAATGTGTGTATACTCTATGTGTGGTGTGTGTGTGTGTGTGTGTGTGTCTGTGCAGGTATGTAATTAAAGCATTTACAAATATGTACGATGATGGAACATCCATCACCTGTGCTCTTCTGTTGTTGTACATCAGTGTTGTGCTGTGTGTGTTTAGAATGCTGCCTGGGAGTTTGAAGGACACAGTGGAAGTGTGGTCATGGAGGAAGTGCTACAGCATGCAGGAAGTGAACTTGGCTCTCAGTAAAGTGCAGCTGGTGGGGTATTCGCAGAAAGTGGTATGTCATATACCACATATCTTGCATTAAGTTCATCAAGTTCACTACAATCGTTAACCATCATCATCGCCATCCATGCATACTTTTAACTTCAAGTAAGCATCTGATAAGTTGCCATTTATTGATATTAGAGAAGGCTGCGATGGTGCAACCGATCTCATCAATGTGGTTTAATAATGCACTGCAAATGTCATGATCTTAAACTTTTCTTTCCAGATTATGAAACATAAACGTCCATGAAACGCACACGTACAGTGGGGCCAATAAGTATTGGTCGGTAAAGTCTTTTGGGTTTTTACACCCGAGCCTCATGGCTCATCAGGCCGGTGCTTATCCCTGGTTTCCATAGCGTGAAGCGACCAGGAGTTCAACTCCCCCTGGATGGGACGCTAGTCCATCGCATGTTACCTTCCCAGTATATTTTTTACTGATACCCATTTATACTGCTGGGTGAACAGAGGCACACTTGTGGTTGAGAGCTTGCCCAGAGGTCTTAGCACAGTGAGGGTCTCAGTGGGATTCAAACTCACAAGCTCCTGATCATGAGCACTGCACCCTCACCACTACGCCACCGGCCCCATAATAAGTATTGGGAAATGTAAAAATGTGCAAGTTCACCCATTTAAAAAGATAAGAGGTTTGTAATTTTAATCATAGGTACATATCAAGCTTGAGAGACAGAATGTAAAAAAATCCAGGAAATCACATTGTATGATTTTTAAACAATTTATTTGGGAAAATTGGAGGCCAATAAGTTTTGGGCAGCTAGAAAACAAACATTATTTCGGCCCCCACTCGTTAACAGTATGGATGACACCTGTTTGAACTGATTAGATGCATAAGAGACACCTTCAAACAATGCATAAGAGACACCTTCAAACCTGCACACACCTTCAAACTGTCAGACTGCAGTCTTCACCATGACCAAGACCAGAGAGCTTCCCAAAGACACCAGAGATAAAATTGTACAACTGCACAAAGCTAGGATGAGCCAAACTGCAATTGGTAAACAACTTTGTGAGAAAAGATCAACAGTTGGAAACATTATTGGAAAATAGAAGAAATACCACATCACTGACAATGAGTAATCAGCCCAGAACTACACGGCAGGACCTGGTCAATGATTTGAAGACGGCAGGAACCACCGTCACAAAGATGGCAATAACTAACACACTACGTCGTCATGAGATGAAATCCTGCATTGCCTGAAAGGTCCCCCTACTAAACAAAAAACATGTAAAGACCTATCTGAAATATTCTCATGACCATCTGGACGATTCAGAGGAGGATTGGGATAATGTGATGTGGTCAGATGAGACCATAATTGAACTATTTGGTTTAAACGGCACTCGCCGTGTTTGGAGGAAGAAGAATGCTGAGTTGCATCCCAAGAACACCATACCTACTGTGAAGCATGGGGGAGGACACCTCATGCTTTGGGGATGCTTTTCTGCAAAAGGGACAGGAAGACTGCACCGTATCAATGGCAACATGAATGGGGCCATGTATTGTGATATTTTGGGTAAGAACCTCCTTCCCTCGGTCAGAGCATTAAAGATGAAACAAGGCTGGGTCTTCCAGCATGATAACGATCCAAAGCACACAGCCAAGAAAACCAAGGAGTGGCTCCGTAAAAAGCATAACAAGATTCTGGAGTGGCCTCGCCAGTCTCCAGACCTCAACCCAATCGAAAACCTGTGGAAGTAGTTAAAACTTCGAGTTGCCAAACGACAGCCCTCAAACATCACAGATCGAGAGAAGATCTGTGCAGAGAAGTGGGCCAAAATACCAACTAAAGTGTGTGTAGAACTACAAGAACAGTTTAACCTCTGTCATTGCCAACCAAGGCGACATTACAAAGTATTAAAAGTAACTTTTGCTGGCTGCCCAATACTTATTGGCCTCCCATTTTCACAAATAAATTGTTTAAAAATCATATAATGTGATTTCCTGGATTTTTTTTTTACGTTCTGTCTCTCAAGCTTGATGTGTACCTATGATGAAAATTACAAACCTCTCTTATCTTTTTAAATGGGTGAACTTGCACATTTTTACGTTGCCCAATACTTATTGGCCCCATTGTACAAGCTGTGTCATAATCTGAAAACTAAAATAATAAGCATCAGGGTGGTTGTAGCGGAACTGCTGCACTTGTATTAGGCTGAATCATGCCACTCTGTAGTTATTATTGTGCTACAGCAGCATGTAACCACTTCCATGTACAGTACTGTATAGTGTACAAATTAAACCAAGGTGTGCCTAATATTTTAATAAATTAGTAACAAGAACATAAAATCCCGGACAAGCAGAACAAGAATACATGGATTCCTCACTTTCTGCGGTTAATTGGGACCGAGATCCCAATTAGATCATAAATATAAGTATTTAATATTATTAAACATTATCTTGAGGTACACTTAATACTAGGCTCCTGCAGAGGGGGGCGTGGCTGCACAGACAACTACAGGTGCAACAATGTATCCAGTTTTGATGTGAGATTTTGGGTTGTTTTTTGTTTTGTGTTGGTTTAGGGTTTTTGTTTGTTTTTTTTGGGTTTTTTTTTTTTTTTTTTGCATAATTGGCCTTGTTTTTCTGACATTTTCCTTAACTTTTTCACCCATTCTTCCTTAATGTTCTTATTTTTTAATTCAATGAATATTTATTTATTTATTTATTTTTAAACTGCGATGCACTGAAGCCGCATTAAATGAAGCATGAAGTAGCGAGGGATCCCTGTACTGTAAAAATGTATATACAGTAGATTTAAAACGTTTGCAACTTTACAAACAACTTTTTCAACAAGCAAATTAACAAATCTTACCAATTGTAATTATCTTAATTTAATTTATCACCAAATCATGTATTTATAATATTTTGGTTAATTGCAAAAATTCAAATCTCAAAAGAATTTCAAGAATTAAAAGGTAAAGAATCCATTAAACTAGTTCAGCAACTATTGACGAAAAATGAAATCCATTGCCAGCTTATTGCATCAGAAGTCTGCCAGTTACATTTTTGTGGCGGTTGGCGATTTCCAACATTCGTTAGGCTACTTTATAACAGGGATGCTCAATCTAGTTCCTGGTGATGTACTTTTCAGAAGACCTTCACTCCAACCCTAATTATGCTGAATTGGCTATCCAAACATCTTCTTTTCCTTTCAGCTTTTCCCTTCAGGGGTCGCCACAGCAAACCATCCGCCTCCATCTCACCCGATCCTGTGTGTCTTCTACTCTTACTCCAACTACCTTCATGTCCTCCTTCACCACATCCATAAATCTTCTCTTTGGTCTTCCTCTGGGCCTTCTGCCTGGTAGTTCCAACCTCAGCATCCTACTACAAATATACTCACTATCCCTCCTCTGTGCATGTCCAAACCATCTCAATCTAGCCTCTCTGACTTTGTCTCCAAAACCTCTTACATGTGCTGTCCCTCTGATGTACTCATTCCTGATCTTATCCATCCTCATTACTCCCAAAGAGAACCACAACATTTTCATCTCTGCTACCACCTGCTCTGCCTCCTGTCTTTTCCTCAGCTCAACTGTTTGTAAACCATACAACATCGCTGGCCTCATCACCGTCTTGTACACTTTTTCTTTCATTCTTGCCAATACCTTCCTATCACACATCACACCGAATACTTTTCTCCAACCATTCCAACCTGCCTACACTTGCTTCACCTCTTTTCAACACTCTCCATTGCTCTGGATTGTTGAGCCTAAGTACTTAAATCCTCCACCTTCTTTATCTCCGCTCCCTGAAACCTCACCGTTTCTCTTGGGTCCTTGTCGTTCACATACATGTATTCTGTACATGTCCTGCACCACTCTAACATACTTCTCTGCGACTCCAGACTTCCTCATGCAATACCACAGTTCCTCTCTCGGCATCCTGTCATATGCTTTCTCCAGATCCACAAAGGCACAATGCAGCTGCTTCTGACCTTCTCCGTACTTCTCTATTAACATCCTCAAAGCAAACACTGCATCTGTGGTGCTCTTTCTTGGAATGAAACCAAACTGTTGTTCACAAATGCTGATCTCTGCCCTTAGTCTAGCTTCCACTATTTTTTCCCATAGCTTCATCGTATGGCTCATCAACTTTATCCCTCTGTAGTTGCCACGACTCTGCACGTCTCCCTTGTTCTGAAAAATGGACACAAGCACACTTCTCCTCCATTCCTCCAGCATCCTCTCACTCTCTAAGACTTTGTTGAATGTTCTTGTCAGAAAATCTACTGCTACCTCTCCTAGACACTTCCATACCTCCACCGGTATGTCATCAGGACCAGCTGCCTTTCCACTCTTCATCCTTTTCAATGCCCTCCTCACTTCTCCCTTACAAATCTTTGCTACTTCCTGGTCCTCAACAGTCACCTCTTGTACTCTTTTTTTTTCCTCTATCTCATTTTCCTCATTCATCAGCTCTTCAAAGTACTCTTTCCATCTTCCCAGCACACTTCTGTCATCAGTCAAACTTCTGTCATCAGACACCTCACGGCTGCATTTTCCCCCCATTTCTGTTTATTCCAATGAGATCAGTATGTATCTTTTCGACCATTATATAAAGGTTCAAATGCCTTCAAATGATACTGATTGAAAAAAAACACTGTCAGGTTCAAACAATCACACTGAAATTAAGAAAACTATATACAGTCGGCCCCCAACTTACAAAATTAATCTGTTCCAGAGCCCATTTCGTAACACGGGGATTTCGTAAGTAGGGGTCGCATCTTACATGTTAAACACTTAATTCATTCCAAGGCTTCAGTCTTTGGACTGGATAAACCCCATAAACCCTTTAAAAAATGATAAAAGTACACCAATTTTGTATGAAATGCGTGTTAAAAGTAAAAGAAATTATTTATTAAACCATTTAAACATTTTATTAACATATTAAACAATTTTATTAACATAGTTATTCATTAAACCATTATTAAACATTTTTTATTAACACACACACACACACACACACACACACACAAACACACACCTCTCTCTCTCTCTGTCTCTCTCTCTCTCTCTCTCTCTCTCTCTCTCTCTCTCGTGCACGTGTTACGGGCCACGCCCACAAGACGTGAATTCAAAGCGCATTCCCTGCTTGACCATTTACTGAATTAAAACAACTTAAAAAACTAAACTAAAGTGTTACCCCCCTCTCTGTCTCTCTCTCGCGCGCGCGCTGCGGGCCACGCCCACAAGACGTCAATTCAAAGCGCATTCCCTGCTTGACAAACTCAACTTTAATTTGATTCCTTGAGGGATCGGAATTCCAGATGAGTTCAAATGCGCCCACATTTATTAAATACCTCCTGAATAAAACAACTTAAAAACTAAACTAAAGAGTGAAGCCTCCTTCTGTCTCTCTCTGGAATGTTGAGAGACAGCCAATGAAAGAGCAACTTGCGCGTCATGTGAAATTTTGATAGGCGCATTTGAATTTTGAATTTCTTTTCGTAAGGGGGGTTGTTTCATATCTCGGGGACGGAAACCTGGGAAAATGTTTTTCTTAACCTGCGGATTTCGTACTCAGGGGTCTTCGTAAGTTGGGGGCCGACTGTATAAGAAAACTATATAACAAAACTCCCTGATCTCTTCATACAAGTAAGCTTCATAAACTCTGCCCTTATCATTGTCATCTTCATCTATATCCTGCTCAGCAGAATTGATCACATCATCATCAAACAACTGAGTCATCACACTTTTATTAACAGATACCACTTCTTCATCAACATCAAAATCAAAACCTTCATCAACACAGCTGGCATCATCCTCATCAGTTTGTTCATCTGTAAAAGGAATGAAACATTTAAGTATTTTTCAGGTCTTCACCAATTTTCGTACAAAACTAAACAACCCACAAACCAGAAGCAGGAAGTAAACCAGAAGTTAACGTGTGACGGGCACTGCGCATGTGCAAGCCCGAGCTGACCAATCAGTATGCTCGTTTCAGATCTTCCTTAGCAACTAGCCTGCATTGTTTACGTGCATATCGTCTTTATAACCTTTATTTTATTCACTGAAACAGCATTTTAATATCAAAACAGTATCCAATATGGAAGGACTACTTCATGGCCGTTCTTCTAGTCTATGGATTATAGTGTGTCTTGTACCGAGCTCGGTGAATAATTACAACGAAAACCAGTAAGTTGCTACTGTTTTTATCTTGTTTTATGAGGGTACTCACCAGAAAAATGGGGAAAAAAGACATTTTTTGTGAGTTTTTGTCAGTTTCACATGAGCAAGTTGTAGTTGAATATTTGTTTTAATAGTTTATACAAAAATTTGAATTTCGATAAAAATGGACCATTTTTACTTTTCTGGCCTTTATCTCAAAAGTGGTCTGTGCGACAAGCGCCTACTTTCGGTGGAGGTAGTAACAAAACACTCTCTTACATATTAGCCACGAAAATGTTATGAATTTGATCTCTTTGACTTCGAAGAATTTTCAGATTTGAATGAACCCTTTATTTTCTTCAAGCGATACAGATCTTTCAGAGCACAAATTGGTTCATCATAATCTATTGAAATATTGTATAGAAATAAGCTCCTGAACTGGAATTTCCCTTGTTTAATCTGCTGTCAAATGCGCAATCTGAATCAGATGATCATGGCTGTGATGAGATGAGATAAGATGAGATGGCTGTTCCAATTTGCCCTGAGTTTTGTGTGTGTGTGTGTGTGTGTGTGAGCTGCAAGGGCCAAGGTGTACCCCGTCTTCACCCAGAGTCAGCTGAGACCCTAATTATAATCCCCATGACCCTAATTAGGATTCAGTGGTTTAAAAAAATGAATGAATGAATTTTATCCAGGCTAATTTTCAAGAAATACTGAGCAGTTGGGAAATTTTCTGGCTATTTTTATTTTATTTTTAATAATTTGTCATTTTATTAGAAAAAATGTAAGGGGAACATCTATGGTTGATCACATACTCATAACATAATTTCAGATTGATCTCATCAAAAACTGTCGACAGGAAGTTGCTCACCGTCAAGCAAACAAGCCCATGCTGATGAAAGCATCACCTGTTTTGGTGGAGGTAATAAATACTGAGGATTTTTTATTTGTCTGTTTTACTCTCGTATTTCTGTCCTCCCTGACTTTAGGAGCTGTTTGGTGCAGTGCAGGTCAGCCCTCTGAGCTCTGGCTATTCCCTGGGCAGTTCAAACTGGATCATCCAGTCTCACTATGAGAAAGTGTCCTATGTCTCCGGCTCGTCCTTGCTCACTACACACCCTCAGGTCAGCACTTTCCCGGACATGTTCAGTATACTGCTGCATATTTGAGAAACGCACCAAATCCTACACTAAAAAAGTTTCAGCATATCCTTCACATTAGTTTCTGCCGACAAAGCAAAAGGGTTTAGTTTGAATCAGTCGTGCTGTGTTTTATGCAGCCTATGGACCAGAGTTCACTGAAGAACAGTGATGTTTTGATCCTAACGGGCCTGACGCAGATCCCCACAGCAAATCCGGATGGCATGTTGGGAGAATTCTGCAGCAACTTGGGTCAGTCAAGGACAATGCTCACACAATTTGTGTAATTGCTGTAGTGTATGGATATGTTATATATTCTCAGTTCAATATGATGGTGTGTTCAGCAGTAATGAATGTGCAGTAGTGTGGCATTAATTGTAAACCAGACATGAAAAATATAAAGCTGTCACATCTGAAGGAAACCAATAAAACAGAAAATGCTAGTGCATTCCTTCAAGTGTTCATGTACACTGCTGTCTACACAGCACAGGTGTATATATATATATATATATATATATATATATATATATATATATATATATATATATATATATATATATATGTATATATTCATTGTGAAATGTCATATTTTCTGAACTCCCAAATCTTAATTTAATAGATCCAAATTATGAATATTAGCTTGTGTAGAATACCCATAATGCACTGCCACCTGTGTGGGGACTGGCAAGCACATTCCTTGTCAGTGAATCATAAACTGTATTCTGTGTGTGCTCCTGATATCTCTCTCGCTCTCTCTCTCTCTCTCTCTCTCTCTCTCACTCACTCACTCACTCAGCAATGACAATCCGAGCTGGAGGGAATGTTTTGGTGCCATGTTACTCCTCTGGTGTGATTTATGACCTGCTGGAATGCCTGTACCAGTTCATGGACTCTGCAAACCTGGGAACTACACCCTTTTACTTCATCTCACCTGTGGCCAACAGCTCACTGGAATTCTCCCAGATATTTTCAGAGTGGTACGCAGTCGAATTAGTGTCTTAATGACTTTATTAGGTATATAATGTAAGTCTACACGTGTAACACCTGGACACTACATTTTTATGTGCCTGTATGATGATTTTTGTTCAGCAATTTACTGTATAGAAAATGAAATTTACAACTAAGAATTAGAACAGCACTACAAAATTGAAGATTCACTGTATAATGAGGGAGTGGATGTTCCCAGTGTAGTAATATAGCATATTTCACAAAGAAGAACATCTTTGTGTGTGTTCATTTATTCATTTTCTGAACCGCTAAAACCTAATTAGGGTTACGGGGAGGATGAAGCCCATCTCAGCTGACTCTGGGCCAGGGCAAAGTACACCCTGGACAGCTCGCCAGGCCATCGCAGGGCAGAAACACAAGCTGCACTGGGCAGACAGCGGTGACAATCGTTGACAGCTTGAACCCCTAACTTTATGATCGATAATCTGGCTACGTAACACTGGGTCACCACTGCCCTCTTCGTGTTTGTGCCTTGCCAAAAAAAACCCAAAAGTCATATACATGAATATGTTATGGTTCTGCTTTTAGCTTTGCTTACAGCACGTAATAATCATATCACTGTTTCAACAAAGATAAGCAACATAACATTTAGTTCTATCCATTATTGGGTTCAATTTTCATTTACATCTTGAATTGATGAGGGGAAAAACTGAACCACTCCATGAAGTTCCTTCCGGCACATCCCGAACACTTTCAATAGTGTTAAGGCCAGGACTCTGGGGTGCCAATATATGTGTGAAAATGATTCAATGCTTACTGAAGCACTCCTTCATTATTTAAGCCCACATTTTATATATGTGCCATCCACTGTTGTGATAACTTCTCATTCAGGTCATCAGCTGATTTCATTTTACTGTCATGTTAATGTTGCTGAGCCTCGACCAAACCAACAGGAGCAACAATACATGCTGTGCTCAAGGCTAAATAACACTGCATGAAAATATTAGTGTGTATACAGGCCTTAACTGTCTATCCTTAGCTGGCCAGGGAGTTAACAACAAGAAGTCATGTATTTTTGTGCACATTTTGTTGTCCCCCCCAGCAATCGACCATGATATATTGGTTTCATCTTCATCCGAAGAAAATTTTGCAGAATTCCATTATCTTTTTGAAAATTATATTGAAGAGATTTGAGGCTTTAAAACTTTAATTGGAGATCGATAAATATGTGATGCCTGTTTATTTGTTTTTCCAATTTGTCCATTATTATTATTATTATTATTCCATACATATAGAGATCATTTGTGCTGTGAATCTACCACATTTTATTTTCTCTTTTCATCTGTCATTTTAAAAACCTGTAGCATATGATAAATATTCCCACACCACTCAGACAACAGAATAATTTATCTGTTTATTATGAGCCAATATTTATGAACTAGACTTTCTCAATGCTATGGGAAATACTTCTGTTTGATTCATGTTGAGCTCCAGTTCTCTGAAGGTGTCATGAAGTAGTTTGCATAGAACTGAATAATGGCTTTGAGTATGTTCTGCTTGTCTCTGTTCTCTTTAAGGTTGTGTCAAACTAAGCAGTCTAAGGCTTACCTCCCTGAACCTCCATTCCCACATGCTGAGGTAAAACATCTATAAATATACTCATGTATATATTGAGAGGATTTTTTTTGGAAGTGAAGGTTAATAAAGAATTACTATATCTCCTAACATAAAATAAATCCTGGAATTTTACCTGTTACTTTGGGATATTTCTTAGCTTTTTATGCGGATACAGTCTCGTCCTAATAATGCCATAGAAGAGACTGGTATCCACACTCACTGTGCGATCATATAGCAGCTATTATAAAAAAATCTAACAAGCTCCATTTCCCTCTTTTACACACATACAGCTGATTCAGACCAACAAACTGAAACACTACCCAAGCATCCATGGTGAATTCAGCAGCGATTTCAGACAGCCCTGTGTGGTGTTTACGGGGCATCCATCACTGCGCTTCGGGGATGTAGTGCACTTCATGGAGCTGTGGGGCAAATCTAGTCTCAACACCATCATCTTCACTGGTCAGTGCACACAGACTAATACCAAAACAGCTTTGCACAATATCTACACACAAGGTTTTCATAAATACAGATTTTAAACAGTAACTATAGAAGACGCCTATATTTTTTTCTTTTGCAATTTGTCTTGGATGGAGAACTCTTGGAATGTCATCATAAAGTATCTTCACATTTCACATAGGATCTTATGTATTGATATATATACACACACACACACAGTGGTACCTGAGTACGCTTTAGAGATCGAACAAATCGGAATTCGACCAAAAAATCTGGGATTTTTTTGTCCTGGAAGTCGACCAAAATCCAGAAGAAATGTTCAAGAAAAGAAAGGGGTATCCTGAAGAAGAGTCATCCATGCCAAAGCGATTAGCAAGAGAAAAAAACCCCCACCTTTGCCTGATTCACCTGAAGCTGTTATGGAAGGGGATCCTCCGCCTTTCTCCCTCTCCAACATTTACGTATGCCAACTGCTCACCACCACAAAGGTTAAAATTCTTATCTTTATTGTTGTTATGCTTTAACTGTACTGTGGTTTTTATTTTAGTGTATTATAGTCTGTGCTGTGAGAGACTCTGGTTTTGGTGTCTCTCTCTCGCTCTTTCTCTCTCTCTCTCTCTCTCTCTCTCTCTCTCTCTCTCTCTCTGTCTCTCTGCGAGCTGGAGAGGGGCGTGGCTGTCACACGGTAGAGCGCTAAACACACACTCTTAATTCCACTTAATCACGGGATATAAAGACGGACAGAGTGCTCCTCCTGGTGCTAGAAGATTGTCCCTCTTCCATGTGATCTCTCTGGCTCTCAGCTCCGTGCTCCACCAGTTCCCGCTTTAGTTTGATTGCCGTGTTTCTCCGCATCTCTAACAGTGACTACGATTTCCCCGTGCTCTAGTGCCTTCCCTGTGAACAATAAACTGCTGCTGTTTCCATCAGACTCTGTGTCCGGGATTTTTGGGGCCGGCTAAATATTCCTGGCATCACACAATCTTCTAGCCCTCTCTTTATTCAGATAGCACCACAAGAAAAAAAATCACAAACGGACAAATCTGGCAATCTAAGAGGCCAAGGAACGTTACCGAATTTTGAGATCAGATGGTCACTGAAAAATTCTTGCACAGCCTCCAATGATTGTCGTGCAGTGTGTGATGTTGCTCCATCCTGTTGAAACCAGGTTTCTCTTCAAACTTATTAATCCAAAATTTTATAGTGTGTTTTGATGGAAGAACACCATGATTTGATGGACAGCACCATGACATCCTAAGTTGTAAAAACGTCAGAACTACCTCTGCGCAGCTGTCAAACTATCACCGTTTTTATAAAACATTTATATGGCTAACGTATACTTTTGCCCGTTCCACTGATCCATTGTTACTAAAATGGAGTGTTTACTCGCTCAAGGTCATGGTCTCGCAGTGCTGCCACTTGCTCATGTCTGCCAATTCACACTTCAAAAATTCCTGTTTTTTTGGGTCACCCTGTACATACATACATACATACATACACACACACACACACACACACACACACACACATATATATATATATATATATACACACAGTATACACACACACACACACACACACACACACACACACACACACACACACACACACACACACAGGGATCCCTCGCTACTTTGCCCTTCAACTCGTGGCTTCAGTGCATCGTGTTTTTTTTTTTTTAAATATTCATCAAATTAAAAAATAAGGAAATTAAGGAAGAATAGGAAGAAAAGTTAAGGAAAGTGCTGCAAAACAAGGCCAATTATGCAAAAAAAAAACCTTAAACAAACACCCCCCCCATCAAAACTACTTACATTTTTATGTGAGGTGCGCATCTGAGTGTATGTATGTGCATCTGTGTGCGCGCGTCTGTATGTGTGTGTGTATTTATATTTTATTTACATCTTGTGTATTATTTTCGAATGTTTAATTGTTATTATAAGCATTTATAGCATTGAATATGTATTTATTGATATTATATACACATATACATGTACGTATACGTCAGTCGGGGGGGGGTAGTAGATCCTACTTCACAGAATTCGGCGCTCCTGGGGGGATCTTGGCCCCAAATAACCGTGGAAAGTGAGGGATCCTTGTGTGTGTGTGTGTTGTGTAAACAACACAATATAGTGATGTACTGTAGGAGGAATTGAAGGCTATTGTTTGTTTATTCTGAGCATTTTGTGCCATTCTATACAGAACCTGATTTTTTATACCTGGATGCTTTGGCTCCCTACCAACCTCTGGCCATGAAGTGTGTGTACTGCCCCATCGACACACGCCTGAACTTCCACCAGGTTTCCAAACTTCTGAAAGAGGTTCAGGTACATACTGCCATTTCTCATGCCATCTACCATGTGTACCTGCTTGTGGGCACAAAATCAAACATTGTGGTCTTGTTACACACTCATTTACACTACTGAATTAATGATGTAGATCTGTAATAATGTGTGTGTGTGTGTGTGTGTGTGTGTGTGTGTGTGTGTGTGTGTGTGTGTGTGTTTTAGCCACTTCATGTGGTGTGTCCAGAGCAGTATACTCAGCCTCCTCTCTCTCAGTGCCACCGGTCTGACCTGATGTTGGAGGTGCAGCCTCCTCCTCTGCCCTACAGCCGATGCTCTGTTCTCAATTTACCCTTCCATCGTACCTATGAACGTGTCCACCTTTTGCCTGAGGTGTGTCTGTGTGTGTTGTGTGTGTGTGTGTGTGAATGTGGGCATGTGTGTACACATCATGCCTGGTCCTTATGCCTTCAAATGGCTGACTGAAAGTTATGGTTTGGTTTTAAAGTTCAGGGTAAAATTAAGTTTAGCTTTCTGTATGGGTTAGGTTGAAGCACTTGGTTGTTATAGTTGATGTGAGATGAAAGGTGTACAACCTGCTAAACTTCTTAGCCTGGTAGTTTGCATATGTCACTTTGAAAAGGCTTTTATTCTTCCAATTCTGTTCTTACTCTGGGATGCAGAAAAATTATATTAATTATCAGTGTTAAGGGCTAAAATTATTTCTTTTTTTTTTCTATTTTCACACTGTTTTTAAAAATGGCTTGATTTAAATTCCAAATTAATAAATTTAAAATTTATTCTACAATGAGTAACCAATGATATATTAATAATAATGATACATAAATTGCTTTATGATTGTCGGCTGGATTAATTTCTGTCATTGGTGATGGATTGATCCAAATCATTAAATTATTACCTAAAATTTACTGTAAAAAATTGTCTTTAATGTGTGGATTCCTGGGGAAAAAAATCGGAAGACCGATGTAGAGAATTTGAATCCTACATGAAGTATTTTGTTTTGAAATGATTGTAATCTTTGTTTGATTGCATACATTTGTAATCTTTTACCAGCAAAATGAGGGTCGATTAAAAGACAGGTCTGAACATCTGTCGAACAGTAAAGCGCCTGTTAAATACATTAACACATTGACTTTCATTATAGAGGAATTCTGCATGAGAGAATTGCATAGTGTGTTTTTATTATGAATGTGTTGGTTTTTGCCAGGTCGATTTTTTTTTTTTTTTTTTTTCACAAATATTTTCTCTGATAAGATATGATAAGCAGGAGTTTGATTTCAATGCTCAGATGAAATATAATCAGAACATTATAAACTGAAACATTATTAAAATTTTGAAATTTGGTCTGTGTGTCTTCAGCTTGCCAGAGTTCTTGTACCCTCTGAGATTAAACCTGGCATCTCTGTAGCAAATGTCTCTGCAGTTCTGCAATCCAAGGACAACAAGCACGTCCTCCAGGTTTGTGTAATTGATGATACACTTCTCAAAGATAAGCACAATAATCTTGGTCACTTTAAAAAGTATTTTCTTTTTTCTGGGTGATTTAAAACTGTGTGCACTTTAGTGTGAAAGGATGGGTATTATTATTATTAGGTGGCGACCACCCTGAACAGCTTGCAATGAAATAGGGCGTTGCAGAGCCAACAGACCTACAATCATTCACAATCATTTTCACACGTATAGACGGCAAATTGAAATTAGCCTATTGTGCATTTTTTGGACTGAAAGAGGAAACTGTAGTACCCAGTAGAAATCCACGTAAGCGTTGGGAGAACATTAAACTCTACACAGAAACGCCCTGAGCCTGAGAATTGAACCAAGGAACTTTTTTGCTGTGAGGAAAAACGTGCTGACAACAATACACCACCATGCTACTTATTATTATTATTATTTATGATTGATTTGGCATAGGTTTTTACGTCGGATGCCCTTCCTGACACAACCCTTTTAGCAAGGGGCAGAAACACGCTGATGGCTATGCAGCTACTCTAGGAACGTCAGTAATGGTTCTTTTACATGAACCTCTCACTATAGACAGTGAGAGACATGGCCGGCCTTTAATAACCCAGTTAGCTGCACTAGGGGGCTCTCTGGTCTGAGATATTTCCCTAAAAATGTTTCTTGTATTATTTTCATACAGCATCTATTTGGTCTTAAACATGTGGTGATTACTTGTATTTCATGAGGATGAAACATACACAGTCTCTCAATAATATGATTCTGATTCTGAGTCTGATAATGACTCTGACTAAATTTAGCACTTCAGCTAAATGTAGCCTGAAATGAAGCTTCAGGCCAGAGCCTGATAAAGGTTCACTGTGGATGTGTATTTGTATCGAGATTCGTATTTTATCGAGACTTAATCTCACTCTTACTTGTATGGAGCAACTGCGTGCACACAGTTTTCTCTGGGATCAATAAAGTATTCTGATTCTAATATAAACACTGGCCACCTTTAGACAGAAAGTGACAGGGTCAAGACCTTCAAGTATCTACAAACTCTACATACTTGGTAGTGAAGGTACTGTTTAGTCCTAAGTTCTTACAAGCTCACGTTCTTACTTCATCTTGCGAAGAATGAAAACATTTCTCCTGTGTGTGTGTGTGTGTGTGTGTGTGTGTGTGTGTGTGTGTGTGTGTGTGCAGCTGGTACCCAAGCCTTCTCCTGTTGGTCCCAGTAAGAAGAGGAAAAGGCTGATGGATGACGTTCCTGAGCTGTCGAACCCGAAGCCACTGCTGAGTGGAGCTGTGCCTCTGGAGACCTTCCTAGCCTCACTTCACAAGGTGAGCCAGAGCTTGGCATGAACCAAATAAATATAACTTTGATCAAAAATCATATTTTAAATTATGCAACAAAGCTGGTAATTCTCACAGAATCATGTCCTGTTTTTGGAATGAAAAGACACACTGGTGTATTAAAATGTGTAATTGTCTGGAAAATTATTTTTATATTTTTGAAGGTATTTGCATATTTTATTAATATTTAGATTATGTGAAAGGCATCACGTCTACCTGTTCATTTATAACCTATTTATGACTGATCAGTTTTTAAGAATTTCATGTTTACAGTGGGAAAATTATGTTTGTGTGGCAAGTGACATTTCTGTGAAGCCGCCGGATCTTTTCAGACATTTCTAAGTCCCGTATCTAATTAAAAATGGAATATAATAGGTTTATGTCTATTAGGGTATGTATGGCAAAGGTGTCAAACCCAGGCCTGAGGCCAAATCTGGCCCACCGCTGAATTTTATGTGGCCCACAATAGCTTTCAAAGAACATAATTATCATGCATTCTTTGTATCGACCATCACTATGAAACCTAATTCATCATCCTTGCATTAGGTGGCGGAAACCTATTTCAAGTAAACAGTTCATGACTTAAAGATGGCATGCGACATTGTCACTGTGAAGCCCTTTTAGAATAGATGTTCAGTGATTATTCAGCCCTCGATCACCTTTAAACTTAGTGATGTGATCCTCAATGAAAATGAGTTTGACACCTCTGGGCTACAGTGTGTGGCAGTCAATGAAAACGCACACTTATCTAAAGTGTATTTGAACAAATCTGTCAGCTTGCCCTGTCAGTCCGGTTAAACATGTGTTTTAAACCTGTTTAATCAGACGGACTGTTTTTACGCTAGAGACCACAGCCTTTAATTACAAGTCGACAACCAGGAAAAGTGAAAGAAATCACCCCCTCAACTTGAAATTCCTACTTGTGCACAACTTAGAATAACTAGAGTTTTAAGAATGACCATGTCTTTTAATGGGTCAATAAACATACAGGAGTATACCAATGAGCCATAACATTATGACTACTCACAGAGGACATGATTAACATTGATCATCCAGTTAAACTGACACCTGCAAAAGGGGTGATTTGTATGAGGCATAAAGTGAACAGTGAGTTCTCAAAGTTTTGTGTTGGAAGCAATGAATATTTCGCAGGTGTACAGGTTTGAGATCCTTCAACAAAGACCACACTGTGATGTATAATCAGCTGTGTCTATTCATTTCAAAAACAGCAGGTCATTTGGGGTGTTAGTGGTAGGCCATGGTGAGTACCTACCAAATGTGGTTCAAGGAGAGACAACCAGACAACCTCAGAAGAGTGTTTTGGGAGCTCAAGGCTAGATCACCGAAGAGCTACTATGTTAAAAATGTGTCAGAGCACACAGTGTATTGCAGTATACTGTGTATTGAAGGACCTGGCTGCAGACCCAGTCAGGTGGTGTTAATGTTATTGCTGACTGTTGTATTCACTTGAATGCTGAATTTAATAAACATACCCTGGTCCTTTTGTAATTTCTGAGCCATGATGGAAACAGGAAATGAGCAGACAATGCATTAATGAAGCTTCTTAATATTGCAGTAGTATTTTATCATGTTATTTGAAAGTCTTTGATCTGTGCACTTCCACTGAAACAGGAAATTAGTGCCGTGTAATAACGGGTATGTTACTATTAAATCCCCATTAAGACTGTAGACATGGAGGGTGATTGATGATACTGGCCACTTCTAATACTATAATGGTCTCATGTGAGCAATATGGAGCGTGTTGGCCAATATGGTGTGAGCAAAAGCTGCTTTATTTCTTTTCCATTACCAGATGTAAATTATCCAGAGTGAACATTAATGACGTAAGACACGAGAAAGCTTTTCTACAGAATGTCTCTTTCGGCAGAAGAAAGGCTGTGGGATTTGAGAATTTGACCCCTGTTGGCACTCTAATTTGAGGCGGAGTTGAAGTACAGTATGCACAAATTAAAGTGGAAAGAAAGCAGCTGTAGCACCATTAGTGTGGACTGACAGGACACTGTTCATTTATTTATTTATTTCATGGGCAGCATTAATGAAGATTAAAAACTTCTAGGTGGTTCTGAGACTGTTACAAATGTGGATGTCAGACAAACTTTTTTTTTTGTTATTGTTTCGTGGTGTCAATTTTTTTTGAACATTCATTCATTTTCTGTAACCGCTTAATCCTAATTCGGGTGGCATGGAAGCAGGTGCCCATCCCAGCCAACTCCGGTCGAGTACACCCTGGACAGCTCACCATGCCATTGCAGGGCAGAAACACGCTGATGGCTATGTAGCCGACTCTTATCGACAGTCAGCAATGGTTCTTTTACATGCCTCTCTGTTAGCTGCACTGGGGGGACAGTGACAACCCAATTAGAGTGGGGCTTGAACCCCCAACCTTAGGATCAGTAGTCCAGCACCTTTATCACCAGGCCACCACTGCCCTTTTTCAAAAAAAAAAAAAAAAAAAAAAAAAAAAAAAAAAAAAATACATATATATATATATATATATATATATATATATATATATATATATATATATATAAAATGCAGCCATGATGCGGGGGTGGGGGGGGGGGGGGGCACTAACCAGTGTCTCTCCCCCTTATGCCGGTCCCAAGCCCAGCTAAATGCAGAGGGTTGCGACAGGAAGGGCATCCGGCGTAAAACTTCTGCCACATTTAAAAATGCAAATGATCAATACAGAATTCATACCGGATCGGTCGAGGCCCGGGTTAACAACGACCGCCATCAGTGCTGTCAACCAACAGGGTGCTGATGGAAGTTGGACTACTGTTGGTCGAAGACGTCGAAGAAGGAGAGGCGGGAGGCGTGTCCGTAGGCAGAGAGAGAAGAGGAAATGCATGAGCCTAGGACTGAGAGTAGGGACTTTGAATGTTGGAACTATGCAAGGAAAAGATAGGGAGCTGGCTGACATGATGCAGAGGAGGAAGGTGGACATACTGTGTGTTCAGGAGACAAGGTGGAAAGGGAGCAAGGCTAGAAGCTTAGGAGCAGGGTTTAAACTGTTTTATAATGGTGTGGATGGGAAGAGAAATGGAGTAGGAGTCATCTTGAAGGAGGGGTTTGTCAGGAATGTTCTAGAAGTGAAGAGTGTCAGACAGAGTGATGAGTCTCAAGTTAGAAATTGAAGGCGTGATGGTCAATGTTGTTAGTGCTTATGCCCCATAGGCAGGATGTAAGCTAGAAGAGAAGGAGAGATTCTGGAGTGAGTTAGATGAAGTGATGCTGAGTACCCCCAGAGGTGAAAGAGTGGTCATTGGAGCAGACTTCAATGGACATGTTGGTGCAGGCAACAGAGGGGACGAGGAAGTGATGGGCAGGTTTGGTATCCAGGACAGGAACACAGAAGGACAGATGTTGATCGATTTTGCAAAAAGGATGGAAATGGCTGTGGTGAATACTTTCTTCAAGAAGAAACAGAAGCATAGGGTGACTTATGAAAGCGGAGGTAAGAGCACACAGGTAGACTACATCTTGTGTAGGCGATGTAATTTGAAAATACTGCAAAGTAGTAGTGGGTGAGAGTGTTGCCAAACAGCATAGGATGGTGGTGTGCAGGATGACACTGATGGTGAGAAAGGTGAAAAAGGCAAAGGCAGAGCAGAAGACAAAGTAGTGGAAGCTGAAAAAGGAAGAGTGTCGTGTTGTCTTCAATGAGGAGTTAAAACAGGCTTTGGGTAGTCAGGAAGTGCTTCCAGAGGACTGGACAACCACAGCCAATGTGATCAGGGAGACCGGTAGGAGAGTACTTGGTGTGTCCTCTGGAAGGAAAGTAGATAAGGAAACTTGGTGGTGGAATGAGGAAGTGCAGGAGTGTGTACAAAAGAAGAGGTTAGCCAAGAAGAAGTGGGACATTGAGAGGACCGAAGAGAGTAAACGACTACAGGGAGACACAGCGTAAGGCGAAGGTAGCAGTGTCAACGGCCAAACAGAGGGCGTATGATGACTTGTATGATAGGTAGAACAGTAAGGAGGGAGCAAATGATCTATACAGGTTAGCACAGCAGAGAAATAGAGATGGGAAAGACGTGCAGCAAGTTAGAGTGATAAAGGACCGAGAGGGAAATGTATTGACTGATGACAGAAGTGTGCTGGGAAGATGGAAAGAGTACTTTGAAGAGCTGATGAATGAGGAAAATGAGAGAGAAAAAGAGTAGAAGAGGTGACTGTTGAGGACCAGGAAGTAGTAAAGATTAGTAAGGGAGAAGTGAGGAGGGCATTGAAGAGGATGAAGAGTGGAAAGGCAGTTGGCCCTGATGACATACCAGTTGAGGTATGGAAGTGTCTAGGGGAGGTAGCAGTAGATTTTCTGACAAGAATATTCAACAAGGTCTTAGAAAGTGAGCAGATGCCAGAGGAATGGAGGAGAAGTGTGCTGGTGCCCATTTTTAAGAACAAGGGAGATGTGCAGAGTTGTGGCAACTACAAAGGGATAAAGTTGATGAGCCATACAATGAAGCTATGGGAAAGAATAGTGGAAGCAAGACTAAGGGCAGAGGTCAGCATTTGTGAACAACAGTTTGGTTTCATGCCAAGAAAGAGCACCACAGATGCGGTGTTTGCTTTGAGGATGTTAATAGAGAAGTACAGAGAAGGTCAGAAGGAGCTGCATTGTGCCTTTGTGGATCTGGAGAAAGCATATGACAGGGTGCCGAGAGAAGAACTGTGGTATTGTATGAGGAAGTCTGGAGTGACAGAGAAGTATGTTAGAGTGGTGCAGGACATGTATGAGAGATGTAAGACAGTGGTGAGGTGTGCTGTCGGTGTGACAGAAGAGTTCAAGGTGGAGGTGGGACTGCATCAAGGGTCAGCTCTGAGCCCCTTCTTGTTTGCTATGGTGATGGACAGGCTGACAGACGAGGCAAGAATCTCCATGGACTATGATGTTTGTAGATGACATTGTGATCTGCAGTGAGAGCAGAGAACAAGTGCAGGAAAACCTAGAGAGGTGGAGGTATGCCCTGGAAAGGAGGGGAATGAAGGTTAGCCTCAGTAAGACAGAATATATGTGTATGAATGCCAAGGACCCAACAGGAACGGTGAGGTTACAAGGAGCAGAGATAAGGAAGGTGGAGGATTTTAAATACTTAGGCTCAACAATCCAGAACAATGGAGAGTGTGGAAAAGAGGTGAAGAAGCGTGTGCAGGCTGGTTGGAATGGTTGGAGAAAAGTGTCCGGTGTGATGTGTGATAGGAAGGTATCGGCAAAAATCGGCTCCTTCTGACCTTCTCTGTACTTCTCTATTAACATCCTCAAGGCAAACACTGCATCTGTGGTGCTCTTTCTTGGCATGAAACCAAACTGTTGTTCACAAATGCTGACCTCTGCCCTTAGTCTTGCTTCCATTATTCTTTACCATAACTTCATCATATGGCTCATCAACTTTATCCCTCTGTAGTTGCCACAACTCTGCACATCTCCCTTGTTCTTAAAAATGGGCACCAGCACATTCCTCTGGCATCCTCTCTCTCTCTAAGACCTTGTTGAATGTTCTTGTCAGGAAATCTACTGCTTCCTCTCCTAGACACTTCCATACCTCCACCGGTATGTCATCAGGGCCAACTGCCTTTCCATTCTTCATCTTCTTCAATGCCCTCCTCACTTCACCCTTACTAATCTTTGCTACTTCCTGGTCCTCAACAGTCACCTCTTCTACTCTTTTTTCTCTCTCATTTTCCTCATTCATCAGCTCTTCAAAGTACTCTTTCCATCTTCCCAGCACACTTCTGTCATCAGTCAATACATTTCCCTCTCTGTCCTTAATCACTCTAACTTGCTGCACATCCTCCCCATCTCTATTTCTCTGCTGTGCCAACCTGTATAAATCATTTTCTCCTTCTTTACTTTCCAACCAAGCATACAAGTCATCATACGCCCTCTGTTTGGCCTTTGACATCGCTACCTTCGCCTTACGCTGTGTCTCCCTGTACTCCTTTACTCTCTTCGGTCCTCTCTATATCCCACTTCTTCTTAGCTGACCTCTTCTTTTGTACACTCCTGCACTTCCTCATTTCACCACCAAGTCTCCTTATCTCCTCTCCTTCCTGACCACCCAAAGCCTGTTTCAACTCCTCCTTGAAGACAACACAACACTCCTCCTTTTTCAGCTTCCACCACTTTGTCTTCTGCTCTGCCTTTGCCTTCTTCACCTTCCTCACCATCAGTGTCATCCTGCACACCACCATCCTATGCTGTTTGGCAACAATCTCACCTGCTACTACTTTGCAGTCACTGACTTCCTTCAAATTACATTGCCTGCACAAGATGTAGTCTACCTGTGTGCTCCCACCTCCGCTTTTATAAGTCACTCTATGCTCCTCTCTCTTCTGGAAAAAAGTATTTACCACAGCCATTTCCATCCTTTTTGCGAAATCTACCAACATCTGTCCTTCTGCGTTCCTGTCCTGGATACCAAACCTGCCCATCACTTCCTCGTCCCCTCTGTTGCCTGCACCAACATGTCCATTGAAGTCTGCACCAATGACCACTCTTTCACCTCTGGGGGTACTCTGCATCACTTCATCTAACTCACTCCAGAATCTCTCCTTCTCTTCAAGCTCACATCCTGCCTGTGGGGCATAAGCACTAATAACATTGAACATCTCACCTTCACTTTCTAACTTGAGACTCATCACTCTGTTTGACACTCTTTTCACTTCTAGGACATTCCTGACCAACTCCTCCTTCAAGATGACTCCTACTCCATTTCTCTTCCCATCCACACCATGAAAAAACAGCTTAAACCCTCCTCCTATGCTTCCAGCCTTGCTCCCTTTCCACCTGGTCTCCTGAACACACAGTATGTCCACCTTCCTCCTCTGCATCATGTCAGCCAGCTCTCTATCTTTTCCTGTCATAGTTCCAACATTCAAAGTCTCTACTTTCAGTTCTAGACTCCTGCCTTTCCTCTTCTCTCTCTGCCTACGGACACACCTCCCGCCTCTCCTTCTTCGACGTCTTCGACCAACAGTAGTCCAATTTCCACCAGCACCCTGTTGGCTAACAGCACTGATGGCGGTCGTTGTTAACTAACAGCACTGATGGCGGTCGTTGTTAAGTGTGAGCTCAAGCATACAAGGGGGCAAAAAGCTCTTTCTTCTCCAAGTGTATTAAGCTGTTCGTCAATATGCATGAGCAGAAGTTTATAAAGATGTGGGTGGCTAGCAGCAACTGTCATGGAGGCCCCCCTGGTTAGTGGTGGTTCTGTGATAGAGAGGCTATGCTTGACAAATGGAAATTGAATAAACTAAATGAGGGTTTATTTTACAGGGAATTACTTGATGAATGTTTGTTGGTCTGTGCAGCTGACAACACAACAGTTACCTTAGGTCACAAAATGCAAGTGGGTCTGGTGCTCATGAGGCAAAAAGGTTTGAGGTTGGAGATACTTAGATCAGGGGTGGACTAAATTATTCAATTCATTAAATCTATAATTTGTGAGGCGCTCCACTGAAAGTAGGCGCTTGTCGCACAGACCACTTTTGAGATAAAGGCCAGAAAAGTAAAAATGGTCCATTTTTATCGAAATTCGGATTTTTACATAAACTATTAAAACAAGTATTCAACTATCACGTACTCATGTGAAATCGACTGAAACTCGATATGAAGACAATATGCTCATAATCAATGCAGGCTAGTTGCTGAGGAAGATCTGAAACGAGCACACTGATTGGTCAGCTCGGGCTTACACATGCTCAGTGCCCGTCACACGTTAACTTCTGGTTTACTTCCTGACTCTAGTTTCCTCCATGCGGAATAATAGCGCCGACTTTCTCTTCAATAACAGTCATTAAGTTTATTTATACGATTGTGAATACACATAATTTCTGGAAAAGGAGAGTGTAATGTCATCTGTGATGTCGAGCAGCATTAGTATAGATGTTAAATTTGACGCAAGAATTCGGCTTTGACGATGCCGGAATGCTTAGCGTTCTTGAAGATTATTTTGCCGGTGAGTATTTTCCTCTGCATGCAAAATTCGATTCTAGAAAATTTTTTATTATTTGATTTGTGTGTAATCTTGTCTGGAGTGGACATGCTGGATCGTGGGTTGTTTAGTTTTGTACGAAAATTGGTCAAGACCTGAAAAATATTTAAATGTTTCATTCCTGTTACATATAAACAAACTGATGATGACTATGCCAGCTGTGTTGATGAAGATTTTGATTTTGATGATGAAGAAGAGGCATCTGTTAATAAAAGTGTGATGAGTGGTGTTTGTGAAGAATATGTGATCTTATCTGTTGAGCAGGATATAGATGAAGATGATAATGCTGAGGGCAGAGTTGATGAAGCTTACTTATATAAAGAGATCAGAGAGTTTTGTTATATAGTTTTCTTATATATAGTTTTCTTAATTTCAGTGTGATTGTTTGAACCTGACAGTGTTTTTTTTTCCAATCAGTATCATTTGAAGGCATTTGAACCTTTATATAATGGTCAAAAAGATACATACTGATCTTATTGGAATAAACAGAAATTAAGAATAAAAAGTAGTTTTTTTTTTTGTTAATTTTTTGGGGGGTTACCACAGTGACTGATGAGTTTAAAAAGGGCCTGTTAGATCAAAATGAGGATGATTTCTCTTATCATCTCTTCATAAAACTCTTCCGAGACATGTTTTTAAAACTTTATATGGCTGAGGTGCATAAAAATGTTTGGTTGCTAGGACTAATGATTTTGGAAGAAGTGCAATCTTTTTGCTCATTTTTCTCTCAAACGTCTTCTGAAATTTTTAGCTGAATGCTGACACAAGAAATGGCATAGCTCGATCAGTTTTCAAGGTATTGACAAACTTTTCCTGCATTTTGCAGCTTTGGGCCTTCTCTATCTGACTGTGTAAAAAGCTCATTTTTCATTTTTGGACCCAAGAGCCTACTTTCAGTGGAGTTGCTCACATGTATTAAAGTGTACCTGTGGCAAATTAGTGCTGCTAGCTACTTAAAACAATCACATAGAACATCAGTGGTTCCTTCTGGTAACATCAGTCCTTGCCTCATGTGAAAGTATGAGTGAGTGTTACGATTTGAGGCATGTTCAGAAACATGTTGCCCTCCTCATTGTCTGTTCTAGCCTGATAGTGATCCAAACTTGTTGGATTGACTGGGCAGCGTTCCTAACCCTGTGTGAGAACACAATCAGACAGTGCTGAGCTGCACAAACAACAAGCTTCTGAGATTGTGGAAAACATTTCTTTCGTGTTTATAGACCAGTTGACAACAGGAAAGCTGATTTGAACATTAGAGGCATTAATCTGTTTTGGACTTACCATCGTGCTTATCTCTGGCATCATTCTAATCCTCAGTGTCATGTAGAATGTGATGTCTCAGAAGACTGTTACTTCTTTGGTTCAAATAGGTAACCATTTACACCCATTTCCTCCAAATTGCCATAGTTGTTTCTTGAACACACTTTTTATCACATAAAATGTCACTTTGCTGAATAGATCTGCTTGTTTACTTTTGCTGGACAAAATGGATCAACAAGTTCACGTCACTTCCAGGAAAAAAATAACCGTTTCAGCCCCGCTATTATTCCACAGGATAACATTATCAGTTTTGTGCTTTTTATAGTGATTTTATGTTCAATAAGCTCTGTGTTGCCTAAGTATATGTATTGATTACCAGTGATGGTAATCTTTAATAATTCAAGCAATCCAATTCAGTGGAAATCATAGAACCTTGCGTGAATAATTGTTAAAGGATTATACTATCCAGGAGCATAAAGATAAACTAAATCAAGATTTTTGTCGTCTAATTTTCATCTATTCTATGGCAGGTGAGTGCTAAAAGCCCCGCATGCAGAGCATAAGCGCTGTTGGATGCCTGTTTTTAAATTCATTTAGCATTCTTGTACATGTTACATGTAAACTTAAAATAACATTAAAAACAGGCTATGACAGAGTGCAGGTTTCTTAGGTTTTAGTATGTATGAGGCAGAAACACAGGTGCGTTCTCCGAGTGACTGTGACAATCCATGACTGTATGTACGATTTAAACATTATATACTTGATATAATGTCCGTTAACCCCAAAATAGTAGTTCTTTAGTGGCATTCTTCCATTCTAGTGTGTTATACAGTAATTCCAATGACAATCTCCAAAGAGAAGAAGGGGATCCAAAACTGATCTGGGAACCCCCCAAAAATCTATTATCTTTGAGTTTGTGGATTGGCCAACACTGTAGATGTAATATAGGCTTTGAAATTCATTTTTTGTATTTTCCCTGTATGTGTGAATAGAAAGTTAGTGAACTTGTTTTTGTCTAGTATAAAGTGGGATATGGGCTTAATCCTAAGCTATATAGGGGATCTGTTTATACATACAGCCACGCAGCCAAGAGCTGTGGGAAAGGAAGTGCTTTCCATTCCTTCTGAGACCTAAAGATGCGTGGTAAGCATTAAAACATACAGCATGTCTTCAATCACCATCTAATTAAAAGCTCAGCAAGTCCTTTTTAGTCAGGTCTTATAGCCAGCCTTTAGCATCACTGCAGAAAATACTGCAGCACATCCAATTTCCACTTTCATTAGTGTGAGATCGATATGCTAACTGCATGTGGAAAGCTGGTAGGATCAGCCATGTGTGCATGAGGGAGAGAAAACTAGGAGCATACTGCTGAAGATTGCTTACCGTAACCTAATACTGTCAAATTCTCCAAACGCTTTATTGATTGAACTGTGAGAGCCCTCATGCTCAATCCATTATGAGAAAGAAAGTTTACTTGGTAAAATTTAGTGCAGATGGTTTATGAAAACACAGTTCAACTGAATAGTTTCAGATCAAATGATTTGTTCATCTACTAAGATAATTTCTCCAGTATTAAGTGACGTTCTCCTCAAATCATATATTCATTCATTCACTTAATACAGTCATTTGCCAAACCACTTGGGTTGAGAGAAAGCTGGAGCCTATCTTACCCAACTCTGGGTGAAGGTGGGGTGTTCCCTGAACAGCTTGCTAGACCATTGCAAGACTAACACACAACCATTCATACTCACATTAGGGCAATTTGGTGCAACCATTTAGCCTAATATACATACTAGAAAATCAGAGTACCCAGAGGAAACCCAAACACACTCCACACGATAATGGTCTCGTCAAGTCTGATACTCAAACATTCCGTGGATTTCTCCATGTTGTACTAGTATATTACAAAACAAAATTGAATGCAAGATGGGCAGTGCTGCAGCATATTGGTTAGCATGATGACCTTGCAGCAAGGTCTTGGGTTCAGGGCATTTCTGTGTGGAGTTTGCACATTCTCCCCATGCTAGCCCAGGGTGTATCCCACCTTCATATCATGTCAGCTGTGGTAGGTGCCAACTTCCCTGCAGCCTGACTAAGATTAAGCAGTTTGGAAAATAAGGGAATAGATAGAGTGTCAATATTGGGCCTAACAGTCTCTGCTCACTTATACCCAGAGAACACAGAGTAAAAATGCAGAGCTTGCGGATCAAGTCACAGTATAAAAGAGAGGGGACACAGGGGATTCAGGTCTTGCAGATTGGGTAATGATGTGTAAGGCAAATGTTCTAACGATGTGAATGATACTAGGACGAGTCAGAATGAAATGGCAGTTTTTTTTAATAAGCTGTTTGTTGAGTGCTGAATCGCAGTGGAGCAAATTGAAAACAAATAACAATAAAATTAATAGACCAGGCAGAAACAGTATATTAATGAGACTGTTATGCCTCAGTAGTTCATTGAAATCCAAATCGCGTACAAAAATCGGTGAACTCTTCAGTATTATTCAGTAAACTAAAGTACATATGCGCCAAAAATAATAATCTTTATATTCCCAACAACACCTCCACATTTTTTATTTCAGCACTGAATGGCCAACATTTAGTTCAGTCGGCCCTCTACTTACGAAAACCTCTGAATACAAAAAAATCCAGGTTACGAAAAACATTTTCCTAAATTTTCGCCGTCTACGAAACAACCTCTTCTTACGAAAAGCGCCAAACACGCCATTCAAAAATTCAAATAATGCACGAGTTGCTCTCTCATTGGCTGTCTCCCAACGTCCCGCTCCGCTGGCCTCCCATTGGCCAGGAGGGAGCTGAATCTCCATAGTACAGTATCCATAAGCTTGTTCGTCACACGCGTAAAGGAGAGATGTACTGTTGGTTCGTGAGTTTCATGAGTTTTGAGAGTACTGTACTCATTGCAGCTTGGTTAAGGAGGTCCGGATAAGCCGCACCCCGTCTCAAAAGCTCTCGGCAACGAAGTATTTTTGTGCACGAAAGTGGGCGGCGTCACAAGACCGCCGATCTCGTAAGGAAGCAAGTTAATATTTAATCTGGACCGCTGATCTTTCAAACAGGTACAGTAATTCCGCTTTAAATACAACACCTCATCTCAAAAGCTCCGTCGGCTGCGTGTGAGTGAGCCCGCATTCGGCAGAGCGCGCACAAGAGAGAGAGAGAGAGAGAGAGAGAGAGAGGTTTTTGTGTGTGTGTGAGTGAGAGAGAGAGCGAGAGAGAGATAGAGAGAGACAGTGTTGTGTGTGTGTGTGTGTGTGTGTTAAAAAATGTTTAATAATGGTTTAATTAAAAAATATGTTAATAAAATGGTTTAATATGTGAATAAAATGTTTAAATGGTTTAATACATTATTTTATTTTACTTTTAACACATATTTTATACAAAATTGGTGTACTTTTATCATTTTTAAAGGGTTTATGGGGTAGTCTTGGGAGCCTTGGAACGAATCACGCGTTTTACATGTAAAATGTGCCTCTACTTACGAAAACGCCAGGCTACGAAAAGGGCTCTGGAACGGATTTTCTAAGTCGAGGGCAGACTAATTACTAATGTCCCCTGTATCTGCCAGAATTAGTCTGTCTGTGTGTGTATATGTGTGTGTGTATATATATATATATATACAGTATATATATATTTGTCGTTAGCATCACCTGCAGTGTAGTAAATACCCAGTCACAACACACACCTGAGGTCTATCTGCATGTTGTGCCTTTGCAAAATTATTACATGTGGGTACATTAAAAACAGTCGCAGTACTGGGGCACATTTGAATTTAGCTTATCCGACACTGTCTATATTTATATCTACTAAAATCCTATGCTTATTCATTTTTTGGTTAGAGTGGAATCTCTGAGGTGAAGGTGGAGGAGACAGCAGGTGGCCACATCTTGCATCTGCAGGCTGAGGATGCACTCATCCAGCTGGAGGAGGATGCAACGCACATCGTGTGTGACAACAATGAGCCACTGCGCACTGCTCTTCGGGACCTGGTGCTCAGATTCCTCCAGAAACTCTGAACTCTGACCTTTAATGGGCCCAGGTAGACTGTCTGACATTAATGTGGCTGCATCCAGTATTGTGATAATCCAATGGGTCAATAGTGGCAAACAGTGAGCACTGAGACATGACTGAAGCCTTGGAAGTTACCCGTGGTTTAAGTAAATACAGGAGCTCACTTTTAACTTACGATATGTCTCAGGGCAGGATATCGTCACTGCTGGACACTGTACTTTACTGATTTCGTGAAGTAGGACATTTTTTATTTCTTAATTTCTCTCCCTCTTGACTGTATCTCGTCACAGTGAAACATATACTTTAATATTTTTATTTCTCTTATTGTCTCTTTTTCTCTCTGTGTTTGCTGCATGAACTATAATAGAAACTTCATACTGTTTTCACACTCAAAATGGAAATCTAACGGTATGTGGTGCAGCTTTTTTTTCTTTATTTATTATATTTCTTTCTGTGTCTGTAAATTTCATAATATTTGCACATTTAGAAACAAACACCTAAGAGCATGAAGCAGTCCTTTGTTTCTCATCACTCTCTCCAATGCACACACATGTGGGTGGCATGCAGTACAGCTCAATGGAAGATGTATATCATGCACATTCTGTAATCAGGTATGAAGAGACCAAGTTCTCAATCTGTACAAGTCACCCTTTCAGAGATTGAGCTACTTTGCCAAAGGAAAGAATTTGTGGTCATGATGACTACCAATATCAGTACAGCTGATCCAGATCCACAAAACCAAAGTCCAAATCAACAGGACGACCTTGCATTGCTGCATTGTTGAAAATTGTTGGGTAAATTCCTCTTCCATCTCATCACGAACTCTTTACTGTGAATGTATCAGTTTTAGATTTTAGGATAAAAGTCAACAACTGTCTTTTGGCTTCTATTTGAAGCGAAAATTAGTAAAATGTGTGTTAAAATGGTACTCATAAAATAGCAACATTCTGTGTTTGGATGTCAGATGGTGCATCTGGGGCTTGGAATGTTCAAGTGGCTCTAGAATGGGAAGATGATACAATTGTTCCAAAAAAAAAAAAAAGATCATTACTTGGGTGAGAAAAAACTGGGCTGCCACCACATGACTAATTACCCAAAATGCTCTTCAAGAAACCACAATGTTTTCTGCGGTGTTTGCAGAAAAGATTCAGGAAGCAGCTTTATGCAAAAGAAATAATGTGCATGTCTGTTATACTGTTATTTTGTTTTGTGTTTAAATATTTTTTAATTTTGTAATAAATAATGTTTCTTACATTTATTATGCCTGTTATTTTTCATCCCCACTGCTCAGTGGTTGTGCTGATCTTCTGGCACCAGAGGTCAGAACTGAGTAGCTTGATAATCTTCTCTACCCAATCCAACTTTATAAATATCTTTGAGCCAGATTGATGTCTAGCAGGATTGGATGTCTAGCAGGATGCTCCCTCTCTCTCTCTCTCTCTCTCTCACACACACACACTCACACACACACACACACACAGACATTATTTATGGGGTTTATCCAGTCCAAAGACTGGAGCCTTGGAACGAATTAGGTGTTTAACATGTAAGGTGCAACCCCTACTTACGAAATCCCCGCGTTACGAAAAGGGCTCTGGAACGGATTAATTTCGTAAGTTGGGGGCCAACTGTATATACATACATACGCATTCTTTTCCTTTTGGATGTTCCCTTTTACAGGAGTCACCACAATGAATCATCAGCCTCCATCTTCATGGAAATCATGTTAATGATTCGCAAATTCGATTTGGCATACGTTTTTACGTCGAATGCCCTTCCTGACACAACCCTTTAGAAAGGGACAGAAACACACTGACAGCTTTACAGCCTAATCTTTACGAAAGTCAGCAAATGGTTCTTTTACACGCCTCTTACCATAGACAGTGAGAGACATGGCCGGCCTTTGATAACACAGTTAGCTGCATTGGGGGGGAGCAGTGACAACCTTGTGGAGAGTGGGACTTGAACCCCCAACCTTTTATGACTATCAGTTAGTTGAGTGGAAGGACTTCTAGGATTAGAGCACTGTTCAAGCATTGTTGCCTCACATTGCTTCTATGCTTTAATCAGCAAAATACCAAGATATCTTTTTACAACAACTTCCTCACATCACAATATTCAACCAAGTACTGCACATGTTCTACTTCATCATCATTGCCATTCATGTTCTGCCTTACACTTGTTATAACGGCAAGCACTCACTTCCTTTCCCCTTTTTCCCCCCCCAGGGGTCATCACAGCGAATGATTCACATGTTTGATTTGGCATAGGTTTTTACGTCGGATGCCCTTCCTGACACAACTGTGACGGCTATGCAGCTACTCTTTACAAACATCAGCAATGGTTCTTATGAACCTCTCACCATAGAGAGTGAGAGACATGGCCATCCTTTGATAACCCAGTTAGCTGCACTGGGGGGGACAGTGACAACCTTGCCATCCTTTGATAACTCAGTTAGCTGCACTGGGGGGGGCTTGAACCCACAACCTTAGGGTTAGTGATCCAGCACCCCTTACCACCAGGCCATCACTGCCTCGCACTCACTTCATCACCCAGCCTCCCTTTATCATGCACACAATTTACATTTAGTTATATAAAAAAAAAAAATGTCAAGCATCTTCCATTGTGAAGTGATTGCCCCTGACTATTACTCATTAGTAGAAACAGGGCAATGTGATTGGTCCATCTCAGGTTTTAAAAACATTATTGTGGATGAACCATGCTTCAATAATGGTTTGTCAAGGTCATTTCGAGCAGGTTGCAAATTTATTATCACCCTTTAAAATGGAAAGATAAATCTAAAAAAAATTAAATAAATAAATCATATTTTAGTGTGTTTTTCAAATAAAAAATACTGTTAGAGCACAAGGTACTGACATTTCAGTGAACAAAATACTTTGACTGAATAGCAGTAATAGTAACAGATGTTGTTGGCTCACCTGATATGAATCTGTAAATTATAATAATAAAACTAAATTTTTTTGTTTTAGTTTACTTCCTGTTGTGTTTCCAATTATGTACTAAATACTCTTTATGAAAATTTAAATGCAGTAACACGTGTCCTGTACCAGCTCATATAAGTGCTTGTCGTTAAAAAAACAAAAACAAATATATAATTAAATAAATTCAATGAACCATAAAAATTTCGTAGTTAATGTACTTTTTCTCAATGGCACACCTCAGGGATCATTCAGCAGCATTCATTTTTTCATCCATTTTCTCTGAACCGTTTATCCTGATTCGGGTCATGGGGAAGCTTTCACCCATCTCAGCTGACTCTGGGTGAGGGCAGAGTACACCCTGGACAGCTGAACAGGCAATGCAGGGCAGAAACAGATGGACAACAATGACAGCAATGGTTCTTTTACATGCGTCTCCCCACAGACAGTGAGACAATGCTGGCCTTTGATAACCCAGTGAGCTACACTGTGGTGACAGCAGTGGCAACTTGGTGATAGTGGGGCTTGAACCTCCAATCTTTGGATCAGTAGGTCAGCACCCTATCGGGCCACCATTGCCCCTTTTCAGAAACATCCACAAATAATTCTAATTTTCTGTTTACTTCATTTTTAGGTTAGTACTGCAGCTAGAGAGGCTGCAGTAGCTGAGGTAAATTATGTCATGAAATCACTTCTAAACTGTGTTCTGTATATATTTCCAGTTCTACTGCAAAATTTATGGCAGCATGGTGGCGTAGTGGTCAGCATGGACAATTCACAGCAAGGGAACCCTGGGTTTGAGTCCTGGGCTCAGTGAGAAAATTTCTGTGTCGAGTTTGCATGTTCTCCCTGCACTTGTCTGGGTTTCCTCTGGGTACTCCAGTTTCCACCGACAGTCCAAAGACCTGCACATTAGGACCAAGCAGTCGAGCAAATGAATGAATGTAAAAATTAAACCAGTAAAAATAAAATGGTTAATTTAATTACATTTTAGTAAAGGGGATAATTTCGTAAATGTGAATTTTTTTTTTTCACTCATCATTTCAATAATAACAGTCAGACTCCATGTTCTTGGCTTCATCATTCATCAAAATGCATGTCCATATGGGTAGCAGATTAACACCAGTACAGAAGTTTATCCACTGAGCTGAGAGGGACTGTAATGTAGATCCAAAAATCCAACACCACTCACTCTACTCAAACCCTCTGCTCGATTAACAGCTGCTTACAGCATCCACTCTTCAGATCCTGTTTGCTCAGAGAGGGAGGAAGAGTGTACATTTGGCCATTAAGACATGTTGGGATTTGAGCTCAAGAGTGTGGAGTGATGACGGATGTTACACTCCACTAAGCTGTAATAGGAGCCACTTGCTCTGTGTGTGTGTGTGTGTGTGTGTGTGTGTGTGTGTAGGATTTCAGGAATGTGACTTGGTCTTTTGGTGATAACACACTGAACCATGAGCCATTAAATCTTCCTCAGATTCTTACCTCCAGTGTAACTGTAAATCTTTGGCTGAATCACATCGACAGAGAAACCATCACCATGGATTTGGATTAACCTCTGAATCCAACGAAATTGAATAAACACTACCTTATTACTGGTGCACTCTGAGTCATGCGAAAGCAAATGATGCGGTTTTGGTTATGCTAACTGTGTACAACGTGTCATTTTGCTCATACTGAGGCTTTGTTGAGCAATTTACCAACCTATCCAGTTAATATTTATAAATTACTATTATGTATTAGTTCATATTTGAGCCAATATTTTTCTTTACATTACTTATACACCAGGATGGGTAAACCATGTGCTAGTTAATTCATTCCTCATTGACTTTGTCCATATATATCAGTTTGCGTATATTCGTAATCTCACATTTATCCACGGGACAGTGGTGGCCTAGTGGTATAGGGCGCTGGCTCGCTGATCCAAAGGTTGGGGGGGTTCAATTCCCACTCTCCACAAGGTTGTTACTGTCCTCCCCAGTGCGGCTAACTGGGTTATCAAAGGCGGGCCATGTCTCTCACTGTCTATGGTGTGAGGCATGTAAAAGAACCATTGCTGACTTTCGACAAGAGTAGGCTGCAAAGCCGTCGGCGTGTTTCCGCCCTGCGATGGCCTGGCGAGCTGTCCAGGGTGTACTCTGCCCTCGCCCGAAGTTGGCTGGGATGGGCGCCAGCCTCCCCGCGACCCTAATTAGGATTAAGCGGTTACAGAAAATAAACTGAACATTTATCCACTCAGAATGTTTTTTGATCATTTTGTGAAGTTCACCTACAATCATCTACGATCTGTAGTGTTTGCACCTTCTGCATCACTCAAAAAGACACCTCCACTGCCACGACATTTGGGTTTAAGTGGGGGGGGGGGGGTTGTGTACATTCTTGTTTTTGGCTAGATTCTTGAAAGCAGTTTATGTTTTTGTGCAAGATCCATCTATCAGTCAATGTCATACGTGTTAACAATCCGTAACGTGTTGATGAAGCTGCTTAATGCCTGATGAAATGCCTGTGACATTCCATCTGCCCTGAAAGAGGGAAGAAACCAGCTGTTTCACGGTGTCTTCAGGAAAACAAGGGTTGGCAGTCATTACCTTACACTAACTAAATTGTCATACAGCAGCAGCAGCATAATGACTGCTACATACCGGGATCTTAAACCTCCTGACACAAATGGGTCTCTGGATGGGTTAAAAATTTTCTCCACTTCACTGGAATTTTACAAACAGAAAACAAACATCCGCAACTAAAGGACAATTGGTAAAAGTCGATGTGCCAAAAACCGGGACGGTTTCTGTGTAAACATAATATTTCACTCTACTACATTTTAAGTCCGAATTAATGTGCAGGCTATTCCGTCTTTAACTTCCTGAGCGTTGGTCATGTGGTACCATAAATGTCAATGAGGAGCACACCAACTCAAATCCCTTTGACTTTTCAGGTCAATTGTGTGTAAACATTTCAGCACTGCGTAAAAGCGGAGCTGTGAAAATTTTAACTTAGGAAATAGCTATAAGTTATAAAGGAAACTCATTTCCCCTCAAGAAGAAAAACTACTGACTAACACAAGACAATTTTCTGCAAAGTGCACTTATTACTGATGGTGCCAATCAGTATATTTTTATCGACCAAGTTCTTCATTTATTGGGTTGCCAGAGTGAGCATGTGAGCACAGACAAGACAACAAACTCAAGCTCATGGCTTTCTGACATTTGCAGAAGTATGGAGCTCCGCTATAACCCGCTGGTGAAATTAGCTTTTACCATTCATGTTACATAATGTTTTAATCCAACAGCAAGGCCCAACCTTTTTGTTTGTCTGCACTCTTCTCCGACTTGCCAAGCTGTTCCTCAAGGATTTGTTTGTCCAAAGATGTGTTTGCACCAATACTGAAAGCAGCTGAAGAGTTTGTACTATGCTGCGGTTGTGGAAGCACTATACCACTGTCTCAAAGATTGCCCCAGGTACTCTCCATAGAGTAGATATTTTGACAGACACATTTCCCTGGTGTTAGACCTGGCACAGATTTGGCACATACAACTGTAACAAATCTTTGATTATAAGCATCTTTTTTTTCTTTCTCCTTCTGCATTACACTACATTTACATTTTTAGCAAATACCCAATATTTTAGCCATCTGGTAATCATTTGCACTGAGGCAACAGCAAGCAAATACTGCAACATCCTGTCGATTAGGATTTCAGCAGGTCTTTAATGTTGAGATCATCTTAGGAGCTTGTCATTTCCTTCTATGGATCTCCTATGGTATGTTTTGACATCTTTCTTGGCATGATATTTGCTTCCTTGCTTATTAATGTGTAGAAAATGTGGCAGAGGTGCCAAATCCATATGATAAAAGCCATGAATTGTTAATGATGAGGTTAAGCAGCAGTCGCACCTTGCCAGATAAATGGATGCCCGACAGGCAGAAACTTTGTGAAAGAAAATGATCTGGTCGAGAAAGTCATCTCCATCGCTGCTCAAGGCTCTTCTGTCCTGTTCTGGTCTCTGTGCGCATCTGTTACTTTCTCAGTTTCCATGTTTTCCTTATCACTAACCAGTCGCTGAAAGTGCAGTCCAAGTCCAACACACCTGTTTCATCCATTGCATTTCAAGTAGTCTGGCAACAAGCCAGGTCCACCAGATGTCAATGGGTGCAAATTGACAAGTACATGAAGAGGAATGGATGAGTATCACCCAGCAGATTCCTTTGCCTGGTGGTGTCAGTTGTTCATGCACAAAACGTTTTTGGATTGAACAGACCTCCTCTGACAAGAACCGCATATGCCGAAAGAGAAATATGTAAATGGGGGAGATTGAAAATTTTGCTCCATCATAATGTACATAATAATAGATATAGGTCAAGTGCCTCAGGCAACAATTCATCAAATAATCAGAATGAAATAAATGGAGCTTTCAGAAGCTGTCGGTTTCCTAAGATTTTACCCTCATATGAGCCGACAGAGTTCACACAGATTGGTGTGAAAAAAAAAAACAACATTCCATAAGAGAAGAATCAGCAGACTGAAACAACTTGTAAATGAGATCAGTGCAACTGCTTGGAGTACAAAAATTAATGAAATGGTTCATTTTGCCATACAAACAAAGCATTTGATGCAAGTATTATTTGGAACAGTCTTTTTCGGGAAATTACCCTGGTCATCTCAAATTGTCAGTATTCATGATCTTGCTCCCAATTACAACTAGCTGTATGAAAGTTTGCTGAGACCAGGGATATGTTATTACTGAGAGAAAAAAATGGCAAAATTTAACAACTGATATGTTAAAACTTCCAATGTTCAAGATCTGAAGGGCGATAACTTGGGGGGGGGGGGGGGGGGGTTGGTGTTGACATAATAATGAAAAACAAATTTTGTCCCTTGTACATACACTTTGGAAGTTATCAATGAAGCTCTATATCGATTGGCAAAAAGGTGTCCATTTTTTTAAAAATCAATATTTAAAATTTATCAAACAGTATGATATTGATGATAGCGTCGGGTCAATTAACTTCTTTACCAAGTTCCATGCTTATGTCACCATTTCACTACAGTAATCCCCCTTATTTCGAGGTTAATGGGGAGCCCCGAAATGCAAAACCCTCGAAATAACTTCTGCCACTTCTTAAGGACACCCACCCACCTATATATTATATACAATTTATATACAAGTTCATTTTAAAGTGTTCTATGCATGTTAATGTCATTCAGGCAACATGTACAGTGGTACCTCGCCTTACGAAATTATGCATTTTTCGTAAATTGAACCGCATTTTACATGTAAAACGTGTGATTTGTGCCAAGGCTCCCAATACTCCCCCATGAACCCTTTAAAAATTATAAATGCATACCTTTTAAAGACCTCCTTCTACATTAATCTCGTACCGATGGTAGAAGGGTTTGACCATATTCCTTCGTGATATCACTCCAGCCCGTTTCTTCTTCTCACGTGTGCGTGTGTATGTGTGTTGACCATGTCTTCTTAGCAGAGTTATAATCTTACAAATGTTTATGGAAGGTTAAAAGCCTGAGTCAAGAAATAAAGCATAACAAAAAACAGTAACTCTGTCCTTTACACTAAAATCAGTCCATAATCCACAACGATAAGGCATTTCCCATTTTCACAACTGTTATTGTCTGTGCTAGTTGGGGCATTTAACTCTCTTTCTCCCTCTCCTCATACACTGCATGCGCTGGTGAGGGGCGTGGCTGTTACTGCAGGTGAAATCCAGAGAGCGCACCTGAATTCACTCAGCCATCAGTGCGCTATAAATAGCTCCATGCTTGACCAGTTTCTGTGTTGATACTCTCCCAGTGATTTTGGTTTTTGTTTTTCCTTCACCACTACGGTGAACACAGTTTTTCCCACACCCCAGTGTTTCCCCTGAGCTCAATAAAAGTCATTGTTTCATGAGGGAGAAAAGGTGTGTTGGATGATGGGAAATATAATCTCGACCAATCAGCTTGCTGGATTCACAGCCAATCAGAGAACACTCAAGTCAAGCAGGAGAACAGAGCATGTTGGGTGGCGTAGTTGAAAGTACATGTAATGCTGTAGTGTGCATGAATTTTGAATAATCTTTAATTTTTTAATTTCCCAATGGGAAATCCCACTATAATGCAGGGATGCCAAGTAGGAAATGCAAAGTGGCAGGGGATTACTGTATTTTGGAACAAGAATGAAGAAACTGGTTCAAGCTGATGGGAAGGACACGAAAACACATAACTCACTCTTTACCGCCACAGCATTGGCTCCTGATCTCACTAAAGCACTTGTACAGTAGCAAATCCCCATAACAGCACTCCAAGAAGCTAGTGGCAGACCTTCCCAGAAGAATAGTGGTTGGTATACATCTGGAATAGAATGCTGAACGAGTATATGTAGGTATAACACAACACAAACACTAAAGAAAATACTAATTGGTGCAGTTAAATGTTGCAAGCCATCAGCTCTCCAGAGAGAATAAAATTTACCATAATCATGGTCTCACCTCCACTTTGATTAAAAACAAACAAAACCTCTTGAAGCATTTCATTGCAAATGACTACTTCGCCGATAGTAGTGTTTTATTCTCTCTACTCATTTGGAATTAGTTTTGCTAAACCCACACAGGTTCAAATTGCCCCTGTTGATTTTGGCACTGCCACCATTACTTTTATATCGTCTATACAAGTTTCCAAAAAAAAAAAAAAAAAAAAAAAAATCATCTCCTTGGACTGATCGATCAAACTATAGTCTCTTGTGTTTGATATTTAAATAATATCGCATCTTTAAAAAGACTTATGACGCTTTATATAAGTTTCCAGAAAAAGCTTTTCGACATTAAGTAATAACTGATGCTTATCGGACGAGTTGTCGAATTATGGAGAAAATTAAAACTCAAGATTGCTCCATTTCTATTTCTTTATAATCTCAATTATAACCTCTTTGAGGAAATAAAAGCTTAATGCATATATTTCACTCTGGTAATTAAACATTGACGTTCATTAAAGTTCCAGAGACAAATGGCACGGGCTGGTTTATTAGTGTTGACGAGGATCACACTAATGATACAGTCTGTCAGATTGCTGTGCTTTTCTTCCTTGCCTCCCCAATCTCCATGCTCAAGTTGCAATACATGAAAAACCCCCACACATTACTTAAACCTTAACAAATTTATACATACACATTCTTTTAAGTGTACAAAAAATTCCATAAAAGTTATCCATGTCCTGAAACATATATCATATATATTTAAAAAAACAAAAACAAAAACAAACAAACACCAAATGCATTTACAATGCAGATATCCCTATTCACTACAGTTCACGACAGAAATTAGCATCGTAGTACAAACATCAGTTCATGTGCATGGAGGTATTGTGAATTGAAAGGTCACTGGGGGAAACAGAATGCTAGTTTGAAAGAAAGATTGTGACAATAATTCTTCCGCAGTATTTATACGCAGCATGATTCTCCCGAATTGTGCTAGTACGCAGACCTGAGGTCTAAACTACAAATTCAATATCAGCTATTTCAGCAAAGGATATGACAAAAAACATGAAAGAGGAAAATAAGAGTAACAAAGGACATCTTTGTGCTGCTTAGGTATGTGCCGATCATTAGTTACATGATATTTTGTCGTTTGCTCTAAAACTGTTGTATTGTAGGTTTTGAAATCATGAGGTGCTAATCAACAGGCCAAAGCCTAAACCACAGAGCAAATGACTCAGAACACCCCACCCTTCAAAACTAATGCGACTTCGATGAAAATGGGAATAATGATCTGGAATATGCTTTGGAAAATGAAATGTTCCTTCATTGATCCGCAGGAGCTGCAGATCAAACGCACTATCATAGGTGGATCAGTATCCAGAAGGTGGTGCACAGCCTGGATGGGACATCAGTCCATCACACATTTATAACTGCACAATAGACAATAAAAGGGCAATTTAGTACTTTAGCAACACACCTGTTATGGTGTGCCTGGAAGGAAACTGGAGAAACAAGTACACACACAAAAAGTAACCCAAAGTCAGAACTGAACCTGGGCCCCTCGAGCTAGTCCACACCACCAAGCCAACCTTAAAATACAATGCAGTAAAATGTTCTGCACTATGATATTCTGTTGGACCACCTTTAAGCCTTGATTACCGCATGTAATCACAATGGAATTGTTTCAAACTTAAGCAAGATAACAAAATTTATTTCAATTCAGAGTTGGCTTTCCACAGCACCTTAAATCGATGATGAGAAAACTGAACCACTCCACACAATATTCTTCAGCACGTCACAAAAACTTTCAACAGGGTCAGGGTCAGATTGTGTCAGTTGATGTGTATGAAAATGATTCCTCAGGCTCCCTGAACCACTCTTTCATTGTGTGAGGCCTGATTATGTATCCATACTATCAGGAGGGGGAAAGTCTAGTGATGGTCATTCAGTACATTCAGGTCATCAATGTACTTCATTTTATTGGCAAATGATGTTGCTGAGCCTCAACCTGGCCAACTAAAGAAACAATGCCATGGTGATTATATGCTGCAATCAACACTAAAGGCACTCCAACAAAATATTAGCATTGCAGGACTTTTTTATTTAAACACAGTGTAAAATTTACAACCGTAACAAATGTGTAAAAAAAAAAAAAAAAAAAAAAAAAAAAAAAATCCTCATTTTTCAAGAATAATACTGTAAACTTAGAGTTAGCCTAAGGTTTAAGAATGAGAAAATTCTTTATCACCCTACATCGAGTGCTGTTCCAAGTCTGTACTGGAAAACACAATTTTTAAAGAAACGGATGTTCTCAAAACTTGACCTTAAACTGACTGAGCTAATATTAAGAGAGGCGTTTTCATGTGGTGTATTTAGAGGAAATGCTTTACAAGCATCTGGTAACTGATCCTTTCTACATATACTGTATTAATATTTTCTCATCTTCATATCCCTTTATGACTTTCCTTTCATGTCATGCCCACACACTCACTGAGACCTTTTTTAGGAACACCTGCAACCCGACTTATTCCAGATTTTATCTCGTCAGCCAATAATGTGGAACCAGTGCAATGCATCAAGTAATTCAGATTGGATGTATTGATTATTAAACCGTCGTCACCACCGGCATTGTGGCATAATTATTGGCTCCAAACAGTCTAGTTTGAGGATGATGCTGCCACAGTCATCTGTGGCTGGGAAATAATGTGAGATCAAGTCGAAAAAAAAATGGCCGGTGGAAGCGAGGGGTGGTATTCTCTCTCAACCCATCAATTACAGTGACAGAGTTGAAGACTGGAGGGGTGGGGAGGGGGAGCCTTGTTTGATAAAGGAGAGACAAACAAATAGGGTCAGAATTTGGAGCCAACATAATGAATCCATGGACTCCAAAGTCTAGGCTGATGGAGGTTGTGTGATGGTTGAGGAATGTTTTCTTGGCAGTTAATACCAAACATCACTTCATCATCATGACATACTCGAGTACTGCTACTGACCATATGTATCAGTTCAGGGTCACCAATTATCAATGTTTGAATTTCTGCATGTAGAAAGATCATGCTCCATATGACAAAGCAAAAAGTTATTTTACAGTGGTTTCATGAACATGCCTTTCAATCCAAAAGATTGAGACCTCTGGGATTCTTCGAATTGGCAACTTCAAAACATGAAAGTGCACCTTAAAAATATGTAAGAATTATGCAACGCAATCATATCAGCATGGACTAGAAACTTGAAGGAATGTTTTCAAATTCTTGTGAAATCCATGCCATGAAGAACTAAGAATGAATTGAGAATCGCAAGCAAAGGGTGACCTAGCCCTCTAGTAGTACAGTACTCCCAATAAAGTGCTCAGTGAGGGCATATGTATGTGTACAATTGACATAATTTCGATAAAGCTGCTTTGGAAGAATGAGCAACGTTAAAAGTGCGATGCAAATAAAATTGAATTGAAAGGAATGTGTAAACATGCTTGTACTATGTAACCATATTGACATGTAACTAGAATGTTCACAAAGAACTACTCAAGCTAGCTGTGTTATTGTGTGTAGCTCATGTATTACTTACACTAATTACAAAAGGACAGCTCAGAGCTTCTTGAGGTTGTCTTATTGAAAAAACAACCTGCCCTTTCTCACACGTTTATAATTATAAAGTGACTATTCTCATTCATTATCTGGAAAATGACTAAGCAGTGATGTGGCAGCCATCTTTTTGGTGACATGTGTGTACGTGACATTGCACACGTAAAGGGAGGCATTCAGGAAACGTTTGGGTTTCGAGATTGTGAGAACATTAGGGCACAATTTCTATTATGGTAACCTCTGCACATATTTATGCTGCACTACTGAGCTGCAAAATGGAAAGTGGGCATTGAAAGAAATGTATTTCACGAAGAAAGAATTGTTTATAGAATACAATCAGCAAGAAATATCCTAGTTAAAACAAAGTAATAGAAGACGGTAACAACTTTGAGATATAACCATAGCAACAACTACCAACCTTGACACGCAGAAGGTTTGTTGGCTTTAATGTCATAAATATTTAACTTGCAGTACACTTTAAAATCTTTAAATGACTTTCGTTCCTTTACATTCAACCCAGAAAACAGTTGCCTACATGGGAATCATCTTTTGTGCAGTACTTGTGCTCCTGAGCGAAATCTTATCCCATTGAGAAAGCATTATCGGGAGAGTCGTCTCCAAGAAATCTACACAGCTTGATAATTTTAATTTTTTTGAGTCTGTGATATCGGCACATTCCTAAGAAGACCTGATGAAGCAAGTGTGCACATGTTTTTCAAACCTATTGAGAGGGAGAGGAGTGGAAGTGATTATCGCCCGCCCAACCATATAGTGTTACCATTTCTGCACTTCTGTCACTGTATCTATGACATCTGGTGACTTTATATTCCTCTTATAAAATTACACACACAAAATTTCTGTGACCTGCAGAAATGTGCTTGTCATTTACAAGAGTATATTTGCTCTTGCATATGAAATGCACTCATATATATTGTATAAATGGAGAATGGGTTACAAAATAACAAGTGCAATGAGACAGGAAGCTTTCGCCCATGTCTTTCCCATTCTGTCAATTCCAAAGTGTCAGTCTGAAACCCATTAAAGTGTCTCTGAGCCTCTTGTCCAGCTCTTGTCCAAAACTGTTAAAAGTGGTGCGAATGAGACCAGTAGTGGTTGCTGATGAGTCGAATACGCACATAAACCAAAACAATGTTTTTATGAAATAAGTCCTCCCTTCATTCTGACTTGTGCCACAGCTCCTTTGTACGTCCCTTTTTGGTCCCTTTAAATAAACTTGAAGCATTTGGTCTTATCATGCGGGAGTCGAGTCTTAAAGAGAACAGAGTCCACCCGAAACTGTGTGTAGAGCAGCGGCATATATCCGTACACCTTGACAAAGAAGTTGATGCATTTGTGTCGCTCATGGAAGTGTGAGTCATCGTGAGAGAGTGCCTGAGGACAGCCAGGACAGCGAAATGTCCAACGAGACGTCACCTGGTAGAAGAAGACAGGAAATATATTTGGGTGAAGTTTGAGATATACAGAGATCCCGCAGAACTTCGCGCTTCAATTAATGTGGCTTCAGTGCATCGCGGTTAAAAAAATTAATCGAATTAAAAAATAATGAAATTAGGAAGAATAGGTGGAAAAGTTAACCAAATGTCACAAAACAAGGCCAATTATACAAAAAACAAACAAACAAAAAACCCCTAAACCAACACAAAACAAAAAACAACCCACAATCTCTCATCAAAACTGGATATATTGTTGCATCTGCGCAGCCACACACCCCCCATGCTGGAGCCAAGTATTAAGTGTACCTCAGGATAATGTTTAATCACATTTCATACTTATATTTATGATCTCTCGTTCTGTAGATTTTATTCCATTTCAATTTCTACTTGTTCTTCAATTTCATTTCACTTTCGACTTTGGACATGTTGGAATCTCCGGATGTTTGCAAAACGAATGTTGGTAAGTTGGAGAGCGTCTGTATTTATATTTTATTTACATCTTATGTTATTTTTTCAATGTTTAATTGTTATTATAAGCATTTGATATGTATTTATTGATATCATATACACACATACATGTACGTATACGTCCGTAGGGGGTGGGGGTGATCCTAGTTCACGGATTTCGATGGTCGCGTGGGGATCTCGGTCACAATTACCCGCGGAAAGTGAGGGATCCCTGTGTGTGTGGGTGTGTATATATGGAAACGCTTACGCTTCTGACCAACCATATTTGCTTCGGGTAACAAAAGTCCGCAAAACAGTGTAAACACAAAGATCACTTCTTAACACAAAAGTAACATGCTCTCTCTCTCTCTCTCTCTCTCTCTCTCTCTCTATATATATATATATATATATATATATATATATATATATATATATATATATATATATAAAAACTGAGATATATATATAAAACAGATATATATATATATATATATATAAATAAAACAATATTTTATATATATAAAACTGAACTGGGAAGGAGGGGCACATTCAGTCTGTCGTTTGTAAACAAAGGACGCAACGTCATTACGTCAGCGTACTACGTAGATACGTCTAAACTCAAAATTTGAGTTTTTAAAAAAAAAAAAAAAAAAAAAAGTAAAAGCGAAATAACATAAAAGACCGTAAGTTGGGCAGCGTCTGTACTTTTCTTATTAATAAATAACTTCGTTATGACAATGTTGTTTAAAATGAATTCAGAGTCGTATTACGCTCTAAAATTGTTGGTCTCAGTATTAAAAAATATATTTGGCTCTCAGACGATTAGATTAAAATTTTTTTTTGGCCCTCTTAGTCAAAAAGGTTCCCGACCCCTGACATAGATGAATATCATTAATTATTAATAACACCATACAATTAAATGTAAATTGAGCAAATTTGTTATGTCACAAGAGTGTATCGACCTGGTAGCCCTTCGCATTAATTGGTACCCAAAAAGTATCTCTCAGTTTCAAAAAGGTTGATGACCCCTTCTCTACTACACCTCATATTAAATTATTTGCCATGTAGAAATATAATTTCTACCATAAAACAGTTATTGATCAGGCTAGTGATGCCTGACTACTATTATTTTAAACACAATTGTGTATACACACACACATACACACACACACAAATTGATCTCCAATTATCTGTTCAGGGTGTACCCGACCTTTGCCTTTGTCAGCTGAGACAGGCACCAGCCTCCCTGCGAACCAATTAGGATTAAGTGGATCAGCAAATGAGTGAGTGAATAAGTGAAAAGTATTTTGTGAAAATTCTGAAAAAAAATGTTTTAATCCCCAAGCATGACTTTAACACTGACAAAAATATCCATTCTCGGCATCCAGAGACTTCATTTTATTGATTTATTTATATATATATATATATATATATATATATATATATATATATATATATATATATATATTATATATATATATATATATATATATATATATATATAAAATAAATTAATTAATTAATTTAAAAAAAAAAAAGAGAGAGAGTACACAAGACTTCCTAGTTCATCATTTTAGATGAAAAAAGCAAAGCCAACTGATTTATCCATGCCATTGTAAACTTAAAAAGCTTTATGGTATTACGAGTTAGAGACTGACTGAGAAAATGCAATAATGGAACTTATGACTTTCAGGTGAAATCGCTGCACGAAGCAGTCTTCCACGAATAACACAGCAGTACATAAAATTTCATTTAGACCGTTCTAAAACTTACCAAAGCCGGGAGTGTAATGAAACATCAGTTCTGATGATACTACAGGCTGCCAGCAACACCACACATTATAATGCTGTTGTTATACAAAAATTAACACAGGGAAATATTTAACACGCCTCTTCATAGTAAAAAGTAACTGTTGAGACTATGAAGTTGTTAATTGCTTTTTTTTCCCTATCATCTACAGTATTGTCCACCAGTCTTCAGATTGGAGGTTTATGGTTTCTTGATGACAGACTGCTTTTGTTCATATTATTCATGTCGAGAAAAAGGGGAAAAACAGACTGGTGAGAAAATAAATGGTAATAGATATTATGCATACAAGACATATCTGGAACTAGCCTGTTTTATAGATGTTTCGAGGTAAACACAATATAAACAGACAACCACATAGATTTAGGCACTGCCTAAAAGCAAAGCTCCTGATCGATGGCCTAGCTCAAATTAATTTTGTCCAACATTGGTGTCCTAAGACTAGTGCAGCTCTTTTCAGGCCTGGAATAATTATGAATTTTACAATTAAGCAAGAGAAAGATGGCGTATGAAATGGAGAGAGAGAGAGAGAGAGAGTGTGTGTGTGTGTGTGTGTGTGTGTGTGTGTGGTGGGGGGGGGGGCAGCTAAATGTACAGTTGCTCCCCGGCTTATGAACATTCGTTTTGCAAACATACAAACAGGGCTGTCCGAGGTCGAAAGTGAAATGAAATTGAAGAACAATTAAAAATAGAAATGGAATAAAAGCTACAGAAAGATATACCATAAATATCAGCATGAAATATGATTAAACATTATTCCGAGGTACATTTAATACTAGGCTCCAGCAGAGGGCCGTGACTGACACGTGCTTTACACCATACGGAGGTCATAGACAAGAAGCAGATCATTCATTTCTGAACTCCTGCCAAAACTTTCAAAGAAGAAACAAATTGACTCCAGTATTATAATTATAACTGGATAAGAGTGAAATTATCTGTAAATCTGATCAGATCAGCTGTGCTGTGCTTGAGAGGAACCAGGAGTTTAAACACTGGACATAACAATCTTGAGTGTTCATTTTATAATTGAATTCTTTTATATTTTTAGCATTATAATGTTTATTATGCCCATTATGTGGGTTTGATTTAATTTGAAAATATGTTATATATCTTTTTCATTTTTGTATACCACGGTTTGTAAAGAATTTTAATAAAGTTTCCTGACATCTACCGTGCTATAAAGACTATCAGCAGGCTCTTCCCGGTGCTAGATGATTGTCCGTCTTCAAGTCCCTGTTTTCCTGTGATCTCTCTGGCTCCTGGTTTCAGCTCCGTGCTCAACCAGTTCCCGCTCCGTAGTTCCCCATATCTAAAGTTTTCGTGTTTCTCCTCGTCACTAGCAGTGACTGCATTTTCCACTTGCTCAAGTGCCTCCCCTGTAACAATGAAGTTTCTCCGTGTTCATCCTACTCTGTATCCTGCATTTTGGGTCTGGCTGAAAGTTCCTGACGTCACAGTTAGCTTGATAATTGTGAGGCGCTCCACCAAAAGTAGGCGCTTGTTGCAAGTGACGCATGGTGCTTGTGAGACAAAGCACGGCTTATCCGGACTTCCAATCTTTCAAGTGAGCGAGTGAAAGTTGAAATCAACGCGCATTCGCTCACTTAAATGATCGGAAGTCCGGATAAGCTGCGCTTTGTCTCACAAGCACCATATGTCATTTGCGATAGGCGCCTACTTTCGATAAAGCGCCTCACAATTTATGGTGCATTTAGGTTTGCACCTTGTACCAACAAATGATGAATTCATTAAAATGAAATGACAGAAATGAAATGAAATGAAAGATGATTATGCAGAGAGAGAGAGAGAGAGAGATTGTATACAGTACAGGTATAGGTTACTGATACTGCACAAGGTTTAAACATACGTTCCTCTCTAAAGAACGCCCTGTAACGACTTATGAACAAATTCATCTCACAAATGGCCATCCGGAACGTAACTCGTTCGTAAGCTGGGGAGTGTCTGTATAGTGAAGTTGCTTATTAATAAATACTGCAGCTTCTCAGCATTTTGATTCTCAAGAATTTTGATTCTCCACTGCTGACTATAGGGGGTAGGTTTAACCCTAGAGTGAGCGTTAACATCAGCATTCCACAACAGTCTGGAGCAAAAGCAGGAAAGGTGAACAGGTTCCTCCCCCCACCCCCCAAATACGTTCGCTGGCTAATTTCCGCATTCATTTCTATCACTTGTTTTGTTGTTTTAATTATACATTTAAAGAGTTCATGTTCCGCAATTCTACTCATGCTTTATGTTGTTTTGCTCCACGGAAATCTGTCCACCTACCCGAGATAGACTGTGTGAGTCTGAGCAATGGTGTATGAGACCTTTGTTTTATTATTATTAATAAATCCCTTTTGCACTGCTGCCTGTCATCATGCAAGTCCGCAATACGGAACAGCCAATCAGTATCAACTAAGTGACGTGGCAGCCTTATTGGGTTTCCTGTGTTAGGCATGTGCAGACACCAGACATGGCACAGAACCATCATGTTCCATGCCGATATTGTGCTGCTCAGAAGCCCCTGCGAAAAATGATGACCTGTTCTATTTACTGTAGCAATACGAGAGCAATAAAACACTTGGCAATATTCTGTGACAAGAACTGTGGAATCCTTGTGTTTAATTTGATTTTATAGTATTTCAACCATTTTTAAACATGGTAACAGCTGGAATAATGCTAATTAAACATTTAATAGCCTGCCTGCCTGACTAGGATTCTCCCTGGGTTCTGGAGAAACACATTCACCAAATGAATACATTGTAAACTATAACATGAAGTAATCTTTCAGATAAACCTATACAGAGATAAACTTCTGCAGGAATTATTAACTAAATTCTATGCAGGGGTGTTGTCTAGCTAAGAACTTGTTACCTTGATGGGGGGTTTGCGTGTGATATGTGACACCAGAAAGTTCATTGCAATGTCTTCACAGTTGATGTACTCGTCCACCATGTCTCGGATGGCCTGGGGCATTACATAGGAATACAGATAGGCGTAGTACTACACACACACACACACACACACACACACACACACACACACACACACATCAGTTTCCATTCTTGTATTCATGCTGCACAGAATACTCAAAAATGTACAACATACTTTTCTCCCAAAATGTGTTTTTCAGTCGTTACACGCTTAGATTACCATTAGTAGGAATAGAAATACGAGTAGTTGCTAATCATTTAATATGCTTGGAATATTTAACATTGCACATTTCAAATATACAGTTTTACCTTGCTTTAGGAAATGAATATGTTCCGAGGACAAGATCTTAAGTTAAAATGTTTGTTAGATAAAACAAAAATTCTCATAGGAAATAATAGAACACCAATTAATCCATTCCAACTCCCTCCCAAACTCATACAACCTGACACATACACGTATATTTGATCTAATATATTAAAGCTAAACATGTAAAAACAATAAATGTTTCACAATAATTATAATAATAATAATAATAACAAAACATGTACATTAGCAAGTAATAATAAAACAAGAATAAACAATAAGCCAACTAAGCCTTCCGATCATTGACTGCAGCAAAGATGTCATGTGGGCGTGAAGATGTCACATGGGCAGGCAGGAGGTGGTGTGTAACAGAAGGAGGAAGAGAATTTTGTGCATGTGCAACAAATGCCACCAAGGAAAGGCTCTTGGTGAGCTCTCACAAGGCCAGTGCGTCTCAAATATTGGGGGGGTCATGGTGTGAAGCCAAGGGGGGGTGCATATGACCCTGTGGAACATAGTTTTTTGCCATATTGTACTAGAATTAAGTGTAATTGTGCATCCACTACAGTAGTTGGCAGTGTCGCTCTCATTGTTGCACTATGGTGTAGGGAAAAAGCACAGAGAAAACGATATGAAGTGAAGTAAACACTATTTAGAGTCACGTGCAGGGTGCTGGGTTTTTCTTTCTTCCTATAGGGGGCATCACAGAAAATAATTGAGAAGCACTGCACAAAGTGTCCTCGGAGCATGAAGGAATACACGTAGAAGAATACAAGGCTAATCAGCCCAGAAAAGCCATTTCCCCAGCAGAGCTCGTAAGTCGAAAACTTTGCTCATTGGATGGGGCAGATTTTTGGATGGATCGAAGCTCATATCATGGAAAATTAATTATAAAAGACACTCATAAGTCAAAGTACCACTCAACAAGCATTAGACAAATAATTAAATTAATCTACGGGAGTATAGTGCTTAGGACACCTGCCTTACAGCAAAAAGAGTACTTGGTTCAAGTACTGGGCTTTTCAAGGGGGTTCTAAGAGGAATTTGCATGTTGTCCTGATGCTTGCCTTGGTTTCCTCCCACTGTCCTCCCAAGACATGCATGTTAGGCGGCAAGCTGGCTGTTTCAATCTACCCAAAGGTATAGGTGGGATTGGTTATGTGCATTTACACTGCAATAGACTGGCAAGCAGTTCAGGGGGTACCCTGACTTGCTCTGCTTGTAATATATGTTGGTGGTGTTGTTACCATGCCACAAGTTAGACTCGGTAAGTAACAAAATTAGTAACTGCAATTTCAATTGTGCAAACCCTTGAATCTATTATTTTCTCAAAGCCACAAAGGACAGAGTGTTAAATTGGCAGACAGATATTAATAGGTTGGTTCAATAATTGAAATAAGGTTGTACTGCATGCCTTGTATTCATGTTTGTCCTTCATAAGAGATCAAAGAAAAAACAAAATTAAATCATGGCATTTTTGTCATATGTGGGAGTTAATTCATTTTTCCAGTGTGGGTTGGGTCAACTTGTTCATTTTGTTACTATAATTTACTACAATTCTTTTTCTCTCTCTAATTTAGTCATATCCAATTCCCACCCATCAGGTATTGTCTTTTCAATCACATGACCATCACCGACCAAGGATGGGCAAAAGCATGCACACGCCCACTTTATGACGTGTATGGTTAGCCACCCGCCGCTTTTTAAACACGCATTTTGGGGACGTTCGAGCACACTCTGAAGGAAAGCACCATCCATCCCCTCGTACGAATGAGCTCGCAGACGCCCATGATTGACTGGCGTGTGATCGCTGTGAGTGACACGGAAGTGAGCATATGCTGTCCCTCCTTGCTGTGCAAGAACTGCTAATTAGCTCACATGGACTCCCGGCTAGAGAAGGCTGTGGCATTAACCCGGATTTGAAGTACAAAGTTCTTCTGACTGATCACCTTTATTCTCTCATAAAACATTTCCAGGGTGTTTCTGCCCAGTCGGCATGAGTGCTCACTATGCATTTTGGTAAAGACAAAATTTATATCAATCACATACTATGGACTTTAATTATCATGACAGGAAAAATAGTTTATGAATATTTCTGTCTGAATATTTCACATAACTTATTATCATGATTCAAAACCTTCTACTATTCAGGTGACGAGATTAATTTGACCCATAATGCTAGTGCAATAGTGATATATGAAGTATCGTCACTTTGGATCACATTGAATATTCTCAACATATGATAACTAAACCATGAGATTGAAGGCAAGGGTGAAGCTCACAATGTCATTTGAAACTGCAACAATCATTTCCAGATTTTCTTGAAGCTGGTTCCAAGTTATTACCTTGTGGAAAAAGGCGGCCCCTGTCAGCACCATGGAGAGTTCACAAGAGTAGTTGGAGTTGTAAAGCCAAGATTGGTGGTTGATGTCCCAGGCATGAAACCGTCCTGGAAAGCCCACAATCCGATCTCTGGCCTCTCGCCACACCCTAAGAAAGAGAGTAACAACCTAGAACTAAACTTCTTTCCTATTTCCATCAACAGAACAAGGGTAGCACAACCTTTGTTACAAAATGTCCTTAAACACAGGTTATAAAGTGAGGTCCAGAATTTAATTTTTATTTTACCATGGTGATGGAAATTACATCCCATTATGAAAACTTTCATTTCTGAAGTCAACAGTCTTATCTTATTCAGTCACTCGAAAAGACTGGCTTTAATCCAAATACTAGAAACTAAAAACCTAAAAGAAAATTAAAGAATTAAAAATTTCCTGGTACCAACAACAAAAAAATACTATACTGATCCTGTTACAGTTAGAAAAAAAAGAAAATGAGAAAAAGAGAGAGCGAGAGAGAGAGAGAGAGAGAATGCATCCTCTCCTGGGACAGAAGTTAATTCACACCTCTGACCAAGGCTGTGTCTCCATGCTTATGAATGTTTTCTCCCTACTTGTGCATCCTTACTTAACCCTAATGCAGCCTTCGACACAATCATTCAATGTGGCAGTGTTCGCTCAGTGATAAAGACTCAGGGTTAATGATCAGGAGATAGAGGTTTCAAATCCCAGTCCTACCAAGCTACCACTATTAGGCTCTTGAGCAAGGGCCTTAAACCTTAATTGCAGAGTTGTATAAACAATGATAAAATGTAAGTTGCTATGAATAAGGTAATCTGTCAAAATGCTGTAAATAAAAATGTACTATTCTCCATGATAGATTAGAAATTGTGGTTGGATTTTTTTTTTTTTTTTCGAATTGTGGTTTAAATCTTATTTAACAGACCCTTCATTTCAGTTCTCAGATGTAAATGGTGATTTCTTGATTTCTATAAACATTCCAATGTGAAGTTTGGTGTTCCACAAGGGTCGTCTTCTTTTCTTTATGGCGGTTCCCTTTTTCTCAGGGGTCGCCATTATCATATTAGTTTCCACTGTGATGACCCATCGCTGCATACTTCAGCAATGCCAGGTGAAAGATACCAGCTTCATAGAGCTAGGAAATATTTAAAGGAATAAGAATAAAGGAAAATACTTGTACTCAGATCACAGACAGCTAAAAATATGTTTTATGATTATGGGTTAACTTGAGATGCCTATTCGATTTGGCATAGGTTTTTATGTCGGATGACCTTCCTGACACAACCCTTAGAAAGGGGCATAAACACGCTGACGACTGTGCGGCCTAAGATAACCAGTTATATATCATTTTAAACTATAGAAGTTTTTTCAACATGATTTGTACTTTTATCTGGTTTCACACAATTGAGGATGGATTTTTCCCTTTAAATGTGGTTTCTCTCAAGATATCTTCCTTGTGTCAACTGAAAGGGGTTTTCATTGCTACTATCGATGTGTACTTCTGTCGGGTTTGTGGAGAAATGTTTAAATTCTGTCCCAAATTTGTTTTTGGACGTAAAGTGGCTTTGCAAAAAAGTCACTTGTAAAAAGAAAAATAGATAAAATGCTATTTTCATGAATTGAATAAACATCCTTCCCCGATTTCAATCTGTTTCATGACCTCAGTTCTACCCTTATGACATGTCTTTCTTTATGAAACGGAGTTTTTGAGTGTGGGGTCAGTAAATACTTATGGCAGCACTAATATCATGCCAGACACATTATTCTCCTAGTGTAAGTATGGTTCAGAGTATTCCAACCACTCTTTGATACTAACTGTTTCAAATTATAAAAAGTTAACTGCTGTTTTTTTCCACTCCATACAGTCGTCTCAGGACCAACAATTCTAGAATTAAATTTGAGGGGGGAAAAAAATTACCTGAATCCAAACATGATTTCATCATGTCGGAGATGGGCGTCATCATCAATTGACAAGATTGCCTCAGTTTCCACACAATCCCAAGGCAGGAAGCGATTGTTCAAACTGTTCTTTTCTGTCCGGACCACCTGCCAACAATAAAGCATTGTCTGAGAATATTGGAATAGCTTTCAGAATAGCATATTCTTATCTACTATGTTCTGCCATGAATTCGAAACTTGAATAAAATAAGACAATGCAGCCACGAGAAAAGAACCATTCTCTGCTAAGTCAACTGAAACAAAAATACGATTTAAAAAAACAAAAATATTGGCTTTGGCTCCAACAGCTACTTTAAGGCTATTACAGTATATTGTAATTTGAGTCAGTAATGACATTTCTTGCCATTTTGGCTTTAATTACCAAATTACATTTAAATTATTATGGCCAACACCTCTCCATAATAAAAAATACAAACTTACCACAATAGGCAGTCCAATATCTGGCCAGAGGAGGTCATCTGAGGGTGGTTTCGGGGAATTCCAGACTACCACCACTTTGTTGAGATAAGGAAGACCATTTAGCCTTTCCAGAGAGTTCATGAGTACCTCCTCTCGTTCATATGTTAGCATGACCACTGTGAATTGCTCTCGTGGAACATTTCCACCTAATGCAGCTTGGAATTCTTTTCCAGAACCACCAGAGCCTCCACCAATGGGCCGGAAACCAGTTCCTGAGCCGAGAAACTTTGCCTCTGAAGGTAAAACAGGGTCTAATGGCGTATGGGGGAACAGATGAAAAGGCCCAGGTGCACGATTCCAGGTTCTGTAGACATCCGAGACTGTGTAAGTGAAATTTCGCAAAAACCTAGGTGATGCATAAGGGGGTTCTGTCTCAACTGGACCCAGATCCAGGTCCCCATTGTCAGCCAAATTGGCATCTGTACCTGCCATTTTTCCAGCTTTGTGGGGAATCTCCTGAGCAGGTTCCTCCTTTATGGGTGCTGCTGGTATTTGAATGCTAGTTCGGACACTGGCCAGAATGGTATTGAAAATACTCTCAGCAGTAGAAAAGTATGTTTCCCAAAGGAATCGCCCTTGCCGCCTTATGGCCAATAAATCGTTATCAGATAGACTCCTCAACAAAAAGTGCAACTCTGTTATGCGGGGCTTGGGTACCATGATGGCTGCCTCACTCCAACGTATAAGATGGTGATAAGGTAACTTCGAGTGATCGCCAAGAACCACAGGAATTGCCCCAACCTCCAAGGCCTCGAACAAGCGCATGTTGCATCCTGCAGTTGCAATGAGCTGCCCATCACCCGGAGAAATTACCAATGCAAATGTTGATGCTTTTAACACTTCCAATCGGTCCTCACGCTCGCCGCATAGTGCCCATTCAGTAGGTAGACTGGGTTTTGGTCGGTTCTTGCAAGTAAATTCCACAAGTACCTGGTCTAGGTGACTGTCTTGTACCGCTTTAAGGATGCCGATGATGCGATCATCATAATCAGCTGGAGGGTCGCCTTCCATTTCTTCCTCAAATGAATGTGGTGGTGCTTCTAGCAAGCTACTCCTTAGAGATTCCACCTTCTCTCCTTGAAATGTAAAGAAATACTTCCTCTTTACTGGAACCTGTGGAGGTACCTCCAGAAAATTGGGCTCAGAAAGAGCATGGACCAGTGGAGACACTACTAAGTCAAAACCCTCTCTGTACTGTCGTTGAAGAAATGTAGTCTGTGCTATAGCTGCCCGGCCTGTACTTACATTGTACAAAAAGTTCTGAATTAATGACTTCCTAGAAAGATGAACTAGAAGGTGATTATGACCATCTGACCTCCAGTATGGCAGTGCTTTCAGCTGCTTTTCTAAGTCAGAAGGAGGGATTAAGGAATCTTGTATTTCTCCAACAAGCAGAACATAAAGACAAGCAATATTAGGATCATCTGTAACATAAACATTGCTTTTAACTGAAGACGTAAAGGCTTGCTTGACCAACGGGTCAATATTCTCTCCCCAAGGATATGATCCTGTGTCATACACATAGACTGGGAATCCTGATGTAAGTGGACATCTGGCATAATCAAAACAAGAATGCAAGCGACAACCTTGTATAGACCTTGGAGGAGGGAGACCTGGATCATCTTTGTCGGGTAATAGTCTAACTGGCAAAGATAATTTTGGCTGATTTTGAGCCATTAGTTCCTTATAAGAGTGTTCTGTCTGGCTGATGACATTTTTGAGTTGTAACAAGTCTTGTTTGGCACTGTCAATGCTACGCTTACAGGCTTCAATCCGCAAGTTAAGACGAGCTATTTCGCCGTTAAGCTCTTGTCTCTTTGCTTCCAACTGAAGGAGTTCCTCGCTCACTGATTCTCTTATACGGCATAGATCCTGCACATGTTTTGCCTCACACAGTTCACCGCCAGGTCGCGGCCCAAAAATGCGCTTGTCTGGGCCACCTGCCTCATCAATTGTGGTGAGGTAGTAATGTGCAATAAGTGGGAAGAAGACCAAAATAAAAAATAGCATGAAACTGAGCCATGTCAGCCGAACCCGCCGGAGCACCCAGGGTTGGCTGCCGTTCCCTGTGACACTTCCGTTTCGCTGCATCGTCACACTAAATGTCAATCACCACCGCACCAAGTTGATAAATAAAGTTGCTGGGGTGATTCAGCAGCCATAATGCAATCTACATAAAACAAGCATGTGCAGATAAGCAAAAAAAAAAAAAAAAAAAAAGGTTGAAGAAAGAAATCTCATCTTCACCGAGGCTTCAAATAAAAGCAAACTTCATCTTCAGAGATATGCAATCCAGATGTAATGCTTTTTATTGTGTTCAGTAATACGACTCCAATGCTGTCGAAAGATATACCTGAGACCTTGGCCTGTCGCAAGAACAGAGTGTCCCTTGATGAAATCACAGACAGGGACATGGCTGGTATTCATTTTCCTTTGTAATTCTTCTTGGTAGAGTTATTCTTCCACTTAGCATAATCTTATAATTGGAGTTATGATATCTTTTTCCAGCCACGTATGGTTTATAGGTTATTTACCATTCCTTTAATGCAGTGTCCAGTCTAGAACAAAGGCAAACACAAAACAGTGAGACAGATCATTAAAAAAGTTAACAACTGAGTACCTATTTTTTAGAATCCAGTAATATTAAAACATTCATCTGTCCAACTGTCCATTAAAAGAAAAAAAAATCAATAAAAAGAGAAGCTTCTGTTCCCACTATCACACACACAAAAAAAATAAATCTAGAAATTTAAATGAGATTACTTTTAACAAGTGCAGTCTTCTCCCTTATTGGAGCCCTTAAAATATCTGACTTTAGATGTCTCTGAATGTGTGAGTGAATTACTGTGCATCCAAGCAGCTTGTGACATGACAACTGCACCTGCTACCCTGCTGGGTACTAGGGGAGAGAGCCATATGGACTAATGCGCTCATTTTTCATGCCAAAGCAGAGTTCCAGAGCACAGACAAGATATTACCGAGCTAACACAGTTGCAATTTTATATTATTTGATAATTCATGCCACGAAACCACAAAAGGCCCAGTTTATTAGCTATGTTATTCATATTCAGCATCATAACGCAATACAATGTAATCCAATTGTGAAAAACTTGACGTCCTTGTCCAGCTTTCATTACTGAATGGTTTATAATGGTATATTATATATATACACACACACACACACACACACACACACACACACATATATATATATATATATATATATATATATATATATATATATATATATATATATATATATATACACACATATACACACATATATATATATATACACACATATATATATATATACATACATACACACACACACACACACACACACACACATATATATATATATATACATATTATATATATACATATTTATATATATATATATATATATATATATACACACACACACATATATATATATATATATATATATATATATATATATATATATATACATATATATATATATATATATATATATACATATATATATATATATATACATATATATATATATATATATATATATATATATATATATATATATATATATATACATACATACATACACACATACATGCACACACACACACACACACACACAGGGATCCCTCATTTTCCGTGGTTAATAGGGACTGAGATCCTCTTGCGATTGACGATTTCCGCGAAGTCGGATCGACCCCCATGACTGACATATATGTACCTGTACAATAGGACCTAGACAATTTGCGGCTTTGCACTCGCATCCCCACATATTTGCGGATTGCCAAGTAACTGTCACGTAATTCAAATTCAGCCAATGGCTGTTCTCTCTTCTGCTGATTGGTTGAGATGATGTATATGCCCCTTTTCCCTCATTCACGCGCAAGTTGTTAATGAGCCTTATTTTAGTGTTTTAATTACCAGATAAGCTTTACAATGCCACTCAAACGCATGTTTTTATGTTCTTTTTGCTATGATCTGCGTTTTTGGGGGACTTTGATTTTGGCGGCTGTGTCTTGATATCTGACAAAACATATGCCCATGTAGCACGCCATTACGGCATAAATGAATCTACCATGCGATATATCAAAAAAGACAAAGTGAACATTCGGAAAACGGCATCAAAATCCTTTTCTAAGGACACTAAGCGAGTGGTAACCACTAGGAATAAAAACTTGTAATAAAGCTCTCAATAACCTGTGCAGTAAATCATCATCATTTTCACTTCATCTTCACTTCACCTTCATCATACTGCACAAGTCTCTCGTCGTCATTTTTTTTGGATTAATATCAAGCGGAGAAGAGCTATTGTCAGAGATGAGTACAGTATTTAAAGTATTTATTTATATATATATGTATGTAAATTCTATTTAAATATTACTGTAATACATTACAGTATTTACATATGCATATAACTGTAACGTTTAATATACGTTTAATACAGACGCTCCCCGACTTACGTTTTTAATTGGTTCCGGACGGCCGAACATAAGTTGAAAGTGAACCTAAGTTGTTACAGTGACGTATGACGTGCGACGTATGACGCTCATACTGTACTATACATCCATAAATACCATGACCGTATCTCATAAAAACCCCCTAAATCAATTATTATAAACATAACATTGTAAAATAATATCAAATATATCATATAATATCAACATTAATTTCAAATAAGTCAATTATTTATACTGAGGCACTTTACATGAAGCTTTAAACAGTCAATCAACGCTTACAATATGTGAAGCGCTCAATACCGAAAGTAGTGTACTTGCAAAAGTAGTGTACTTGCTGTGGGTTATACAGACTTCCAGTCTTTTAAGTGCACAAAGGTGCCGTTGAACTCAATTAGAACACAGCCTGCAGTGATGCAGTCTCCCAGCAAAGCGGAGAGTTCTTTCTTTTGTGTAAGTAAGTAAGTAAACTTTATTCAAGAGATGCATACAAATAACAAGTACAAATCCTAATGAATATTAATATAAAAAGAAGTATACACTCTCAGGATTCTGATAAAAGGTAATAAATATAAAGATTGTGTCGATCTGAGCAGATAGTTAATTCATCTCTGTGTATGAGACTTGTACCCTTGCGAGTAGACTTGCACTTCTGACCAACCATATTCGCTTATGGTTACAAAAGTCCGCAAAACAGTGTAAACACAAAGATCACAGAGACGACGTCTTAACAGAAGGGTAACACGCTATATAACATATATATATATATATATATATATATATATATATACACACACACAAAAGGACAGGACAAAGGCTTTCTATTGAAACTCCATTTATCACTCCATTTATATTATTTGTGATAAATGGAGTTTCAATAGAAAGCCTTTGTCCTGTCCTTTTGTTTATTTGCTCTACCAAAAAGTATTGAGCACTCTCCTACGGAAGGATCTACTCAGAAAATCCTCTATATATATATATATATATATATATATATGTATATGTGTGTATATATATATATATATATATATATTTTTTTTTTTTTTAATTTTAATATTTTATATATATATATATATATATATACACACACACATATACATATATACATAAACATATATATATACACACACATATATATATATACATATATATAAGATAAGATAAGATAAGATACAGCTTTATTAATCTCACAATGGAGAAATTCACTGTTACAGGCTCTTGAGGTACCATCAGTAGGGGGTGCAAAAATAGATACAAGTACGAACATACACACATACATATATATTATATAAGTAAATAAATAAATAGATACATAAATAGTATAAATTACTAAACAATAAAAGAAAAGAATGGAGCAACTTTATAGACTGGCCTATATTAAAGTGTACATGTATCTGAGTGCAGAGTAGATGGGTTAATATTGTTCACAGTCAGTGGGGTAGATGTGGTTGATTAAAGTGCACGGGGTTTTTATTGCACATAACCGGTATTTTCACAGACAGTTACAAAGTGGCGTTGTACAGTCTGATAGCGGTGGGAATGAACGACCTGCGGTAGCGCTCCTTCCTGCACTGAGGATGTCTCAGTCGTACACTGAAGGAGCTGCTTAGCTCCTCGACAGTCTGGTGCAGTGGGTGAGAGCTGTTGACCATGATGGATGTGAGCTTTGCTACCATCCTCCTCTCACTCACCTCCTCCACAGAGTCCAGTGGGCAGCCGAGGACAGAGCTGGCCCTCCTGACCAGCTTGTTCAGTCTCTTTCTGTCCCGCTCTGTGCTGCCCGGGGCCCAGCAGATGGCAGCGTAGAGGATTGCAGAGGCTACCACAGAGTCATAAAATGTCCTGAGCAGAGGTCTGCATATGCCGAAGGACCTGAGTCTCCTCAGAAGGTGGAGGCGACTCTGGCCCTTCTTGTACAGGGCGTTGGTGTTGTGGGACCAGTCCAGTTTATTGTTAAGGTGAACACCCAGGTACTTGAAACTGTCCACTGTCTCAATGTCCTGTCCCTGGATGTTCACTAGTAAATGTGTGTGTGTGTGTGTGTTTGAGTGCTTCTCCTGAAGTCGACCATCATCTCCTTCGTCTTCCTAGTGTTCAAGCACAGGTGGTTGCGCTCACACCAGTCCACGAAGTCGACGATGACCGACCGGTACTCCAGCTCGTTCCCCTCTGACACACAGCCCACGATGGCGGAGTCGTCCGAGAACTTCTGGAGGTGGCAGCTGTTTGTGTTATATATGAAGTCCGAGGTATAGATGTTAAAAAGGAAGGGTGAGAGGACGGGGCCCCGCGGGGCCCCGTGCTACAGACTACCACCTTTGACTTACAGCCACGCAGCCGCACGCACTGTGGACGGTTAGTAAGGTAGTCAATAATCCAGGCAGCAAGATGCCCGTCCACTCCCACGTCCTCCAGCTTCCCCGCAGGCGCTGGCCTGATGGTGTTGAAGGCGCTGGAGAAGTCAAAGAACATGACCCTCACAGCGCTGCTGGCGATCTCCAGGTGGGTGAGTGCCCGCTGCAGAAGGTAGATGACGGCGTCTTCTACTCCGATGTTGGGCCTGTAGGCAAACTGCAGCGGGTCTAGGGTGGGGCTCACCATAGAGCGGAGGTGTTCAAGGAGGAGCCTTTCCATGATCTTAATGAGGTGGGAGGTCAGGCGACAGGTCTGTAGTGGGCTGGTTCCTTCGCTTGTGCTGTTTTGGGAACCGGAACCACACAGGAGGTCTTCCAGAGGACTGGAACCTTCTCCAGGCTGAGGCTCAGGTTGTACAGGTAGCATAGTACCACACAGAGCTGGTCTGCGCAGGTCCTCAGCAGCCTGGGACTGATGCCATCAGGTCCTTCACATTTCCTCTGATTTAGTCGCCTCAGCTGTCTCCTCACCTGGTCTGATGTGAGGGAGAGGGGGCTGGGGTGGGCTGCAGAGGGAGGGGATGTGTCTGTCGGGCTGTAGCAGTCAAGTGAAGTTGGCCTGGGGAGGGGGGAGGTGTCAGCTGGTCTGGAGACGTGTGAAGAGGGGAGGGGAACGGGGAGGGGTGCAGAGGGGGGGGGGGGAGAATCAAACCTGTTGAAGTAGCAGTTTAGTTCATCCGCCCAGCGCTGGTCACCATCAGCTGTCCCTCTGACACTCTGCCCAAATCCAGACATGGTCTTTAGTCCTCTCCAGACGTCCCGCACGTTGTTCTGAGCCAGCTTCTCCTCCATCTTCTTCCCATAGTCCTTCTTTGCCCTCCTGATCCTCCACTGGAGCTCACGCTGGACCTTCTTCTGCTCCTCTCTGTCCCCCGAGATAAAAGCCCTCTTTTTCTGGTTCAGGAGGACTTTGAGCTCAGGGGTGACCCATGGGTGGTTGTTGGAGAAGCACCGTACTCTCCGTGTTGGCACGGTGCTGTCCACGCAGAAGTTCATGTAGTCGGTGATACAGTGTGTGAGGCCGTCGATGTCATCACCAAAGGAGTTACAGAGCATGCTCCAGTCTGTGGTCTGGAAACAGTCCCTAAGCCTCTCGTTGGTCTCCTCGGTCCACACTTTCACAGACCTCTTCTGTGCAGGTTCCTTTCGCACCCTGGGTGTGTATTGGGGAGCAGGTAGACCAGGTTGTGGTCTGAGCGTCCCAGTGGGGGAGGGGGAGGAGCTGTAAGCATCCTTCAGATTTGCATACAGTAAGTCCAGTGTTTTATTGTCTCTTGTGGCGCACTTCACGTATTGCGTGAACGCCGGAAGAGAGGCGGAGAGAGGCGTGGTTAAAGTCCCCGCTGATCAGAATCATGGCGCGGGGTGACGAGTCTGTGTCTGATTAACGGCGCTGTGTAGACGCTCACACGCCGCCGCCGCATCAGCCGAGGCGGAATGTACACGCATAAAACACAATCACGTGTGAAAACTCCTCGGTAGATAATATGGCCGCGCTTAACGCGAGCAGCTCTAGGTCCCGCGTGCACAGCTGCTCCTTCACGTGCACGCTTGCCGGGTGGCACCATCGTTCATTCACATAGACCGCCACACCCCCTCCTTTCTTCTTACCGCTCTCCGTTACACTCCGATCTGCACGCGCGAGTGTAAATCCGTTAAGAGAAACCACAGAGTCCGGTGTGAGTTCATTCAGCCACGTCTCCGAGAAACACATGAGGCTGCAGTCCCGGTACTGCCTCTGCTGCCGGGTCAGCGCCGCCAGCTCCTCTGTCTTGTTGGCGATCGCGCGGACATTTCCCATGATGACAGAGGGAACACATGTCCTCCGCGTCTTTCGTCCCCCTCTGCAGCCTCTCCTTTATATATATATTTCTTTCTTTCTTCCTTTCGGCTTTTTCCCTTTTCTCAGGAGTCGCCATAGCGAATCATTTGATTTGCGCATTTGATTTGGCATAGGTGTTTTTACGTCAGATGCTCTTCCTGTCACAACCCTTTCAGCAAGGGACAGAAACACACTGACGGCTTTGCAGTCTGCTCTTTACGAAAGTCAGCAACTGCCCCTTTATTTATATACACACACACACACACACACACACACACACACACACAAACTCAGACTGTAGTTTGTAAACAATGAATGCAGCGTCATTACGTCAGCGTACTACGTAGGTACGTCTAAACTCAAAATTTGACTTTTTTTTTTTTTTTGAAAAAAAAAAAAAAAAAAGTAAAATCGAAAAAACGGATGAATGTAAGTCAGGGAGCATCTGTATACATGTCTTGATATTGTATAGACGCTAAAACATATGCGTGTGGTATAAATGAGAGGGGTGTTCCTACTTCGCGGTTTTTCGAATATCGTGGCCAGGTCTAGTCTACGTTATCCATGATATTCAAGGGATGACTGTATGTATGTATGTATATGTTGGGGGGGGGGGGGGGGGTGATGATCCTACTTTGCGGATTTTGATGGTTGCGTGGGGATCTCCGTCCCAATTAACCGCGGAAATGAGGGATCCCTGTACAGCAAATAATCTCCACAATGGAGCTACTCATGTTTTCCAAACTTTACATTGGAGACTCAAAGAAAACCAAAACTTTACATAATGGCAGAGTAAACCAACTATAAATCATTACGTTTTTAACCATAATTTCCACAACACTGAGAAATACTGCAAATTTGGTTCATTGTTTGTATTGATGGACTCAAAACAAAAACAACTGCACAGAACACAAAAATCATTATGCCGCCATAAAACACTTGATTTGGCACCCACTTTGTTGGGCCGGTGGTGTAGTGGTTAGGGTGCTGCGGTCATGATCGGGAGGTTGTGAGTTCGAATCCCACTGAGACCCTCACTGTGCTAAGACCCCTGGGCATGGTCTCAACCACAAATGTGCCTCTGTTCACCCAGCAGTATAAATGGGTAATATATGCAGAGTAACCTGCAATGGACTTGCATCCCATCCAGGAGGAGTTGACCTCCTGGTCGCTTCATGCTACAGAAACCGGGGCCTGATGAGCCACTAGGCACGGGTATAAAAACCCAACAGACTTTACCTTACCTACCTACTTTGTTGGGATCTCTAAAGTTAGTAAAATGCATGTCCATAATACTGTGGTTCATGGAGCTGATTTAAGAACAAACACCCCAGAGAAAGAGGACGATTCTTCAATCTGGACGGCTATATGTAGCACTTTGTCTGACTTTGTTGGTACCATGAACTTTGGTAACATACCTCACTTGTTTAATGTCAAGGCCTCCATTCGCTCAGGCTCCTTAGTTACAGCCTTTGTGAACAGAGCCATTTCAGTTGGAGACAGATGTTACCAAATCAGATCTTGTTTTTTTCTTTTCATAAAAGTTAATAACACAAAAAGATATATTAAAATAAAAAGATATATAATAAGTTTTTGGTAATTATTAGACTGTAAAATAACAACACAATGCTAAAGGATGGAACTGCTGACAGCCAACATTTTGTAAAAAAAAAAAAGAAAAAAAAAAAAGTCAAAAAGCAGAAAAAAAACCCCAAAACAAGTAAGCGGAGGCTGTGAGTTGGCAGAGGTCAAAGGACAAACAAAACACCATCTGGTTCAGCTAGTCTTGGGATTCTGCCATGTTCAGTCTGATAGGGCAGTGATAGAGATAAAAATGGAAACATAACCTTTTCCCATCACTACCAAGCAGTAACAAGACCAGACCCTTTAAATTTTTGAACATGTACTGAATTGTAAGTGTGTATTCTCCAAAGAAAAAAAGCATGAAACAGAGAGGAGACAGAGAGCTGTCAAAATATAAGCAAGGATTGCTTCCAACGCTGGTGATTATGTGTAAACTAAACTGTAAGCTAACTGAGCCAATGTTTAACCAGCTGTGATAAACAGGAACATTAGCTCGACAAAGTTCTTGTTGAGAAAATTGCAGCTAAACCGAACAACAAAACGTTAACGGATAATGAATCCACATTCTAATGCAACTGCCAAATGGCTGGACATTTCGCCAAAACTGGTAAAGATAATCAACAACATCTTACTTCATGATTCTCATACAACTAATGACCAACACAGCTTCATGTATCTCGTTAAAAGCAAGAGGACAACTTTGAGTTTATATAAAAAAAAAACAAAAAAAAACAAACAAACGTGTCCATTATATTAATAAACTCAGGATAATATCCTGAACTATGGTAAACTGGGTCAGCTGTCAACATAATATACAAGTTTAACACCACCAACATTGTAACATTGCACAAAAAGGAGAACTGAAAAACAAAATATATCAAACCATGTATCCACTTAAGTTACATACAGCAAATAAGCAAAACTAGGTCCAGAAGGAAAACAGTATAGAACTTGAAGTGAATCAAAAAGGGAACAATTCTAAAATGCTATACAATAAACTACTTTTTACCTTTGTTAACCTAGTTTGTTCAGTTCTAATAGAGAAATATCACCCCATCTTTTCAATAAAAGCCTTGCCTTCAACTTGATAACCACAGGGCTAATATTTCACTGTACAAACCTCATGCTAGGTGAATATGCATTTAATATTAAATTTCACTAACTTCGCTAGTTCCATCACTCCAGCCATCAAGTAGTGAAAACCAAAAGAAAAGATATAGTTATGGCATTTTTAAATAGCTGCGTATTTTTAAACCACCCACTGGTGAGTACAGTAGGCCTTTGACATTCGCGGGTAATCGAGATAATCCGCGAGCTCTGTACGCGGAAGTAAAACCCCATGTATGACATCACATGCGCGAATGAGCAGCCGGCAGTAAAATACTATGCATCTATTACATGCGCTAAAATATGCTTCTTAAACACATTCTACAGACTGTCTTACTCATTAATACAGTATTAATGTAGTAAAATGTAGTCATGATTAAGAAAAACTTTTTAATTTTGTGCTGTGATATTTAGTAATAAAATATATAAACATTATACAGCATATACTGTTGTAAAGCACTCGTTTTAAAGTCTTTTTCAATTATTATTCCAGTACAGTACCTCAGTTAATTCTTAGAATGTTTGTGTGTGAGATTTTATGTTCTGTCGCATGTTTAACAAATGATACCAAAATGATAAACTTTATTATGCTTCATGTCCTTTTCCATTGAACTTGGAGTGACGTCTTGGAGTGATGTTTTGGAGTGACGTGTCCAAGATGGCACTGCCTAGACGGCAACCTCGTGGAGTTCTCAGAGTCAAATTGTTTCTTTGTTCGTTTTAATTTGTTTGTTCATGGTTTGTACTATGCTCGTCTATGATCGGTCGACCCTACTACAGCATGAACAGCTTCAGCTTTGGGCAATAACTTATATCTTGAGCAGCTATGCTATGCCCAGGCGGAGTTTTGAGATTTTCCGGCGCTTAGTTAGCATGCTTGGTTAGGAGCTCAATGCTAGCGGTTAGCGGCTAGGCCCAGACGGAGCTCTGAGAGGCTTGGTTAGCACTTCCGGCCATACTACGTACTTGAAAATGTTCATTCCCTTCGAAAAAAGATGGACGAGCTTCATGCTCAGATTGCAGCGCAGAGGGATCTACAGGACTGTGTTTCTGTGAAACATGGCTCGAGGAGAGTACACCCGATAAGGCGATTATACCAGCCGGCTACACGGCCTTCATCCCCTGCTATCCCAAGCGCCGGAGTCATTGTTCGGCCCCTTCCCGCCTCGGCTTCTTTGTTAGCCGGGATGCGGCTCGCAGAGCTAGTATGCTATGGAGCCGCATCCCGGCGAACAAGCCAAGTTGAGCGTGCTTAGTTATAACTTAGCAGTGTATAACTAAGCAGACCTGACATGCTATGGTAGGCACCATATGGTAGACTGAACATTTTCAGGTAGTATGGCTGGAAGTGCTAACCAAGTAACCAAGCCTCTCAGAGCTCCGGGCTTAGCCGGTAGCTGATAGCTAACCGCTAGCATGGAGCTCCATAGCATAGAATAGATAGAAGATTATTGCATGCTTAGTTGCCCGAAGCTGCTCATAGACGAACATAGCGCAAAACATGAACAAACAAATAAAACAAATTAAAACGAACAAAAACAATTTGACTGAGAATTCCGCAACGTCGCCCTCTGGGCAGCGCCATCTTGGACACGTTACTACAACTTCAATGTAAAAGGACATGAAGAGTACTGTTAAACATACTACAGAACATAAAATCTCATGCATAAATATGAACTTAGAAAAAGATTTTAATACAACAGTTCAGAGAAGGGAGAAAGTCTTATTTCTTCAGAAGAGACATCCAGCGTTTTCTATCGCTTAGCCAGAGAAGACACAGTGTTTGAGTGGTATCATAGAGCTTAACTGGTAATTAAAACACAGAAAAAAGGCTCATTGCAACTTGTGCGCGAATTAGTAAAAAGGGGCGGGACATCAGCTCAACCAATCAGCAGAAAGGAGGCCAGCCATTGGCTGAATTTGAATCACGTGCCGGTTGCTGGGCAGACCGCGTGTACTCAAACCGCGAGTGCAAAACCGCGAATAGTCAAGGACCTACTGTACATGAAAGAAGAGTATAGCTGAGTTGTCAGTAAAAACTTGAAGCAGCTGGAAAGGGCAGCAAAACGAATAAGAAAAAACACCAGAAGACCACCCCGTGGCCCATTCTGATCTGAAAAGTAGATACAGAAAAACTCGATTAAAAAACTACAGTAATATATTTGAAAATTATTTGAGGAAAACTGTCAAATTTTTCATATCTCTGATTGGAAAAGTATGTCGATCTTTGCTTTTTGACCACCTGTCAGCACACAGCAAAAATCGTCCGAATCAGTTGTGCACATTAAAATGAATTTTGGTCCATTGCTCTATACAGAACATTTTTAACTATGGGATGATTCTGGATTTTCACACATGAACTGCTTGCAAAACACTTATTAGAATTAGTGCAGGATTTTGACTTGGCCATTGCAAACAAGTAATTTTATTTGACTTGAAACATTTTTGGTAAAATGACATGTGTCCATCGGCTTGTTTGCTACATGACCTATAGTTTTGGGGGGGGTTTTTTTACGCATCAAAACGCACTTAAATTACAATACTACCACCATAGTGTTTCACAGGTGGAATAAGGCTCTTATAATGGAATGCAACATGTTACTTTCTATGAAAATACAGCCCCAAGACTTCTTGCTGGTTCATGAGATCTGCTCTCTTTTTCTTCCCTTTACACTGGTAATGACTTGGCACTTAAGATGACTGTCCATTTTGTTTGGAAATGTATTTCTCTCCATCAGAAGCATTTAGAATTTTACAAAGAAATGATAACTGGGTGGTTGACTGACTTCAGTGAAACCCTAATGGTGTGATACAAAGTGAGTTCAGTGATTCATTATCTGTGAGCAATTTGTGAAATGGAACAGATAGCAGATGGAGAATTGGTATTTATTGACATTTTACTAAAAAGCTATTTGAAGAAATGCAAAGGAACCAGGAGACCTTTAAGGAAGTTCATTTCTAAAAGGCTTCCCATGTGCAGAAGACATATTGAGATCTGACTACACAGTCTGACAGTGTTTTTTCATCAGTGAAATGTTTCCAGTGCCAGTCCCATATATGAATGTTGGAGTGGGGCAAAAAAAATCTGTCCTGTCAGTGCAACATGATCAAACAGCAGCCACGTAAAGTGTGAGATATCAAACAACACCCTGACAAAAAGTCTTGCATGTCAGAATTTTCTATTTTTTTCAATGCTTTTCTTGATGTTCCTTGTGAAACCGCAACTCGCCATTCCCGGTCACTCTTCCCTGACATCATGCAAGGATATAAACAATGATAAGGTGGGGTCAAAATTGTAGTGCTGCCAGTCTCTCGACCACGATCATGTAAATATTTTTTTTTGCGATGGCAGTTTTGAATTTCTGCAAGTACACTTTCTATTCACATGAAGGGGCAATTTAGAGTAGCCCATCTACCTATCAACATATTTTTGAGATGAAGTTCACAACTCTGATTACAAAATAGAGAATAATTTCAATTCAGAAAACAGTTAGTGAGTGGAAAACAATGCAATAAAACAATAATTGCTCAACACATCTTCATTAAAAGCACAGAGTGCTGCAAAGACAAATGTTTAAATATAAAAGGGGAAAAGGCTAGAAGAAAGTGAGGATCTGTAGTTCACCGAAACACTGTGAATAAAATTTGGCTGAAGGTGTGGAGAATTCCTTATGATCGCAGGATATTCCTTGGTGACATTTCAGATCTCTGGCAGTTTAACAAGTTCTAAAATTTTGCCAGGTCTTGCTAGGTGAGCCAAGATAACGAAGTCGTCCGCTCTGAGCCAAAAGGGTCAAACAATATTATAAAGGCCTGCACCACAGGCCGAGTCTAGTAAACATTTTATACTTTCAAGGGAGGTCATCCTTCCACAGTATCTTGACGAGAGATGAAAAATCATAACGTAGCTCAAGTGAATTTTTGAGGGAAAAAAAAAAACCTATGATCCATTATACCAACCACTAGGCTGCTGGGAAAATGTACCAACTTGAGCCTAACAAAAAACCCCCACAACGAGATTCTTAAAAAATGTTTTCACAAATTTCCAACTAAAATCCAGGACACACTGAGCCAGAGATTATTCTGCACCAGACTTTAAAATACATTAATAAATAAATAATTAACTAAAAATACTTATCCTGGGAGAAAAGGGCAATAAGACAAAAACAGAAGGGATGCCAGATGGTTCCCAGTAGATGATTACATGGCAAAAACTGATAAAACAAAGGAGGTTTGGGGGGGGGGGGGGGGGTCAAATTGGACTGTACCATAGGTCATCATATTTCCTCCAATGATGTTCCATCTGATAAAGGATGCAGAAGGTTATACAATAATGGGGACACTGACTGGATGATTGGGGGGGGGGGGGGGGGGGCGCAGAAGATGGTAGTCGAGGCGGTTTGGATCAAAAGGACACAGTTTAAACAATGAAGGGAAATGCAGACCAGTTGACAATAAGGGACACAAATATCATTGGGGCAGCTGTCGCCTAATGGTTAGAGAGACAGCTTCGGAACCAAAAACTTGCCGATTTGATTCCCGAACCAGCAGGGGAAATGAGTAGCAGTGGGGGAGTGAGCAGCACCTTCCTTTCTGCAACCCTCAACTGCTCTCCGGGAGTCCCAAATGTGCGTGGCAGCCCACTGCACTGAGTGTGTGCTCACTTTAGATGGCTAAAATGTAGAGGTAGTAATTTTCCTTGTAAGATTAATACAGTATATCTACATAAAGTAAATCAAAATGCTGACAATGGAGATGTGAATTTCAAAACAACCGGGCAACCAAGAATTTTAAGTGTTACATTCTAAAATAGAATCTACATAAGATAATAAATTTAATATATAAATAATTTTAACAATTTGTTAAAACCTACTAGTCCTTCTGAAAAAATTAGCATATTGTGATAAAGTTTATTATTTTCTGTAATGTACTAATAAACAGAGTTTCATATATTTTAGATTCATTACACACAACTGAAGTAGTTCAAGCCTTTTATTGTTTTAATATTGATAATTTTGGCAAAAAAGTAAAAACAAAAATCCCTATCTCAAAAAAATTTGCATATTTCATCCGAACAATAAAAAAAGGGGTTTTAATACAAAAAAAGTCAACCTTCAAATAATTATGTTCAGTTATGCACTCAATACTTGGTCGGGAATCCTTTTGCAGAAATGACTGCTTCAATGCGGTGTGGCATGGAGGCAATCAGCCTGTGGCACTGCTGAGGTGTTACGGAGGCCCAGGATGCTTCGATAGCGGCCTTAAGCTCATCCACAGTGTTGGGTCTGGTGTCTCTCAACTTTCTCTTCACAATATCCCACAGATTCTCTATGGGGTTCAGGTCAGGAGAGTTGGCAGGCCAATTGAGCACAGTAATACCATGGTCAGTAAACCATTTACCAGTGGTTTTGGCACTGTGAGCAGGTGCCAGGTCGTGCTGAAAAATGAAATCTTCATCTCCATAAAGTTTTTCAACAGATGGAAGAATGAAGTGCTCCAAAATCTCCTGATAGCTAGCTGCATTGACCCTGCCCTTGATAGAACACCGTGGACCAACACCAGCAGCTGACATGGCACCTCAGACCATCACTGACTGTGGGTACTTGACACTGGACTTCAGGCATTTTGGCATTTCCTTCTCCTCAGTCTTCCTCCAGACTCTGGCACCTTGATTTCCGAATGACATGAAAAATTTGCTTTCATCCCAAAAAATTACTTTGGACCACTGAGCAACAGTCCAGTGCTGCTTCTCTGTAGCCCAGGTCAGGCGCTTCTGCCGTTGTTTCTGGTTCAAAAGTGGCCTGACCTGGGGAATGCGACACCTGTCGCCCAGTCCACTGCTTCCACAGGTCCCCCAAGGTCTGGAATCGGCCCTTCTCCGCAATCTTCCTCAGGGTCCGGTCCCCTCTTCTGGTTGTGCAGCGTTTTTTATGCCACACTTTTTCCTTTCCACAGACGTCCCACTGAGGTGGCTTGATACAGCACTCTGGGAACAGCCTATTCGCTCAGAGATTTCTTTCTGTGTCTTCCCCTCTTGCTTGAGGGTGTCAGTGATGGCCTTCTGGACAGCAGTCAGGTCGGCAGTCTTACCCATGATTGCGGTTTTGAGTAATGAACCAGGCTGGGAGTTTTTAAAAGCCTCAGGAATCTTTTGCAGGTGTTTAGAGTTAATTGGTTGATTCAGATGATTAGCTTAATAGCTCGTTTAGAGTACCTGAACATGATATGCTAATTTTTTGAGATAGGAATTTTGGGTTTCATGAGCTGTATGCCAAAATCATCAGGATTAAAACAAGAAAAACACCTGAAATATTTCAGTTGGTGTGCAATGAATCTAAAATATATGAGTTTAATTTTTATCAGTATATTACAGAAAATAATGAACTTTATCTCAATATGCTAATTTTTTGAAAATGACTAGTATATTATAAAATAAATAATTAAAACAAACACCACCAATCTGGTGAAGGAATTTCCCAGATTTCCTTATCCCTGCATCACAACTGGTTAGTGGTCCAAAAAGAACCCTGATAAATGCTAGTTTCCCTGCGGTGGAAAAAAAATGCTTGTGTAGCTTAATTCCCTTAACATTGAACTTGATGTCCTTAATCATATTTGGCTGTCTATTTTTGGATTGTTCAAAGCCACATGGAAATCTCTCTCGTACTCTCTCTCATGCTCTCAAAAATGGACTGAATTTCAGCACTCAGCACATGCCATCTTCCCAAAGCTGCCAAAACCTTTGCAAATTTATGAATTATGGCGGAAGATTGTAATCAGGCTCCCCAAGTGAAAACCAGGAAATGTGAATGCTGATGTAGACAAAATTCGCGTGCACACAGGAAAAAGACTGTGCACTCTCTTTCAGCTGTATGGTTTAGATATCATAATACAATAGAATAAAAGACAATAAAAAAAAACCTCCTCCAATCCTTACCATGTCTTAAAAATACACAAATTATCCTTAGATGTAAAAAAAAAAAAAAAAAAAACACACACACACACACACACACACACACAGTTTAACAAAACAATAAACACTCCACATTCTAAAACAAAGTTAAGCAGTCATAGTTTACAGTACAGGAATCCCTCACTTTCCACGGTTAATTGGGACCGAGATCGCCACGCGACCATCGAAATTCGCAAAGTGGGATCACCCCCACCCACCCCACTGATGTATACATCTATGTATATGCGTAGATAATATCAATAAATACATATTAAATGCTATAAATGCTTATAACAACAACTAAACATTAAAAAAATAACATAAGATGTAAATAAAATATAAATATACACACATACAGATGGAACTGCATTAGAAGAAGACGACACTCATACATGCGCGCAAATGCGTGCACACACAGATGCAACAATGCAAGTAGAGAAGCTCCACAGCTTACAAACGAGTTAGGTTCCGGATGACAGATTAGATGAATTTGTTTGTGAGTCGTTACGGTGCATTCTTTAGAGGGGAATGTATGTTTAAGCCTTGCATAAGTAACCTATACGAGTTTGTACTGTATACAGCCAATCTCTCTCTCTCTCTCTCTCTCTCTCTCTCTCTACATAATCATCTGTAGATTATCAATATCATTATGTCCCGTGTTTAAACTCATGGTTCCTCTCAAGCACAGCACAGCGGATCTAATCAGATTTACAGAGAGTTTCACTCGTATCCAGTTCATTATAATACTGGAATCAATTTATTTATTCTTTGAATGTATCGTTCTGCTTCTCTTCCAGGACCTCTGTGTCAGCCACGCCCCTTTGCTGGAGCCTAGTATTAAGTGTACCTCAGGATAATGTTTAATCATATTTCATACTTATATTTATGATATATCTTTATATAGATTTTATTCCATTTCTATTTGTTCTTCAATTTCATTTCACTTTTGACCAACAGCCCTGTTCAGATCTCCGGATAGTTTTGATGGGAGATTTTGTGTTGTTTTTTGTTAGTTTCAGGTTTTTTTTCTTTTATTGCATAATTGACATTTTTTGTGGCATTTTCCTTATCTTTCCCCCCTATTCTTCTGTAATTTCCTTATTTTTTTTTTATTCAATGAATATTTATTTATCTTTTAAAAAAAAAAAAAAAAAAAAAACGCGATGCACTGAAGCCGCATTAATTGAAGCGTGAAGTAGCGAGAGATCCCTGTGATACATTCTCATATTATTGTGTAGTTATTTTGGTCCACTTTTCTTTACAATGTTGCTTCTATTCATTGATGTTTGAGGACACTGTTCATACACAGCTCTCTTATTTTCCTACCATAGAATTTTAGTCCGGTGGCGATCTTGTGAATTTCCCCTCTGGATTAATGAAGTATCTTTGTGGACTGAGTTTAAAGAATTTATGTGCTTGGGATCCTTGTCCTGTTGCATGCCCCCAATGGGGCCAACCGTCCAGACAGATGGCCTCATATTTGACTCTGGTACACTGAGATCACGGTTGAGTGCAAGGTACCCAGGTCCTGTGGCTGCAAAACAAGCCAAAATCATAATGTTTAACTACTGTTGTCATTTTGCTGATATGCTGTTTGGTTTTCACCAAAAATGGAGTTGTGCATTATGTCCGAACATCTCCACTTTGGTCTCATCTGTCCAAAGGGACACTGTTACAGAAAGCTTGTGGATTGGAAATGGCATTGTAACCCTTTCCAGTCCAATGGGCAGCAACAAAACTCTGATAATTTCTGATGTCTTTCCTCCTTGGCATTGCATTACAATACACCACAATCTTCCAGACCATAGAATTACAGGACCATTGGCTTCTATAGAGGTGGACATCCGTGTTCATGAGCCACTAATAAGTTCATTTGATCAACACCACCTAGTTCTTCATTGCCTTTTTAATTCCAATAAAATCAGTCAAGGTGTACTTATTTTATTTATTTGTTTAGTTATTTTATTGATTTGTTGACTTTTTTTTTTTTTTACACATGGCTTTTGCATTTTCGCGGAAAATTTTTTTAAATAAAAATGACAATGAAATAAGTTATATGGTGCTAGTTATCAGAGGTATATGTACCAAATTTTAGGACAAAGTAAGAACCAGATTTTTTTTAAATAATGTACTGATTTGTACATTTACAGAAGTTAAACAGGGTTTACTTTCTTTTACAAGTAACTGTATAGACAAAAAAGAAATTGAAGAAATTGAAGGTGAAAGGCATATTACGCTTCACTGATGCAGGTATCAACGAACTGAAAAAACAGCAAATTTAATTTTAATGCCAAGGTCATTACATTTTTTTTTTTTAAGTCTGAAGATATGAATCTCCCCAGTATGCATGTCATGCTAAGTCTGTTTTGCATCTCAACAAGCTATATTTTCAATAGGTCTGTTGCAAACATCACTCAGCAACTGGTAAGTGACCTATATTATTAGAAATAAATAAAATGAGGTGGATTAGTGGACTCGTGTTCAGAACAGATATTGGAAAAAAAAAAACTCGCTTTCTGGGGATGCAAAGGTTATGTCACATGACCTTTTCATACTGGAATGTCACCAAAAAAAGGTGTCATCAGCCTGGGAAATTCTACCAGTCACACTTTAAGTGCATTGCTTGTAGTTTTCATTTTGATTTAAGCTCACGTTGTCACTGCCTGTTGACATAAGTGATGTCCATCAGTGTATCCACTGTACAATCCTGCTTATTCCGTTTCTTTTATGCTCAAACTCTGTCAGAATAAATATGTCAATGCAGAGTTTTCTTTATTCACTTGAAGAATTAATTTGTAAATTCAAGTTTTTTTAATTTTTTTCCAACTTAAGTGGAATGAAACCAAACAAAATTGAACAACAGCAACAATTCCATATAGACTGACAACTTGCTATATATAACTACAAATGAAAATAGCTTTTCTTTTTTCCAGTCCTTAAAGAAAGCCCCATTTAAAAATCCTGGTTGTGTTTTTATATGAAGCAGAGGATATAGACTTTTTTAATGACGTCAGCTGTCACATGTATCCTGCATTCAATCATAGCGCTAACAGTTTATGTCCAAAAAAAACAAAAAAACAAAAAAAGAACACTCACAGAAGATAAACAACCAACATAGACCGAGGGGGGGGGAGTGTTATTTCCATGGAGATGTGCTCAATAAGAGACAGATGGTGCTCCTTGTCAAAGTCTCATATAAATACATGAGAAATTTACTTTGTGCTCCATATACGGGTTTGTCCCAAAAAATGTATACACACTTTAAATAATTGTAAACTGGGTGTTTATTATTATTAATTTCATTTTCAACATGTAAAATAATTTACGAACATCATCTTATTGTTTTGTCACTGCCTGTTCCCCAACTGATATCCGTTCTGGTCCAGACACTGCCGACAACCCAAAGCAATGGAATAGCACACCTGCATGCATTCACATTCAATGGCTGCTCTCAATTCAATGACTGTTGCAGGTCTCATTGCGTAGACTTTGTCTTTTAGGTATCCCCATAAAAAGAAGTCTAGTGGTGTGAGGTCTGATGAACGTGGAGGGTATTCAGCAAAACCCCTCGGTCTGCTAAAAGCAGGGATGTCATTGACAATCGGAATATCAATATAGTTATGTCAATCGATAATCGACACCTATAAAAGGGATATCGATACTTCTAACGTTATAGCTTTCCTGTGTTCATGACAGCATCTGTAGTAAATGCCATTTTCAATGACACCCTGAGTAAATGGTACGTCCCGCCTCTCTGTATGGTAAATATTACGTCCCTGCTTCTAGTGTGCCGTCAGAGCGCGTGTTCTCAACAGCACGGAACGTTTTGAACAAGAAGAGACACTTATCACCGGATAATGCAGATATGTGCATCTTCTGAATCTATACATCTATTTTCGATTCCACGTCACTGTGACACGCAGCGGAGAGCCAATCCTTGCTGTACTCCACTGTGTGGGCGGGTCCGATAGCTTCAAACTCCAATTTTATTGGATTATAACAACAGCCACAGACTGCGCGTGTTGTTTGAGTAAAGAGATAAATTTCCCTTGTTTTGATCGGCTCATTTCCATGAAGCCAAACACAGCTGGCAAGCAAACACAAATGGACGGACATTGAAAAACTTCCATCCGCAGACCAGCTAATTGCCAAAACTTGGGACGCGCTTCCTGTCACAAACACTGCAGCGTTCATCATTTTCTGTAACCGCTTAATCCTAATTAGGGTCGCGGGGAGGCTGGTGCCCATGCCAGCCAACTCAGGGCGAGGGCAGAGTACACCCTGGACAGCTCGCCAGGCCATCGCAGGGCGGAAACACGCTGACGGCATTGCAGCTTACTCTTTACGAAAGTCAGCAATGGTTCTTTTACATGCCTCACACCATAGACAGTGAGAGACATGGCCGGCCTTTGATAACATAGTTAGCTGCTCTGGGGGGGACTGTGACCACCTTGTGGAGAGTGGGACTCGAACCCCCAACCTTTGGATCAGTGATCCGGCGCCTTATACCACTAGACCCACACTGCCGCGTGTGAGTCCAATAAAATTAGAGCTTCAAGGTATCGGACCCGCCCACACAGGAAGGATTGGCTCTCAGTTTTGCGCCACAGTGACGTGGCATTGAAAGTAGATGAATAGATTTGCTCTGAGCAGTTAGAAAGTGAAGCTACACCAGCTCCTGCTTGGCCTTTTTAAGATGCTGCCGCTGCCGGCAGCGCAAACAACTGTCGTACGCAACACTCGCACTGCACTGCCATGAATCATGCGACACCACTTTTGCGGTCGTAAAGTCGATCAGACATAACTCGCATAGGTCGTAAGTCGACGACTCACTGTACTCAATGCATTATACAAACTACTGTAATATATCTTAGTCTGGTCTATTTAATACATTTATGGAACAGTACAGCAATATTCCAATGTTTCGATGCATCAGAATTTTTTTTATCAATATATCGGTACCAATAATAGGTTTTCACTGACACCCCTAGCTAAAAAGGTGCATACATGTTTTGGGACACCCTGCATATTTTAAAATATGCTGCCTCTGTTACTCCAGTTTCTAAAAAGGTGCAGACTATTGGCCACATTTCCCATTTACTTATTCTCTGATAAATTTCAGAAAATGTTTTTACTTTGACCTTCATGATATCCAGAAAACAGATTTCCAATTAACGTATTTTCCAGGTCATAGGACGCACTGGATTATAAGGCACAACATTGATGAATGGTCTCTGTCCATACATAAGGCGCACTGAATTATAAAGTGGATTAAGCGAAACAAAAGTCAAACAAGTCAAATTTGATTCAACTTACTCACAATAACTCTCATCGTTGTCCAGTTGTAACACACAAAATATAAAATAATACACTTCACTCACAATAACTCAGCATTGTTCAGTTGTAACAAAATAAAACAAACTCACTTTTTCAGTTCATTCCTCTTCCACAAATTCTTCATCTTCAGTGTCTGAGTTTAACAGTTACACGAGTTGGACATCAAGCCCAGATCCCCCTATTATATTACATTATATTATTTTATTATTCTCTCGCGTGCATTGAGTCGCAGATCAATAGAGATGGAGATGAGGTGGAAAAAGTCTTCCGGGATCGTGACGTAATCTTCTCTCAGCCACTCACCCTTAAAGCGACAGGGTCATCACAGTAACAAACATGGCGGCATTCATTCGCAACGGAGGTCATTACTCTGAAGGAGCTGTATCAGCGTCACTGTAAATTCAAGAAGGTGAGTCCGAGGTTTCAGGAGGAGACCTGTAGCAGTGCTTTATCCCGGTGATGAACGCGAGACTCATTAAGCCAGCTGAACATCCTGAGAGCAGAATCATCCTTGTAACAAGACAGATGGTCGGTAGAGATAGAGATTAGGTGGAAAAAGTCTTCCGGTCAAGTGACGTAAACCTCTCTTAGCCACTCATGTATTCCTCAGTGAGTCACCTGACTACGATAGCAATAATGCCAGTATTTGGGCATAAAGCCCGGATCCCTCTCACTTACGATCTGTTGACACCAATATCTAGCGGTAGGAGTTCTTTGATTAATCCACCCGGAATGATAGTAAGCTCTGAATTAGTTTGCTTCACTTAGGTTTTGACGGTCCCAGTGAGATGGAGTCGCACGACTTCATCCATACATAAGGCGCACTGGATTATAAGTAGCTACCGGCACGGACACATGATCCATTCAGGAATTGTGAGACAGCTAAGCCTCACGGCTGAAAATAGTCAAACTCCAACTTGCAAATGTAGCCCTTGCAACCAAATAATGTTCAATAACTTTGTATTAAAAGTTCATTTCATTCCTGTTCCAGTGGTACCAAATTCTGCAAATTCAAGATTATAACTCTGCTAAGACGACATGGTCAACGCACGCGCGCGCGCGTGTGTGTGTGCGTTCGTTTTCCGGTGCCAGTGAAAAGAAGAAGCGGGCTCGTGGCATGCGGTTGAGTGATATCGCAAAGGAATATGGCCAAACCCGTCGACCATCGGCACAATATTGAAGCAGAAGGAGGTCTTTAAAAATTATAAAAGAATATCTTTTAAGGGTTTAGGGGGTAGTATTGGGGGCCTTGGAACGAATCACACGTTTTATATGTAAAATGCAGTTCAATTTACGAAAAAGTCTTTGGAACGGATTAATTTCGTAAGGTGAGGTACCACTGTACTGTTCACAATGAGAAAAGAACGCATATTCAAAATTCATGGGGTCTTAGTAAAAAAATACTCAGGAAGTTTTAGTTATTAAAGCTCACAATGATCAACTCACGCAAGAAGCAGAGGTGGGCAGGCATGATGGGGTAGCCGGGGTAAATGGAGAGAAAGAAAGAAGTTGAAGCAGTTGAGAATTACTAGTCCTTCTCAAAAAATTAGCATATTGTGATAAAGTTCATTATTTTCTGTAATGTACTGATAAAAATTTAACTTTCATATATTTTAGATTCATTGCACACCAACTGAAATATTTCAGGTCTTTTATTGTTTTAATACTGATGATTTTGGCATACAGCTCATGAAAACCCAAAATTCCTATCTCAAAAAATTAGCATATTTCATCCAACTAATAAAAAAGTGCTTTTAATACAAAAAAAGTCAACCTTCAAATAGTTATGTTCAGTTATGCACTCAATACTTGGTCGGGAATCCTTTTTCAGAAATGACTGCTTCAATGCGGCGTGGCATGGAGGCAATCAGCCTGTGGCACTGCTGAGGTGTTATGGAGGCCCAGGATGCTTCGATAGCGGCCTTAAGCTCATCCACAGTGTTGGGTCTGGTGTCTCTCAACTTTCTCTTCACAATATCCCACAGATTCTCTATGGGCTTCAGGAGATTTCTTTTTTCAATTACTGATTTCAAACTGGAGTTTTGGCCAAGAGGCCAGATGACACACATGCAAACACATATACACAGCTCCCAATCCTACAAGGGCTGTCATTTTTCGTATCCACACTCATATGAGCAAGCAGCTGCATTCTCGAAATATTACTCATCGTCACTGACTAACACAAATGTTCTGCTTCATATGGAGACAAAATGCCACACGAATGACAAAGGTAAATCTCACCTACTCACATTTATGACTGGTTTAAAAGGATGGTATATGACATACTTAATAGTACACACACACACAAAAATACAGAGACACACTGGAACTGACATCAGCTCAATTCTGTGCTTCGTTATTAATAGGTAAAAACATCTGCCAGCATCCTATCAGCCTCGGGTGCGTTCTCATGCATCGAACAAACAATGTGACATGATTGCAATCTGAATGGATCCAGCAATTAATGATAACTGTTGAAACAAGTGCAGACTGATCTCTGTGAAAAATCTAACAGAGGAACTCCATCTTCCGTCAATCCATGTAAGCTGACAAATCATCAAAGCTCACTATCAGGGAAACACCAACATTGGACCGAGTTTAAAAATAAATAAGTAAAATCTGTGCAGATGATAAAAGAAGGCAGTACATCCAAAGTGCATTACATAAATCTATAATTTATAAACACCGTATACATGTTGCAGCAAGGTCTGGAGTGTTATTCCATGTATACCATAGCAAATTGCCAACATATGCAATGATTCATATTTTAACATGTAAAATGTTAAACATTTAAATAATTAATAGATAAATTGAAAGCAATGAAACATCCGAGAGACAAGTGAGTTCCAGTTGGAACTCATGTTGTTCACCATAAACATTCCCACGCCAGCCTCAAACTTTTTTTCAAATTTTTTTTTTTTTTTTTTTTGGTGAAACACAGTAGGCCCCCATTATTCGCAGGGGTTCAGTTCTGGCCCCTCCCGCGAAATATATATATACACATACATACATACATATATACACACACACACACACACACACACACACACACCATATTCAACGTAATAAGCGCTCTGCTCCAATAAGCACCCCCCCCCCCCCCCGCAATGGTTTTGATCTTACGTCTAATAACCGCCGATGTGTACGATGTGTACGATGTGTAGCAAAATGGTAGATCAAACTTACCAATTTTATTCGATCAGTCTCTGTAACTGTAAAATGAGGCATTCATTGCCTGTAAATGTGAGTTTACACGGTATTTCAAGACCCCTGCCACTGGGGAATGTCTATAATGTTCATCAGTAACAACACATTTGATTGTTCCGCCATGCTTTAAAAAACAGAAAAATATTTTGCTGTTTTCTCTTGGTGAATGTCCAACAACCGATGAACCATTAGAAACTGCTACAGCAAAACTATGGGATTCGCTGAATGAATGGAGCGATGAGCCAGATATGGACCTATCAGAAAGTGATGAGTATTTTTCACCCGATTCTCCTGCTCACTCACTTCATACATTAAAAGACATTCCTGGCCATGTGCTTTTGTTTGTTATTGTTGATTGGTTCAATGTACCATCTGCTAAAGTTGACATTCGTGTTGATTGGATCATTTTACTTGTGAAAATGTTTAAAGGAAATGTTTAAGGAAACGTTTCAAGCAAAAGCACTGGTGTGAAGTGAAAAGTAAAGGAAGGAAAAGTCTTTTTTAAATTCATGCTGTTTTCTGTTTATTTTCAGCTTTCATATAACTAGTCATATGAGTAGTTTGGTTGATACCACAAAATGAATAACACAAATACCAGTACAACTTTTATAGTTCTGTTATTATTCATGTTTTCCACCTCGATGGTAATAAGCATTTACCGTTCCAGTCCGCTGGTAACATTTTAATAAGTGCCCACCCATTCCAATTTTTTAAGTGCCCCAGGCGCTTATCACATCGAATATGGTATATATAAAATTTTATCAATAAATATCACAGTACACAATTAAAGTTTTTACTTAATGATTACTACATTATATATATATATATATATATATATATATATATATATATATATATATATATATATATATATAAAAACATAAAAGAGTGACGTAATGACATAACGAACTTTCAGCCGGACCTAGAATGCAGGAGGCAGTGTAAGATGGTAGAGTATATTTATTATTCAAAGGGGAAAGCACTTAAGCAGAGCACACACACACTTTAAGTACTGTACTGATGACGAAGAAAAATACAAACAACATTAAACTCTGGAAGCAGGGACGTGATGTGAGACAATCTTCTGGCATAGAGATGAGCATGCGGTTTGTGTTTACAGGGAGTAGATGAGAGGAGTGAATTCAGATGTGAGCTACTGCAATCAGCCCAAGCAACTCAGCCACGCCCCTCAGCCGGAGCGAGGAGAAAACAGTTAGAGAACACAGGGAAGCAGGGACGTGATGCGAATTAATCCTCTGGCACAGAGGTGAGCATGCTTGTGTTTATTGGGAGTAGATGAGAGGTCTGAATTCAGATGTGAACTACTGCAATCAGCCCTAGCATGTCAGCCACGCCCCTCAGCCGGAGCAGGGAGAAACAGAGTTAAAGAACCCAAAATCGAAGTGCCCCAAAAACACAGACCATAACAAAAAGAACATAATAGAACATTAATTGTAATAAATTGGATAAACAAAACAAAAGGGTAAACATGCTACACCACAGTACATAAAATCTTGCACACAAACACTCTAAACATTAACTTAGGTACTGTACTGGAAAAATAATTGAAAAAGACTTTCATACTACACCGCTTTACAACAGCTCAGATGATTATTCCTCTTCAGGCACTTCAGAGGAAACTGTCGTTTCTTTAGTAGAAAGCCTTATTTCTTCAGAAGAGACATCCAACGTCATTACCTTTTTCTGGCACTTCGCCAGAGAAGACGCAGGGTGTTTAAGTGGCATCATAGAGCTTAATTGGTAATTAAAACACACTAAAAAATGCACATTGACAGCTTGTGCGCGAACAGCCATTGGCTGAATTTGAATCACGTGACAGTTACTCGGCCATCTGCAAATATGCGGGGGCACGAGTGCAAAACCGCGAATAGTCAAGGGCCTACTGTACTGTATAATCACACAAAGGAAATTACTGCCTCTGCATTTAACCCACCCAAAGTGATTGAGCACACACACACACACACACACACACACACACACACACACACACACACACTGGGATGCCCAGAGAGGTGTTGGGGGTGAGGTGCCTTGCTCAAATTCACTTTGGTCATGAAGGTGAAGAAAGGGAAGATGCAGGCCTCACCACCACCACACATTTTTCCTCCTGGTTCGGGTAATGAGCCAGCGACCTTTCAGTCCCAAAGCCAATTCTCTACCCAATAGGCTGTGGCTGCATCAAATATAGTAAACTCAAGACTCTTAAGAAAAAGCAAATCTACCAAAACACATTATTGTATCAACATTTACTCCACACTTTACCTTTAACTATAAAAGATGTTAAATTATTAGATTACAAGGTGCAGAGGCAGTACAGGTCTATGTAAGAGACATCACTACAGAAACAATACAGTCTGATTATAAAGTACTGTACAGGAATATTAACCGATTATTCAGGTTGCAGCCGCATCTCTCTGTGATTACATTGGAAAACTAGAAACCGTGAATAAAACTACAAGTGGGATGTCTTAGTCACAAGGGGGTAAGAAAATTTTTGGCTCATGTCTGTCTTGGGGCACCATGACAGACAGACAGGCAGACAGACACAGAGTCCATCCACCCAACTAACCTTCACACCAATCAGATTAAAGCATTGAACTGCACTGGAATATAAAGACAATGAAAATACACAAGGGAAGAGAAGGCACTGATTAATTTGTGATGTGAGATAAACATTATCCACTTCTCAAACCCGAAGTAATTACTGAATCAAAACAGCAAGACAAATTTTAAAACACTTTCTCCAAACTGTGTATGAGTTACATAAGATGCTGTAATGGAGGGTGGTTACCATTTTTCACATGTCACGTTTTCAAGAACCATGAAAACCCTGATCCGCATTTGTTTTTCTCATGTTCCAAGAAAAGTCTTTGCAATATTGGGAATACATTTTGGTAAACTATAGAAACTTTAAAACTGAATTTGTAAAGTCAGGATGACCACAGACTGCCCTCCTGAAGGTGTGGTTCAAATCCCACTTCTGTCAACAACTTTCTGGGACAGCAGTGGTCAGATGGATAGACAAGCTAGTATTTGACTTTTGGGAACAACAGGTCACTGGTCTGAACTGGCAGGAAAAATTCATGGCAGTGGTTTAGTGAACAGCCCTGTCCCCTTTCTCCACCTTTACAGCTGAAGTGCCCATGAGCAAGACACCCAACCTCCAACTGCTCTTCACGCACACACACCATTGCTGCCTACCACTCCCCCCTCTGTGTGTGTGTGTGTGAGAGCGGATTTGTCACTTCCTTTCCAGGATTGATAAGGTACACTAAAAAAAAAGGTACACTAAAAAAAAAGAAGTTACTTTTACCATCTATACAGATTTCATGCAAACCACTGGCATTTGGGTTTCATGCTGCAGTAACAAATAGAAAGCAGCACATTTCTCTTTCATTGCACTGGCACTGAACAGACACATACTGTCATCACTGTACACAGGAACACAATTTTCAGGTCAGTCATAATCTGAAAAGGGGGGAAAACTTGAAGAGCAGGGCAGGATAGAAAAAATATTTGATTTTTGAAATCAGAGTTAAACTTTATAGCAAATCATGGTAGCACAGCATCATGTTGAGACAATTAGACTGAAAATGCCTGTTGAAAAAACTAAAACCAAAAATTTTACAACTTCTACTGAAAACTATACTGTTACTACTCAGACTCCCCCAAATACAAACACTCACCTGCTGCTTTAAACTTTAACACCAGTACAGTTTCACTATTATCTACCTCAACAAACCACATGGAATCCAAAAAATGCATCAAACCTTGCAGACACAGATCAAGAGGCTTCAGCACAAGTTTGATAAAACTAGACAATCAAAAACCAACTGAAGATTCTGTTTGTTTTATTTCAATACAGAACTGTCCTGTTTATGTAACCTTGTATGCACTGCAATGTCAGACTCCAGCTCTTCCACTGACAGGAGTGGAACCCATTGTGTCCACGTGCTCTTACCACCCATCTGCCTGAAAGTTTAATTCATTGTTTATTGGGAAATGCTTTTCTGCACATCCTGGATGAACCAAGTAGGGGATTTAGGAGTTGCAGCCTTCCTGTCAGATTGAAACACTAATCATTCTGCTCTAGTTCCTCTCACAAAAAAGGCTTTCAATTATTATTTTGCAGAGATTATTTCTAGAATCTTGCCAACAACCAAACCATGTCTGGTTCAAACTCACCAAGATCAAATATTCCCTTAGTCAAAATGAGCTGTATCTATCCGGCTGCTTCCATAAGACTGAATAATGAAGAAATCACCCTGACAGACTTTTCTTCCCTGCTTATTAACAATTCATATGTGGCCATATATGGAAGCAAGATGACTCAGGCGTTAACAGTGGCATTTCACAGCAGGAAAGATAGGGGTTCAAATGTCAGCCACCGACTTCTCTGGGTGGAATCTCTAAGATCTCATGCTTGCATGGGTTCTTGTATTTGAGGTCCCCCCCCCAGTCCAAAGACATGCAAATTATGTCATCTGACTACACCAAATTGATAAATGTAAAGGTGAATGCTTGTTTGTGTCTTATGTTTGTCATGCAACAGACTTTAGCTCTATTCAAGATGTACACCCTGTCCCTCATCCAAAATTAGCTGGGATTGACTCATCTTCCATCATGCTCCTGATGGATAAGTGGTCGAGAGAATGCATGGAGGGATATGTCTGTGTAACCCTGTGACCAGACCTCACTATATCTGTGAGACAGGTGAAAAGTGTTCAATGCAGGCCTTAACCTCTGTATTTCTGACTTGGAGGATCTGTGGTAGACATTTTAGCCTCGACAGATTGCAGGGGTCATCGTGTCATGTCCAGAGTCGAGCACAGTCAACAAATAAACACCAGGGTTAAATTGGATGTATTGAAGCTGTGCTAAATTCTGGACATACAGGACAAGACAGGGCATTATGCTTTAAATGTACGGTATAGTATGGTGTAGATTCACCAAAGAAAATTTACACATATTCATACTATGTCATCAATTTGCAACATTCACTGCTCACTTTACATTATCGACAAACGTAATTAAATATCCATTTCAACTATTGCCATCACAGGATACATCTCTGTCGAGACCACAGACATAAACTAAACCCAGAAACACAATTACTACTGTTAGCTTTATGCTAATCACCTAGCCCGCTCGACACTATTAGAAATGAGCATGGTTTCTTACCCAGTTTGAAGCGTTGCATGATCAAACGTTAAACCGCACCCAGATAATCCCATAAAACAAACATTTTTTGTTATTAATTTGTTGAATCCACCAGAAAATTGCGCATCGCAAAACAACGGTGCATCTGCAACCGTTTGTTTTTACACCGTTAGTCTACCTCGGAAAGCTACACCGCAAACGCCAGAATCAGATCTGCGTTTTGTTTTGCCCACCCGTATTCCAATATGTCCCGCCTTTCCCGCATCATGATTGGTTAGTCTAATCCGATATTTAAGATTTTGTTGGGTGATAGTGTATTCTTCTTGAAGTGAGAGCAACTCATATGAGAGGAGGTGGAGTTTCTTGGGATACAGGTGGGGGGAAAAAACGCAGAGCGACTGCATTGTTAAATCAACTAAGTAAGCACGAGCCGTGATGCATTCTGGGAGAAAAATTGGCTTTTAACTTTAAAATCGCCCCATCTAGTGGTTACTAACGTCAATAAATCCAGATCGAGTCATATTTATTTTTGCATTAAATCAATACAAATACAAAATAAATTTCCAAAAATTACCGCTCTCTGTCTCTCTCTCTCTCTCTCTGTACAGTGGTGGTCTAGTGGTTAGGGCGCAGGATTGCTGATCCTAAGGTTGGGGGTTCAAGTCTCCACAAGATTGTCACTGTCCCCCCAGTGCAGCTAACTGGGTTATCAACGGCAGGCCATGTCTCTCACTGTCTATGTGAGAGGCATGTGAAAGAACCATTGCTGACTTTCGTAAAGAGTAGCTGCAAAGCTGTCTGCGTGTTTCTGTCAGTCTAGGAATCAACACAGCCGTTTTGACGTTCGGGAACCTTTTTGACAAAGACAGCCAAAAAAGACATATTTTAAAGTCTAATCCTCTGAGAGCCATGCACACACACACACACACACATATATGTGTGTATATAAATATAAATACTGAATAGAACTAAATTGAAAACAAAGACCAATAATTTGAGAGTTTCATAAGACTCTGAATTTATTTTAAACGACATTGTCATAACGAAGTTGTTTACTAATCAGAAAAGTACTTTTTACTATTAAAGCGACTTCTGGTGCTGCATGGTTTTGCTGATGGTCTTGTAGTCTGGTTGATACGTGCTGAGGTTCAGCTTCATGCAGGCGTTTAGGCTTCCATCTATTAAATGTGACTGCAGGTTGGTCTTGATGTTTTTCAGGTGTGAGAAGGACTACTCGCATGCATATGTAAAGCTAAACATGGTCAAGACTCACACGCTACAGTGTTTATGTGACAGGAAGTGTGTTCCAAGTTTTGGCAATCAGCTGGTTTGCAGGTTGAAGTTTTTCCATGTCTGTCCATAAGTGTTTGCTTGCCAGCTGTGCTTGGCTTCGTGCAAATGAGCTGATAAAAAAACAAGGGACGTTTACCTGTTTACTCAAAACGAACACGCGCAGTCTGTAGTTGTTGTTATAATCCAATAAAATTAGAGTTTCAAGCTATCGGACCCGCCCGCATACTGGCGTACAGAAAGGATTGGCTCTCCGCTGAGCGCCACAGCGATATGTGGCATTGAAAATAGATGTATAGATTTAAATACGCGAGATTTATTTCATCTGTTTTTGTTTTATTCTATGGCTTTTTTGTATTTTTATTTAAATAACAGTGAAATTATGTATTTGTTATTCTGTTTATTTTGAGATACAGATACATCAAAAGAGCCACATCTGGCTTGCGAGCCATAGATTCCCGACCCCTGCCATAGGCAGTGCGAGACATGGCCGGCCTTTGATAACTCAGTTAGCTGCACTGGGGGACACTGACAGCCTTGTAGAGAGTGGGACTCCAACCCCAGGATGGCCACAGGTCTGTTTTCGTTTCTGCTTTTTCCCTTTTACTTGGGAGTCGCCACAGCGAATCATCTGATTCGCATGTTTGATTTGGCAGAGGTTTTACATTGGATGCCCTTCCTGTCACAACCATTTTTAGCAAGTGACAGAAACGCTGACGCCTTTGATAACCCAGTTAGCTGCACTGGAGGGACAGTGACAACCTTGTGGAGAGTGGGACTCGAACCCCCAACCTTTGGATCAGCAATCCAACGCCCTATACCACTCGACCACCACTGGGCCACAGGCCAATATGGAAGGGGGGGAAAAAAAAAAAAAAAAAAAAAAAACAATATTCACCGCCAACACACTAGGTGACAGTAAAGTAAATTAACAAAGTTAGCGTGCCATTTAAACGTAGAAGAAAATGCTTGGTCGATGTTGCCATGTACTAAAAATACATTCTTCTATTTTTTTCAGTTGATTTGTTATGGTGCTGTTTGTTCACCACTCCAAAGTTGATTGTTTTCTAATAAGACTTGTTCTAATGTATATTCTGTCTTAACCCCAGCAATCTTTCAATAATACACTTCGGAAATAAACAATAAGGGGTATTAAGCCAGTCTTTAACTTACATTTTAAGTCATTAAGACGTAGAACTGGGCTTTTGTTGCTGAGAAACTAAAATACACGAAGATACAAAACACCACGAAGTTTTAAAAAACACTGACATTGGAGACTCGTTCCTTTATCCAGAAGTTTCGAGGCAGTCGAAGGGACAATATTTCTGGGGTTTGGCAACCTTACCTCATGTTGCGTGGGGAAGAATGGAGAGCAATATGTCAGCCCTCGCTTATTATCAATCAATAAAAGAAAGCACAGAACAGATACAGGTATAGAACGATTTTAAAGTGGTTCATACGATGTGAAATGTATTCAGAGGTGGAATTCGTGCTATTTTTTTTATTTGTGGTTCGGTAGCTATTGCGCGCAGTTTGGAACAGAGGTGGCTCTAAATTATACAGAGTAGTTCACTCAGATTTATAATAAAAATAAGGTTAGTTTTTACATTGCTTTAGAAAGTTGTATTTAAAACAGGTTACTTTATTATGAAAGTGCTCCTTATTTAATGCATGAGAGCTGTGAGTACAAAGGCTTTCATTGGGTTTTTACTGGACAATAATTGAACAGTTGACCATACTATTGTGTTATCAAACATCAGCCAATATATAAATCACCAAATCGTGCATAAAATTCGAACAACATTTGAAATAATATTTTTACATTTTCAAACAAGCAGAATTTGCATCATACAGAAGTTACATTGCGATGCAAGTTAATTGCATCAAAAAGGAAACCACGAGTTTGAAGATGGATCTTCCCAGTTTTATGATTTTGTTATTGTTTAGTTTGTCCTTGGGATGGAGAATGGAAAATATACACGTGGAAACAAACTGCTAAAAATTATATCAGTGTTTCCCAAGCAGAGTGAAACAGATCTGCTTGCTTGATGTGTATGTTCTCCTTGATGTTTATATGCCAGACACAACACACAGATGTTGTAACCTGTAGATAACAATAGTAGAAGGTCTGCTTGTTGCTTGGCATTTTGCATCTGAAATTAATGACTCCATCACAAGTTACTTTCCCAGCTTTTTACTGGCACCCATTTACAGTGCTGGGTGGACAAAGGTACACTTTTGGTGAAGCCATTGCCCAGGGTCTGAGCATGGTGGAGCTCAAGCAGGGATTCAAACCCACAACCTCTCGATATATTTACCGAGCATCTGAATCACCACCCTGAATGGTCTGATTGGTCTGATTGGTTTGAAAGCTTTGTAGTATTTTGAGATTTGACTCTGCTTAAATAAAACTTCAATACAGTAGGCCCTTGATATTCGTGGCGGTTTGGTTCCGGCCCCTCCCACGAATGAAGATAATCTGCCAGTTCTGTACCCAGAAGTAAAACCCCATGTATCATATTACATCCGCGAATGATCAACCGGAAGTAAAATACATATTACATGCGCTAAATATGCTTCTTAAACACATTCTATAGACAGTCTTACTCATTAATACAGTATTAATGTAGTAAAATATAATAATGATGAAGAAAAACCTTTTAATTTTGTACTGTGACATTTATTAATAAAATATATAAACATTATGCAGCATACTTTATACACAGACGCTCCCCGATTATGTTCATCCGTTTTACGTTTTTTCGATTTTAAGTTGGTCCCCCTCAACAAAAAAGTCAGATTGTGAGTTTAGACGTAGTGATGTAATGGTAATGACGCAATGACGCTGAGTCTATTGTTGACAAAAGACAGACTGAGTGCCCCTCCTTCCCAGTTATATATATACACACGTCCTTCTCAAAAAAAAATTGCATATTGTGATAAAATTCATTATTTTCTGTAATGTACTGATAAAAATTAAACTTTCATATATTTTAGATTCATTGCACCCCAACTGAAATATTTCAGGTCTTTTAGTGTTTGAATACTGATGATTTTGGCATACAGCTCATGAAAACCCAAAATTCCTATCTCAAAAAATTAGCATATTTCATTCGACCAAGAAATTTTTTTTAATACAAAAAAAGTCAACCTTCAAATAATTATGTTCAGTTATGCACTCAATACTTGGTCAGGAATCCTTTTGCAGAAATGACTGCTTCAATGAGGTGTGGCATGGAGGCAATCAGCCTGAGGCACTGCTGAGGTGTTACGGAGGCCCAGGATGCTTCGATAGCGGCCTTAAGCTCATCCACAGTGTTTGGTCTGGTGTCTCTCAACTTTCTCTTCACAATATCCCACAGATTCTCTATGGGGTTCAGGTCAGGAGAGATGGCAGGCCAATTGAGCACAGTAATACCATGGTCAGTAAACCATTTACCAGTGGTTTTGGCACTGTGAGCAGGTGCCAGGTCGTGCTGAAAAATGAAATCTTCATCTCCATAAAGCTTTTCAGCAGATGGAAGCATGAAGTGCTCCAAAATCTCCTGATAGCCAGCTGCATTGACCCTGCCCTTGATAAAACACAGTGGACCAACACCAGCAGCTGACATGGCACCCCAGACCATCACTGACTGTGGGTACTTGACACTGGACTTCAGGCATTTTGGCATTTCCTTCTCCCCAGTCTTCCTCCAGACTCTGGCACCTTGATTTCCGAATGACATGCAAAATTTGCTTTCATCCGAAAAAAGTACTTTGGACCACTGAGCAACAGTCCAGTGCTGCTTCTCTGTAGCCCAGGTCAGGCGCTTCTGCCGCTGTTTCTGGTTCAAAAGTGGCTTGACCCGGGGAATGCGACACCTGTAGCCCAGTCCACTGCTTCCACAGGTCCCCCAAGGTCTGGAATCGGCCCTCCTCCACAATCTTCCTCAGGGTCCGGTCACCTCTTCTGGTTGTGCAGCGTTTTCTGCCACACTTTTTCCTTCCCACAGACGTCCCACTGAGGTGCCTTGATACAGCACTCTGGGAACAGCCTATTCGCTCAGAGATTTCTTTCTGTGTCTTACCCTCTTGCTTGAGGATGTTAATGATGGCCTTCTGGACAGCAGTCAGGTCGGCAGTCTTACCCATGATTGCGGTTTTGAGTAATGAACCAGGCTGGGAGTTTTGAAAAGCCTCAGGAATCTTTTGCAGGTGTTTAGAGTGAATTGGTTGATTCAGATGATTAGGTTAATAGCTCGTTTAGAGTAGCTTTTCATGATATGCTAATTTTTGAGATAGGAATTTTGGGTTTTTATGAGCTGTATGCCAAAATCATCAGTATTAAAATAATAAAAGACCTGAAATATTTCAGTTGGGGTGTAATGAATCTAAAATATATGAAAGTTAAATTTTTATCAGTACATTACAGAAAATAATGAACTTTATCATAATATGCTAATTTTTTGAGAAGGACTAGTATATATATATATATATATATATATAGATATATATATAGATGTATATCTGTATGTGTGTGTGTATATATATATATATATATATATATATATATATATATATATATATATATATATATGTGTGTGTATGTATATGTATATATATATATATTATTTTCTGAGTAGATCCTTCCGTAAGAGAGTGCGCAATACTTTTTCGTAGAGCAAATAAAAATAAAAGGACAGGACAAAGACTTTCTATTGAAACTTCATTTATCAGTGATATCAGTAATGATATTTATGGTTGTATAGTACAGTATGAGCGTCATACATCACTGTAACAACTTACGTTCACTTTTAACTTGCGTTCGAGGAGTGTCTGTATACATACATACATACATACATACAGTATGTATGTTTTCATTTTGTATGTATAATATATTATCCAGTTGGGGGCAGTGGTGGTCTCGTGGTATAGGGCGCTAGATCGCTGATCCAAAGGTTGGGGGTTCAAGTCCCACTCTCCACAAGGTTGTCACTGTCCCCCCCAGTGCAGCTAACTGGGTTATCAAAGGCGGATCAGGGTTGTGACAGGAAGGGCATCCGACATAAAAACCTCTGCCAAATCAAACGTGCGAATCAGATGATTCGCTGTGGTGACTCCCGAGTAAAAGGGGAAAAGCCGAAAGGAAGACAGACAGACAATATATTATCCAGTTATCCAGTTAAGCTCTATGATGCCACTCTCCTGACTTTCTCCTGAAGAAACAACAGTTTCCGCTGAAGTGCCTGAAGATCATCAGCTGAACTGTTGTCAAGCTGTAGTATGCCTTTTTCAATTATTATTCCAGTGCAGTGCCGAAGTTAATGTTCAGAATGTTTCGAAGCCGCTTAGCAACGCCCCTCAGCCTGAGCGGACAGATAGAGAACACAGCCGTCAAAATCAAAGTCCCCCAAAAACACAGATCATAACCAAAAGAACATAAAAGAACATGAAATGTAATAAATTGGATAAACAAAACGATAAACATGCTACACCACAGTACATAAAATCACACACACAAAAATTATAAACAATAACTTTTGTACTGTACTGGAATAATTATTGAAAAAGACTTAAATACTAGAGTGCTTTCAGATGATTATTTCTCTTCAGGCACTTCAGAGGAAACTGTCGTTTCTTCAGGAGAAAGTCTTATTTCTTCAGAAGAGACATCCAACGTCATTACCTTTTCTAGCACTTAGCCAGAGAGGACGCACAGCGTTTCAGTGGCGTCATACAGCCTAACTAGTAATTAAAACAAACTTAAAAAAAAAGAGGCTCATTAAAAACTTGTGCACGAATGAGGAAAAAGGGCCGTTACATCATCTCAACCAATCAGCAGGAAGGAGGACAGCCATTGGCTGAATATGAGTGACATGTCAGTTGCTTGGCAGTCCGCGAATACTCAAACCGTGAATGCAAAACTGCAAATAGTCAAGGGCCTGTGTACTGTACTTTGCATAAAATTTTTGAACTCTGATTTTGGCGCTGTGCCTCGAACTAACTGTTTACTTCCTGAGGGACGTGGCTAAGCTGCTCGTAGCACACACCTGAATTCACTATTCTCATTTACTCCCAACAAACAAAAGCACGCTCACCTCGGCGCCATAGGATTAACTCACATCAACATCACCACTTCTTTGGTTTCTATCACTCTAAAATTCTATTTTGTACTCGCTCCGGCTGGGGGGCGTGGCTGAGCTGCTCAGACTTAATGCAGTTAATACCTGAAATCAGTCATCTCATGCCTAATACAATACGTTCCTCTCGTGGGCATTTTTGAAAACTATAGTGCTGTAAGTTTATAAAGAGAATGCATTAAAAGGTGTTTTTATATGTATGCTGTATAATGTTTATATTTTATTATCAATAAATATCACAGTAAAAAAAAATTAAGTTGAATCATTACTACATTTTACTACATTAATACTGAATTAATGATTAAGACTGTCTATAGAATGTGTTTAAGAAGCATATTTTAGCACATGTAACAGATACATAGTATTTTACTTCCGGCTGCTCATTCACATATGTGAAGTGATGCATGGGGTTTTACTTTCAGGTACAGAACTCCCGGTTTATCTCGATTCGCGGGAGGGCCCGGAACTGAGCCCCCGTGAATGTCGAGGGCCGACTGTATTGAGTTAAAGACATTTCCCTTATTGTAAGTCAATTTCAACGGTATTGTATTTTGAAATGTTTTATCAGCATTCCTTAGTTTCAACAGGAAAGAAGAAGAGGAAGCAGAATGGATCAGTGCCAAATATGAATGCCAAGAAAAAGGTGGAAAAGTTCCCAGAGGAGAGGAAGACAAAAGGGGAGGGAAATAACATTGACCTGGCTGATGTATGTAAATCTTGTACAATCGAGATTTCCGTGCTTTATCTCACACTGAAACCTCTAAAATCTTTCTGTGGATCCAGATTTAAAAAGTCTCATGATAATGTATATTTCTTTTTAATTTAGTATAGTAGTTAAATCATATAAAATTGTTACTGATTGATGTCTGATAAGGTAAATACCCAAGAGTTAATCTGGAACTTGAAGACCTTTCAGGAGGAGCAGCGGTTACCGAACGTGGCTGATAAAGTGAGCAATGACACCCTTCATATGCTTCTCACTGAACTGGCTAAAGTGAACAACAGTCGGGAGCGAGCGAGCACACTGTTTCAGTGGCTCATTTATCCTATTCCAGCCAAAACCTTCTTCAGGTACAGCTTTCTTCACCCCACCATCATGAACATTTCTGAGATAGCAAAGTGTACATAGTGCAAAAATTATTACATCAATCACAGTTTTCTCTTTTACTTCCCTCAAGGGATACGTGGGAGAAGAAGCCCCTCTTGGTCAGACGCCGGAATCCAAACTACTATGAAGGCCTTTTCTCAACAGAAGAGTTTGATCGCATTTTGAGAAATGTAATTTATTCTTTTGAATTGGTCTAGTGGTATAGGGCGCTGGATCGCTGATCCAAAGGTTGGGGGTTCGAGTCCCACTCTCCACAGGGTTGTCACTGTCCCCCCCAGTGCAGCTAACTGGGTTATCAAAGGCCGGCCATGTCTCTCACTGTCTATGGTGAGAGGCATGTAAAAGAACCATTGCTGACTTTCGTAAAGAGTAGCTGCAAAGTCATCCGCGTGTTTCTGTCCCTTGCTAAAGGGTTGTGACAGGAAGAGCATCCGACGTAAAAACCTCTGCCAAATCAAATGTGCGAATCAGATGATTCGCTGTGGCGACTCCCGAGTAAAAGGGAAAAAGCCGAAAGGAAGACAGACAGATCTGTATCACTGGATTTGTTTTTAACAATATGGGCGAAACATGCAAGATTTTTTTTTTCTGCACGATAACAGACTTTTGAATTCAACTGTATGTTCAAACAGTTATCTTAATATGCAAATTTTTCATCATTTAATCATGTCAACAAGCATTTACAATAATAACTAATTATTAACACTGTGTGAGGTCTGAACAGCAAAAGTGTAGCCCAAGGTTCCCGAAAAGTTCCCAAGAGTGGGCTGTACAGATGCTCCCCGACTTACGTTCATCTGTTTTACGTTTTTTCGATTTTACGATTTTTGTTTTGTTTTGTTTTTTCCAAAAAAAAAAGTCAAATTTTGAGTTTAGACGAACCTATGTAGTACGCTCACGTAATGATGCTGCGTCCATTGTTTACAAATGACAGACTGAACGTGCCCCACCTTCCCAGTTCAGTTTTATATATATATATATATATATATATATATATATATATATATATATATATAAATATATTTCTATCAGTTACAGTTATATAACGTGTTACCCTTGTGTTAAGACATCGTCTCTGTGATCTTTGTGTTTACACTGTTTTGCGGACTTTTGTAACCCAAAGCAAATATGGTTGGTCAGAAGCGTAAGCCTACTAGCATGGGTGCAAGTCTCATACAAAGAGATGAATTAACTATCTGCTCGGATCAGCGCAATCTACCATGCGTGCTCAGTTAAGCAAAGAGAGTTGTAAAATGAATGAAAACCTGAATCCAGGAAAGAGATTTCTCCGCTCCGTGATTCACATCAGTGCAGGCTGTGTTCTAAATGAGTTCAACAGCACCCTTGCACACTTGAAAGACTGGAAGTTTATATAACCCACAGCAAGTACACTACTGTTGCAAGTACACTACTTTCGGTATTGAGTCTGTTTGGTTTTTACACCCGAGCCATAGTGGCTCATCAGGCTGGTGCTTATCCCCGGTTTCCATAGCGTGAAGCGACCAGGAGTTCAACTCCTCCTGGATGGGACGCTAGTCCATCGCAGGTTACCTTCCCAGTATATTTTTACTGGTCCCCATTTATACTGCTGGGTGAACAGAGGCACACTTGTGGTTGAGATCTTGCCCAGGGGTCTTAGCACAATGAGGGTCTCAGTGGGATTTGAACTCACAACCTCCCGATCATGAGCGCATCACCCTAATCACTGTGCCACCGGCCCCACTTTCAGTATTGAGCCCCTCACATATTGCAAGCGTTGATTGGCTGTTTTAAGCTTCATGTAAAGTGACTTGGTATAAATAAGTGACTTATTTGAAATTAATGTTGATATTATTTGATATTTGATATTATTTTACAATGTTATGTTTATAATAATTGATTCAGGGGTGTTTTCTGAGATACGGTAATGGTATTTATGGATGTATAGTACAGTATGAGCGTCATACGTCACTGTAACAACTTGCGTTCGGCTGTCCGGAACCAATTAAAAACGTAAGTCGGGGAGCGTCTGTATTTGCCATGTAGCCAGGAAATGGATTTAAGATCGAGGGTTAAGGGCCTTGCTCAAAGTCCCAATTGTGGTGATTGTGGGGATTGAACCGCTGACCTTCAGATTAGCAACCCATTGCATTATCTACCAAGCCACAACTGCCTTTCAGTGGCTGTCACCAGCCGCGGTTTTCTTTGCGGCTTCTTTTTTTCTTGTTTTTAAAGAATCCTTCAAAAATTACTGGATCTAAAATTTGATCAATATTCTCTACAAAATATAATTATTAATTCAAATTATTAAAGGATATTATTTTATGAACACACACCTCATCAGGTGACTCGTGATTCATCAGGTGTTGAATGATTCCTATGCATACAATTATTGAGATGTGTCTGGATCTGAGAGAGTGCTTTTCCAGTGGTTATCTGTGAGAAGAATTAATCGCTGTGTGCTCTCTTTTCAGGATGATGTCCAGTATGGAGTGAATCTGGATGTGACAACCTACAAAAATGACAAAAGAGAGACACACAATCCTCCAGGACGAGCTCTGCCCTATTCTGTGTGGAATTTCTATGAGGTATAAAATGGTTTGTACGTAATTGTTTGACTTTTAGCAGACCCGTGCAAGATTTGTTCTGCTTTGTCTTAACTGTTCAATTACAAGCGATAGTTAATGTTCTGTACTTCTTCATTCATAGTAGAATGTTTCATTTTCTATTTTATTAAGCTTTCTGCAGTAAAATTACAATAAAGGTCTGGCAGTGGAATCACCTGTACAATATCATACAGACGCTCCCCGACTTGCGTTCATCCGTTTTACGTTTTTTTTTTTTGCTTTTATGTTTGTTTGTTTTTTTTTAAGTCAAATTTTGAGTTTAGACGTACCTACGTAGTACACTCACGGAATGACGCTGCATCCATTGTTTACAAACAATAGACTGAACGTGCCCCTCCTTCTTCCCAGTTCACTTATACAGTCATCCTTGAATATCGCGGATAATGTAGACCAGACCTGGCCGCGATATTCGAAAAACCGCAAAGTAGGAAGGACCCCCCCCCCTTTCTACCATTTCTATGTTTTCGCGTCTATACAATATCAAGAAGTGTATATTAAACGTTACACAGTTATATGCAAATGTAAATACTGTAATGTATTAATATTTAAAAAGAATTTATATATAAATACTTTAAGCATTGTACTCACCTCTGACAATACTATAGATCTTCTCCGCGGTGCAGGACGTTCACAAACACTATACAGTAAGATCACAAAATCACAAAAAATCCCGCGGGAATGTGCGAGGCAACAGCGTCACGTGTCTAAGTTAATCGGCTTGCGAGATTGAGTTGAGTGGGCAGGAGGCAACAGCATCATGCGTCTAAGCCAATCAGCTTGCGAGATTGAGTTGAGTGGGCGGGAGGCAAAAAGCGTCACCTGTCTAAGCCAATCAGCTTGCGAGATTGAGTTGGGTAGGCGGTCCCTGCCTGAACTGGGGAGGAGGGGCACTCCAGTCTGTCGTTTGGAAACAATGGACGCAGCCTGCCTTGGGTCCCTGCCTTCCTCTTGCTTACATGTGAGTTTCAGCGTGAATTTTGAATTTTTTATGAAAATTTTTTTAAATGTAATTTTTTATGAAAATACCACGTTGTACCAAGACCGCGATGCTCAAATCGCGAAATGGCAATGGATGACTGTATATATCAGTTATATAGCGTGTTACTCTTGTGTTAAGACGTCGTCTCTGTGATCTTTGTGTTTCCACTGTTTTGCGACTTTTGTAACCCTAAGCAAATATGGTTGGTCAGAAGCGTAAGCCTACTAGTATGGGTGCAAGTCTCATACACAGAGATGAATTAACTATCTGCTCGGATCGGCACAATCTACCATGCATACTCAGTTAAGCAAAGCGAGTTGTAAAATATGAACACCCGAATCCAGAAAAGAGAGAACTCTCTGCTCTGCTGGTGATTCACAGTGCAGGCTGAGTACTGAACAAGTTCAACGAAGCCCTTGCTCACTTGAAAGCTGGAAGCCCGCATAACCCGCGCTTTGTTTCAATCAAGTAAACTACTTTCAGCAAGTGCACTACTTTCGGTATTGAGCGCCTCACATACTGTAAGCGTTGATTGGCTGTTTTAAGCTTCATGTAAAGTGAGTCGGCTCAGCTTCATGTCATGTGATTCAGCTCAGCTTCATGTCATGTGACCATCCGTTGACCGTCGGAACCATTTACAAGCAGAAAGATTGCGTCATAGAGAATGTTAAAGGTTATATTTGATACTGTATTTGATATTTGATGAGTGAATTTGATTAAAATTTATCAATTTCAAATTATTTTGCTTGAATTTAATTTATTTGAAATTAATGTTGATATTATTTGATATTATTTTACAATGTTATCTTTATAATAATTGATTTAGGGATGTTTTATGAGATACGGTAATGGTATTTATGGATGTATAGTACAATATGAGAGTCATGTCGGGCAGTGGTGGTCTAGTGGTATAGGGCGCTGGATCGCTGATCCAAAGGTTAGGGGTCCGAGTCCCACTCTCCACAAGGTTGTCACTGTCCCCCCCAGTGCGGCTAACTGGGTTATCAAAGGCGGGCCATGTCTCTCACTGTCTATGGTGAGAGGCATGTAAAAGAACCATTGCTGACTTTCGTAAAGAGTAGGCTGCAAAGTCGTCAGCGTGTTTCTGTCCCTTGCTAAAAAAGGGTTGTGACAGGAAGGGCATCCGACGTAAAAAAAAACCCTCTGCCAAATCAAATGTGCGAATCAGATGATTCACTGTGGCGACTCCTGAGTGAAAGGGAAAAATCCGAAAGGAATACAGACAGTACAATATGAGCGTCATATGTCACACGTCATACGTCACGATAACAACTTACGTTCACTTTCAACTTACGTTCGGCCGTCCGGAACCAATTAAAAACGTAAGTTGGGGAGTGTCTGTACTGAACTTTGCAAAACCACCACTTTATTCACAAATATTAGTAATTACAGTGTCAAACTGTGACCTATGGAATCACAAAATGTATTTTCCAGGTAAACTACTGCTTTTATGAATGGATACAACATTTTGAAATGTTTTTAATTGAATTTGTTTCAAAATTTGCATTTTGCCATTATATCAATGTTTGAAATGTATTCAATTCAGTTTTATTTGTTTAGGATGTTTTACAATTGGGGCCGGTGGCGTAGTTGTTAGGGTGCTGCGCTCATGATCAGAAGGTTGCATGTTCAAATCCCAGTTAGACCTCCACTTTGCTAAGACCAGTGCTGTAGTGGTGGGTACATGCCATGTACCCACTTGTTTTAGTGGCTGAGTTGCGTGTACTGACTTAATTTGGTCTACTTTATAGTTGATCAACGTAAATTTCTGCAACTGTGTAAATAAAAAGCGGAGATGAAGTGATAAATAGTTTCAAAGCCAAAGCCACACCCTCCCCGCATGAAGGGGTACGTCTGGTCACCTACTGCCAAGCCATGTCAATTAACTTCAAGCACACAACGATGTCGAAGTGGTGCTTCCAAAATTCACGAAGGGTAAGCTGGGTACTTTCCGTGATGTCAAAACACCTCCTAAAAAGAAATTTTGTGTAAAGTTTTATAATTTGAAATGACTTGCTGGTCCATGGACTGGAGGAGAGGGGTGGTGTTTGGAAGAAGGTACAGCACCTTGAAGAACTCCTTGGAGAACTCCTCCAGGATATCATCTTCGAGGCCGGGTGAGTGGGCGGGGGCATTGTCAAGAATCAGCAGACACTTAAGGGGGAGGTTGTTCTCTTGGAGGAACTTCTTCACGGAAGGGCCAAACACCAAGTTCACCCACTCAAAAAAAATTGTCAGGTGACCCAGGCCTTGGCGTTGGCCCTCCACATGACGTTAAGTTTCTCCTTCAGGATTTTGTGAGCTTTGAAGGCTCAGAGATTTACCGAGTAGTACACTAGCAGGGGCTGAATCTTGCAATCTCCACTGGCATTACAATCGAGAGCTAGCATAAGGCAGTCCTTTATGGGCTTGTGGCCTGGCATTTTCTTCTCCTCAGCTGTGATGAAGATGCGGTGAGACATCTTCCAGAAGAGTCCAGTCTCGTTGCAATTAAAAACTTGCTGTGTAATGTACCCATCTTCCACGACAAGTTGTTCTACTGCTACCTTGCCTAGACACTTCCATGCCTCTACCGGTATGTCATCAGGACCAACTGCCTTTCCAGTCTTCATTCTCTTCAATGCCCTCCTCACTTCACCCTTACTAATCTTTGCTTCTTCCTGGTCCTCAACAGTCACCTCTTCTACTCTCTTTTTTTCTCTCTCTCTCACTTTCCTCATTCATCAACTCTTCAAAGTACTCTTTCCATCTTCCCAGCACACTTCTGTCATCTCAGTCAATCACATCTTCACATCAGTCAATACGTTTCCCACTCTGTCCTTAATCACTCTAACTTGCTGCACATCCTTCCCATCTCTGCTGTGCCAACCTGTATAAATCATTTTCTCCCTCCCTACTGTCCAGCCGAGCATACAAGTCATCATACGCCCTCTGTTTGGCCTTTGACACCGCTACCTTCGCCTTACACTGCGTCTCCCTGTACTCATGTTTACTCTCTTCAGTCCTTTCAATGTCCCACTTCTTAGCTAACCTTTTCTTTTGTACACACCCCTGTACTTCCTCATTCCAACACCAAGTCTCCTTATCTACTGTCCTTCCAGAGGACACACCAAGAACTCTCTTACCTGTCTCCCTGATCACATTAGCTGTCGTTCTCCAGTCATCTGGAAGCACTTCCTGACCACCCAAAGCCTGTTTCAACTTCTCCTTGAAGACCACACAACACTCTTCCTTTTTCAGCTTCCACCACTTTGTCTTCTGCTCAGCCTTTGGCTTCTTCACCTTTCTCACCATCAGCATCATCCTGCACACCACCATCCTATGCTGTTTGGCAACACTCACCCACAACTACTTTGCAGTCACTGACTTCCTTCAAATTACATCGCCGACACAAGATGTAGTCTACCTGTGTGCTCCTACCTCCGCTTTTGTAAGTCACCCTATGCTCCTGTCTCTTCTAGAAGAAAGTATTCACCACAGCTATTTCCATCCTTTTTGCAAAATCTATCAACATTTGTCCTACTGTGTTCCTGTCCTGGATACCAAACCTGCCCATCACTTCCTCGTCCCCTCTGTTTCCTGCACCAACATGTCCATTGAAGTCTGCCCCAATGACCACTCTTTCACCTCTGGGGGTACTCTGCATCACTTCATCTAACTCACTCCAGAATCTCTCCTTCTCTTCTAGCTCACATCCTGCCTGTGGGGCATAAGCACTAACAACATTGAACATCACACTTTCAATTTCTAACTTGAGACTCATCACTCTGTTTGACACTCTTTTCACTTCTAGGACATTCCTGACCAACCCCTCCTTCAAGATGACTCCTGCTCCATTTCTCTTCCCATCCACACCGTGAAAAAACAGCTTAAACCCTGCGCCTGAGCTTCTAGCCTTGCTACCTTTCTACCTGGTCTCCTGAACACACAGTATGTCCATCTTCCTCCTCTGCATCATGTCAGCCAGCTCTATAGCTTTTCCTGTCATAGTTCCAACATTCAAAGTCCCTACTCTCAGTCCTAGACTCATGCTTTTCCTCTGCTCTCTCTGCCTACGGACACACCTCCCACCTCTCCTTCTTCGACCAACAGTCGTCCAATTTCCACCAGCACCCTGTTGGTTGACCGCACTGATGGTGGTTGTTCTTAACCTGGGCCTTGCCCGATCTGGTATGAAATTACTATTGACGGTTCACATTGTGTATTTTGGCAAAAATTTTACGCCGGATGACCTTCCTGTCGCAACCCTCTGCATTTATCCGGGCTCGGGACCAGCGTGAGGACGGACACTTGTTTGTGCCCTTCCTCACTGCTTCATTCCCCACCATCCTTCACAAGGTCACTTAATATGGTGGTTGCTTTTTCATAAATAATCGCCTCCGTCACTGTATCTCCTGCAATTTCTTTCTCTTTTATCCGAAGGAGTAACAGTCTCTCCATCTCGTCATTCAGTCACGAACTCTTTTTCGATATCACAGAGAGGGCTTTCGAAGGGGTCATCGCTTTTAAGGCCTCCTTCTGCTTCAATATTGTATCGATGGTAGACGGGTTTCGGCCATATTCCTTTGCGATATCACTCAAATCCATGCCACTTTCATATATTTTTTTATCATCTCCTGTTTTACTTCTATTGATAACAGAGCCCGCTTCTTTTCATTTGCACCGGGAATCACTTTCTTGGGGCCCATGATGAATAACGAAGAATAAAGTTGCAATGAGCACACTTGAAAAACTCACGAAACAACAGTACCTCTGTCCTTTACGCGTGTTAGAACTCCGTGACGAACAATGGGTTGAAGGCATCCGAAAAGCATCATGGGTATCATGGAAATGTAGCTCCGTCCTAGCCAAAGGGAGGCCAGCGGGAGGCCAGCTGAGATTTCACGTTTCGTAACTTGAATTTTCTTTCGTATTCAGAGATGAAAATTATACGTAAAGCTGTTTCGTAACTTGGATTTTTTGTTAGGTGAGGTATGACTGTGTGTGTGTGTGTGTGTGTGTGTGTGTGTGTGTGTGTGTGTGTGTGTATATATATATATATATATATATATATATATATATATATATATATATATACACACACACACACACAATATGTATATATTTTCATTTTGTATGTATATATTATCCAGTTAAGCTCTATGATGCCACTGAAACGCCGGCTAAGCGCTAGAAAACGGTTATGATGTTGGATGTCTCTTCTGAAGAACTAAGACTTTCTTCTGAAGAAACAACAGTTTCCTCTGAAGTGCCTGAAGAGGAATAATCATCTGAACTGTTGTAAAGCTGTAGTATTAAAGTCTTTTTCAATTATTATTCCAGTACAGTACCTACGTTAATATTTAGAATGTTTGTATGTGTCTGTTTTCTCTCCGCTCCAGCTGAGGGGCGTGGCTGAGCTGCATGGGCTGAATGCAGTTCACACCTGAATTAACTCTTCTCATCTACTCGCTATAAACACAAACCGCACGCTCACCTCAATTAAAGTGCGCTGCTTAAGTCCTTCCCCTTTGAATGTGAGGTGTTTCTCGCAAGTGATGCACGGAGCTTGTGAGACGAAGCGCGGCTTATCTGGACTTCCGATCTTTCAAGTGAGCAAGTGTATACTATATGCACATAGTATGCACTTGCTCACTTGAAAGATCAGTTCTTTTTTGTGGCAATAAATTCATTTTGGAGCTTTAAACCTGTTTTTGGTTGTTGGCTGTTTGGTCCACGAAAGTTGTAAATCTGACAGATTCTTGATATTCTTGATGAAATATGGATAATGGTAAACCATGAAATGAATCACCAAATACAGTGCCTCTAAACCAGGGGAGTCAAACTTATTTTTTCCACGGGCCACAATAATAAATTTAAAGGTGCTGAAGGGCCGAATAATGACAACAATGAAATCTGTATGGCAAAAAGGTTTGTTTCGGCATTTGTCCTCTTTTTCTTGATTCACCTGCTTTTTTCTGATAACACTAAACAGTGAGTCTGCATTCTTTCTTCAGTCTCAGTGGCTAGCTGTTGAAATAGGCTTCTGCCATCTGGTGGAAGGATGATGAATTAGATTTCATGGTTGGTGCAAAAATGGATGATAATCATTTTCTTTGAAAGCACTTGTGGGCCACATAAAATGGCTTGTGGGCCAAATTTGGTCCATGGGCCTTGAGTTTAACACCCATTCTCTGGACTGTGATACATTATTATGGAGGAAGCAGACTGAGAACAGACAACTGTCATATATTTATAAACATTTTGAAAAATATTGAGCATTTTATGGTTTTAATTCAAAATCATTTAGATTCTGTTTGAAATTAACTCTAATTTACAGTTAAGTGTTAATGTGTGATAAGTGCCCCAGAACCGACTGTATGAATTTGTGTTTGCTCTCAGAATGGCTGCTCACTCAGGATGCTGAATCCTCAGGCCTTCTCGTCTACTGTCTGGAATGTTCTATCCATTCTGCAGGAACAGTTCGGCAGCATGGCAGGAGCCAACGTGTAAGAGTGATCATTGATCAAGTCACACTTTTAAAGAACCAAGAAGCTGAGTGCTCTAGAAAGAATCACTTTCATTTTGGGCTCCCAAATAGTGTATCAACAAGGTGCGTGACTATTAACCCGCAGATCGCAAGTTCAAATCCGGTTTAATGCTACAGCCATCCATGGCCGGGAATTCATGGGAGCTCATTGGCCGAGCTCCCACAGGAGGGAGGTATGGCATCCATTCACTTCCCTGTCAGTCACAGCGATTGCCAGCCAATCATTGGCATCTGTGAGCTCAAATACGCTTGGCACCTCAGCTTGAACAGCTGGGTTGCTAGGATTGCATGTCACGGAGGGGGCATGTGTGGTCAGTGGTGGCTGTGTGATAGGGAAGGCAATACTTGATGGGTGGGATTTGGAATTAACTAAATTTGCGTGAAAACGGGGGGTGGAGGGGTGGGGAGTGTAATCCAACAACAAAAATAAGGAATCATTTCCAGTTTGCAAATATAAATACAACAATTCTTTGGCTCTTCTGATTTTTGATAATGAGGTGTAGCAGTTCTGTTCGTTCTAGACTTATTCTATTCAAGGCAACAACATTTTTCATTCAACAATAAGAATTTGATAGGAGGAAGGTATTTTTATGGGTTTCAAGTGATTAAAAAATCATGAGTCATTTTACAATTTACATTTTACTTTACAGCAGTTATTACTTCCATCTTTATGTACTGTACTTGTATGGGGAACATGGAGTCATTTGGGTTTATCAAGACACACAGCATGCAGTTTCATTTTACAAATGCTCTGTTAGCCCTTAAATTTGATAATTTTTCCAACAAAATCAAATGTTCGTACTCTTGCTGCAAGGAACAGACTCTATATTTGGCTAACTGGCTTTTGAAAGTAAAATTCGATCATAAGAACTATTTTAAGTATTAAAGTATTTAAGTATTATTTTTAAGTATTTAAAAATGTTTGTTTTATTTATTTAATTACAATACTAAAAGTGCCTTATTTCTCACAATCCATTCATTCTTACTGGATATTCTGATAGCCATCTCAGTACTCAGCATCACCTGCTACTGTATATCAGAGCATAACTTTTTAGAGTTAAGTAACAGCTTGGTGGTGCACACTGATGTACTGCTCAGACTCTGTTGACAGATGAAGCTGAATATCAGTGCTTTGTGTGTGTGAAGGTATTTAACACCAGCAGGAACACAGGGATTCGCACCACATTATGATGATATTGAAGCATTTATTGTTCAGTTAGAAGGAAAGAAGCACTGGAGATTGTATAACCCACGGTGAGTCACCAGCTACCTCTTGCCTCAGAACATATTGATCACAACGATATCGTCAAGTAATGTCCAAGTTTCTATTTTTCTGCAGGTCTGACAGTGATGTGTTATCACTTGTGTCAAGCCGTAAGTCATTTTCAGTTTGTATCACATAACATTTTTTGGACATACAAACTCAGAGATTTGACCAATTCTGATTCACTGATCTTAAAGACATTGTCTGTTTTTATGATTCTTCGTGTTCTTCAGCTAATTTCAGTCAGTCTGAGATCGGGAAGCCCATTCTGGATGTGGTGCTTGAGCCAGGTGACTTACTATATTTTCCACGTGGATTTATTCACCAGGGCAACTGCCTTCCAAATGCTCATTCACTGCACATCACCATTTCCTCGTACCAGAGGAACAGCTGGGGGGATCTGCTGTTGAAGGTAAGGTACAATGTGCCACAGTTATCAAAGAATATTATTGGAGCGTTTGTAAATCCTGTGTTTTAAGTTGATTTTAACTTCTTTAATCGGTCATCAGATGATGCCAGCGGCTTTGGAAATGGCAATAGAGGAGGATGTGGAGTTTAGAAAAGGACTTCCTCTTGATTACCTCACCTACATGGGAGTACAGAACTCTGACAAGGTGTCATCTTAGTTTCTACATTTAAATAAGCAAGTGGTGATTTTCTACGAGGGTGCCAAAAGGGTGACTGAATTTGTTACCCTGTATTTATTACATGTGTGATGACAAAGTTGAATCTAATATAATTTAAAAAATGGAATTAATGTAATTTAAAGTGTCGGTGTAATTCACCATGTTTAAGGTCAGACTCTTCGATGGTTCAAATGTTCTTACAGCACTAAGGTCATGACTTTTTACGAGCAACACAGTGATACTAATAAATGATTAATGAACTTGTATATCTGGTGTTAAACTGATTTTGACTTCTGTTCACACAGTGAATTCACATGTTGAGTCCCAATACATGTGAGTCCATCATTCTGGATTCCTTTGGCTATTTTTGGCAGCATCTGCCATTCATATATAGCCTCCAGTGGCATTGTTACTTTTTTGCAGAAATGTGGCAGGCAGGGAACAGATTTTTTCTTCAATCAAACCATAAATTAGTACATTATATGAGGCAGCTGTAGCCTAATGGTTGAAGATGTGGCTTTGAGACAGAAATGTTGCTGGTTCAATTCACAAACCAGCATGAACAATGTCTGGTGGTGGGTGATATGAGCTGCAGCTTCTTTTCCTCCACCTTCATGGCTGAAGTAACCTTGAGCAAGGGCCCTAACCCCCACTGCTCTCTGGATGCCACAGTGTGTGGCAGCCTACTACTCAGTGTGTGTTTGTGCGCGCACTTTGGATAGATGAGATGAAGAAGTCAAAGTTTCCCTTGCAGAATTAACACAGAATAATAAAAAATAATTTAAAAAGATTATAATAACATGTTCTTTTGAATTCCCGTGGTTGGCAGTAAAGGAAAAGGTAGCTTATTACAAAATGGTGACTGCTTGAGGAAACCTTTTGGTAATAGTGGAAAATGCGGGAAATTGTTGCAGGAGTAACGGAAACTGCTGGAAACAGCTGACAAATTCCTAATGTTCTTTCCCCAAATATAAAAGTTGAATTGGTTCCAACTTCCTGAGGCATTTTTTTCAACAGAAATTGAAGGCCTTCTGTTAAAATGCTTCCCTGTATTATACTACAGTAGGTAAGGTAAGGTTAGTCTGTTGGGTTTTTACACCCGAGCCTAGTGGCTCATCAGGCCGGTGCTTATCCCCGGTTTCCGTAGCGTGAAGCGACCAGGAGTTCAACTCCTCCTGGATGAGACGCTAGTAAATCACAGGTTACCTTCCCAGTATATTTTTACTGGTACCCATTTATACTGCTGGGTGAACAGAGGCACACTTGTGGTGGAGACCTTGCCCAGGGGTCTTAGCACAGTGAGGGTCTTGGTGGAATTTGAACTCACAACCTCCTGATCATGAGCCCAGCACTCTAACCACTACACCACCGGCCCCATTATACTACAGTATCGGATTAGTATTACACTTTGAACTTCGGGAGAAAACTGGAGTGCCCAGAAGGACACACAATGAGAACATTCAGACTCCACACAGAAAAGCCCTCACCAAGCCCAGGGCTTGTACCTAGGACCTTTTTCTGTGATATGTTATTGTCCATATTAATACACCAGACTGATAAAACTCTCAATTATTACAAATATTTTATGGAAATTAAATTATATTAGACACAGTGAAACATGGACATGATTTATCTTGATCTGCATCCCACTTTGTCTTTCATGTTGTTTGTGTGTGAATAGGAAGATCCACGCAGAGACAGATTTTTGTCCCACGTGAAAGGTTTAATAAAAAAGTTGGTGTTTTATGCACCAGTGGATGCTGCAGTGGATCAGAAAGCACGCGAGTTTCTTCATGACTGCCTGCCACCTGTGTTAACCCCAGGTGATGACCTTCACCTCCTCGTCCTTCATGTTAACACTACCACACTTTATTTACTAGTATGGATTATCTACCCGCGAGCTCTGGTCAACTTGTAATCCTTTGGAATTTTAAACTTTTTTACAAGTTAAATAAAATTTATTCTTGAAATTCATATATATTTAACGAGTCAACTGGCAGTATTGTTGCCATTTAAACATTTCAAGTGTAAAAGATTATTTCTAAATATGTGCAGCCTCCCAAAAACATGTATTCTAGGTTTGAGAAATAAAATACAAGTCAACCCAAAACATCTTTCTGGAAAATAAATATTTTGAATGTGTTTCAGGATTTAAACAAAATCAAACGTGTCAAAATGAGATCAGGGTGTATTGCATGATCTGTAACTGTTGTGTGTAGACGAGAAAGCGAGCAGCGTGTACGGCACTCCTTTGAGATTGGAGCACGGCGAGGTCATGGATTTGGACACACACATGAAGCCTCAGACCAAAATAAGACTCATCCGGGCTGGAATCGCCAGGTGTGTTCTCTTTCTCATTCAAGAAAAAAAAAATTTTCTTTTTTTTTTTTTTTAATATTGATGGACATGTACTGTTCCTTTTCTAGAATTTGTGTACTTTCATTGCACCAAGCCCAAGCGTGTAATCAGGGTCTGCTGGGAACGTTTGGCGGAGCCCCCTGTCCGAGAGGCCTTTAACTCCCACCTCTGGCAGAGCTACAACCACGTTCCGGAGGAGGCGGGGGACATGGAATCTGAATGGGCCATGTTTCGTGCCTCCATTGCTGAGGCGGCAGCCCATAGCTGTGGCCGTAAGGTCGTCGGTGCTTGTCGTGGCGGTAATCCCCGAACCCGGTGGTGGACACCTGCGGTGAAGGGGGCCGTCCAGCTGAAGAAGGAGGCCTATCGGGTTTTATTAGCCTGTGGGACTCCTGAGGCAGCAAACGGGTACCGGCAGGCCAAACGTGCTGCAGCCGAGGCTGTCGCAGATGCAAAATCTCGGGCGTGGGAGGAGTTCGGTGGGGGCCTGGAGAGTGATTATCGGTTGGCCTCAAAAAGGTTCTGGGCCACCATCCGACGCCTCAGGAGGGGGAAGCAGTTCTTCACAAACACTGTTTACGGTGGAGGTGGGGAGCTGCTTACCTTGACTGGGGATGTTGTTGAGAGGTGGAGGGAATACTTTGAGGACCTTCTCAATCCCACCAACACGCCCTCCGTGGAAGAGGAAGACCCTGGGGTTCGGGTGAGGGTCCGCCCATCACTGGAGTGGAGGTCACTGAGGTTGTCAAAAGCTCCTCGGTGGTCGAGCTCCTGGGTTGGACGAGATCCGCCCGAATACCTCAGGACTCTGGATGTTGTAGGACTGTCTTGGTTGACACGTCTCTGCAACATCGCTGCGTGGTCATCGGGGCTGTACCTCTGGATTGGCAAACTGGGGTGGTGGTCCCAATTTTTAAGAAGGGGGACCGGAGGGTGTGTTCCAATTATCGGGAATTACACTCCTCAGCCTACCTGGTAAAGTCTATGCAGGGGTACTAGAGAGGAGGATCCGACCGATAGTCGAACCTCGGATTCAGGAGGAACAATGTGGTTTTCGCCCTGGCCGCAGCACTCTTGACCAACTCTATACGCTCCACAGGATTCTGGAGGGGCATGGGAGTTTGCCCAATCTGTCCACATGTGCTTTGTGGATTTGGAGAAGGCTTTCGACCGTGTCCCTCGAAAGATCTTGTGGGGCGTGCTCGAGAATACGGCGTTCGGATCCGTTGCTACGAGCTATTCGGTCGCTGTATCACCGAGCCAGAGTTTGGTCCGTATTGGTAACAGCAGCTCGGATTCGTTTCGGTGGGAGTTGGAGTCCGCCAAGGCTGTCCTTTGTCACCGATTCTGTTCATAATTTTTATGGACAGAATTTCTAGGCGCAGTCGAGGCGATGAGGGGTTCTGGTTCGGTGGCCATTGGATATCATCTCTGCTTTTTGCGGATGATGTTGTCCTTTTGGCTTCATCAAGTCGGGCCCTCCAGCTCTCATTGGAGCGATTCGCAGCTGAGTGCGAAGCAGCCGGGATGAAGATCAGTACCTCCAAGTCCGAGGCCATGGTTCTCAGTCGGACAATGGTGGAATGCACCCTCTGGAGTCGGGATGAGGTCCTGCCCCAAGTGGAGGAGTTTAAGTATCTTGGGGTCTTGTTTACGAGTGAGGGAAGGATGGAGCGAGAGATCGACAGACGGATCGCTGCAGCCTCTGCTGTTAAGCGGTGCCTGTACCGGTCCGTCGTGGTGAAAAAGGAGCTGAGCCGCAAGGCGAAGCTCTCAATTTACCAGTCGATCTACGTTCCAACCCTCACCTATGGTCACGAGCTTTGGGTAATGACCGAAAGAACAAGATCACAGATACAAGCGGCTGAAATGAGCTTCCTTCGCCGGGTGGCGGGGTTCTCCCTTAGAGATAGGGTGAGAAGCTCCGCCATCCAGGGAGAGCTCGGAGTAGATCCGCTGCTCCTCCGCATTGAGAGGGGCCAGTTGAGGTGGCTCGGGCATCTGGTTAGAATGCCCCCCGGACGCCTCCCTGGTGTGGTGTTTCGGGCATGTCCAACCGGGAAGAGACCCCGGGGTCGACCTAGAACACGCTGGAGGGACTATGTCTCTCAGCTTGTCTGGGACCGCCTCGGTGTCCCCCCGGGAGAGTTGGAGGAAGTGGCTCGGGAGAGGGATGTCTGGACCTCTTTGCTAAGGTTGCTGCCCCCGCGACCCGACCCCGGACTAAGCGGAAGAAGATGAGATGAGATGATGACATTGCACCAAGCAAGATCTTAAAATTAAAAAAATCTCTCTCTGTGCTCCTGTACAGACTATGCAGTGACGGTGAGGCTGTTCATCTTTACTACACCACTGAGAATTCCAGAGTTTATCATAAAGAGGAACCCAAGAGCATGGAGATAAAAGCAGAGGTACTCAGTCCACCTTCACATTGAAGACATGCTGAAAAAGTACAGGATGTCTGAGATGTGCAAAACTTTTAAAGGTACAGTATGTAAAATGTTGGAGGCACCGCATATTGAACAAGAACTTATTTCATGGCTCGAAGCACGCAGGAAACGGACAAGAGTGACCGGCAAGGCTCTTAAACAGGAAGCACTACGATTGCATAAGGAAGAAGGCAACCAATCATTCAAAGCAAGTTGTGGCTGGCTTAGATCATTCATGAAACAAAATAAAATTACTTTTCAAAGAGCAACTCATGTGGCACAGAAAAACGAGGAAGTTTTAGGTGAAAAAATGATGTAATTTCTGCGATGTGTTAACAAAATGAGAAAACGTCAAAACTATCCTCTTTCCGCGATAAGTAATATGATTAATATAATTAATATAATATAATTTAGATGGGAGTGAAGAACATTTATTGTTTGAGGAGTCTGATGATGACAGCGATCCCTTTGAAGGGTTTGAAGAACCTACACTAGGCGAATCTGCTGCGCATGACCAGCTGACTAAAAACATGCGACTTGAAGTAGATGCTCTGAATGAATGGAGCGATGAGCCAGATATGAACCAATCAGCGAGTGATGACGAGTATTTTTCACCCGATTCTCCAGCTCACTAACTTGAGAAATTTAGGCACATTATTGGCCATCTGGCTTTGTTTATGTTCTTGTTGGTTGGTTCAACATGGTATGCGAGGGGAAAGGTAAGGGGACTTTTATTCAAAAATGTATTGTTTTTTTTTGTTTATTTGCAGCTTTCATGTAAGTACTTGGCTTAACAACACAAAATAAATAACACAAATACCAGTAAAAGTCTTTTATTGTTCTGATATTAATGCTTGCCACTTCAATGGTAATAAGCACTTACTGTTCCACCTCTCTGGAAACCATTTTAATAAGCGCCCCACCCCAATTTTTTAAGCGCCCTGGGCGCTTATTACGTCGAATATGGTATGTGTGTGTGTGTGTGTGTGTGTGTGTGTGTGTGTGTGTGTGTGTATGTGTATATATATATATATATATATATATATATATATATATATATATATATATATATATATAATATACACACACACACATACATACACACAAAGTCATGCTGTGTATTTTAATTGCTAGTGCCCTGTTTAATTTTTGCTTGCCCTCTGTAGCACACAGATGCTGTGGAGTTTCTGATTGACTCGTATCCAAAGTTTGTCACAATCTCAAGTTTACCTTGCGACACTGCAAAAGACAAGGTACGTGTATCCCTGATTAAATCTTCATCAGATTTTAACCCAGTATATTTTCACATCCCTAAATGCTTTTTCAGACTGACATTTGAGTGGTGTATCACATCCTATTACGCAAATCAGCAAAATAAATGTAAAACGTACAAAAAAGTTTTCAAAGTATAAGAGCTGGCATAACTTCGTTTCAGCAATACTGAAACCTTATACATGTGTATACACATACTGTATACACATACACACACAAAGTATGCCTTCGATATTCGCAGGGGTTCGGTTCCGGCCCCTCCCGCGAATGAAGATAATCCGCGAGTTCTGTACCTGGAAGTAAAACACCATGTATCGTATTACAGGGGGGTGGACAAAATAATGGAAACACCTAACATTTTGGCATCATAATCTTTGAACATAATTTAAACAATCAAAACTTGGCATATGTATTGATTCATACAACTTGTGCATTTTTTCCAAAGGAATTTTAAGCCACTCTTCAGTTAAAATACCCTCCAACTCTTTTAGAGACGATGGCGGACTTGTGCTTTGCTGAGGACGTTTTTCCCTCTCTTTCAAAGGCAGTCATTACTTTTGAGACAGTACCTCTTGAAACACTGAACATTTGGGCAGTTTTTGTTCCACTCGCACCTACCATACGAGCACCAATAATTTGGCCTCTTTTAAAATCCGAGAGGTCTGCCATTCTGGGCTATGATTAATGTTTTCAATATCTGAAAAAGGAAAAAAAAAACATTTATTTTACATAAACATATCAAATAACAAAATAACAACATATGCCAAGTTTTGATTGTTTCAATTATGTTCAAAGATTATGATGCTAAAATGTTAGGTGTTTCCATTATTTTGTCCACCCCCTGTATATGCACGAATGAGCAGCCGGAAGTAAAATACTGTACTAGTCCTTCTCAAAAAAATGAGCATATTGTGATAAAGTTCATTATTTTCTGTAATGTACTGATAAAAATTAAACTTTCATATATTTTCGATTCATTGCACACCAACTGAAATATTTCAGATCTTTTATTGTTTTAATACTGATGATTTTGGCATACAGCTCATGAAAACCCCAAATTCCTATCTCAAAAAATTAGCATATTTCACCCGACCAATAAAAAAAGTGTTTTTAATACAAAAAAAAGTCAACCTTCAAATAATTATGTTCAGTTATGCACTCAATACTTGGTCGGGAATCCTTTTGCAGAAATGACTGCTTCAATGCGGCGTGGCATGGAGGCAGTCAGCCTGTGGCACGGCTGAGGTGTTACGGAGGCCCAGGATGCTTCGATAGCGGCCTTAAGCTCATCCACAGTGTTGGGTCTGGTGTCTCTCAACTTTCTCTTCACAATATCCCACAGATTCTCTATGGGGTTCAGGTCAAGAGAGTTGGCAGGCCAATTGAGCACAGTAATACCATGGTCAGTAAACCATTTACCAGTGGTTTTGGCACTGTGAGCAGGTGCCAGGTCGTGCTGAAAAATGAAATCTTCATCTCCATAAAAGCTTTTCAGCAGATGGAAGCATGAAGTGCTCCAAAATCTCCTGATAGCGAGCTGCATTGATCCTGCCCTTGATAAAACACAGTGGACTAACACCAGCAGCTGACATGGCACCCCAGACCATCACTGACTGTGGGTACTTGACGGTACTTGACACTGGACTTCAAGCATTTTGGCATTTCCTTCTCCTCAGTCTTCCTCCAGACTCTGGCACCTTGATTTCCGAATGACATGCAAAATTTGCTTTCATCTGAAAAAAGTACTTTGGATCACTGGTCCCAGGTCCCAGGTCAGGCGCTTCTGCCGCGGTTTCTGGTTCAAAAGTGGCTTGACCTGGGGAATGCGGCACCTGTAGCCCATTTCCTGCACACGCCTGTGCACGGTGGCTCTGGATGTTTCTACTCCAGACTCAGTCCACTACTTCCACAGATCCCCCCAAGTCTAGAATCGGCCCTTCTTTCACTTTTTCCTTCCTACAGACGTCCCACTGAGGTGGCTTGATACAGCACTCTGGGAACAGCCTATTCGCTCAGAGATTTCTTGCTGTGTCTTACCCTCTTGCTTGAGGGTGTCAATGATGGCCTTCGGACAGCAGTCAGGACGGCAGTCTTACCCATGATTGCGGTTTTGAGTAATGAACCAGGCTGGGAGTTTTTAAAAGCCTCAGGAATCTTTTGCAGGTGTTTAGAGTTAATTGGTTGTTTAGAGTATCTTTTCATGATATGCTAATTTTTTGAGATAGGAATTTTGGGTTTTCATGAGCTGTATGCCAAAATCATCAGTATTAAAACGATAAAAGACCTGAAATATTTCAGTTGGTGTGCAATGAATCTAAAATATATAAAAGTTTTTTATCAGTACATTACAGAAAATAATTAACTTTATCACAATATGCTAATTTTTTGAGAAGGACTAGTATATCTATTACATGTGCTAAAATATGCTTCTTAAACACATTCTATAGAAAGTCTTACTCATTAATACAGTATCAATATAGTAATATGTAGTGATTAAGAAAAACTATTCAATTTTTACTGTTCTATTTATTGATGATAAAATATGATACGTCAACATTCACTGTGTGTGTTAGTGCACTGATAGTAATATCAGGTGGTCATTTCCATTTCCAAAAGTGAATTTATTTTCCAGTTTAAGTATTGCCATTTGTTATAGGATCTAATGGGTTTTTTTTTGTTGAGAGCATTTGACTGATATTAGTACAGCCTACAGAATATGTACTACATTTGTAGATTGTTCTGTTTTTATTTCAAGTTAGATATCATATTTCACTGTTTTGGTACATGGTTATGCTCATGTTTTACTTGTATATTAGTTCCACAAAAATGGATACAATCCACATTTGAACAAAAGACACTGCTTATGTTTGATTTTAAAGTGTGTGTCTGAGTTGATCGGATCACAAGTGGACAATGATAAATATAAGTGTTTAAAAAAAAAAAAAAAAAAAAAACAACAAAACGTACTTGTTTAACCACGTACCAAGCTGGTCAGTGACATGTGTTATAAATGCCTATGTATCCCTGAGGGGCAGCACGGTGGCGTAGTGGTTAGCACGTCCGCCTCACAGCAAGAAGGCCTGGGTTCGATTGTCTGTGTGGAGTTTGCATGTTCTCCCCGTGCTTGCGTGGATTTCCTCCGGGTGCTCCGGTTTCCTTCCACAATCCAAAGACATGCACAGTAGGTTAATTGGCCGTTCTAAATTGCCCGTAGGTTCGCATCGTGCAGAAGGCAATGGCAAACCACTGCACTAATCCTGCCAAGAAAACCTCCATGAAGATGATAACCAGGGTGTTATCCTTCATGGCGGGTCACCAATGGTCATCCTACAACTCAGGCACTAGATCCCTGAGGATGTAACAAGAAAAATTATGTCGCCAATGAACAAAAGTGGTTAGGTGAACACCTTGATGGATAAAGGTGACGTTTCTCAGCTGCCCACTTGTGATCTGATCACCCAAGATCAGTGTAAAAGGGACAGAAGTCAGTGTGGTTCTTGTTCTGATCAGCAATTTGAATGTCATTGTGCAGGTTTCTTTGGCAGAGATGATGTTTGCAAAAGGACTGATCCACACATCTTAGCTTTTGACCAAAAGGTGAAGACTTCATATTCACCATGATTGCCGAGAACATGTTTTTAATGTTCTGTTTTTCTTTGATTTGGAGGAAAAACATGGAAGCAGGATTAAAGTCAATAAACTGATATTTACACCCTTGAAGTAAACAATTTAACTCCAGAAAGCTTCTTGTGACTTATTACAGTATCTGTTCGTCTATGATGTCGTGATATTCTCTTGAGATTGAGACACAAATGTTTATATCTGCAGTAAAATTGTCAGATGACCAAGCTAAACTAATAGTCAGTAAGAAATTGTTCATGATATAAAACATATGCACATCAAATTGTTCGTGGTTCTACAGCTGTGGCATTGATTATGATTAGAATAACTTAGAAAGGAGTAAAAAAAAAAGACAAATAATCATACTTAAATATAAAATTAAGGTATTATTTCAGTGCATTTCTAGGGTAACGGTCACACTTGTAGAATTTATTCACCACATCATAACACCAACCAATCATAAGCATTTAGATTTTCAGAATTTGAACCCTCATCCAGAGCCCTGTACATCTTTATACAGCTGAGCAATTGAGGGTTGAGGGTCCATCAGTGGCAGTTTATAGATACTGGTTCTTACACCCTTGATCTTTTGAACTACCTTTGCCACCATTGTCCTATGGTATTATAGTAATGCTAGACATAATTATGGGAAGTCAATGGCAAAAAAAAGCGGAAGAATGCAATTTTATTTGTTTTAATCAGTATATTTTACATTACAAACGTTATTAAACTCATTTACAGCTTTAAGAGTGACAAAGAGAGCATGAAGTCCAATAAATACAAGGAGGAAGATTCACTTCCAGGTGATTTCCTCACCAGGCTTCAGTTCCCTGCAACGACATCAACACTTCATGTTGGTTTAAATCAACCTTTCATCTCGTCTCAGCCCAAAGGCAAACTTTCACACGTGTGTAAATTTTCTTCATAAAACTGGACTGTACATCAATACAAGGTGTACATTCGGATTCTAGACATCTCCAAATCCAATTTAACACTGCACTATGAAACTCACCTGCTGTACAATGCACTCTTGTTCCTGAAGGCTGTCAGTTTCTGATCATTCCACCTGTCCAAGTAGACACCCATGACAAAGCCCAATGGGACCAGGATGTTCACCCAGTGCTCACGCACCATTGCTGCAAAGTTCACCATGATGCCTGGTGGAAAAACAGATGGACTCGACCATAACTGCACTGAAATTTGTAAAAACCCATTTACATAGAATGCCAACATGTCTCAAGCCTTGTAGCCTGTCTGACATGATTTCTTGTGTAGATTAGGGATACAGAAGCTACACAGATCCTTACAGCAAGGAGGTCATGGGTTTGGTAAGGGCATTTCTGTGGAGTTTACACGTGCTTCCCATGTTTGTACGAGTTTCCTTCTTCAGGTGCTTTGGTTTCCTCTTACAGCACAAAAGACATGTAGTACTTTGGGCAAGCTGGCTGTTCCACATTACCTAGGTAGTGTAAATGGTTGTGTGTGTGTGAGCATGGGCCTGAGACTGTGATATTGTTCAGAGTGGACCTTCATTAGAGAAGGCAGAACGGCTCCACCCCTCTCATAACCCAAGTAGGCAAGTTAAATAAATTAAATACTTTTATGGGTCAAAACACTGCAAACCATGGTCCAGGTGTTGCCCCAAATCAAACGAGTGGTTGTCAAATTAACCTTTTCAGAGGTGAACACAATCCAGCAGTGAGACTTGAGGTACTAAAATCCTGATGCACGGAGACAGAACTACTAGTATACAGTGCTGGTATCAGTTCCCAAGCCCTAACCAAAACACATCGGGCCAGCAGTGGTCCTTTTTCACCCATGGAGTGTAGAGCAGTGGACATTGTAGTATCGACATGTGCAACAATCGTGATCGTGTATGACAATGGAGTGAACAAACATCACGGCTTTTCCAATGCAAGCATGTTTCCATATTACACTCGTAAATTATTTTACTTACAATCGAGGAGTATTGAAGTTTGTTGTAGTTATCACCCATGAGTCAGGCTCAATTAGTTAATTCATCTTCATAGTGATAGTTAGCAAAAAGTTAAAACTACAAATTAAAAAATGAACGAAAAATATATCTAATGTGGAAAAAGCAGTAATGAGGAGACAGGTCCCAAAAGCTTGAGTTAGCTTAGCTTAGCTTACTTGGCTAATGCAGCTAAAATCCTACATTTTTATGGATCGATTTCGGTCGTAAATTCAGAGTAAAATTTATAACAATACAAATACCATGACAATTATGATAAACTGCTGTTTTAATTACTAATTTCTAAAATAGTATATTTTCACTTACTGTTGTCAAGCTTCGCTTACTAGTATCAAGCTGCCCAAGCCGAGGTCATCGGACCATACCAACTGCTTACCAGTTCTTTTGAACTAATTAATAAAACCGTCTTTGTAATTGGTCATAGCAATAAAGAAATTACAGCACATACACCACTGCAGTTTACAAATAAGTTTAACGGTGTAAAGTGCTTGTAGACATTGAAAATATTTTGAAAATCAGTTGAGAATAACTTGGTATCTACCGTAAACGTAACAATACAAGGCAGGATCCCAAACAACATGCGACTTCCCATGCATGTGCACTTTCAAGGGTGTATAAGAGGAGTAAAATAGCCAGGATCTGTAGTGCACTATATGTATATTTGGGAGTGATGTTAGATTCAGTCACAAAATGGCTGAAACACATGATGTTGTGAGCCGTGTGGCTCCAAAAAATGTGAATAAACAATGATATTGATGAAGTTTATAAGCATTTGTCGGGACCTAGATGTATGCGAATTCCCTGCGATATATTTAATACGCTGTCCGGTATGGTTCTCTTCATAGTTATTGTTTAATAATAGTTATATTTTAGTTCAGTTAAATATTTTAAATTGCTAGCTTTGTTAGCGACATTGGAGTTGATTTTCTATTTGGTTAGTAGTTATGCTATAGTATAGAAATTGTAGTGGTCAGTTCCGACATTTTTCAAGAAAAAAAAAATACAGTTGCTTGGTTTTAAAATGTTTGGGTTTTTTGTTGGATTTGAAAGCAAACAACTTTTTTGGTTACTTCACAACACCAGTGCCCCCGACTAGCTATAGATTTTATTGAGATACATTTTACAGGTCATGCTTTCTGTTCCACATTAGTTTTTAGAATTTTAGAGAGAAATGTAGTTTGTATGTTGTGATTGCGATAAAGTGTTCGGGGAACAAAAAAGGGTTAATATTGTGCCAAACATGTCATCTAATATCTCCCCTCCTTATTTTAGGTGTGAAAGAACTCAGGGTTAAGGATGACGTCCATTATCAAATTGACCGCTTTGTCTGGGGTGCAGGAGGAATCTGCTCTCTGCTACCTGTTACAGGTCGATGAGTTCCGCTTCCTGCTGGACTGTGGCTGGGACGAGAGCTTCTCCATGGACATCATAGATGCTATGAAAAGGTATTTGAAGTGAGATGAAAGGCGAGCCTTCCAAATTCTCCTGTTACATATGAACAGATGTATATTTTCATCATCTCGTGGTTTTCACTTACGTTTTCGAAATGCAACATCCTAAAATTCATTTCTTTGCTCTTGCCAGTTTGAAGACTGCAGTGTCACTTTTGCAAGAGTGCAAAATGCCTCAGTTAGATATGGTTGGGTCAGTTCATGTAAGATAAGTCTTCTTTCTCTTTTCTTTTCGGCTTTTTCCCGTTCTCGAGAGTCGCCACAGCGAATCATCTGATTCGCACATTTGATTTGGCATGGGTTTTTACGTCGGATGCCCTTCCTGTCACAACCCTTTTAGCAAGGGACAGAAACGCGCTGACGGCTTTGCTACTCTTTACGAAAGTCAGCAATGGTTCTTTTACATGCCTCTCAACATAGACAGTGAGAGACATGTCTCGCCTTTGATAACCCAGTGAGCTGCACTGGGGGGACAGTGACAACCTTATGGGGATTTTAACCCCCAACCTTAGGATCAGCGATCCGGCGCCCTAACCACTAGACCACCACTTCCCAGTTCATGTAAGACAAGTAAATGGCAATAATAACAGTGTACAAGTATTAAACTAACAAATCAAATATCGTGAGCTTCTAGGTTCCAAAACAAATCATATGCTGTGTAATACAGTGAACAAGAGTTTGATATGAAAGTAAAGACTATTGAATATACATTTGCAAATTAGACTGATATTGCTTGCAAAAACATGATCACTTGACTTTTCAGTAGGTTTTTTTGCTGTACATTTTTTCACATGTCCACCCTCCGTGTGTGTATGGTTGTTGCCCTTTTTTTTCCCTACATCAAAAAAAAATAGTATTCCTGGTGCATCGCCGTCCCACAACTCCAGAATGCCCACTTCAAGCTTGGGCTACTATCTTTGCTGTGTGTGTGTGTGTGTGTGTGTGTGTGTGTGTGTGTGTGTGTGTTCGTTCGTGTTCTCTGGCGTTTCTTCCAGGAGGTCAAGGAATAGCACTGTAGAGAGAAACTGGTAAATGAAAATAGATCAACATGAGCAGGAGAAAAACACTTTCTGGTCTCAGAACAGGAGCACAAGAGATTACTACATGGCTATGTTTGCCCCCGTTTTTATTTTACTCTGATTTCTTGGTTGTTCCAGGTATGTCCATCAGGTTGATGCAGTGCTTCTGTCTCACCCAGATCCACTTCATCTGGGTGCTTTGCCTTATGCTGTTGGCAAACTGGGTCTCAACTGTGCCATCTACGCCACCATTCCTGTGTATAAGATGGGTCAGATGTTCATGTATGACCTTTATCAGGTATAAACTACAGAAAAAAATGAATAAAAGAATAAAATGTCTAAATTCAAAAGTTGAATACAACAATGTGAAAACACAATGAATATATTGTTTATAATGTAACATGTGTGTGTGTCCTGCAGTCTCGTCACAACACTGAAAACTTCTCCCTGTTCACCCTGGATGACGTTGACTCAGCATTCGAGAAGATCCTGCAGTTGAAATATTCCCAGATTGTGAATCTGAAAGGTAAAGAGTAAAGGATGTGCACTTCTCTTTTGTGTAAAAGCAGGTGTTGGACAGTGTTGAATAACAAAATGTAGTAGAAAGTTAATAAATGCACTATTAGCTGTTCGAACCCATGCATGCCTTGACCTATAATAAAGAAAATTCATGTAATTACAGATGTTTGTGTGACAATGATTGATCCAGACATTAAACTCGTTTTATAAATGTGTTCAGTAATATTTTATAAGTTTGTTATATTTAAAAGTCTTATATGCTTCATGAACCCACTAGTGTGGCTCAAAACTCACATACAGTGCAGATGAAATCTGATCCACATATAAAACATCTGGATGGCCTGCATGATAAGCTATCTGTTTATTCTAAAATAATTACTGTAAATTGCTGAAGGAACTCAAGGGTTTTCACATTCAAAATGGAAATCGGTGTTTAGGCCAGTGTCTGTAGTTTTATGGGAAGCAAATTGCATGTCTGTCAGTCAGAAGTGTTTGAAGCAGGAGATTGAATTCATACCACTTATGCTTTTTTCTGTCAGGTAAAGGACATGGTTTGTCCATCACTCCTCTCCCTGCAGGACATATGCTTGGTGGGACCATTTGGAAAATCGTGAAGGATGGAGAAGAGGAGATTATTTACGCTGTGGATTTCAACCACAAGAGAGAAATGTGGATATTAATATTAGAAGTTTTTTGTTTTAATATTAAATTGGTTCAAATTGTAAAATTAAACTTTTATTTACTTTATCTTGCAGTCACCTGAATGGTTGCTCACTTGAGGCAATCAGTCGTCCCTCTCTGCTTATAACTGACTCCTTCAATGCTGCTTACGTTCAGCCTCGCAGGAAACAGCGTGATGAGCAGCTCTTGAGTAGGTCCTGACACCCTCTCAACATCCAACATAGAAATATTTATTCACAGAAATTTCATGGCTTCACCTAGAGATTGCCGATTTATTTCGAATCCCAGGTGATAGTGGGCAGTGGGGAGGAATGGGACACTCTATTCTGCCGCTCATAGCATCCCTGTTCCATTTTTGTGAGCTCATGTATATGGATTGTGTGTTCCTCCTAGTGTGTTTTGTAACTGCATGGTGTTGCATGAACTGCGGTCATTGGAGGTAACTCGTGGTGACTTTCACCCTCTAACATCCAAATGTGGGGTGAATCCTTCCATAACTTTTAAATAAACGTCATCGAATATATTACAATATCATCATCGTCATCATTTGCTGAAATGCTTAATCCTGTTCAAACATGAGGAGGATGGATGGAGCCCATCTCAGTAGAGATTGGGCGAAGGCGAGGTATCAACTGAACAGCTTGCCAGACCATCGTAGGGTAACAAACAAATCTTTTCACACTAACATTCACAAGTAAGGTCGGTTTGGAACAGCTAATAAGCTGAATGGGCATGTCTATGGACTGAGGGAGGAGACCAGAGTATCTGGAGGAAACTCATGCAAGCAAGGGGCGAACATGTAAAGTAGGCACAGAAATGCCTGTATTTCAGACTTGAACTCATTATCTCATTGCTGTGACATGCACAAGGTGCTTACCATGACCATGCCTTCAACTTCACAATACAGTATTAATAATTAAATGTCTTTGTTTTTGTGTTTATTATTCGCATTAGAATATTCGACAAGGTCTTGTTATAGAAATTATAAACACTGATTTTATATAGTTAACATAACTGACAGACCCTTTGTTACAAAAAAGGAATACCTTCTAACTAATTGTATTCAAGGATAAAAGCGTGGTATTAAAATATACATATACAGTAAGTAGTGTGTCGTTTTCAGTCCAGCTCTTAGGAAGTCTCCTATATTGTACTGCTCAGCACCACCCTCTTGTATCCTTCTCTCTTCAAGCAAACATCATGGATACGCTGCGTAATGATGGCAATGTGCTGATCGCAGTGGACACTGCAGGTCGTGTGCTGGAGCTTGCTCAGCTGCTCGATCAGATTTGGAGGACGAAAGATGCAGGACTGGGCGTCTATTCTCTGGCCTTGCTCAACAATGTCAGCTATAATGTGGTGGAGTTCTCCAAGTCTCAGGTAATCAAGGACATGGCTGTTCAAATTATCCCAAGGTAATAACTCAGGCTCAAGATACTGTACAGTGGTAAGAAAATCATTTCCTAATGATGCTCAGGTTTAAGATCACCATGACATCCATGATTCCCAACATAATTGTATGATTAAATTTGAATGCCGGATCATCTTTTTCACAGTAATTATATGTTCTTTTGAAAAATATAATACTGCACTTAAAACACTGGGTCAAGGGTCAAATGAAAAAGAACAGATTTCTGGAGTGTTCCACTTGTCCTGTTTTCTTTTTCCCCCAAGGTGGAGTGGATGAGTGACAAGCTAATGCGATGTTTTGAAGACAAGCGCAACAACCCGTTCCAGTTCCGCCACCTGTCTTTGTGCCACAGTCTGACAGATTTGGCAAGAGTGCCGAGTCCTAAAGTGGTGCTGTGCAGCCAGCCTGATTTGGAGTCTGGGTTCTCACGTGAGCTTTTTATCCAGTGGTGCCAGGACTCAAAAAACTCCGTCGTCCTGACGTATCGCACCACACCAGGCACTCTGGCACGCTACCTTATAGACCACCCTGGAGAGAAGATGATCGATTTAGAGGTAAGCTTTTGGCAAAAAAACAGTCATATAATTATTGTGGGGAACAGATAATACATATTTCTTAAGCCCTCAGGTATCAATAGTTTGCACTGAATCTGCAATGACATTTCAGTAGCTCTACTCATGTGATCTACTTTAGTATTTGTCCCATGAGTGTTGCAGTGTTAATATCCTCAGTGTTTGTTTTTTGGACACCTTTTAGGCCCAAGCATTGGAATATTAAGGAGTGTAGTCTGATTGACCCTATTGCTCATCTCAGGGCTGGAAGTCAAAAGGAATAGAGACAGACGCTCCCCGACTTACGTTCATCCGTTTTACGGTTTTTTTTTGTTTGTTTGTTTTTTTCCAAAAAAAAAGTTAAAATTTGAATTTGGACGTAAGTGCGTAGTACGCTGACATAATGACGTAATGACACTGCGTCCATTGTTTACAAACGACAGACCGAACGTGCCCCTCCTTCTTCCCAGTTCAGTTATATATATAAGACACAAGAGTAACACACTATATAACTTGTGCGTGTATATATATATATATATATATATATATAAAATTAAACTTTCAATATATTTTAGATTCATTGCACACCAACTGAAGTAGTTCAAACATTTTATTGTTTTAATATTGATAATTTTGGCAAAAAAGTAAAGAAAAACCAAAAATCCTTATCTCAAAAAATTAGCATATTTCATCTGACCAATAAAAAAAGTGTTTTAATTTAAAAAAAAAGTCACCCTTCAAATAATTATGTTCAGTTAGGCACTCAATACTTGGTCGGGAATCCTTTTGCAGAAATGACTGCTTCAATGCGGCTTGGCATGGAGGCAATCAGCCTGTGGCACTGCTGAGGTGTTATGGAGGCCCAGGATGCTTCGATAGCAGCCTTAAGCTCATCCACAGTGTTGGGTCTGGTGTCTCTCAACTTTCTCTTCATAATATCCCACAGATTCTCTATGGGCTTCAGGTCAGGAGAGTTGGCAGGCCAATTGAGCACAGTAATACCATGGTCAGTAAACCATTTCCCAGTGGTTTTGGCACTGTGATCAGGTGCCAGGTCGTGCTGAAAAATGAAATCTTCGTCTCCATAAAGCTTTTCAGCAGATGGAAGCATGAAGTGCTCCAAAATCTCCTGATAGCCAGCTGCATTGACCCTGCCCTTGATAAAACACAGTGGACTAACACCAGCAGCTGACATGGCACCCCAGACCATCACTGACTGTGGGTACTTGACACTGGACTTCAGGCATTTTGGCATTTCCTTCTCCCCAGTCTTCTTCCAGACTCTGGCACCTTGATTTCCGAATGACATGCAAAATTTGCTTTCATCCGAAAAAAGTACTTTCTTTTGCTACCGTTTCTGGTTCAAAAGTGGCTTGACCTGGGGAATGCGGCACAGACGTCCCACTGAGGTGGCTTGATACAGCACTCTGGGAACAGCCTATTCGCTCAGAGATTTCTTTCTGTGTCTTACCCTCTTGCTTGAGGGTGTCAATGATGACCTTCTGGACAGCAGTCAGGTCGGCAGTCTTACCCATGATTGCGGTTTTGAGTAATGAACCAGACTGGGAGTTTTTAAAAGCCTCAGGAATCTTTTGCAGGTGTTTAGAGTTAATTGGTTGATTCAGATGATTAGGTTAATAGCTCGTTTAGAGTACCTGAACATGATATGCTAATTTTTTGAGATAGGAATTTTGGGTTTTCATGAGCTGTATGTCAAAATCATCAGTATTAAAACAATAAAAGACCTGAAATATTTCAGTTGGTGTGCTATGAATCTAAAATATATGAAAGTTTAATTTGTATCAGTCCATTGCAGAAAATAATGAACTTTATCACAATATGCTAATTTTTTGAGAAGGACCAGTGTGTGTGTGTGTGTGTGTGTGTGTGTGTGTGTGTGTGTGTGTGTGTGTGTATATATATATATATATATATATATATATATATATATGTATATATATTTATATATATATATATGTTATATAGCGTGTTACTCTTGTGTTAAGACGTCTCTGTGATCTTTGTGTTTACACTGTTTTGCGGATTTTTGCAACCCGAAGCAAATATGGTTGGTCAGAAGCGTAAGCCGACTAGCATGGGTGCAAGTCTCATACACAGAGATGAATTAACTATTTTGCTCACTTGAAAGACCGGAAGTCCGCATAATCCCGCTTTGTTTCAAACAAGTAAACTTACTTTCAGCAAGTGCACTACTTTCGGTATTGAGCGCCTCACATATTGTAAGCGTTGATTGGCTGTTTTAAGCTTCATGTAAAGTGAGTCAGCTCAGCTTCATGTCATGTGATTCAGCTCAGCTTCATGTCATGTGACCATCCGTCGACCATCGGAACCATTTACAAGCAGAAAGATGATATCATAGAGAATGTTAACGGTTATATTTGATACTGTATTTGATATTTGATGAGTGAATTTGATTAAAATTTATCAATTTGAAATTATTTTGCTTGAATTTAATTTATTTGAAATGAATGTTGATATTATTTGATATATTTGATCTTATTTTACAATGTTATGTTTATAGTAATTGATTTAGGGGTGTTTTCTGAGATACGGTAATGGTATTTATGGATGTATAGTACAGTATGAGCGTCATACGTCATGTGTAACTGTAACAACGTACATTCACGTTCAACTTATGTTCGGCCGTCCGAAACCAATTTAAAACATAAGTCGGGGAGCGTGTGTACAGACTTTCAATCACTTTTCAGTACCTCCCCTTATATTTGAGAATAGGGTTCCTTTTCCTACTGCTAAAGTGGACTCTTTAGTTGTTGAAAAAACAATTTTATTTCATGAAATACAGGGATCCCTTACTTTCCGCAGTTAATGGAGACCGAGACCCCCGCGACTGCTGATTTCCACGAAGTAGGATCGACCCCCCCGACTGACGTATACGTACATGTGTATATAATGTCAGTAAATACATATTCAACGCTATAAATACTGATAATAACAATTAAACATTCAAAAATAATGTGTAAGATGTCAATGAAATATAACTACACACACAGTCAGATGCGCACCTCACATAAAAATGTAAGTAGTTTTGTTGGGTTGTTTTTTTTGTTTTTGTTTGTTTGGGTTTTTTTTTTTTTTTGCATATTTGGCCTTGTTTTGCGGCATTTTCCTTAACCTTTTCCCTATTTTTCCTTAATTTCCTTATTTTTTTATTTTTCGTTGAATATTTTTGAAAAACCTGCGATGCACTGAAGCCACAGAAACCGAAATACAACGTAGCAAGGGATCACTATTTTCAAATGGAAAGTTTTTTACAAATTTTTATTTTAAATGTATTTTTTTTATCTTTTCATTTATTATTTTTTAATTTGTGCAGTAGATAGTACGGTATATGTTTTTTCAATTGAACTTGTCTACTGAGGGACACAAGTTTAACTTTGATGCTGCATCCTTCACTGACAATAAATATTTAAAAGGAAAAGAGCACTCTGATACAAACAACTTTTCAGACTTCAAAGAATTTTTTTCGACGCTGAAAAGAGGAGTGTACCATCCCTTTAAAAGTTCTGATATATATTGAAGTATATGGTATTGGTCAGCCTTACAGCATAATTCTTGCATTATGATGATGCTATACTGTAAATTATTGCCTCTGCATTTAACCTATCCACAGTGAGCACACACACACACACACACACACACACAGAGCAGTGGGCTGGCCCACACTAGGGGCTCTGGGAGATCAGTTGTGGTTTAGGTGCATTGTTCAAGGGCATTTACATCAGCTCATTCCACCTGCCAGTACACGGTTTTCTTGCTGGTTTGAGAATCGAACCAATCACCTTCTGTTCCGAAAGCTGCTCTTCTAACCATTAGGCTAAGACTATCTCCAATGTAAGGTAATATGTTCAAGCAATACAGAGCTTATTTAAACATAAATGACCATAAAATGCACAAAACTGGGTAATATTACCATAGATTGCTCACGAGGGCTGAACCAATGCAGGGCAACCATTCTTTCCCAGAAGTGACATTGCAACACAGCTCAGCACTAGCCAATAATATTATCTCGCACTGGTGTCTGATGCATGCAGTCCAGCTAATAGGATAAACAATGACTTGTTTCACTATCAGGGATGAAACAAAAAAAAAAGAAAGCAGCATGCCTAGTATTTATGGTGGAATGTGTGCATACTTGACATGTGGCAAGGACTGATGTTGCCTGACATAACCACTGATGTCATATGTGATAGTTTTAAAGCGTTAGTAATACAAATTCACCAGAGGTACCGTTCAAGTGACACAGCTATCGAAACTTTTACAAGTAGGCAAACTACCAGTGTTGCAATAACATACTTTTCTTTCACAGCTGTCTACCAGTTAGGTGTCACTTATTATTTGATAGAACTTGCTAGAAGAAAAAATGACATTTCATACTGTAGAATATCCCGTACTCTGCCCTGTAATGACATGGAAATTAAGAATTTTTCTCAGCTTGTTGTTTGTCTCTTCAGACGAATGTTGATTGTTTCATTTATTTCTGCTTTGTATTTTGACACCAGATAAGAAAAAGGATCAAGTTGGAAGGCAAGGAGCTGGAGGAGTATCTGGAAAGAGAGAAAATAAAGAAAGAAACCACTAAAAAACTTGAACAAGCGAAAGAGTGAGTCACCCAATTATGAATTGGATTATTAACGGGTTATTAGGATTCATGCTGATGGTGCTTTGTGGAGCAGTATCAGTTACTGATCAAATGAAATTATAACCTGGACATAGTTTGAAGCTCTTTCTAACTGCTCAGGGTGGACGTGGACTCGAGTGATGAGAGTGATATGGATGATGATCTAGAGCAGCCTGCCATACTGAAAACCAAACACCACGATCTGATGATGAAAGGTGAAGGAGGGCGCAAGGGAAGCTTCTTCAAACAGGCCAAGAAGTCATACCCTATGTTTCCCAGTCATGAGGAGAGGATTAAGTGGGATGAGTATGGAGAGATCATTAGGTCAGTTGACTAATGTAGATGCAGATTTTGTTTTGTTTTGCTGAATGATGATTTGAATTGCTATGCTTGGTATGTGATCCATTCCAGACCTGAGGAGTTTCTGGTTCCTGAACTGCAGGCCACAGAGGAGGAGAAGAGCAAGTTGGAGTCGGGCCTGGCTAATGGCGATGAGCCCATGGAACAGGACCTTTCTGTCGTTCCCACTAAGTGCATATCCATCAAAGAGACCTTAGAAATCAAGTTAGTTCCCATGTCTTTGGTGACTGATACAAAATGGGTTTCTTTTGTTTTGTTTTGTTTTATCGAAACATGCTTCTGGTACCAGTACCAGCCAATTAAAAACAAACCTTTGTTACAAAAGCTTCTGAATCCCACCTGCTTCCAGTTAATTAAAATTATTTGTCATAACTGTACACAAACTACTCCATAATGTTGAAGTGTCGGGATAAAAATAACCTTTCAAATTATGTGCATGAAAAAGTTGTGCTTGCGTTGGTATTCAGATTAATTTATGGGGAAAACTATAAATTGGTTAGTTTAGAAAGGGGCAGACTTTTAGTGCTACATTTTTGTTTTATTGCTGTCATTAATTCCTTTATTTTTCATTATCTTTATAAATGACAACCTTTTATCTTTTTTGACTGCAAAAGTGTTGACTGCAATAGGCTGTTGATTCTTACATTTTAGAGCAAACCTACTCAGATGTTTTCCTTCTTAGACGTTTTGATCTTAGGATTTATACTTAAGACGTTAAGAAGTTTGGTAACATTAAGCAATGTTTCATGTTTGCAATGTCATAATTTAAACATTTCTGAAACAAGCTACAAGATATTAAGTATTCTCATTAAGATATCCACGCTTCTATCCCCAGAGCTCGAGTAACGTACATAGATTATGAGGGCCGTTCAGATGGTGACTCCATTAAGAAGATTATAAACCAGATGAAACCCCGACAGCTGGTTATTGTTCACGGACCTCAAGAAGCTAGCCAGGATTTGGCTGAGTCCTGTAAGGCCTTCAGTGGTAAAGATATTAAGATTTACACACCCAAACTGCAGGAGACTGTGGATGCCACCAGCGAAACACACATCTACCAGGTAATCAGGAGGTAACATGCAAATAAATCAGGTTGAATTATTACTAATTACCATGTAAAATATACTAGTTGAGTTTATTTATATAAGGAATATGTGGTATGTCACAACAAAATGAGCTCTGTGTCACAACAAGCGCATTGAGAAGATTAAAAAAACTTGTCAAAAAATTAACCATGTTGTAAAGACATTCCTTGATCTCATATAAATTTTAGGCATTGCCTAAAAGCAAAGTTTTTGCATTTACTTTCAGTCAAGAAACAGCCATAATCTAACTTGTTTTCTTTTAAATGGTATTTCAAGAAAAACACATTAAATTTTCTGTGGAGAGCAAGTGCACTCAGTGCTGATGGTGGCAGCACACACACACCCATTTCCGACTGTGTGTGTGTGTGTGTGTGTGTGTGTGTGTAGGTGAGATTGAAGGACTCTTTAGTCAGCTCTTTGCAGTTCTGCAAGGCCAAAGACACTGAGCTGGCTTGGATCGATGGCGTGCTGGACATGCGCGTAGTGAAGGTGGATACAGGCGTTCTGCTGGAGGACAGAGACACCAAGGAAGACACAGAGGATGGAGAGCTCACCATGGATGTGACCCCTGACCTCATCGCTGAGCCCAGCACTGTAGCAACGCAGCGGGCCATGAAGACACTGTTTGGAGAGGATGAGAAGGAATTCTCAGATGAGAGTGATGTCATTCCAACCCTAGAGCCGCTACCCACCACTGAGGTGAGTGAAGTGAGCATGCAGTGTGTTACACTGTATGATGGTCAGAGAGGACCAGCGAGAGAGCAAAAGATGCAAACATTCAGGTAATGATAAGTAATAAATATTAGTTTGTGCTTCAAGGCATTCATCTTTCAGACAAAGATTTGTGAATAATTTCTATTTAGCTGCTTCTTCTAATAGAGGCTGTGCTCTATAAATACAAGTCTCAGACTGGATTTCTGCATTACTTTGTGTGTATGTGTGTATTCTTAGACTTCGGGTCACCAGGCTGTATTCATTAACGAGCCAAGGCTCTCAGACTTTAAACAGGTTCTGCTGCGTGAGGGGATCCAGGCAGAGTTTGTGGGTGGAGTGCTTGTCTGTAATAACATGGTGGCAGTGCGCAGGGTAAGACTCCACCCTTTTTCTTCCTCGTGCTCATATACTGAGCTGGAGTCTGGTGCACCTAAACCTATAAACAAGAGACCAGTTTTATGTGATTGCTTTTTCTCCCCCAATGTTTAATATTAGTTTACTTGCTCTCTTGCGTGCATTAGTCACTTACATTTTGAACAATTTGTCCTCTTTTTGCAAATAAAGTCTGCTTATTTACATCCTTCCCCATCCACTTCTAATAGCAAGTAAAAAGTAAAAGTGGGACACAGATTTTCCATTTATGAAAAATACCTTCTTGCCTCTCTTTGTCTTCCTGTTATCTCATTTTTTTAATCTTAGCTTGTTGTACTGCATTTTGTGTCTTTGGTCTCTTATTTATTTTATTCATCCCTCTGTTTATACATCTTTGTCTGTATGCTTGTGCTGTCTTTTGCAGTTTTTTCCCATTTTGTTTCTTCTCTTTTTCCTGTTTTGTGGGGTTTCTTTTTCTTCTATTAATTGTCTTATATACACACACTCTATCTTTCATAGACGGAAGCAGGCCGGATTGGACTGGAGGGCTGCATGTGTGAGGATTACTACAGGATTCGGGAGCTGCTGTATCAGCAGTATGCCGTGGTGTAGCGCTGCTTCTCGCCTCTAATCTGCTCTTCTGGAACTGGCATGTTTGAATTGTTTATTTTTGTAGGGTTTTTTTTCCTTGTTTATCAGATATTCTCGCTGAGTCAATCTTGGTGTGAATGTGCTCAATATGACTTTGCAGGCTCTGAGATCACAAAACATGTCAAATGTTTGGTTATGGAATAATTTTTTTATTATTATGATTATTATTAACTGTCTTTGTGTAATAATAAAAGTTTAGTTTTTCTGAATTGAAAAAAGTTCATGTTCTACTTTGTACTCTGTAAAGAAGTAGAGATGTATGGGGGTGTGGGTTTTGCGCCAAGTCTGTATCTAAACACCAGATGGAACCATTCTCCCAGTATCAGTATTTGATTATAGATTAGTGTGCTGTTAAGAAACATAAGACGTTCTCACTAGCACAAAGCTGCCAAAAATAACTGCAAAGATGATTATGCCATAGTCACAGCCAGTATGTTTTTTAAGTGTACTGCTCGCTGTCTTTGAAAGAATTTGATTAATGATTGATTTAGACTAATATATTTCCATAATGTCACTACCAGTAAATAACCTGATTCTTTCAGACAGGCCTCCATTAAAGACAATAAGTGCATCCTGTGAATGTCCAGTGGACAGATGTTTTGAGGTTTTTTGTTTTTTTTTGACCCACTTGGCAGATGCTTCAGAGGACCAGAACCAAACTATAAATTAAAATGACTGGAGCTGTTATGTTTGTGACTTGCAGCAATTTAAAACAACAGATAGACCAAATACAAAGAAAACACATGGTTTAGTGAACACGTGCATTAAATAACATTTTCAGCATCTCAAAGCAGAAGAACAGTCATTAAGCAACCTCACTAAACTTTCACCCAATTAAAAAAATCAGAGGGATAAAGTCACGAGAAATACATTTGAATTCAAAGTATGAAAGAGACAAGTGATCATGTGGACTTCTGATCACAACACCTAATCCAGCATGCATGTGTGTTTACTAAACTGCAGACCACATTGAGTTATAACCAAGAACAGAAATCAGAGTGTACATGGGCTGTATGCTCATAAGCACTGCTCAGGGGTTTTTCCAGTCTTGCAATGTTCAGTTCTGGTGACACTACAGCTGCTTGAGTGACACTGTGACTTCTTAGATTTCTGTTCTTGGCTATAGGAATGGTATGCGATGTCATATTCTGCCATTGTAGTCCAGGTTCTCTGAACTGGGCTTTCTGATATGCTTTTCTGTCAGCCAGTGTCACTAAAGTGTGGCTGTTTGAGCTACCGTAGGGTTCATTTCAGTGCAAATAATTCTCTTCAATCCTTTCTCAACGAGAAGACATTTTCAATCCATGAGCCGTTTATCACTGGATGTTTTACTGTTGTTCACCCCATTCTGTATCAAGTTTCTACCAAGTGGTCAGCCATTTCTGAAAACCTCAATCCAGTCTTGACCACCAGCAGGCATTCTATCAAACTCACTGAGATGATGTGTGTACACCGATCAGCCATTAAGAAAAAAATTATGACTATTCACATTTAAAAACACAAGTTGTGTTCTTACAGTGGCACCTACTAAGGAATGACATGTATTTGGCAAAAAGGGTAATTGATGTTTTGGAAGCAAGAAAAATGAGGAAATGTACACTACAATGGGGCGGAACATTGGCATAGTGATTTGCTCAACTGCCTAACAGCAAGGTGATTGTGGGTTCAATTCCAGGGTTCAGGCAATGCATTCCGACCCTTATTTATTGACTGTGTGTGTAGTCCATGGACACAATGAAAAAACCTTATTATATGCGTGATATATGATGATGTGTGATTCTCATTATTTAGCCGACAGTGGAAAAGACATAAAACTAATGATGCATCAGCCAATGACAGCAAAGTACAAGAGAGGTGCATATATTACATATAGTATAGACCTAAACAAGAAATCAACCATCACCTGCAAGGTTCTCAATTTCACTTATTTTGCAGGTAGCATTGTGCAAAGTTTGATATCTCTATACAGGTCCCTCTGTAACTAATGAAACTGAAAGTTTTATTTTTGTTATATACTGAAGACATTTAGTGTGAGATCATGTTATATTTCTTGATATTTCTATCTACATGTATTAGCTCACTGGTTTTCATTTATTTTATTTCATTTTCTGAGCTGCTTTAACCTTTCGTAGGGTTGCAAAGAGACTGAAGCCCATCTCAGCCAACACTGAATGAAAGCTGGGTGCATTCTCAACAGCTTAGAAGACCATTGCAGGGCATCATACAACTATTCATATTCACGTCAACACCTATAGGGATTTCGGAACAGCCAGTTATCCTAAGTTGCAAGTCTTTGGGCTCTAGTAGTTAAACCGGGGCAACCAGAGGAAGCCCACAGATGCATGGGGAGAATGTGCAAATCCAATAGAAATACTGGGGGTCAAAATCAAGACTTTCTAGCTGTGAGATGGAAGTGCTAACTACTACCCCACTCTGCCACCCATTTTACAGTGGAAAAATATTGGAGCATGTGACTGATAGGTGTTTATTGTTGCAGTGTTAGATCTTTTAGAAGGCAATGATGGTTCAGTGGTTAAAGCTCTGTGTTACTGATCAGAAGGTTGGAACTTCACGCCCCAGTTCCACAAAACTGACACTGTTGAGTCCTTGAATAAGGACCTTAACTCTAAACTTTTCAGTTGTAAACATAAATATTTAAGTAGCTCTGGATAACACTTGGTGTAATTGCTGTAAATGCTTGAAAGAAGAAATTGCTCTCTACCATTGGATTGAGAACTCGGTATTTATTGAGACGTCTCTAATGTTGTTAAAAGGATAAACCAATATGAAGACCAGAGAGCTATCTATGGGAGAAAGCTAGCCATTTTAAAGCTGAGAAAAGAGACAATCACTCACTCAAAGCCATTGCATTAGCATTAAGCAGAGTTGATGGTATAGCAAGCCAATCCAAAAGATGCACACCATTTGTCAGCAGTTAGAGACAGAAGACCAGATTGGTCTGACCAAGAAATAAAAAGACAAGCCACAAAAGTCCTGAAAGGATTAGCAGCAGTGGCTGGATAGCTTCATGTGTCTTGGAGAAAGCACAAGTTAGTATTCACTTAACAAATATCCCTTTAGTACTTCTTTTATGTCTATAATAAAACACATATCTAGTTGTAATTTTACCATGAGACTCAAAGTCATGTTTTTAGGATAACATTAAAATAACAACACCCTTCCTCTCCGCCAACTGATGCTCATTGTGTGCTTACAGACGCTCCCCAACTTACAAACATTCGTTTTACAAACATCTGGAGATACGAACAGGGCTGTCCGAGGTCGAAAGTGAAAATGAAATGAAATTGAAGAACAAGTGGTAATAAAAATGGAATAAAATCTATGGAACGATATAAATATAAGTATGAAATATGATTAAACATTATCCTGAGGTACATTTAGTACTAGGCTCCCGCAAAGGGGCGTGGCTTACACGTGCTTTACACCGAAGGTCATGGAAGAGAAGCAGAACAATACATTTCTGAACTCCTGCCAAAACTTTCAAAAAAGAAACAAATTAACTCCATAATTATAATGAATTGGATAAGAGTGAAATTCTGTAAATCTGATCAGATTCCGCTGTGCTGTGCTTGAGAGGAACCAGAGTTTAAACACGGGACATAATGATGTTGATAATGTACTGATGATTATGGAGAGAGAGAGAGAGAGATCATACAGTACAAACTCATATAGGTTACTTATACAAGGTTTAAACATGCGTTCCCCTCTAAAGAATGCCCTCTAACGACTTACAAACAAATTCATCTAACGAACGGCCGTCTGGAACCTAACCCGTTCGTAAACTGGGGAATGTCTGTACTTTTAATTGTTCCTGAGCATTTATAAATATGTGTGTCTATATGTGTGCATGAGTGAGACAAGCTATAGTGAGTAAGGCCGCTCAGATACTTGTTCAATCAAGACTAGATTACTGCAACTCACTCCTGGCATATCTACTTTTGAGCACTATTCGCCCTCTACAAATGATCCAGATTGCAGCTGCGTGGCTTGTTTTCAACCTTCCCAAATTTTGCCGCACCACACCATTGTTATGATCTGTCCAATGGCTTCCTGTAGCTGCTCACATCTGATTTAAAATACTAATGCTTGCCTACAATGCCAAAAATGGACCGACACCTTACTTCCTTCAAACAACTTTTACACCTTGCGCTGCACCACGTTCAGTCAGATCCTCTCTCACTGCTAGACTGATCCCTCCCTCTACCAAGGGACAAGTGAAAAATGCATCTAAACTATTCTCTGTTTTGGGTCCAAGGTGGTGGAATGAACTTCCTCTGGACATTCAGACAGCTGAGTCACCGGATATTTTCAAACGACGGTTGAAAATTTACCTTTTTCAGCAATACTTAGATTCGCACTATTCTGTATACACACACACACACACACACACACACACACACACACCACCTACCAACCGATTTTGACTGACGTTATACTTAGTCTGTGTTCTAACAAACCAGTACAGTAGAAGAATATTTTCACTGATAGTCACTTTAAGGTACAGTACTTCTGTAAGTCGTTCTGGATAAGAATGTCTGCTAAATGCTGTAAATGTAAACTTTCCAATCTCATTTGTTGCATAACATAATTTTCCCTTTAGGGGCATTATCCTACAAAAGGCTTTTCTATAATCCATAATTTCCCCCCCCCCCCCCCCCCCCCCCCCGAAACAGCATAGATATTCCACTATGCCTTTCTACTTCCTGTGACAGAGACACAAAAATCAGTATGATGTGAGATCTGGGTTTTCATTTGGATAATTGACTGGGACAGCCAGAGACCATCTATCAGCTAATCCTCTTAGTTTATAATACTGACTGCAGAGCTGAGCTATAATGGAGGCAGCAGCTGTAGGCTAAAAATGGAGACTGCTGAAAAAATAATGGACAGTGGGATAAAAACTATTGAGCCAGGTGTGCCAGATGTTACAACGAGAGATATTAGGGGGTTATTGTTTCCTGACAGTAGCAGATTATTCTGAATTAGCATTTGGCTTTGTCTCAAACCATGTCTCAAATCATGCACACTGCTGTGTTTCATCATGCACAACTTTACTGTGTCTCGGTAAAGTATGGAGCTGTCATGTAAGATTGTGGCAAGCATGGCAGATTCCGCAAAACTGGTTTGCACACGTCAGTCACAGCAGAATGGACCAACCCCATCTGTTCGTGGAGAGATGCCCCATATCCTGATGATGGGACAGCCATAGCCTAATGGTTAGAGAAGTGGCTTTGAGACTGAAAGGTCGCTGGTTTGATTCCCAAATCATCAGGGAAAATGTGTGGCAGTGGGGGGATGAGCTGCATCTTCCATTCTTTCACCTTCATGGCTGAAGTGTCCTTAAGCAAGGCACCTAAAAAAAACCCAAAACCCTAACTGCTCTCTGGGCACCCCAATGTGTGGGCAACCTACTGCTCAGTGTGCATCTGCTCACTGTGTGTGTATTCACTGGATGGTTTAAGTGCAAAGGCAATCATTTCCCTTGTGGGATTTACACAGTATGTATATGTACACCAGCTGGGGTAAAGGAGCAACAAGATAATTAAAGTTCTGTCAGTGTGAGCCACACACAATGACTCATATTTAAGTCAATTCACAATTTAAATTAAGTCCTCACCATCCAAACCCCTGCATCTTGACAGCGTATTTGAGTCATGCATTCCTGGATGTGCCAGCACACTGGCATAATGATTATTAGTATGCTCGCCTCACAGTCAAAAGGTCCTATGTTTGAGTTGCGCTTTAAGCAAGGGCATTTCTATGTGGAGTTTGCATGTTCTCCTCATGCTTGCCGAGGTTCCCCTGGGTACTTCAATTTCTTCTTACAGTCCAAAGACATGCACATTAGGCTGAATACAAAACAAGATGCAATAGAGATAGTATGCAGTCCGTCATGCACACAGGCTAAAAGACACCAACTAAAGAACATTTCACTGATTACAGACACTCCAGAATAAGCCCCCATGTGACTATGTCAGAAGGTGTTGGAATATGTGAGTACAGAGAGGTTTCCAGGTACCTCTTGAAGTTGAACTGTAGAAGGTATTTCATCACCCTCTAACCAACCTCATTGTTCCTTGCATATCACAAATCACAATTTTCCTCAAAGGCACAAATAAATTGATCTGGGTGTTTGAGGTCAGAGCTGGGTGTAATTCATCTTCCTTGCCTGTCTGATTTATTTTCCCTATGAAACTTGTCAGGTAAGGGAAATAAACTCAGAAGAATTTTCTGTTTGCACACAACATCTGCTTCTTTTTCTAAGAAATAACCTTTGCAGTCTGTCTTGATGAGCCTCTGTGGAAAACACAAGTGAAAGGTTATTCTTCCTTTATCTTTTCTTTCTGACACTATCTCTGTCTCCATCACCCCTCCTTCTCCTCTAAGACAGCACAATAACAGAGGTATTTTAGTGCTACTTATTTCTAGTGCCCAATCCCTAGATAGTGGTCGTTCACATCACATCAGTCACATGTATTCATTATGTACAAAATCTATGCAATAAAACATGAAGTGCTAGAAATAATGTATGGCCCCAAAGATCCTTTTGACTTCTGAATGCCCTGCTGATCCAAGCTATTTCTTTAGATCTTATATATATATATATATATATATATATATATATATATATATATATATATATATATATATATATCTTTATATATATATATATATCTTTATATATATATATATCTTTATATATATATATATATTGCAGGCTATTTTAAGAAGCTCGAGTTTACTTTGACAATAAAATGGCATATAGTTTAGGATAACTGCCTACTATAAATTGCCCCTAAGTATGAATGGCTAATTGTTTCCATATTAGTCTTGTGATGGATTGGTGGCTTTCCAAGACTGTGCTTTGCCACTCACCTGCAATGAGCTAGGATCGATTGTAGCGTTGCAACTCCCCTGCTAGATAAGCTGTAAGATGATGAATGGATGGATGAATGGGATGTCAGTAAAGCAGTCTTTGCACAGGTGCAGTTCTGGTGCTGGCTCAACATGGTTTCAAGCTGTGTTGGCCTGCAATCACATAAACTTGACACTGTGACAATGTTCACCATTAACCGGCACTGACTGCCATAAACTATAAATGTAAATTTTCTTGGTGATCACAAAACTGTGTAGCACTTTATTTGATACAGTGAAAGCTACAGGTTACTTGTAGCTGCAGTGTTATCACCTTTCATAACCTTTCTGAAGCACATTCAATACAACATAATTACAATCTATTCACACCGTGTTCACGAGAGTTTTGTCTTATCACTGGCGTACATTGGTGATTCAGCCGTAGCAATAATCCCCCCGTGTGAGGTCCACTTATCATTACATCTGAGGGTTAGATTTACAAACATAAATCATATGAAATACAATTTTTTATATATTATAATTGTATCAAGCACTAATTCGTTTATTTATCCAGTTGCTGAACTACTTAATTCTACTATGATCACAGGAAAGGTGGGTCCCATCTTAACCAACTCTAGGTGAAGTTGGATACACCCTGAACAGCTTGTCAGTCTATTGAATAGTCAGCATACACAACCATTCAAACTCACACCTAGGGGCAATTTGGAACAGCCAATAAGCCTAATGTGCATGTCTTTGGACTATGGGAGGAAACCAGAGTAACCAGAGGAAATCCAAGCAAGCAGGGGAGATCATGCAAATTCCACACAGAAATTACCAAGACTTTCTTGCTGTAAGGCAGACATTCTAAATGTCAACCAGCTTGAAGAAATTGTCTCTCGCTGACCCATGGCTCTAGAGTTCAGTCCATAAATCAGAGAAATATGTGCAAGGCCAGGTGTATGCAGCATGCTGAAGGTCTACCTGTCTCCGTTAGACAGAGAATTATTCACTCAAGCTATTGACCCTTTTTTAAACTGTGGCAGTTGACAAATGTCTAGGTAGATTCAAGCCAATGCCAACCTCAGATACATCTGTCTGACTGATCTGCCATGTTCGATAAAAAAACAAAAAAACAAAAAAAAAAACAACAGAAAAGGCTTCTCTGTTTTCTATTCCCTGTATGTTTTACTTTATTTTCTGTGCCATTTAGCCTTGTAAAAAGCAATTAGTATTAAATGAGAAGGTTAATGACTTCTAGTGCCTGTCAGCAACTGATTATTATCTAATACCTTCGATATTTTTTGACACTATGTTCTCTAACTCAGGTTTTTAGATCAGTACATATATCATGTCTTTTCCAAATGGCAAGCAATCAAAGTGTTGAGAAAAGGTGACATGTAACTAAAATTGTTAACACGTCTGGTCCTGGCTTTGAGTCCTGGGTTTGGGTGTTTCTGTGTGTAGTTTTTGCATGTATAACCCCCTGTGCTGAATCTGGGTTTCTTCTGTGTACTTTATGAGTAGATGCACCTTTTTTCAATCCTTTCCCATCAAACGATTTACTGCAAAACACCTCATGTGCTCTTTTGTGCTCCTTTACCAAAGAGAAGATTTATGGATGCGGTGAAGGCGGACATGAAGGTCGTTGGAGTAAGAGTAGAAGATGCAGAGGATAGGGAGAGATGGAGGCAGATCATTTGCTGTGGCGACCCCTGAAGGGAACAGCCGAAAGGAAAAGAAGAAGACCTCATGTGCTCTTTTCTACAACTACCCAATCTTCCAGTCATAGTACAGTCATTTTGATCAGTCTTCTGAATGAGGAAAAATGTGATTTCTGTAACTCCAACCGTGGCATAGTTGTAGCTATCAAATAGGATGGTTCAGAATTTTTTCTGGTGTCCCAAGAGAAGAGAATGTCCAGACTGATTTAAGCTGGCTGAAAGCACAGAATACATGCCAAAACTTGAGGTGGCAAGGCTATGAATGCAGAAGACGACATTTGATTCTTGTTCTGTCAATAAGTCGAAGAAACTATAGTAGACACAGAATCACCACAAATGGATAGCTGAAGATTGGAAAAAGTGACGACAAGAGGATTTTCCAAAGTTCAGCTACCTAGTGTCAGTCAAAGATTATAACACAAGATTGGTAGTTTGTAGACACAAAATATGAATTTGTTGCCCAGTCTAATACATTAAAAACCCCTGGGAGGCACGGTGCAGTTGTGGTTAGCACAGCTGTCTCACAGTAAGAGGGTCCTGGGTTTGAGTCCGAGGCTTGGCAAGGGCATTTCTGAATGGAGTTTGCTTGTTCTCTTTGTGCTTGTATGAGTTTCCTCTGGGTACTCCAGTTTCTTTCCTCAGCCTAAAGACTTGCATATTAGACTAATTGGCTGTTCCAAATTCTTGTTTGTCTGGTGAACTGTTCAGGGTGAACCCTGTCTTTGACTAGTGTTGCCTGAGATAGGCTACAGCCTCCCTGCGATCCTAATATGATTAAATGGTTCGGCAAATGCGTAGTTGAGTGAACAAAAAAAAAAATAAAAAAAAAAAATCAATCGGTCAACATACACTCAAGCCAAGGAAAGCAAAACTGAAGATTTTGACTTTGAGTGGACAACATACTCTTAGTCTATTAGGTTCCAGATTTTCACCCAGATGTTATGCTCAAATGTTTGAAAAACTTATAGAGAAAGGACTAATCCTTATAAATGTATTTTAAACCATCACTACATCTACTCATCCAGAGGAGCAGTGGTGGTCTAGTGGTATAGGGCACTGGATCGCTGATCCAAAGGTTGGGGGTTCGAGTCCCACTCTCCACAAGGTTGTCACTGTCCCCCCCCAGTGCGGCTAACTGGGTTATCAAAGGCGGGCCATGTCTCTCACTGTCTGTGGTGAGAGGCATGTAAAAGAACCATTGCTGACTTTCGTAAAGAGTAGCTGCAAAGTCTTCAGCGTGTTTCTGTCCCTTGCTAAAAAGGGTTGTGACAGGAAGGGCATCCGACGTGAAAACCTCTGCCAAATCAAACGTGCGAATCAGATGATTCGCTGTGGCGACTCCCGAGTAAAAGGGAAAAAGCCGAAAGGAAGACAGACAGACTACATCTACTCATCCCAAGGTAGGTTTCTGAGAATCTGTCACTGGTGTGAACCTCCAGGTTCTCAAGAGCGTGATTTTCCATTAGTGAAAATGTCGTGAACATTTAATTGAACTAGGTGCAAAATTAAAAGTTTGACAAATAGAATTGACTTCATTATAGCCAGAGTGGTGTATTAACATCGTGCTTTAATAAGGATGGCCTCTGTATACTGTGCTGAGATGTGAGATCAAAACCCAGAGGCCATAAAACAGGACACATACGCATCAAGAAATTTGTTTTCATCGCTGACTTACAAAGACAAATTTTAATGATGTCACCATTCATCAAGAGTAATAGTTTTATGAAATATGCTTAAAAATTCTGATCTATTTCCCAGGCATATCACAAATACATGCTGCAAGCTGCTAACTAGATATGATGGATAATCACCATGAGACTTCTCTAAGCAGCTGTCAGAGTATCATTGTCAGTGGAACATAAATGGAATCAATTTAAACATTGTCAAAGTCACGCCAATCACGAGTCACAGATTTTCCTTAATACCCTCCCCTTCTTGTAATCTCTGCCAAGAAAGTTATGTTTTCACTTTGCTTGTTTGTTTGTGAGCTTGTCAGCAGAATTGCGCAACAAGCTGTGTACAGATTTTCATAATTTCTTGTGGCTTTAGAGAAGAACTAGCTCATTAGAAGTTGGAGATGATTTGGATCAAATTCAAGATCTGGAAATTTTTTAAAGGATTCTTTCACATTATGAGATGAGAATTTTTTTGAGAGTGTGATATTACAGCATATGGGCAGTGGTGGTCTAGTGGTATAAGGTGCCGGATCGCTGATCCAAAGGTTGGGGGTTCGAGTCCCACTCTCCACAAGGTTATCAATGTCCTCCTAGTGCAGCTAACTGGGTTATCAAAGGCCGGCCATGTCTCTCACTGTCTATGGTGTGAGGCATGTAAAAGAACCATTGCTGACTTTCGACACGAGTAGCTGCAAAGCCGTCGGCGTGTTTCTGCCCTGCGATGGCCTGGCGAGCTGTCCAGGGTGTACTCTGCCCTCGCCCTGAGTTGGCTGGGATGGGCACCAGCCTCCCCGCGACCCTAATTAGGATGAAGTGGTTACAGAAAATGAACTGATGATATTACAGCAGGCCCAACATGAGGTGCTTGTTTCTTGTTTCTGTTCTTTTCTCAGCTTGGCAGAGGTTTCTGCTTTTCATGTGTGCTTATTTGTCATGCAAAGATGTTACTGAAAGTGCCTGTTCATGCTCAAGAACACATGGTACTTTTTTCATCGGCTAATCACAGTGTTTACAATCCAGTGTCCATCCATGTGTCTGTTACTTACTATTGCTTCCACAGATCACTGTAGAGTTGGAGTGCATTGTACCATTCTATTGTTTTCACATGCGCGCGTGCGCGCACACACACACACACACACACACACACACACACACACACACACACACACACACAATTCCTGCTGAGCCATCTAACTGACTGTTTGGTCTGCTACTAAGCAAAAGGCTTGATTTCGATTATGTAAGGCAGCATACAGCAACAAGTAACTTCGTTACTGTCTATATTACCCCATTCTCCTGGCTCACTATCTGTCTCTAAATTTTTGGCTGATACAGTACACATCTTCAATATTTTACAGGAAATTAATATGAAGGTTTTTTTCTCCTCAGAGACAAGCAGAGGGAGAACATGCTAACTCTATACAAAAACACCATTGGCAATTGTGGGACTTGAACCCAGGACCTTCTTGCTCTAAGACAAGAGTCCTAACCACTACACTTCTGTGACTTCCCAACCACACTTCAGCACAGTACCCAACAAAATCTAACAAAACTTAGAACTTCACTGAATGCTGAATATATATATATATATATATATATATATATATATATATATATATATTTTTTTTTTTTTTTTTTTTTTTTTTGAGATTTTTCTGTCAACTTCTTCTTAAAACAGTACAGGTTCATTCTCCTGCCAGAGACCACCATCAAATCAAAGGTAAATTCTCCTGCTTTGTATGTAGTGTTATTGGGGTTGTGTCAAGCAACACACCCATAACCTTCCTTACCAGAATGAGACAGTTACAAGAACTGAATTTTTTTTGAATGAATGATGAAAAATGACTCTACAGTGTGCTAAGCTATAAACTCTACCATTATCTTACTTATTCACTCATCTGTAGAACCACCTTCTCCTATACCTCAGGGAGGTTGGAGCCTATCTCAGCCCACACATGGTGAAGATGGGTCACATGCTGAACAGCTCATCAGACCATCACAGGGCCAACACACACACACACACACACACACACACACACACCCTGTCAATTAGACACAGCTGATTAGCCTAATGTGCATGTCTGGGCGGTGGGAGGAAGCCTGTGTACTAAGAGGGTAATACCACACAAGCACAATGAGAACATGCAAACTCCAAACCGAAATATCCAGGACTCAAACCCAAGACCTCCTGGCTTTGACACAAACGTGCTAACCTCTACATCAATACGTCGCCCTCTTCCAGTACTTTTCAGTTATAGTATTATTATATTTGCATATTTTAATTCGGGATTAACTAAATATGTCACTCACTCATTTGCAGATTGAGAGACTGGAACCAATCTTAGCCAGCAATGAGTGAAGGTGAAGTATACCCTGAACAGCTCACTAGACCATCACAGAGCCAATACACACAATCAATCACAAACATCCAAACCTAGGGGAAATGCAGAACAACTAGTCAGCCTAATATGCAGTGCTGTAGTCCTGCCTAAACACACGTAAACTGCGTTTACCCTCATTTTTTATCAGCAGCTAATAGTTTACTCACTTAATTTTGCCTCATAAATCGTTGAGCAACTTAATATTCGACAAGGGACTGACAAAGAAGTTGTTATTAACTGTTGTAAATTACTTTGTTAAGCCCTGTCTAGAATCCAATGTGTGGAATACCCTTATACATGTAATCCAAAACAGTTGTCAACTTGTCATGATCTCTGGAATTTTCGGTATGACAACTACATGTATTAAGCGATCATTTATACAAACGGCCGAGGAGAGCCGAGTGCTTGCGACCTTGACTTTCTGAGTTACAGCGGGATTCTGTACGGGAATAATAATGGACATCAGAAAGTTCCTCAAACGTTCAAATCAAAATGTCCAAAGAAAAAAATGTTCCAAGAAAAAAAACATGCCTTGCACAACCTGCAGGAGAGGCTGCAATTGTAGCAACAATCCATGACTCTTATAACAGTCTGCTTTACAAATTATCTATAAATCTAAATTTAGACTGTGAGATGTGTCAGTGAGCGATGTTTGAAGCACTGTGCTGTTTAGCATATATATTTATCAGTATGATATTATAAACCCATTCAATGTTGCCAATTATAATATTGGCATGCCGCATTACATTTATCTCCGGATATTTATATTTTGTATTTCAGACCTCTCCAGCATTATATATAGCGTTGAGCCATTAACCTGTTAGTGAAAAGATTTTATAATTTTGCATAAAATGTCTATAGATATAGAATACGGGACATAATGCTTGTGGAGTGACTCGATCTGTATAATTAACCAGCCCGTGGTAGCACTGCCGCAGCAGTGTAGCTTGTGCAGGCTACTGGCTAGTTGCTGCTAGTTGTTTAGGTTTTGAAGGTGCTGTGTATTTTACACCTGTTACTTCTGAACATTAGAATTGTACTGTAGTTGCTTTTACTAGATCTAGATTAAAGTTTTCAGTGTGTAATTGCTTCAAAATGTGTTGGATCTGAAGGCACTTTTATACTCTAAAAATGACTTCAAATGCCTTCTACAAACCCAAAATGAATTTTTTTTTTTCCTGGGGGAGACCCCCCAAACACCCTCGGCAGGAAGGGGATAACCCCTCCTGCACCCTCCCCGCGCTTCATGCACCTTGGGCCTAACCGCGGTGCTGCTCCACGCCTCGACGGCTATGCCGTTGAGTTCGGATGCTCTGTAGCCTCATTCATTTTTTTTTTTTTTTTTTTACAGTTTTTCCACATTCTTTTTTACCACTACACCACTGCTAATATGTATACTGTACATGCATGTTCGAGTGTAGGAGGAATCCAGAAAACCTAGAAAAAGCCCATAGAAGCACAGGGAGAACTCCACACAGAATTCATCTGCTTGAGACCGGGACTCAAACCCAAGACCTTCTTGCTTTTGGGAGATATGCACACATTGATTATTTAATTGTTTGGAGCATGTCCAAACTGTGTGTATTTAGTTTCGATCAAAATCTTGCTTTATATGTTCCTGTTGGATCCTGTTGTTTAGTATGTTCTTGCACACTCATTTGACATGATACACACGGAGTGGTATCCTGCGATGGCCTGGCGAGCTGTCCAGGGTGTACTTCACGCTCGCCCAGAGTCGGGTGAGATGGGTGTAAGCCTCCCGGCGACTCTAATTATTTAATTTTTAATTATTAGGTTTAAAAAATGGGCAGTGGTGGTGTAGTGGTATAGGGCGCTGGATCGCTGATCCAAAGGTTGGGGGTTTGAGTCCCACTCTCCACAAGGTTGTCACTGTCCTCCCAGTGCAGCTAACTGGGTTATCAAAGGCCGGCCATGTCTCTCACTGTCTATGGTGTTAGGCATGTAAAAGAACCATTGCTGACCTTCGACAAAGGTCGGCTGCAAAGCCGTCGGCGTGTTTCCGCCCTGCGATGGCCTGGCGCGCTGTCTGGGGTGTACTCTGCCCTCGCCCGGAGTTGGCAGGGATGGGCGCCAGCCTCCCTGCGACCCTAGTTAGGATTAAGCGGTTACAGAAAATGATGATGATGAACGGTTTAAAAAAAATGAAATTGAATGGCATATTGATTGGTGAGAGAAATGGACTGGAGCAGGGTAAAAACCGGACTATAAAACGCGGACGTGCTGTTCTGACTGATGAATCAAATGAAACCACGACTCGCCTGCCTCGACTCACTCAAAACGATTCATTTCAGAGAGTCGACTCGGATGAAGTCAGTGTGAACCGGGTACAGTATTACAGTAGTCCTGGACTCCTGAAAGCGAGTAGTGGAGTGCGTTACTTTCTCATCTTGCGGATCGGTTCGAGTAGGCGGGCTGTTCCATGGCCACTCCCTTTTTATCCCAACCAATTTAACTGAATTAAACCGGCTCGGGTTTCCAATTAAGACGAGCGACGGAGCACAAGTCTGCGGGTTAGTACGCGGCTCTGAGAGGCGGAAATAAGGTGAACTCGAGGAATGTGGGGTGGGAGACAGTGCAAACAAGCTCGTGCATGCAATTAATATATGCATTGTTATGGTTCATGAGGGGCAGTAATCTGGAGGATTTGGGACGAAAATGCTGCATTGACACGAAACACCGGCTCTCGTTAGCGCTTGCACGAGAGAGAGAGAGACACAGACACGCCACATCTGAAATGAAATGAAATGAAATGAGAATTGAACTGGAGCAGAGGGACAACATGAAGAAGAAATGCGCCATCGCGAAGATCTTCAAAGTTCGGAAGAGGCGCGAGCTGCTGTGCGCGCAGGCGGGTTTGCTGTGCAGCCTGCTGTTGGGGGTTTGGGCCATGTCGGAGCTCCTTACCCAGACAGGTGAGTCTGGAATCACGTCCAGGCAGATGGAGCTTTTAACTGTTGCAGCACACAGACACACACACACACACACAACTAATCTGCGTCCTGTGGATATTCTGCAGAAAAGTGCCACACACGCACGCACCCGCACACACACACACACACACGCACGCACCCGCACGCATGCACAGCTGATTCAAAGCTCTCCATCCTGCAGTGCAGTTCATATTACTAACCCGCAATGTTTTTAATCAGTCCCTGTCACATTACATGAGTAATGATGCCGGTGCATTTCAAGGACAAAGCATGCCATGTAAACCCCCCAAATTAATTTTACATTGCAGCTCCTTATTCATCTCTTCACGCAATTATGTCGATCTTAAAGTGACATAAGCTCAGGCTCATTACGTCACTGTGGTTAAAGAAGCTTTGCAGACAGATGATCAGTTTGAAAAGGTATTTTCCAGTCTGTTCCTTTTTTCTGTTTCCAATTTCAAAGATCATATTTACATTTCTAAATCTTTACTACATCCGAAGGGAGATTCAAAGTTCCACCCCTCAAGGCTATTTTCACTGATGATCTCTGAATTTGCATGGTCGCTTGTCTACATGTTATTCCAGATCAAATCTCAGAATGAAGAAAATTCTGATTTCTGACTTGGTATGGATATTGGACATGGATTGTGGTTGTATGCTGGTACTAGATGGTTTGGTGTAAGTACTGTATTTCAGAAACTATTGATCTTCTGTGATGTTTGTCCACTACAATTTAAGTAGAGAGTGGTGCAGCAAACAAAAAACATCTTTCTCGCTAAACACCTTGTTGAGAATGACGAGAACAAACATATTGGTTTGTGCTAACAGATCATCTTCAGAAAGTCACTGTTTACAACCATGGTAACCACAAAAAAGCATCTCTGCATGCCCAGCTTTAAACCTCAAAGCTATGATCACATCCACTCTTATCGCCCAGAACAAGAATCTGAGGCCATAATGGGCACAGACTCTACCATTGGAAACCCCAAAAAGACCAGACAGCTTTTTCTTCCTGGTCAGTGTTTATCGGTCTCTGCCCATGATGCCATTAGATTCTCCTACTCGCCAATTGATGGAACTCATTGTGGTGTTCTGCCTCCCCCCCCCCCCCCCAAACCCCACCTCTGTATAAACTCAAAATAATGTTATGTGAGGAAATATCAGGGGATCATCAATTTTGTCAGACTCAAACCAGCCTGTCTAGCACAAACATCCCATTCCATGCCATAATCAAAGTAAAGGAGATCACACCTTTCCACCTGAAAGGTGATATTAAATTAGCTGAAGCCCTCAATCTGTGCATGCAAAGTCTTTGCATTGTCACTTGATTGGCAAATTTGATAACTGCATAAGTGTTCAGATGTAAATACCAAAGTGGATACTGCATGTATTTTAATATAACTTGCACTTTATTGTCTTTTTTTATAACTGCAGTGCAATGAGTATGTCTGTCTTTCGGCCTTTTTCCTTTTACTCAGGAGTCGCCACAGCGAATCATCTGATTCGCACGTTTGATTTGGCAGAGGTTTTTACGTCGGATGCCCTTCCTGTCACAACCCTTTTTAGCAAGGGACAGAAACACGCTGACGCCTTTGCAGCTACTCTTTACGAAAATCAGCAATGGTTCTTTTACATGCCTCTCACCATAGACAGTAAGAGACATGGCCTGCCTTTGATAACCCAGTTAGCTGCACTGGGGGGACAGTGACAACCTTGTGGAGAGTGGGACTCAAACCCCCAACCTTTGGATCAGCGATCCAGTGCCCTATGCCACTAGACCACCACTGCCCCAATGAGTATGTGGTGTAAAAAAAAAAAATCATGTACTCAGAATACAAAAGTTTAAGGTGTAAGGTTTTATGGTATTTATAGCTGAGTATCTCCTGGGCAGCATGGTGGTATAGTAATTACCATATCTGCCTCACAGCAGGATGATCCTGGGTTCGGGTCCTCTGCTTAGGGAGAAAGTTTGTGTGAAGTTTACATGTTTTCTCCATTCATGTCTAGGTTTTCTTTGGGTGATTAGGTGTGACCGTATGTGAGTGGTTATGTTGGCCCTGCAGTGGTCTGGTGAGCAGTTTAGGGTGTACCTCACCTTCTCAGCTGAGACTCGAGCATCCCTGTGACCCTAGTAGGATTAAGTGGTTTGGAGAATGAATGACTGTTTCTTTGTCTGAAAAACTTCTCACTAGAAATCTTTGCTGTCCCATGAGTCTGAGGCGTGACCATTATCATCAGGCTTTATCTACATTCATTCATTCATTCATTCATTTTCTGTACTGCTTAATCTTACTTGGGGTAATAGGGAGCTTGGTGCCCATCTCAGCTGACCCTGGACTGCTCACCAGGGCAGAAACACGCTGATGGCTATGCAGCCATAGACAGTGAGGGACATGGCCGACCTTTGATAATCAAGTTAGCTTCGCGGGGGAAGCGCTTCATATTCATTTGAATATTAATATTAAACATGGTGAAAAAGATCATATTTACAATATTTATTATAAATAAATATTTAAATTTGTTAACAAATTGCAATACAAACAGTATAGTACTACATATTAAATGCAAAGTTAGGATAACATGCATAATTCTGCCAGTGAATCTTGGCTCATACCCTTTCAATGCAAAAAAGTATGTCAAATTTCAGACACTCAAATCTTTCACACTGGTGGAAATGTATGAATCAGGATGGTTTTTCATTGGGTTAATTCCACCTGGCCTTTGTCACCTGCCAGCACATAAAAATGCCAACAGCTTAAGTGAATTCTTCGGGCTCAGACAAAACTTCAGCATGTTGATGTCACCTTGCATTCACTATCTAAACACTGTGCACTTGATTTCATGATTTATTGGCTGAACTCTGGAAATGTGGGTCAGTGTAGGATATTTTCTTTATGCTGATGAACTTGGAGCTCTATGATTCTGCTCTTGCCGCAGTGTGTGTGAGAAGAGAAGAGAAGAACTGCATAGCAGAGTCTCCCAAAATTGAATTACCACCAGCAGTGTTGCACGAACACCTACACTGCAGGAACGTGCTGATGTTATCTGAGATGTTTATCACGCGCAATACTGTTTTTGTAGTTGCTTTTAATGCATTGTACATGGACGTGTGCTAGTCACCCGAGATGTCCTCTGCAGTTTATGGGAGCATTTTAGGATCTTGGTGGGAGAATGCTTTATTTATGCAGGCAGGAGCGTTTCACACTGCTGAGTGGCCCCCCCCCCCCAAAAAAAAAAAAATGTTGTATGTATATAGTGGTTATTTGTTGATTGATTGATTGAAGTTTCCCCAGTTTGTTTGGCTGTTTCAAAACAATATTAAATTTTAATTGTGGACACTTGGGGCTGCTGAGCATTATAAAAAACCCCCAATAAAACTATAATGGATAAAGTAAACATGCAATGCCTATCATGGGATAGTCTTCCATCTCCAAAGAGGGCTGTCGGGTTTTTCTGTCACAAAAAATTAAGATTCTGCAATGAGATTAACCCAGCTGTAAGAGGTTGTGCCTTTGTATTCTTTACTGAAAAAAATTGGCAAATTGCTTTTGTGGGAGTGGAATAAAACTTCATAAATAAGTCAGAATATCTTAAACTAAAATAAAGTAAAATAAAATAATTTCAAAATAAATCTGCGAGATGGTAACAGTCTATATAATCAGGGTTGTTGTTATAAATTTATCCCACTGTTCTACATTCATGCAAAAAACAGTAAGTGTATCTAATGAAAATTGTTGACAATATAAAAGTTGAGGAAGAAAACATTTCACTCTCTTTAATACAGTGCCCTCAGAAGGGTTACAGTATGTACACATGATTGTAGTGATATAGAAGTTATTAATTTAAATCGTCCTGCAGGTAGAACATGTTTTATATGAAACATAACTGTATTCCTATCCTAAAATATAAAATCCTATCATGTTTTCATACACTAGTGGAGATTGTGCAATATTGGTTTCTCTGAAAAGAGCCATGAATAGGTTTGTGGGTTTACCCAATTTGCATATTTAGAGACACATGTGAGGCATCCAAAACATGATATTGGTGATACTAATATGCTTTAACTGAATCATATAATACATTATAGAATATAATTTAATAATTTTCACTTTAATTTATTAGTTTTGCAAGAGAATCAAATCCATCAAAGTGACCAGGCAAGACCAGAAGCCATTGATGCTGCCATTATTGCCTTTTTTTGTATTCCATGACATTACACTTGAATCACTATCATTACTGTACACTTGCAAGCATGCATACAAACATCCTTTTACAGCTGACATGGATTATTTTTTTTATTGAGAAGGGAGCTGATGGATGAAAAGTTGCTGAAACAACATTCACTGATTAAGGAAACAACTGACCTCAAGCTCAGACAACTTCTGAATCGAGTCATTTTTCTTTAGTATCCTGATCAGTGTTACAAAGGATTCAAATTCTATTACTGTGTTCGTACTGGGCATGAAGCAAGAACGCAGTTTTAATGAGATTTCAGTCCTACTGGCATTGCAATGTGTACATGACTTTCTCGCACACACACACATTGCCTCTTGGGGCAATTTCACACAGTTTATCCACAAGTCGACATGGCTCATAAGCAAATGTGACTAAGGCAGCTTGCATTGTAATGTAGCTAACAAATCACTCATTTGCCTAAACACTTACTCCGCCTACTAGAGTTGTGGAGAGGCCATATTTCAGCCAGCGTTGGGTGAAAGCAGGGTACACCCTGCCACATCATTGTAAGACAGTTTTTTCTTTACACATTAGGAACATTGTAATAACTTTGCAAAACTGCAAAAACTGCTGTTGGCTTTGCTGAGCTGTACTTGGTTTTCAATTTACCAGCTGATTACAAACAAACTGAAGCTGTTCGAAGTTGAGGCCATGTTAAGCCAAGCTTTATAATTGAGGGTGGGCTAAAAGGTTCACAGGCTGAGTCAGAAGTGGTAATGCCAGAGCAAGGAAATGCCAGGGCTCTTATATACGAAGGGGATTTTGGCACAACAACAATGATGGAAGTTTGTTGGCCACAGTGGGACTATATTGAAAAATTAACCACACCTGGTCAAATATTCTCCATTGCATGATGGTCAGTCTATGAACTTTCCGAGCTACCTTCATAATTTCTTCTTTCATAGATGTTTTACTTATAGCTTAGTAATCAGCAATCATTTGACTCCTGTAATAGTCTCTTGTATGTGATAGAGGCAGTCTTCGGGAGGAAAAAAAAACCCCTATTGTCTTAATTATAAAAAAAATTATACAGGCAATATCATGGCGAGGATGCCAAATTTGACAGGAGGAAGTGTGGGATGTGATTTCGAAGCATTTATCATCAGTAATGGCTGTCTTTTTTGTGTGATGAAAGGTGCTATGGGGGCATCTATGCTCCTCTGCTCTCGTGATTGTACTTTATAATGATCTGAAAGCAAGGGATCAAAGAAGGAAAAATGTACACACCCCTTCCATCAGCTATTACTCACCCTTGCATTTCGTTTTCTATCTCTGTCAAGTTCTGTCTGAATGTTCCTGTTTGTATCTGGCGAATGGTAATGTCCTCAAGTCACCTCTCCACTGATGAGCAGTACAGTAGATGGACACCCTGACAGCAGAGCTGAATTCAGGGAAGTTGTTGAATGGCATATTTCTGCCTCACACGCATCCCTTTTCTACTGACAAAGCCAGTATGTGTCTAGTTCTCCATCAAGTCAGAATTTCCGGCAGTGAGCTGAATCATAATTTAGGTTTTTCTATGGGTATTTTTATTTCATAATGTAATTCGATAGGATCTTTCATTTATGCTGAAAACACGACACAAAACCTCCTTCAGGATGAAACTTATTTGAGAATATAAACTCAAATCCTTTAATGAGACATTGCCATACAACAGAGGTTTTCAAAATTCATTTTGTGAAGCAATTGGGTAGTGGTGGCCTAGTGCAATAAGTTCTGTATCACTGATCCTAAGGTTGGGGGTTCAAGCCCCACTCACCACAGATCCCCCAGCGCCCAGTTCAGCTAACTGAGTTATCAAAGGCCGGCCATGTCTTTCACTGTCTATGGTGTGAGGTTCATGTAAAAGAACCATTGCTGACTTTCGACAAGAGTAGGCTGCAAAAGCTGTCGGCGTGTTTCCACCCTGCGATGGCCTGGTGAGCTGTCCAGGGTGTAATCTGCCCTCACCCGGAGTGGGCTGGGATGGGCACCAGCCTCCCCATGACTCTAATTAGGATTAAGCGGTTACAGAAAATGAACTGATGATTCTGTGAAGCAAAATCAAAGCGTCTGTAAAGTTTTTAAAACTATTATTATTATTATTATTATTATTATTATTATTATTATTGTGGTTTAAAGCTTAAACCATTTGACTATTCCATCAAATTGAAGGCTATTTCATTGAAACCTCAATTAACTCCTAAACAAGGAGCATGTAACGCTAATTTAGGCATAATGAGTTATGTTGGAGAGTTAAAGAAAAAGTATTAATATATTGCTAACACTTATTATTTTATTAGAGATTTATTGTATTCTATGATTGGGTTGTTTTATTGTATTTGAGGAATCTGATTACTAATACAAAACTAAAAACTGGGCGACAGCTTCATTGGCACTAGATGTGTCTTATTACAAGACGGCTTTTCTAAGAATCACCCAGTAAAGCATGGGGGTGATGTATCACACATTTGGATTCCAACAATTTTCTTGTGGGGGTAGGTATACAGTATTGTGAAAACTGACAAATCACTTTTTTTTTTTTTTTTTGTTAAATTTCTGGATCCCTTCTGAAAAAAATTAAAACCTTCCGAGGGAGAGGGATTCCAAGGGACAAAAGTCCTCCCCCCGTAAAAATAAAATAAAATAAAATAAATAAATTGTTTTTTGACTTTGATAATCTTCATCCTTCTTCAGCCTTTGTGGTTTCATAAAATGTTGGTATTTTGAGGCTGAATGAGGGCTCAAATCAAAACTTGTCTCTTTATAGGCTGCATTTCAAGGACCTCTCACGGCTTTGCTGCCTCGTGACTCCTTTATGCATATTCGGACAAATGGGGCCCTTTTCTTTCTCAATACTGTATATGCGAATGACCGTGGCTTGTAGGTAGTTTCACAATCATTGAAAGTCTTGGATTTTTGCACAGATCGATGTACGGGTACCTGTACAAGAGTGAAAAAAATCAAACCAAAAAACCATAATTGGTCACAAAATGGTGTTTTGACCTTTTTTGACCAGTTTTTCGTATTTCATTAAGGAAAAGCACAAAAATAACACTTAATACTGCAAATAGTTTATTACAATCACAAATTTAAAACAATATGTGGTCATGTCTATGCTACCAGTCTAGCAAAAAAAATGATGAATTTTGCACAATCCTGCTTTGTGTGTGTGTGTGTGTGTGTGTGTGTGTGGGGGATCATACAAATACTGTGTGCATGTCAGTTCCGTCAAACACAAATTTTTGCTTCATGTTTGAGCAAATATATTTGTCACTGTTTAATGTAATACTGAGTCAGCTATGTATTATATTTTGCAACAACCTGATAAAAAATGGGCAAGTATAGCTTTAAAAAAATAATATTTTATAATATAATTGGTCAAATTCGAAGACAAACACATTTTGTAAAACCACTAATGTTTTCCGTCAAACAATGCCCACTCCAACACAAGAACAATGTTAAAAATAAAACATACACTTTGTTAATGGACTCAAATGTTATTCATTTGATGAATTAATTGAAAGGAAAAAAATAAAGCCCTGACTGCCACCTTGAAATATTTCATTCCAAAATGACACGTCAAGCAAATTTGTGAGGCGCTTGTCGCAAGTGACGTATGATGTTTGTGAGACAAAGCGTGGCTTATCCGAACTTCCGATCTTTCAAGTGAGCAAGTGTGCATTTGAATACTTGTTTAGTACTCGCCCTTCAAGACAAGCACCTACATTTGATGGCGCACCTCACATTTACTTCAGATATCCACTCTAACACATTGAGAACACACTTGTACTTTTGTTCCCAAACATTTATATTTTAATTGTGATTATCCTGTGGTTACATACCATGAAGCTGGTACAGACACAATAACACTAAGCACAGTAAATCATCCATACTGTGCATTACGTGTACATTGACCTTAGAATTAAAGAAAAAACAGATGAATAATGATGTGCAGAAGGCCTAAGGCCTTGTGGGGTCGACTCTGTGAAATCTGTATTTAACATTGTAATAATTATTGTACAACATATTTGTTTACTCCAGCTCTGAATGCATGCAGCTATAAAGCTAATCTGTGCAATTTATTATGTGAGTTTTAGCTGCAATTATGAAATGTATTACGTGAGTAACTGCATAACACAACAGTGAAAAAATTACTGTATTTTTCGGACTATACGTCGCTCCGGCGTAGAAGTCGCATTGGCCAAACAATGCATAATAAAGAAGAAAAACATCTATAAGTTGCACTGAACTATAAGTCGCAAGCTCATAGAAACTGTCTACCTTGGCTTGAAAATCTGGCAATTTTTGTGACGTTATGGTCCTCGCTCTGATAAAGAGGCAGTGCGTTGCATGAAGCGGGACGCAACTGCACTGTTGACAAGCCTCTCCCTAAGGCACATTGCTCCAAGCCCCCATGTGTGAGCTCGTTCCTCTAGTTGTGGCCATCTAGCTTTTAGCCCGTGATTTAGATTTTTTTCTGTTTTCATTGCAGTACTAATCTCCGCTTTTCTACCCTTTTGTTGCCTTCTTGAGGTTGTGAGTGTAAAAATAAACACGTGAAATCATGTTCATTATTACGACAAACATAATTATACATAATACTCGTTCTAGCTATGGCCATCAAGCTTTTTTGTTTTCTTCATTGCAGTAATAGTGCACTAATCTCCGCTCTTCTCCAGTCCCTCAAGTTTTTCGTTCACTCCAAACTTTCTTTCTGCTGCTCGATTACCATTTTCTGCTTCATATTTTACTACTTGCTGCTTGTAATCCACAGAGTATGCTTTTCTTTTTGGGGCGATTTCTTCAGAGGTACAGGATGAGTAGGTACTGGTACCGAAGCCTAGATTACCCTCTTGTGGTTGAGTGTAAAAGTAATAAACATGTGAAATTGTTTGTTATTATGATGAACAGAATTGTATGTAGTAATTTGACATACAAGTCGCTCTGGAATATAAGTCGCACCTTCAGCCAAAGTATGGAAAAAAGTGCGATGGGTAAAGGATCACCAATTCACCCAATGTTGCGCAGAAAGAAAGTGGAGCCATATCAGAAAGGTTTCCCAGTGAAACCTTGCAAAGAGTTTGAAGTTATCATCTGTAGTGCATAACATCATCCAAAGATTCAGAAAATCTGGAACAATCTCTGTGCATAAAGGTCAAGGCCGAAAAACCATATTGGATGCCTGTGATCTTCAGGCCCTTAAATGGCACTGCACCACAAACAGGAATGCTACTGTAAGGGAAATCACAGAATGGGCTCAGCAATACTTCCAGAAACCATTGACGGTAAACACAATCCACCGTGTCATCTGCTGTTGCCAGCTGAAACTCTACAATACAAAGAAGAAGCCATTTCCAAACAGAACCCAGAAGCGCGGGTGTTTTCTCTGGGCCAGGGTTAATTTAAAATGGAGTGTGGCGAAGTAGAAAACTGTTCTGTGGTCAGACAAATCACGATTCGAATTTCCTTGTGGAAAACTGGGACGCCATGTCATCCGGACTAAAGAGGACAAGGACAATCCAAGTTATCAGCGCTCAGTTCATAAGCCTGCATCTGTGATTTTATGGGGTTGCATGAGTGCGTGTGGCATGGGCAGCTTGCACATCTGGAAACATTGCACATCTGGAAAGGCACTGTCAATGCAGAAAGGTATATTCAGGTTCTAATACAACATATGCTCCCACCCAGACGTCGTCTCTTTCAGAGACCTAGCATTTTTCAACATGATAATGCTAGACTACATGCAGCATTAATCACATCATCATGGCTGCGTAGGAAAAGGATCCGGGTATGGAGCTTGCAGTCCAGATCTTTCACCTATAGAGAACATTTGACGCATCATAAAGAAGGTGCAACAAAGAAGACCCAAGACAGTTGAACAGTTAGAGACCTATATTAGACAGGAATGGGACAGCATTGAGAAACTTGTCTCCTCAGTCCCCAGATATTTGCAGACTGTTGTTAAGAGGAAGAGGGGATGCCTCACAATGGTGAAAATGGCCTTGTCCCAAGTTTTTTGAGATTTGTTGACACCATGAAATTTAGAATCAATTTATTTTTTCTTTAAAATGATGCATTTTCTCAGTTTAAACTTTTGACCTGTCATCTATGTTCTATGTGGAATGAAAAATTGAAATTTGGCACTTCCACATCATTACATACAGTTTTTATTCACAATTTGCATAGTGTCCCAACTTTTTTGGAATCCGGTTTGTATCTACATGAGCTTCAAATGAAAGGCCAGGGTCAATAATCACTTCAAGGTCCTTGCCTGTTCCATATGATGAAACTAAAACACTATCTAAATTTACTACATAATCTGACACCTTAGTTTTAGCTTCCTGAGATCTGACTACAAGTACTTCTGTCTTTTCAGAGTTTAAGAAGAGGAAGTTAGTAAGCATCCAATGTCAAATTCCTTTTCTCATTTCTCAACTTTATTAAGTTGATGTCTCTCATCTGGCTTTGCTGAAATCAGGCCTCGACATTTCAAAAATTTGGGGGACCAGTTTATGACCAGTAAATGATTCTATTAACCCAAAGTTCGTTCTGCTGAAAATGAGTTGCGTAACCCACAGGTTGCACAGAATGGTTCCCTGAAGTACATGTAAAACATTATTAAACAAATCTCTGCTATTGAATCAATTACATTTGTGCTGTTAAGTTCAGTAGCTCTTCTTCTTTTTTTCCTTTCAGCTGTTCCGTTTTTTTTCCCTCAGGGGTCGCCACAGCGAATCATCACATGTTTGATTTGACATAGGTTTATTTGACATAGATTTGACACAACCCTTTTAGCAAGGGGCAGAAACATGCTGACAACTATGCAGCCTACTCTTGATGAAAGTCAGCAGTGGTTCTTTTGCATGCCTCTTACCATAGACAATGAGCGACATGGCCGGCCTTTGATAACCCAGTTAGCTGCACTGGGGGGGACAGGGACAAACTTGTGGAGAGTGGGACCCGAACCCCCAGGCCACCACCTTAAGTTCAGAAGATGTATGTATAATATTTTATGTATTGTTGAATTGTCTAATATTAAATTATTGGAAACAAAACTAATTATTTTGAAACATTAAATTTTCACTGTTCTCATAAAACGTCTGGAGTACTTTGAATACATGAACATGCAAAGTTTCATCAATCAGCATAAAATAAATGTCAAACAACAGTAACACCAATTGAACCTTTAACTGGAATGTTAGCAATTAGTTAACATTAATACCTGCAACTCCATTTTATAGCCATAACATCATTTTGATAATTCACAAGGTAGTAATTAAAGTAGAATAGCTTGTTCCCTAATTTGTACGATATACTTGTAGGAAATCTTGCATCTTATTTTGGTAACCTGGCCATCATTGATATTTAGTATTTCAAAGTCATCTTTAAGCAAATATTTTCTGAACGTTTTGGTGTGTACCCATGCGGTGTCGGCTGTTCTTGTTTTTGTTTACTACATACAAACCCATTTTCAGCAGTGTGCAGTATCACGCACTGCAATGCAGAAGTGAAATATATACGTGACCATTTTGTCGTTCGCGGGTTTTGAAAGATTGCCGACCGGTCATAGTGTTGATTGTCGAGGATTGTGAAATATGCAAGAGATCTAACATTTAACAACCCTGTCTGTAGATCAATAGTGCAGGCTGTAGATTCAGTCAGATTTAATTTTAAGATTAATAAAACAAACTCTGAGACCTTTTACATTTTTATTTAGTTTGGGAAAAGACACGGTTTCGAGAGCATTAAACTCGACTTTGAGTGACGACTCTGCACAGCTAGCAGACGCTCGGATTAGCCTGTTTGTCTGCTCTCTGGCGTTGGGTCTGAATAGTCACTGACTAGGCCTGTTCTTAGACTATGTGCTGTGCTGCAAGAAATGAGAGCAGCACCTTCCCAAGTGGGATGGATACCGTCCCGCCCTGTCAGGCCAGGTTATCCTTAAAAGTACTCAAATTATCAATAAAGATCACGTCATTGGACATCCAGCAGTTCAGTGACCATAGTCCGCTGTAAGCTACATCACCACGTCGTATTTGGATGGGGCCAGAGCATATTACAGCATCAGATAATGCCTTCCCTTATTTCCACACCTCTGTAGAGTTACTCTTGCTAACCTCGGACTGACAAAGGCATATATCGTTAACTCCAGCATGTATAACTATCTTGGAGAACCTGCGCTCACCTAAGATAACCTGCTATGTCTGGTGCTCTGGCTACCGGGATACACCTAACAAGCACTGCTGGTGCCCCTAAAGGACTAGTTAATCTCACATGCCTTAAAATAGAGCTTCCTATAAACCCGATATCTTTCAGGTTTCCCAGCAGGTGTCTCACTGAGGAGAGCAAACCTGTTTGACACATGAAGCACAGAGGAGTGGTGTTCCCGTGGGAGAGCCTCAGCATTAGTTTTGGCTTTACGAGTATGCTGTCGTGTCATCACCCATTCACCCTGCTGCGAGGGCTCTGATGTTGGAGTCTGGATGCGCACTTCTAATGCTACAGTCTTCTCCATTTGAAAGCTAATACACACCCATCACAGATAAACCTATCACTAATGACGGAGAGAGAACTACTAAATATCCTGCACTCAACACACTGAACAAGCTGAATAGTCGCCATGATGCTGAAAACAAACCTTAGCTGGACACTTGTGAATAGAAGCAGGATGCTGTTGAGTCCTTCTGCGTTTTACTTTGAAGTGGAGGAATTGGAGTTTTGAAGAAAATGAAGTATAAATAAAATAACTCGACTACTTCATGTGAAAAAAGTGAAGAAGTGAAATTAAAATAAATTTCCTGAAACCGTAAGGGGAAATTCGTCGACAAGCAGTAGCCGGCCTGTGATTCGAAAACATGTTTGTGTGTATTTTGTTTAACAGGAGTCCATTGTGCATTCACTCCCAATGGACTACTGTTCAAGTTGTAGCAGCTTTTAAGAACCACAATTGATTGCCATCCTTCTAGTTCATGTCCAAGTAACAGCAAAGCCCCCCCAAATGTAGCAACAAATCATATGGTTTGAATGGTTGTCCTGTGTCCATGTGTGCCCACACCCAGAAAGCCTAGAAGGTTGTCATTGCCAAGTTGATGCTGATTGGCTGTTATGCTATTACCTGTGGTCAGCAATACGTACCATTATTCTTTATGTAATTTATTAGAACTTGTATACTTTATTAAAGAGGGGACCCCCAAATAGAGGCACAAAGACCACTCTGCTTTTAGGCAGTGCTTAAATTTGTATATTAAAAGTCCTTTTTAAACAAATCTGTATTTGAAATGTCAAATATTTTATTTGCTTGAAGCTCAATATGGGGATACATGTAGTTTCAAATGACAAATGTTTGTAATTTTTTCTCCAGGTCATGGCATGATCATTGATGAAGAGGTAAATGTTGATTCCCACTGGGGCAGGAGACTGATGGCCCTCACGCAAAATAATGACACTGTGGTGAAGAACTGTACTGAACCAGGTAAGAGAGGACACTTTAAAATCAGTCCCTGGTAATGCATAGAGACAAGATCTTTTGAGAAGTAAAGCACTTTGCTGGTATGAGGATTGCTCATGTTTCCATCTGTCTATGATATAAAAATAAGCTGTGAACATTAACTTCTCAGTCTCTCCTGAAAAGTGCCAGCTGACGAGATTATACAGTCAAAATCTTGGCTGCAATCACTGAGGATTACCTGCTCTTTTTTCATCAGTTGATCCTCAAGCTTTTTCCTGCTCTATGGTGCCTACCTTTTGTTGTTTGGATAATATGGCTTAAATCATATCTCTTTTAATGGCTGGCTCAAGAGAGAAAGCAGCTTTTCCAGTAATAGTCTTCTGACTGCTGACTTACATATCTACCTCCCATACACATCATCTTTCTTTCTTACATCCCAAACCTTCAGGCTGATTCATTGCAACATTTCTTTTTGAACATGAAGTTGTTCAGGTAATTAAAATTTGCCAGCCCTAGCCAAAAGCATTTTCTTTTCATCACTGGTATGTAATAATATTAACTTTGATCCATTAAAAATCTGATTTGTTTTTTTCTGCATCAGTGCATATTTTTTCCAAGACCAAATTGTAAGGTTTGTTTTTTTTTTTTTTTTTTTTTTTTGTTCCCCCCCCCACTTGTCCTAATCTTGTAGCTTTCCTGGTTGTTTCAGACTCATGCATCAACGGCTTCAATTGCTTGACTGTGGATTTTTCCAGTCACGCTACACATCATTACATCCTCTACCTTACATTACAATACCACCATTCAGATCATATACTCAGTTCATAACCTGGCACGATTTATATGAAGTATGACCATATTTTGTAAAGGAATGCGGCTTACCTTTTCAGTGTGATGTAATTGTTTAGTGTGTTTAAATCTGAGGCTTTCATAAAGAAATGTTAATATGAAAAACATTTATTTTAGTGGCATACTTTTGAGCGTCACACTGAGAGGAAAACAAACCACCCCAAAGCCATTTCTAGCTCAAATTTACTGTGTGCACAAAGCCGAAAATAAAGTTATCCAGTTTTGCCTTATTGTTTCAGTGCTTTTGTACCGACCAGACCTTAATTTTAGAGTTTCTTTTGAATGTACTGTAATGACAAAACAGTATTTTTGGGTTTGCTGTATATTGGGGTATGAGGTAAAGGATCCAAATTTAAGGTTTGATTATCTGATAGTTACTAATATATTATAATATAAACCCGAAGCATAGAATTTTAGGTTTGCACTGTTGGTGGCAGAGAACAAGCTATTTTGAAAAATTGTGCGTGTGTGTGTGTGAGACCATTAAATATTAAGCATAGCCAGAATAGCCATTTGGAATGTCCTGAGTTTTGTACAACCAGGTATTGAACAGATCAGCCAAGGAAAACAAGGGCATTTGATTACAAACATTGTGAGAGCTGTGGGGTTTGAAGAGATCCCACTCCTGTCATTCAAGAGCAAGAATCTGAGGCCATCATGGGCACAGGATGACTATGTTTCTGTTCTGAGTACACTAATGTGCTGCTGGTCGTAATATGTTGTTGGAAGTAAATTTAATTTATTGAAATTCGTGCAAAGATGCTTTGTAACATTTGTCCATTGGTAATTGATAGCAATACATGGTTTGGCAAATGAGTGGGAGCCCATTTCAGCTGACACTGGATGAAAGTTGGTTCCACCATGAACAACTTCCTGGATCATCATAAAACATTCGCACAACCATTCACACTCATAGCTGGGGTCAATTTGGAGCAGCCAGTTAGCTTCATCTTTATATATTTACACTGTAGGAGGAAACGGGAGTATGGGGTGGGAGACACTGTACAGAAACACCCAAGCCTGGGAATTAAGCCCAGGACCCTCTTGCTGTGATGCAGATTCACCATTATTCCAAGATTTATTCATTCTGTAAGTGACACATTTGGGTTGTTGCGTTGACCTTCATGTCAGTATTAATTTTTCAATAAAAGCCTGCACATACTGTGCTTTCAGTTATTCTACACCTATAGAACACGGCTTATTTGAGGCACTGCAGTTTCTCTCTCTCTCTCTCTCTCTCTCTCTCTCTCTCTCTGTGTGTGTGGCGGGGTAAAGTTATGTAAAGCTTTGTTTGTTGGCTTGCGCTGTGTTTTCTGCTCTTCTTTAATGGTGATAAACAAAGCCAGACTTTGAGATCTCTGCGGTATGCCAGTTATGTGGGGACATCGTGCTGTTTGTTTGCTATCCGTGCAAGTTTTCTGACCTCATTACATAAAAGATCTGAAAATCTTTGTTTCCTTATAAAATTCATGGACTTGTTTAAAAGTGGGTTGTTTATTTGAAGTAAGTTTACCACCATACAGTAGACTGAAAGAGTACTAGATGTTCCTCTCGGGTGTCTGTATATTTCTGTCTGTTATTCTGTCAGTATTTTTATTTGTGTACAGTAATTCCCGGTCACTTTGTTTTTTTGTATTTTTTCATATGTGTAGATTCAATTGTCTTTCTGTGTGACTGACAATCTTACCCTCTCTCTCTCTCTCTCTCTCTCTCTCGACAAATTGTCTTTCTGATTGACTCATGTCACCAATTTTCTAACTGTATCTCTGTCTCATTCTTTTTGAACATTTCTCCAAAAGGCAAGTGCGTTTTTACCTCCACCCAAAACAGTCTTGGCTGTGGTAATGTGATCACTGGCATACGTGAAACTTACTTTCTGTTCATCAGTTTTCCTATGCAAGGATGCTCACCAAAGTTTGTGGAGACACTACCCTACCTGAGTCCCAGAGAGATATTATAATGTGTAGATCAGCATCAGTGCAAAGTCACAGTGTTTGGGAAATGGAGATTGGAACATAGCTGTCACTAAAAACTGCTAATCAGAACACTTGCCTTTCACCTTGAGTAACCTTCAAAGGTCAAACCCCAGTTATCTCAAAACTTTCACCTTTTTGCCTGTGGTGGCTTGGCGGGTTGTCCTGGGTATAATCTGCCCTTGAACAGAGTCGGCTGAGATGGGCGCCAGCCTCTCCATGAGCCGAATTAGAATTAAGTGGTTCAGAGAATCAATTAATAACTTTTTTTGGCTTATTTAGTCATGTCCACGTACCCCAGAACATACGAACTGGTAAGACGAACACAGGGCCTATTTGCTACATCATTCAGTGTCTCCTTAGTTCCCCTTTACCTGCTTCTGTCTGCTTGTCTGTCTTATTCTCTGCATATCTGACTGTCTGTCTTGCTACTTTTCCATTTTAATGTCTCTCTGACTTCTTCTTTTCCTTTCGGCTGTTCCCTTTTTTCTCAGGGGTCGACACAGCAAATGATTTGCATATTCAATTTGGCATAGGTTTTTAGGTCGGATGCCCTTCGTGACACAACCCTTTTGCAAGGGGTGGAAACAAGGCTGACGGCTATGCAGCTACTCTTTATTAAAGTCAGTGATGGTTCTTTTACATACCTCACACCATAGACAGTGAGAGCCATGGCCGGCCTTTGATAACCCAGTTAGCTGCACTGGAGAAACAGTGGCAACCTTGTGGAGAGTGGGACTCGAACTCCCAACCCTAGGATCAGCGATCCAGCACCTTTTACCACGAACTACTCCACTTAATATCTCTCTGACTAATCTGTTAAAACAAAGCGTATGTTCAGATAGGATGGAAAATCTTATACCTATTGTCTAGATAATTAGTCCTGGTTTGATTCTGCCCCAAATATATTTCCTGAAGTTTATATCAAAGCTCCATTTCAGGAGGACTTGAAGAATACTCTCAATCTTGAACTGTAAATGAGCCAGATTTCACGCCTGCAGATATGCTGATTAAAAAAAAAAAAGATTATATTGAATCAGACTTGTGCACATTTACAGCAAACTTTTTAAAAGCCCTTATCAGTCAAGCTCTGTAACTGTAATCAATTATACCTCACAGCCAAAAAAAAAAAGACAACAGTTGAGTAAAACACGAAAGTTCGAATTATTGGCGTGACTACAGTCTTTCTTTGTTAATTATATTGTTACCATTTTTAATTAGAGTTGCTGACATTTAGATTTCTTTGGGTGAACCCAAAGCATAATCTAGATGGATATTTACTGTAGATGATCATTACATGGGAACCAACATGAGATCATAGATTTAAACATTTATTGGTATTTTCTTAGTCCCTGGTTACACGTCGCTGAGATGTCTTCATTTTAGATCTTTTTGCCTTCTGGTGGTCAACCAGCACTATCCTGAGGTGTTCAGGACACTTTCATCTGAGTAATTAAGAACTGCAGCTCTACCTTAAGTCAGAATGCATTGCTTTTATTTCTGGAAAGTTTGGTCATGTTGAAATTTGTACGTCATTAGGCACCCAAAAAGAACCCCCCCAAACCCGTTACCATGTTTCCGTTGGGGGAAACTTCCTGTGGACATTTGTGTAACAGATTCCCTCTAATATCAGTCGGAATAACCACAGTACCCCCAGCCACAATTTTTGTGCATCAACTGCTATGTGAGACCTTATCATTCGGAATCCTATACTGATGCTGGTAGGGTCGTACTTTGCTGTAAATTCAGCCTCAGTTTTTTGTGACTCAGTTTCCACAAACTGTTAAACTTTGCTTGAAGATTTTGGTCCATATTGAGATGATTGCAATCATTGTAGATTGTTCAGGTACATTTTCATGCTGTGGGTTTTTCGTTATAAATCATCTCGGAGCAATCCCAGTTTTATTGGATTTTGAGTAAATATGGAGCTCATAGTCATATTTTTGAAACCAGTCTGAGAGAGAGCCTTGGCTTTGCTACATGGTGCATATCCTGCTGAAAATAGCTATATTGTAGATATGAAGAAACGCACCTGATTTGCAACAATACCCAAATAGTCTATGGCAAAGAAAACATTCCCCACATCGTTACGTCATCTATACTGGCCTGGATTGTTCACACAAGGAAAGTTAGAACTGTGAATTGTTTCTGATCCTACCATCTGAAACCAGAGTCTCTCACAAGAGACCATAACACACTAAAATAAAAACTACAGTACAGTTAAAGCATAACGACAATAAAGATAAGAATTTTAACCTTTTTGTGGTGGTGAACAGATGGCATATGTAAATGTTGGAGAGGGAGAGAGGCGGAGGATTCCCTTCCATAACAGCTTCAGGTGACTCAGCCAAAGGTTTTTTTTTTTTTTTTTTTTTCTTTCTCTTGATATTCGCTTTGGTGTGGATGACTCTTCTTCAGGATGTCCCTTTCTTTTCTTGAAGAACATTTCTTACATTGCTTGTTTCTGCCTTCTTTTCAAAACCTTATGGAAGTGGCTCTTGACCTCACCGTTAAAGGTGTTCACAGCGATACATAGTATCAACAGCTTCCGGACTTCCCCAGAACGGTGCAAGCTTTATCAGGGTATATACACTGTATCAACAACTTCTGGACTTACGGAAAGCGTGCATTTTTCCTCCCTCTCGGTCTCATTTTTTCCTCGCGCTTTTTTTAAAGTTCGACTTCCAGATTTTGGTCGACTTTCGGGACAAAAAATCCCCGATTTTTTTGGTCGAATTCCAATTGGTTCGACCTCTAAAGCTCTCAAGTACTGAGGTACCACTGTACTTGGTTGGAGTTGGAATCTGATGTGCTATTTTGCCATTGTAGTCTGCTTTATGGCTTGATATATGTTGTGCATTCTGAGATCGTTTTCTGTACAATGTGTGAACCAAGCAGTGCTACAAATACCAGTCTACCAACAATCATGCCATGATCAGAAACACTGATCACATTCCCCCCATTCTGATGGTTGATTTGAATCTGACCTCAAGCTACTGCCTGTACTTGCATTCTTGTATGTATTGCACTGCTGATGCATAATTTGGTTAATTGGATCATTTCAATAATGAACAAGAGTACAGGTTCTTTTTCTTAAAAAAAAAGAATTTAAGTGTAGTTCAATGTATAAACCCTATGAAATACAAAAAAGTAATTTCAATGAGTGTTACCTGGAAATGAAGTAAGAGTATAACAGTACTGTACTTCCTATTTTCCACGGGAAAACAAGATAATTTTCTTAGATTAATACAGCACGCACTGGCTGTTTAAAACAATGTTAAGAAGGTTAATTGATTATGAATATTGTGTCCACTGAAATGTGAACAGTTACATTTTTTTACCCATTTGAATAGGTAAATATTGTGAGAATGGAAATTGTTTGACCAGTGCATAAGATTTTCTGAACAGCAGACACCCTGGATGTCGTCAGTTATCGACCAAAGACTGATGTAATTTCAGAAGTATGGCAACTAATTGGGCACTTGTGGAAAGAGACATCTGTACATTCATGTAGACATATATCAACCCTGACTCCTGTTTGTGGTCATGCCTTAGCTGCATAAGTATCTTATCTTACATTGCATAACAACTATGTATTTTCGAAGCGGACAGCAAAGGACCTCTGGATTTCAGTATAGATAAAACCATTTGGGAAATCTTGTTGTACAAAGGCAATGGGGTCCAAATACTTGTGATCAACAATAGTGTAATAGTAGACTTAACCAACATCGGTTAGTTACAAATATGAATATCGCCTCATTCCATCTCGATCTACATCACACTTCTCCTCAACTTTAATGTTCCAGTCTTCTCATTAAACCGTTAGTGCAGAAAAGCATAACACCTATTATATAACCGAGAGAGTTTATTAGAATGCGGCTCCTACAGGACTATATAATCTGGCACATTTAATTCTTTGCACAACTGATAACCCACTCATCCTCTACCAAATATACACACACACACACACACACACACACACACACACATGTCCCTGTTCATCTGTTAGCAACTGTACCCACTGCACTCTGCTTGATGTATATACAATTATGACATTTTATGCTTTTTAACTTGTAAGATCACAGATTAATTTTACCTTTACTTGATCACTTCTATAGTAGCGGCTTATTCACATATGCTAGTATTAGTCAGTAAGATATGGTTGATGGGAATTCTTCTTTGCTGACTTTTAGCATTTTGACCATGTTTGTGTCATTAACTTGAAGCATAAAAGAGGAGTCGACTGGAGGAATAAAGTGATTATATCTGCTAATAAAAGTTATAATACAAGCTAACTCATAGACGTTACACAATATTAAGCATGCTTATAAAGAGATAAGTACGATGTGTCATTCTTTAATGAATAAAAATGTCATTGTTCCGAAATTGCTGCTGCATGAAAGGAACAAAATGATTTGTGACTTATTGTTAATAGAAAAATGATCAGCTTTTGGAGTTGTATCTATAAATGTGTCCTGCATCACGCTACATCACTCTACCCTGCAGTGCAGTGATCAACAGCACATTCTGTTATGCTTGACTCCTTACTTGGTACATACAAATATTTTGTGAGGTGGAGTGAGCGGGAACAGTTATGTGAAGCCCCACTGAACAAGTCTTCTTTTTTATTTTGGCTGTTCCCTTCAGGGGTCATCACAGCGAATCATCTGCCTCCATTTCACCCTATCCTCTGCATCTTCTGCTCTTACTCCAACAACCTTCATGTCCTCCTTCACCACATCCATAAATCTTCTCTTTGGTCTTCCTCTTGGCCTTCTGCCTGGTAGTTCCAACCTCAGCATCCTACTACCAATATATTCCTATCCCTCCTCTGTACATCATCTCAATCTAGCCTCTCTGACTTTGTTTGTTATAAATTTAGATTGATAAAATATAAATTTTAATTTGATAATTATCGAATCATGATACTTGGGGGCAGTGGTGGTCTAGTGGATAGGGCGCAGGATCACTGATCCTAAGGTTGGGGGTTTGAGTCCCCACAGGGTTGTCACTGTCGCCCCCCCTCCCCCCCAGTGCAGCTAACTGGGTTATCAAAGGCCGGCCATGTCTCTCACTGTCTATGGTGAGAGGTTCATGTTAAAGAACCATTGTTGACTTTCATGAAGAGTAGCTGCAAAGCCGTCAGCGTGTTTCTGTCCCTTGCTAAAAGGGTTGTGACAGGAAGGGCATCCGATGTAAAAACCCATGCCAAAACAAATGTGCGAATCAGATGATTCACTGTGGCGACTCTCGAGAATGGGGAACAAGCTGAAAAGAAAAGAAGATCGAATCCTAATACTTGGAGAATCACAACATAACTTCAATCAGCATCCAGGTGTCATGATATTTTATCAAGTAGTTCCTGGTAATGTATTTGAATCAATTTAATTTTCACTGGAGTTATTCATTTAAAAACACATTTATTTTTGATATTTCATGAGCCTGAATATGGGCAGCACAGTGGCATAGTAGTTATCCACTTCACGGCAAGAGGACTTGCATGGTGGTGTTGTAGTTGGCACGGTAAGGTCCAATGTTCGAAGCCCTGACTCAAGCATTTCTATGTTAACATTGGCATTCTCACCCCGCGCTTGCCTGGGTTTCTTCCAGGTCCTCACGTTTACTCCCACAGTCCAAAGATATATACATTAGGTAAAGTGGATGCTCCAAATTGATGTAAAGTCAATTATTCTGTTCTGGTGAATGTTAGCTTCTTGACTGAATGCCTACAAACCGCACGGATACACAAATGGAGCTCAAGATTTATTGAAGAGCTGAGAGTTTTGCAGTAATGTTGTATAACCAGGATGTCTGTCTTGATTAAGAACTTGTTCTTGGAGAAGAGAGATGAATAATGTTCACTTAATGTCGTACATCTGCAATGAGTGCTATCAATACCACATGGGTATTATATCCTGTGCTAACTCTGTGTATGACTTCTGATATGATTGTTCATGATTGATTTGTTCTGTTGATCCTAAAAGTCTTCATTAGCATTTGAATTACTTGTTCTTGGAATGTCATAAAAAGTCAAATGTGCAAACAGGATGTATAAAAATGTGCTTCAACACTGCATTTATGTGCTTCTGAGCAGTAAGAATGGGGCTTTTCAGATCAACAGTTGAACAGTATTCCTTGAATAGTTATGTGATTTTGCTTCCCAGTGCGGTCACCTGATCCCAGGTCCTCCCCGTGCCTTCACATGCCAAGTTATTATGGGTCATTGGAGTCACCACTTCATTTACTTGCCTTTCAGTGAAAAACAAAGATCCCAAACAACTGGTCACTTTGATGCAGCTAACTTTCGCTCCTGTATTGTTGCATGAACTACACCCTTTTCATTGGATAGTTACTATAGTCCCACATTCTGCATCGTCATGTGATTCAGCTCCCCACATTCACTGTTGTCTGTAGGTAAACAGTAAGGTCCTTTTGGGATTTTTATACTCGAGCCATAGTGGCTCATCAGGCCGGTGCTTATCCCCGGTTTCCATAACGTGAAGCAACTAGGAGTACAACTCCTCCTGGATGGGATGCTAGTCCATCGCAGGTTATCTTCCCAGTATATTTTTACAGATACCCATTTATACTGCTGGGTGAACAGAGGCCCACTTGTGGTTGAGACCTTGCCCGGAGGTCTTGGCACAGTGAGTGTTTCACTGGGATTTGAACACACAACCTCCCGATCATCAGCACAGCACCCTAACCACTACACCACCCGCCCCAGTTATCTCTAGATCTATGCTTTATTATGGGAATAATTACAAAATGCAACATACCCATGCAGATTATAGTTGTGGACATTATCATTTAAATTAAACAGTCTTACTTGTTTATTAGTTTTGTATCTGTTATTTTGTAAAATAATCTCAGGCTTGTGGTTTTGGGGGGTTAATTAAGGAAAAGCACCTTACAATTTTTACATTTTCTCTTGACCGAAACAAACTGTCCCTGTATCGATCCTGTGAGTTTCTGAAAGTGTGCTAAAAACAAAAGTTAGTGGGCTATAAAGTGACTGGCTGTTTTGAGTAATATTTGCAATAAACTGCTTTAGATATGATGTCTGAAGATCCTTGTGTTCTTGTTTTTAAACTGCTTGATGGCTTTGGGGATTGTGACCTATGTACAAATTAGTTAGTTGACTTGACAGTTGTTTCTAATAATGACTGTGGACATGGTAAAACTTTCACAGTATTATCCTGATATGGGGGTGATTTGTTTGACTTGACGCTACTGAAACAGATCAGCAATCCACTAAGCCACACACTGATACTGTGATTAAGTGTGCGAGTTTCCTCAGTATACATGATTATAGCACACTGAATTATAAAAAAAAGAACAGATTTGCATTTTTGCACTCGCCACTGAATCTTCCACTCTGCACTATCGGGTGTGGTTGCAGTATTCAGGTCGGTGTAAATAAGAGAAAAATGCAGATTATTTAAAGGTCCAAGTAGAAGAAAGTGAAGGTCCAATTTCTTGTGTGGCTAAACATAAATCAAATTTCAAGCAAATGACCAGGATTATTCTGAAAATCTCTCACTCACACAATTTTTCTATATACAGTACTGTAATGTGTCGGTGTCTGTAAAGATGCATGGGATTGTCTCTGGGATGTTAGTGAATAATTTGAGGCTAGTTCACCATTTTTGAAAGTGTAAAATGTCCAGTATGCACAATAATTCATAATTCAATCCAATTTGCAGAGCCAACTGAGCAACTCTAGCGTTTTACCTAGCCATCTGGGACTTAATGAGACAATTAGATTGGTTTCATATATATCTCAAGTCTTGGCTGGTGTGTGTGTGTGTGTGTGTGTGTGTGTGTGTGAGAGAGATCTCCAGTTTAATTCCCGTGATTCTCTATCCTTTGTAATTCATGTATTATGCAGTACAGTACTGTGATTGGGGGGGGGGGGGGGGGGGGGGGAAGACATCATGTCTACGATGATTTCTGTTTTCAGGAATTTAATTTGTTTGTCTTAAGATGGCACCAAAAGGGTGCATTTTTGGGTTCCTTGCAAAGCCAATGTCCACCACCAGGTATTGCCTCCCGATCATGCAACTATCACCACACAGGGTGGGGTGAAAAGCAAGCATGTGTATCTTCCATGCCACTTGAGATTACCATCCCCACCCTTACAAACTATTGAGCTTACATGTTCATATGTTGCCCAACACCAAGGTAGAGGCACTCTTTCCCTTTTTTATGTAGGAGCTCATATACAGGTCCTTCCCAAAAAATTAGCATATTGTGATAAAGTTCATTATTTTCTGTAATATACTGATAAACATGAGACTTTCATATATTTTAGATTCATTACACACAACTGAAGTAGTTCAAGCCTTTTATTGTTTTAATATTGATAATTTTGGCAAAAAAATAAAGAAAAACCAAAAATCCCTATCTCAAAAAATTTGCATATTTCATCCGACCAATTAAAAAAGTGTTTTTAATACAAAAAAGTCAACCTTCAAATAATTATCTTCAGTTATGCACTCAATACTTGGTCGGGAATCCTTTTGCAGAAATGACTGCTTCAATGCGGCGTGGCATGGAGGCAGTCAGCCTGTGGCACTGCTGAGGTGTTATGGAGGCCCAGGATGCTTCTTACTTACTTCGGGATAGCGGCCTTAAGCTCATCCACAGTGTTGGGTCTGGTGTCTGGGAGTTTTTAAAAGCCTCAGGAATCTTTTGCAAGTGTTTAGAGTTAATTGGTTGATTCAGATGATTAGGTTAATAGCTCGTTTAGAGTACCTTTTCATGATATGCTAATTTTTTGAGATAGGAATTTTGGGTTTTCATGAGCTGTATGCCAAAATCATCAGTATTAAAACAATAAAAGACCTGAAATATTTCATTTGGTGTGCAATGAATCTAAAATATATGAAAGTTTAATTTTTATCAGTACATGACAGAAAATAATGAACTTTATCACAATATGCTAATTGACCTGTATTCCTGATCAAATTATCTTGACTGCAAATGACAGGGAGGTGAGTGTATTCCATCGTTCCCTCCTGTGAGACTGTGAGAGCTTGGAGAATTTCTCCTTTACATTCCTGGCCATGGATGGCTGTATGAACGTTCCTGCATGATACTGTGTTCGAACTTGCATCTTCCAGATGTTCATGTACTCTGTCGATTCAGTTCTTGAGCCCAGTTGGCATTGAGTTTTAAAATGATGAGATTGTTTAAGAAGTATTAGTCTTATCATGAACTAAATGGGCACAGCACTCAAGTCTCTGTGATGCTGCTGCTAGTAAACCCTTCGAAGTATTACGAAGTAATATTACTAGTATTACTAGTATTTAAATATATTAATTAATTATAAATATATTACTAGTATTTAGTATTAAAGTATTACTATCAGTTCGAAGTATTACGAAGATTATAGTTCTAGACACTGGGCTTCTGTGTCATGTTTGTTAATGAAACCAACCATGAGGTCTGATTCCGCGTCCAGCTGCATTCCGCTCACTTTACACAAACTGTGTAACTGTGCTGAGACTTCCCAGGCTGAGTGAATGTCAGAATGGAGGTGTGTGTTACACATTTATAGGAGGATATCTGTAATGTATTATGTTACACATAATAAGGAAAGGGAAGTGCTGATCTTGTGGGTCAGTGCAAGTGCGTTCTCCATTCTTGCTCTTGGTTATTTATTCATGAATTGCATTTCATTTTGAAATGTACTGTATATGAAGATGCATGATTGGAACTCTTGTTATACATTTCCATAATCCCAGTGTTTTTGTTGATGAAATTTATGATTGAAAGCGTTTGACTGCATTTAATATATAATCAAGACATAATGTTATGCCGTGTCACTCTCTCATTTGCTGAATCAATTAATCCTACAAGTATCTCCGCCAACACTGGGTGAATGCATGGTACACCCTGAACAGCTTGCCAGTTTATAGTCGGGCAACACTCACACACACACACACACACACACACACACACACCTACAGGCAATTCAGAACAGCCAAATAGCCTGATGTCTGTCATGGGACTGTGGAAGGAAACCAGAATACCTTGAGAGAACCCATACTTAAGTGAAGAATCTAATGGTCAAGAATCTCATATTACCATGATGGTTCCTTGTTTAAGGCTTTAGGCTACTGATAAGATGATTTATTTTAAATCCAAGACACATTACCACTGGTGGGTACTTGAACAAAGTCATTAATCTTTATTTGCCGATAAAATAGCTTTGATCGCTATCATATTTGTATGTAGAATCAGTGTTACAAAAGCAGTAAAATATCAATGTAATGTGTTTTTTTACTTTTTTTTTTTTTTTTTTTTAATATACTTTGCTTGCCTTTTGTTTTCAAATTTGCAACCTGTTTTTGGAAAATAAACATTTGCTCCCCTGTGGGGGTTTTTTTCTGGGAAAATTAGCTTAATTTTATCAGATGTAAGCAGCATAATATATAATTTTACTACCCAATAAAACAGCTGCAATAAAGGTCATGGTCCTAATCACTTCTGACTGACTTGGAGCATAGAATGGGGGGGGGGGGTTTGTCATGACAGTTTGCAGTTTGACATTACCAATATTTAACTTGAAGGAATTAATATGAGGAAATCAAGTGTAATCGCCTTATTTGACACATGGCGGACAAATTTAAGAAAAGTAGACTGCAATTTTCAAATCCATTTTTGTTGGATTTTAAAGATCTATGAGCAAGAATAGAATGTTGTATGGAAAATAGTTTGCATTTTCTCCCTGTGTTTGAGTAGGTTTCCTCCGGATACATCGGTTCCTCCCTCAATCTAAAGACATGCACGTCAGGTTAATTGTTTGATCCAAATCGCCCATTGGTGTGTGTGTGTGAGAGAGAGAGAGAGAGAGAGAGAGATAGCCCTGTGATGGTTTCTTAAGCTGTTCAGGGTGTAACAGTAGGATTTTCCAGTTTCTGCTGAGATTGGATCCAGCATTACTGTAAGCCTAGTAGTATTACGCAGTATCAGTAGATGAGTGGGAATAATCACTAAAATAAAATATGACCCATTTACTTTTTTTGTAGAAATTTCTACAGGGCCTTTTTACTTGTCATTATTTTCTAAATAAGTTCAGAACTTGTTGACTCTTGTTCATTTTACGATCACTGAAATGAACAACAGTAAGTAAAAAACAAACAAACAAACAACAAAAAAAAAAAAAACACAAGACCTTAACATGATTTTAGCAAACCTGAAATTTGATGCAAAAGTTGATTATGGCTGTAAACTTGATCTCCACTCTTTGTGGGATTTGGCTTCAGATTCACCACAATCATGACCAGGATACCAAAACAGTTAATAAAAGATGACTCAGTGGATGAAAGGTGTTGACTTCCTTTCCTCTGATGCGTTGATGTATAGGATAGCAGCAGGAAATCATAGCAGTGACTTGTGTGATAAGTATGAGATGTGTTGCTGGCTGGAATGGTGCACAGGGTCACCTTGACATGGAGGAGACATTAATCTATACGCTGCTATTCTTGGAACAGACGTCAGTGATGTTGTCCCTCCTACTGCTCCCATCTTGCATGTCATAACTGCTGGGTTTGGTGTAGCAATAATCTTGTGGTATTTTCTAAATATTATTTGAAATCAAGCTTTATCCGACTTTATCGAGGCAGTCTGTGCTGTTAAATTCTAAAACAACCTTCCTAGTTATACGATAATCAGCTAGATTTTATATATATACAATATAATTTTTTTTTTTTTCTTTTCAAGATCTCAACATTTTTTCACTTAAAACTATACAGTAGGCCCTCGTTATTTGCGGGGGTTTGGTGCACGGCGTTTGGATGGCACACTTTAATTAAAAACACGCACACTAAAAAAGCACAGGCACAAAGTGTGCCCGAATGAGGAAGAAGGGGCGTTACATCATCTCAACCAATCAGCAGGAGAGAGAACAGCCATTGGCTGAATTTGAATCACGTGACAGTTGCTCGGCAATCCGCGAATATGTAAAACCGCAAGTGCAAAACCGCAAATAGTCAAGGGCCTACTGTACTTAAGAATGACCTGAACATAGCAGAAAGCAAGTAAAATGGTGTTAAGTTTGGTGTACTGACTCATTTTTTTTAAAATTGAGCCACATAGGGTAGAGTGCACCACTAGGTCAAATTGCAAAAGTAGTATTACAGAAAGGTTAAGAAGGGACAGTTAAATTTGGAGGACATCATTGTCGTGACCTTTGCTGTTGACCTCTACATTTCTATTTTCTTCTCTCTCTCTTTTTTTATGTTAGAAAACACCAAATTTCTTGGTGTGATCCTTTTTATTTACTGTAAACCTGTAGGCTCATACTTTAATTAAAGGTATCACCAGAGGAAGGTGTTTTTCATGAAACCAGGATGAACTGGAAGCTGTGCCATTGTATTCTACTGAATTGTTGCCTCTTTCTTTACTATGCCTGGGTTTCTATGACACAAATATGTCATTTATTCTTTTATATCAGATCAAAGAAACCTTAGGAACGATCTGCATCAGATGTACTGTGCTCTGGTATAGCTGCATTTTGTATTCCTGTCACGGGAGAGTGTAAGGACTTTGCTTATGTTTGACCTTTCGCAAGAGCTGCTTTCTCCAGTTAAGCGAAACTGAAGGAGCAGATGGCTGCATACTGCATGGCTTGTTATGGTAGTATGATTCCAATATGACTCGGAGCTGATTCAGTTGTGTGAAAAATTTATCAGGTAAAAAAATGCCTCGAGTGACCGGCATAGACCGAAACAAAAGGAAAAAAGAAATCCATGCAGTACCTAAGAAAACCGAATCATTATTTCTACCAAGAAGGTTTTAGTTAACCCTCTGTTTTGTGTGTGTGTGTGTGTGTGTGTGTGTGTGTGTGATCAGGATTGTGCAAAATGTTGTATGCAGTTTTATATGAAATTTCTACGAGAAGTGGGGCTTTGGAGATGATTACAGATTAAAATTTTAAGAAGTTTAACGTTGTGGGTTTTTTTTTCTTTTTTTAATAAAGTTTTTCATGTTCATTTGGGGGATTGCTGAGCTTGGCATTTATTTGAGTTGCACACACTCGGTGCTGTTGTTTAATAATGTTTTAAATAAACATGTATTTATTCCGTAATTAACAATAAAAATAAATAAAAGAGCAGACATTTTGGGATTTTAGTTTTTGCTCTGAAAAGGTAGGATTTGGAAATACAGTATTCCCAGTGATATTACTTGAAATCATGGAATATTTAAAAGTACGTATAATGCAATATGACTTGTATATAAATATAATTTTTTGTATATTTAATTGTGTCAATCACTTAGCTGTAAAATAAGTTAATTGTGCACATTCAAATTACAGCAATAAAGTACCATCAAGTTGATTTTCACTAATAATTGTTTCATCGTAAGCATTTTATTGTTAAAACTTTGTGATCTTGCTCTGTCAATGACTTCACATTCCCAAATTAAATGTCTGGGATTCTGGAAGGGTACTGTCCCCGATAAATTTGGTGATGGTCAGGATTTTGTTCACAAACAAGCATAAAAATACATTTTTGCCAAAACGTTCGTGGTGGAATTCTCGTGACGTGCTCAGGTGTACACATCTTCAGGGTGTTAGAATTGTTTTAAACCCAGCCAGTCACATTTTAAACTGAAAGTGGTCCATGTTCTAAAATGCAGGTGTTTGTGTTGCAGCCATACATGAATTTCCCGAGGACTTTTTCACCAACGCTGAGCGGAGAAGTGGAGGAGTGCTACTGCATATCCTAGCGGTGAGGGAGGGACTTGAAATTTTACTTTGAAATTCAGTTTTACCCTTCAATAATGGAGCTTTGAAGCCCTTTCCTCTTATTGTTAACCTAATCTCTTCCTTCATCTCTGTCTTCTTGTTTCTTTTGTATGTTCACTTCAATTTGTCCGCCTTCATCTCATTTTTTCACTGCTATTTGTCTCTCCGCATCTAAATCCGACTTCCTCTCATTATCTTTCCATGCTGTGTATACAGCTCTGTCTCTGTGCATCTCTACACCTTTACCTTCACCCTGCCCTTTCTTCATCTCCATCACTCCAATTCTACCTTGATCAGCCCTGCTATCTTTTAATCTGCACTTGCTTAATCTGTACCGGGGCAGTGGTGGCTTAGTGGGTACGACAATGGGTTACTGAGCTAAAGGTCAGCCCTCATTATCACCACCATTGGGCCCTTGAACAAGGCCCCTTACCCTCAGTTGTATAAAGATGATAATTATAAGTAGCTCTGAATGAGCGTCTGCCAAATACTGTAAATATATTTCCATTTATCCTTCTATCTTCACTCTCCTTTGTCTCCACTGATATCAACTTGCAACTTTATGTGCAACCTCGCATTTCCCTTCATCTCACTCTCCATCCACCTCCATTTCTCTTTGACTCTCAACCTCCAGTTCTGTTTCTTACCCCGATCTATTTTACCTCATTCTCATTATCCACATCTATAGCCACAGCTGTATTTAATCTTTTATTACTGTTCATTTCTCCTTATCCCCAGTCACACCCTGTCTCCATCCCATTATCTCACTTGCCTTCCCTTTTATCTCCATCTGTCTTCCCATTACTACCTCTTTTGTTCTTTCATCTCTCTTCATGCTTAAAAACAGTCTTTGCTTCAATCTCTGTATTCCCATCACATATTCCTCATATGTTATATTATTCATATCCACGCCTTTTCTCGCTTTTTTCACTTTTGTTTTGTGTCTTACAATCCACGTTCATTGCAACATCTGTGTCTTTTAAGCACTTTTATAAAATCTCATTCAGTCTGAGCTGCTAAATTCTCTCTCTTGGATGTAAAATTTGACAGTTTTATTTTTGTGAAATGTTTTGTTTTTAATATTAAATGTAATTTATACTGCTGTTGGACTCTTTTGATCTGAATGATCATGCAGTGATTTGGAGGAGCTTCTGCTGCACCAATAATCCGGTGTGATCCTAATACTCGGCTTAAGTCCACTTGCCTGTTTGCAGCAGTTAAATCTACTTCTCGTTATGTAACACACTCCAGGACGGTGTCATGGCCTGACTAGTTGTGCTGTTCTTATGTGACTCTGTAAAACTGTTCGGTGCTGTGTCGCCTCACTATGGCTGGTATCGATTCCTACACCAGCAGCTGCAGCAATATGAGAATCGTTTATTTATCATGTCATGTTTCCTGCTGCATGAATGAGGAACTTTCCTGATGATTCAATCTCCGGAAAGGAGCTGCTTCTAACCATAGCCGCACATGATTCAATCAGTGGTGCTTAAAGTGGGGATTATTGACCAGACCTTGTTTATAGTCATCATCGTTCATACTCCAGTACTCATCCGAACAAATTTGGTTTCATTAACTCTACTGTGGGGCTGCTAGACTTTTTTATTTACTGCTCTGTGTGCCTGAGATGATTAAAAAACCTGTTCTCTTCAGTCTGTGCTTATCTTCAAACCTGCAGATTTTCAGTGCCAAAGACACAGGACAGGTCAAAAGGGAAGCAAGTCCTTCTAGTACAGTATATACGACATGGGAATAGTGTGATCTGATTGGTTCAGTTCACTATCTCGGGATAATTAACAATTCTGTGCAGAAGGCGAGGCAACTATGCACCAACGAAATGTTGAGAGGAATATTCATTTTCTGTGTGTGTGTGTGAGAGAGAATCTTTTCCTTTCGGCTGTTCCCTTCAGGGGTCGCCACAGTAAATGATCTGCCTCCATCTCACCCTGTCCTCTGCATTTTCTCTTACACCAACTACCTTCATGTCCTCCTTCACCACATCCATAAATCTCCTCTTTGGTCTTCCTCTAGTCCTTCTGCCTAGTAGTTCCATCCTCAGCATCCTATTACCAATATACTCACTATCCCTCCTCTGTACATGTCCAAACCATCTCAATCTAGCCTCTCTGACTTTGTCTCCAAAACATCTTACATGTGCTGTCCCTGTGATGTGCTCATTCCTGATCCTATATATCCTCGTTACTCCCAGAGAGAACCTCAGCATTTTCATCTCTGCTACCTCCAGCTCTGTCTCCTGCCTTTTCCCCAGCGCCACTGTTTCTAAACCATACAACATCTCTGGCCTCATCACAGTCTTGTACACTTTCCATACATATACGTATGTACTAGTATATATAAAATTGCTTGTAGAAATAAAATATATCTGGTGTATGTGTTTTCTTGAAGGCTCTGTATATGTTCCTGGCTCTGGCGATTGTGTGTGACGACTACTTTGTGACGTCTCTGGAGAAGATATGTGAGGTAAGTGCTGAAAGGCAGCAAACATCCAATCACCACATCTTTAGTTTTTAAAGAAACACTACCAGGCTTAGTGTGTGTGTGTGTGTGTGTGTGTGTGTGTGTGTGTGTGTGTGTGTATGCTTCAGTCTTTGTGAACTGTGTGACATGCCCCGGTGTATATGTAAATTGTGCTCAGTGGTTAGTTTGTGAGTTGTATTTGGTTTGTGTTTGTTTTGTAAATGGTGAATTTGTGTGTGGGATTGTGGGTGTACTCTGCAGAAGTTGGATCTTAGTGAGGATGTAGCAGGAGCCACCTTCATGGCTGCAGGAAGCTCGGCTCCTGAACTTTTTGCATCTGTAATAGGTAAGGACAAAAAAGCTACTATAATAATACCATGAGGAACTTTTGGAACTTTTGTTTTCCCACCTGTATTTATACAGACAGCAAAATTCAGTGCAAAAGAAAACGATGATGAAGATGACGGCTGCATTCACACTACCTACTGTGGGATCGTGTTGTGTCTAGTGGCTTAAAACTTAATTTACTTCAAGAATTCAGATCTGATATGTGTTTGCAGGTGTGTTCATTACTCATGGCGATGTTGGCGTAGGAACCATCGTTGGCTCTGCAGTTTTCAACGTCCTCTGCATTATTGGAGTGTGTGGGATTTTTGCTGGACAGGTACGTGTGCGCCGGTATGGTTGCTTTCTGTTTGTGCATGTAGAGAACAACTACATACATTTTTGATGTTTGCCAAAAAAGGTCAACATAGGCTGTTATATTTATAAGAATATGTCTGACAACTGTAATGTTATGGTTTTAAACTAGTACCATATTTCCAAGGAGGTATCAGAGCAGCCTGTCGGAGGAGTACAAATTCGTACCGCCATGAAATCTTCATTTGTACCAGTAGTTTGTACGGAGTTTTGATTTTGTTAAATAATTTTCAAATCAATTGATTCTTTGGTAGAGTCATGGGGATTCTGAAGCCCATCTCAGCTGATTCTGAGTGAAGGAGGAGTACACTTTGAACACCTTGCCAGACCATTGCCGGGCCCACGCGTGCACTCTCTCTCTCTCTCACACACACACACACACACACACACACACACACACACACACACACACACCACTATCTTTTACAAGCATCAAACACCAAGCATAAACAAAATGAGCTTGTTTCCATGAAATGTGAATGGAGCAGTCTCATCTTCTCGAAAAGACAGATAAAAGTTATATCTCGTGAGTTTTCCTGAAAACATGATGACAGAACTTTTCCACATACATTCGCACCTAAGGGCAATTGAGAACATCCAATTAAATCACATGTATAATAATGTAAATAACATCTTTTCCCTCTTTGGATATCTAACAAAAGAACTGTTAACTTCAGCACTATGAGGTTTTTGTTTACCTTTATATTACCTTTTATATTTACCTTGTTTACCTTTATATTTATACTACCTTTATATTCACTCTTATAAAAGAAACGTCCTGTCAAGATAACATGGGAAATATCGATTTATATGGTCGTATGAGGGCATGAATCATGCAAATCTTCAGTTTGTCGACAGTGGTGAGCTGCTAATAATTTGATATATATACTGTGGTATGATACCAATTTTATATTTTAAAATTATATATTTCATTCAATAGAAAACTGTAGATGTTCTGTAAGTGAGGGGTATGATATTTAAAGGGTGTCCCAGCCTCATTAAGTGTGATTGACTGACACAGAGGAGCATAAAGTAGGACAGGGAGACAAAAACAATCATCAGAATGACTTGATTAACTGCAGCTTTTCTCAGCCCTGGTCCTGGAGTAAGCCTTGCCCATAATATATATAACATTTTCATTTCTCATTCATCTGATTGAAATGATCAGTTCAATAACAGAACCTCTGTGTTCAGGTGGTTGTACTGTAATTGTACATCTGAGCTCGCTGGCTCATTAGGCCTGAGCGTGTCCCTGTTTCCTTAGTGTGAAGAAACTAGGAGTGCAACTTCACCTTCACCTGGATGGCACACTCGTCCATCGCAGGTTAATTCCCAGTAGTTTTATTCGTACCCTGGTGAAAAGAGACACACTCGTGGGGATTCGAAACAATGACCTCTTGATTATGAACCCAGCACCTGAACCACTACACAACCGGCCCCACTTAAACTGTGACGACTGCAAACCTTGGCAGGAAAACATCAAAATGCAGAGCAAGGTGTAATCCAAGGCCAGAGGAAACTAGTGGCAGTGGTGGTTAAGCCGGTGGGGGACTGATCTGAAGGTCGTCGGTTCAATCACCACAGTTGGGCCCCTGAGCAAGGCCCTTGACCCTCAGTTGTCTGAAAAAAAACGAATGATAATTGCAAGTCGCTTTGTTTGCCAAATTCTATAAATGTAAACCGGTGTTGATTTATTGCAGCAATTTTAACAGCGCAGTCACAGCGCCATCTGTTGTTCACATTTTGTCACGCAGTTTTGAATTAGACCCTTAGGGGCGCTGTAGAGGAGCAGACCTTATACAGTCACAGTTGATGGCAATTTTTCGAATGAAAAGTGTCGTAATTTAAGTTTATTTCTGTATATAGGATATTAAGTGAGCTAAGTCGCAGAAAGGACCTTGTTTTTACTCACGTGTTTTAACTGATAAATATTCCGATAAGACAGTAAGACCGCAGGACATTGTGTAAGTTATACCATTTTTATACGGTTTTTGTTTGAGACATAAACATCTTTGATATGTATGAAGTTTGGAACTAATATATTTTTGTATGATTGGTGTGGTGGAAATGATGGATGTGACGCAACTGTAGATATTGAATTTATTTTTAATAATTAAAACATTTCATCTTCAGTATGAGGAGACACAGTACTGTGTTCAGTTGGACCTCATACTTTTTTTGTTCTCTTCAATTATTTGCCTGCAGTTTCCGATTTGACCACTGAGTGGCAGTGTTATAATAAATGTCAGTATTATTAACTTTTTTATTTATTATTATTTTTAAAAACTATTTCTGGGGTGTCATGTGGCGGTGAGTGAAAGATTTTGGTGCACATTAAAGGTTTGTTATGAAAACCTGCTTTCTACACGAATGTAAGTTTGTAATCAGGAGGATTTTGTGTTCTCTTTTCTGATTGGCCCGTTTGTGAATATATAATCACCGAACATTTTTTGCTTTTAACTGACCCTTAATTCGCATTTTTTCAGCTAAATTGAGCTTTTACGATATAGTTTTTGCTTTTTACTCCTCTCATATATAAAATTTAAGGGACAGCAGCAGTTACCCTCCTCGGATTCAACAATGTGTAGCATGTCGTAGTTTGTCGAGAGCAGTTGTCGGTATCGCTTCTCGGCCTTTTGGCTAAGATCAAGTGTAGTATCTGTTCTTATCAGTTTAATATCTGATACGTCCCCTACCCGGGGACCATATATTAAATTGATTTTTGGAACAGGGAGATGGAATAGGGGCTTGCTCCGTCCACTCCACGCATCGACCCGGTATTGCAGTACTTCCGGGAACGGTGCACCCCACTTATATTGTGAAAGAAAAGAAGCAAGCTTATAAACAATTATTCATGAGAAGTGTTATTTGTTAAGCGAGTGTGTAACTGAACTACCGGGTGAAAAGTCAAGCGTCCTCAGTCATCGAAATTTGAGTGTAGGAATAATGGTAGTGAGTAGTGATTTCATGCTATAAATCTCACTACTTCTGTTGACTGATATAAGGGAATAAATGAAGAATATGGATAGAGGTGCTTTTTTATAAAATACATGTGATCGCATCAAACAAGTCTTGACCGAAGCGCTTTCAATGAGCGAGCGCAGAAAGGTCTGTCCGACCTTCAACACGAGCGCGGATACACAGTTCCGGGAAGAAAGTTCCGTCTGAGACACAGTATAAGATTTTAAATGAGTGACAGTGTCCCTTGTGAAAGACTTAAAGGCGATGTTTACACCAGTAGTGAGTGTAAACACCACTAGTTTGTTTTGTTTATTGTTATGCTGGTTGATACCCAGCTCACCCAGTTCACGGCCAGCATGTATGGGGAAAAGGTGTCTAAAAATCGAATTGCTTTTGAAAGGTGAAGCCGTTTTCAGATATTTTCTTTGTGTAATTGTACTCTTAGAACACCCCGCTCCCCAATGAATGTATCCAAGTTTGGTTGCAATAGGCGGCATCCTTCCTGAAACAGTATTTATACATTTATTTATTTATTTTTGTCTGAATAAAACCTGGAGCGTCCACCTGCCCGTCCTGTATCTGTACACATGGGAACCAGGTTTTTTTTACAGATAAAAATACAGATAAAGAGTTATAGCATCGTCATGCTTACGATATTCTTATTAAAATGTGTCCTCTCAACCTGCTGTTTCTTAATGCTGTGCTTTACATGTGAAAACCAAGGTTGTGTGTTGGGTTCCCTCATGTGATGCTCTTTTAATAAACAAATAATTAAAATGAATTAATATTGATGGTACATAAGATACGTGTATGGGCTTTGAGAGTTCCCACCTTTAGACAGAACATAAATGAAGATTATTAAACATTGAAAACATTTTTATTGTGTGAAAAAAAAAAATTGTACAAAGTTGTACATAAAAGAACACATCACTGACTAATAACTATTTAACTTATAACAACTCAAAAACCTTTCAATGTTCTTTAGTGCTGCTTTCCTCTTCCACAGCTGGACGCTTTCAGTGTGCTGAAGTCATTAGGGATGGAAATCTACATCTGGATTTCTGTCAGTGTTTTTTTTATTTTTTATTTTTATTTTTTTGGACTGTTGTTGAAATGACTACATAAACAAAAACATTTGAAAATTGCAAATCAAATGTGCCCGTGTATTGAACCAGCACTGATGAAGTGTGTGTGGAAAAGCAGCATCACTGCTGAGTCTCTGACTTTGTGTTCCGTTCTGTGTTTGAATCGAATTCTGCTTCACTTACTTCACCGCTGGGTCCATTTAAACAAAATGAAGTAGCACTTCTTTCATAATGCTGTAATCACCAGGCATGAACCCCGAACTGTTGTCTTTTCCATTACGCCATGATTACTCACAGCGACCCATGAAAAAAAGGAAGCCGAAAGGAAAGGAGTGAGCGACGGTTGAGGCCCGGTTTACAGATTTAAAATGCAGCATGAGAACAGGACTCGATGCAGGAATAGGTTCGACGTCGCCGCTGCGGGTTATGTGAGGAGAAAGTTTGCGGCCTGTTTGTTTTTGCATGTCTATGTGGTAAAGGATACAGCAGTGGGAGGATGCTTCGACCTGAAGGCTTCGTGTGTTGAAGGTTCAAGGTTTCTTTACTATCATCACCTGTACACTTCTTCTTCTTCTTCTTCTTTTCCTTTCGGCTTTTCCCTTCAGGGGTCGCCACAGCGAATCATCTGCCTCCATCTCACCCTATCCTTTGCATCATCTTCTCTTACACCAACGACCTTCATGTCCTCCTTCACCACATCCATAAATCTCTTCTTTGGTCTTCCGCGAGGCCTTCTGCCTGGTAGTTCCAACCTCAGCATCCTACTGCCAATATACTCACTATCCCTCCTCTGTACATGTCCAAACCATCTCAATCTAGCCTCTCTGACTTTGTCTCCAAAACGTCTTACATGTGCTGTCCCTCTGATGTGCTCATTCCTATCATCACCTGTACACACGGAGATGAAACTGCAGATTTCCACTGACCACAGTACAGTGTGTCGAAACGCAACGTGGAACTTGTATTATTTTTATGACATACACAAAAGAGATTGTAGCATTTCAGCTGAAGGTTGAGATCCAGAGCGGTTTAACCAGAGAGCTGTTTGTCAGGGGGGATTGACATGTACATTTTTGAAATTAAATAAAAAACACAAATTGGGGAATGATGCTCAGAATGAAGATGAAGGGATTATTGTGGCATGTGTCCGACCTTATCCACATCTGTTAAAACGTGACCTTCACATCAGTCGAAAACTTGACCTGAACTCATTTTATAGTTTTTCTGGGGTTAGACCACTGTGGCTCTCAGACTTTCAATTATTTCAATATGGACGTGTTTATCCTGTGGCTGGTGATGTGATTCATTATTTAGAAGGTAAGAATTTCCATTTGGGGTGGTGCAGTGGTTAGCACGTCTACCTGGATCCTGGATTCGAGTCCCGGGATCAATACTGGGTTTGAGTCTCGGGTTTGGCTGTTTCTGTGAGGATTTTGATTGATTGATTGTTTTCCCTGGACTTGCTTGGGATACTCTGGTCTCCTCCCAGAGTCCAAAGAGATCAAGCTAATTGGCTGTTTCAGATTTGTGTGTGTGTGTGTGTGCGCGCGCGCATGCATGTGTGTTGCCCTGCACCAGTCTGGCAAGCTGTTGATGGTGTAGACTCCTCCAGTCTCCCTCCAAACCCACAAACAGCTCTTAGAATTTCTTTTTACGGCTGGACACATGTGGACAGGTTTGTTTTTAGACTGATGGAGTCTATTCACACTGCTGGAACTATTGAGGAACCAACAGCTTGAAGCTTCAACTATACCATAGTGCACCACTAGGTGGTGCTGGCGGGCTTTTATAGCTGACTTGTGCATGTGTGTTTCAGGTGGTGCTATTGACCTGGTGGGCGGTGTTTCGAGACTCGCTCTATTACATCCTGTCTGTTGTGGCACTAATTGCAGTAAGTTCTGCTGGAAACAGAAATACAGTACAGGACTTTGTGTTCAGTAATTTTAACACTTATGCAAAATCATCAGTTGGGCGAGTGAACACTCTTACATGACTTGCCCTGATAATTTGAATACATGAAGCATTGTTCAATGTCACTCGAATCTCCTCTTGTGCTCCAACAGTTCATTTCTCATTTTCCTCTCCCCCACAGTTTATCTATGATGAGAAGATTGTATGGTGAGTGCCACTTCTGGTTTCTCGTACTGCTGATTCTTGAAGAAGAAAATGGACGGTTTCACAGTGTTTTCATCTTTCCAGGTGGGAAAGCTTGGTGTTGGTGGTCATGTATGCAGGATACATTCTGATCATGAAGTGAGTACATGAAGGGATTTGTATTATGTACCACTCTCCTCCCGAAATTGGTTACCAGTCAACTTGCAACTGCATGCTATCAGTCCATATTTATTTATCGAAGAAACTGGGCCACCATGAGAGCATTAGGCTGGCCCAGGTCAGTTAGGTCTGTCTGTCTGTTCTCCTTTCGGCTTTTTCCCTTTTACCCGGGAGTCGCCACAATGAATCATCTGATTCGCACATTTGATTCGGCAGAGGTTTTTACGTCGGATGCCCTTCCTGTCACAACCCTTTTGGCAAGGGACAGAAACACGCTGATGACTTTGCAGCTCCTCTTTACGAAAGTCAGCAATGGTTCTTTTAGATGCCTCACACCATAGACAGTGACAGACATAGCCCACCTTTGATAGCACAGTTAGCTGCACTGGGGGGGACAGTGACAACCCCGTGGGGACTCGAACCCCCAACCTTGGGATCAGCGATCCTGCGCCCAGACCACCACTGCCCCAGGTAGGTTAGGTCAACTAACTTTATTATTCCTTGTATAGCTAAACGCAGTAATACAAGACCGCTGGGAAAGACTAGCACAACAGAGGCCTATTGGCCTCAAACAAGGGACCAGGCAACAAGTTAAGGCGGGTGAGCAACCCACCGTGGAACCTTGAATTTTTTGCGACAACAACTATTCAATGGAACAGTGTGTTGTAGGCAAGAAGTTCTATAAGAAAGGCAGAGGACTAAAAATCCACCAGAAGAAGGTGGGCTGCTTTAAGAGGATTCCAGACCCACAACGCAAATTGGATAAGTCAGAGGCAGCTGTCATCCAGGAGCAACACCACAGCGACGACAGCAGCCGGGTGGATCTGGGAACTTTGATACAGAAGGCACCCAATAGAGACAAAATATCTGGTCTGGTGGCAAAAGCTGCTGGCAGCGCCAGGTCGGAGGGGTTCCACCAGAAGCCACCAAAACCCATACTCATTGAAATAACCTGGCCTGGTCGGTGGCTGACAAGGACCAGAATCACTCAGTCCATATTTGCCTTTGAAGAAACTGGGCCACCATGAGAGCATTAGGCTGGCCCAGGTAGGTTAGGTCAACTAACTTTATTATTCCTAGCAGACTTCCTGTGAGACATGTAAGGCAACCAAATGCATCTTAAGTGCTAATTATGTGATGTTAAAGTTCCATAGGATGAAATGGTTAAAAGGCCATAAATGAATTGTGATAAATGAGTGACAATTTCTGACATGAATTGTCCCAATATTGGCGTGCATTAGGGTACCACAGACTACAATGGCAAATTTTTAAAAAAAATATTGTTCAAGTCCCATCCCCTAGTTTTGTTACTTTTATGAAGTATGGAGACTACACAAAGTTTCATAGAAATATATGCATATTTACTGACTAGAATATTTTCATAGAGTAACCATAGGCCATTGCCTACGTGTTAACACTGTATATATATATATATATATATATATATATATATATATATATATAGGATATATACAGTCGGCCCCCATCTTACGAAGACCCCTGTGTACGAAATCCCCGGGTTACGAAAAACATTTTCTTGGGTTTCCGTCCCCGAGATATGAAACAACCCCCTCTTACAAAAAGAAATTCAAACGCACCAATCGACGCACGAGTTGCTCTCTCTCATTGGCTGTGTCTCAACATCCCGCCCCGCTGGCCTCCCAGATAGAGACAGAAGGAAGCTTCACTCTTTAGTTTTTAGTTTAGTTTTTTAAATTGTTTTAATTCAGTAAATGTTGAATAAATGTGGGCACATTTGAGCTCATCTGGAATTCCGATCCCTCAAGGAATCAAATTAAAGTTGAGTTTGTCAAGCAGGGAATGCGCTTTGAATTCCACGTCTTGTGGGCGTGGCCCGCAGCGAGAGAGAGAGAGAGAGAGAGAGAGAGAGAGAGAGGTGTGTGTGTGTGTGTTGATAAAAATGTTTAATAATGGTTTAATTAATAAATATGTTAATAAAATGTTCAAATGGTTTAATAATTTTTTTTTTTACTTTTAACACGTATTTCATACAAAATTGGTGTACTTTTATCATTTTTAAAGGGTTTATGGGGGTTTATCCAGTCCAAAGACTGGAGCCTTGGAACGAATTAGGCGTTTAACATGTAAGATGCGACCCCTACTTACGAAATCCCCACGTTACGAAAAGGGCTCTGGAACATATTAATTTCGTAAGTTGGGGGCTGACTGTATCTGTGTATGTATATATATATATATATATATATAAATTATGCAAGATTTGAAATATGGTATTGGACTAGGGGTACACAGTTGTTGTTTTCAGAAATGATGGCTTGTTCCAGTGGTAGTCTGTCAAAGAAGTAGCGTGGAATATGGCTGATTGGAGGAACTCTGGAAACAATCTCTGGAAGCAAACTTCCTTCAAATCAACAAGTGGTTTCTGTGGTTTGATATTTTTATAATTTAACTTAAGATGGCCATTTCAGACGTTTGTGGAATATTACACACAATTTTAACTTTGGGACGAGTGAACTACCACTAAAAGTTATAATACATCCAAACTTTTGCACTGTTTTTCTTTTTATTTTATGAACACATTTAGGGGGTCGAACAATAAAAATAAGAAACTTAATTTTTTTGTGCCACCCTATTGTGTAGCAATCTCCATATTTTATTACATGTTAATGATTCATGAAAAAAAAAAAAATCTTTTTTTTTTTTTTTTTTTTTTTTTTTTGCGAGC